>CM047807.1:40787745-41478267 GCA_026214975.1 Gentiana macrophylla | reverse complement strand
GGATGAGCGATTGAGGAAGCGATTGAGGAGAGAAAAGCAAATTCGAGTATGAGGCAAGAGGTAGAGTGAGTTCCAAAGTAACCCCCTTTTTATACGGAGAAGAGGGTATAATCAGCGGTTGGGATTAAGCTGGATCCTAGGGCGGATATGCAAAGCGACCGAAAACCAAAGGCAACAGGGGCGCGGACCATAAAGAGACCGAAATTTATGGCTCTGATTACAAGCGACACCTAGTCATTAGGGTCATAACTCTGCATGTAATGACACGATCAAAAAGGCTGCTCTAATGAGGCTCTATCTTACGGCAAAAGCACTTTGCTCTCAATAAGGCTGAAACTTTGAAAAATTAGCGTCGCATAGCGACTATGGTTTGAAACGAGGCGACGACGTTTCATGGCGCTTGACGCTGCCAAATTATTAAGCAACCTCGCTTACGAATCAAGAGAGGGCGGCCACGAGAGAATAAAATAAACATCACGACCTCGCGAAAGCGCCGCCAGATCGAATCAATGACGAGGAAAAGCCAAGTTTTATAAATTGAAAAAATGCGAGAAAATAAATTGTCAAGATATTACAAATCAAGATTGAGTCAAATCACAAAAGTAAATAGTCAAAGTTACAAATCAAATTTTCAAAGAGCTCATGAGAAAAGTCCAAGAAATCTAGAGAGCATCACGGAGTAGGCGGGAGTCTTTGGTAAACTAGTCGCCTTGCTCGGAGGCGGAGGCTTCTTCAACATCTCAAAGTTCTACAGGATTAACAGGAGGCGGGATCCCAAGCAGGCTCGCCCAGCGTTTAAGCTATTCGATCGAATCGAGGTAACGAGCTCGCTTGCATAAAGGATTTCGGGTGAAAGACCACTAAATCGGGATGACCTTGATGCGTGTTCACCCACCGCATGACATATCTTCCAGTGATGTGCCCCTGCCTCGTCGGCCAGATGGCCCATGAGCTAGGTGACTAAAGCCCTGGTCAAAGCTATTCTCTATAAGGTCGAAGAAGTCATCCGAATTCTTGTAGCGGCGGCGGCCCCAGACTTGGCCTCGCTCGGCGGCCTCGGCCCGTTTTCTTCGCGACTTCCTCGGTAGCTTTCTCGGCGACCTCTTTGGCAGCCGTCTCCGCCTCAGCAAGCTTAACCCTCAACACGGCGATCTCCTCCTGCGCCCCCGCATAATCCTTTGTCAAAGATGCAACTTTCTCATTGATCTCAGCATCCAATTTAGAGTGTTCCTCCATGATTGCTTTCATCTTCTCCACCTCTTGACCGCATGCTTAGCTTTCTTTTAGCGGTAACCCTCGCTTTATCAGGTTGCTCCCGGTGCGCCGTCACTTTCCTCACCTCTGCATCGCGCCTCTCAGTGACCTCAAGTACCCTGTTTAAGCGAGCACCGGTGTGGAAAGCAGGGGATAATTAAAAAAAAAAAAAAAAAAAAAAAAAAAAAACTGGTCTTACCGGAGAAGCGCAATCCCAAGCGGCGCTCAAATCTACGATTTGAGCAATCTCATCTTGAGGCGGAGAGTCGTCTTGAGCATAAAGCGGGCTAATATGCCCCGCCAATCTCCACTTGAACATGATCGGGATAACCGAGAGGATCGGCCCAAGAGGAATCACATCGACAATTGCTTCACCAACCCGGGCGAGCTTTGGATAGGTCAAGATCCTGGTAAAGCTCGGATCCAACCATAGGGCCTCTTTCCCGGAGTAACCTCGGGGCAAAGTTTTTTGTGGCGGCGTCTCGGTGGGTGCGCTCTTCTCCACCGGAGTTTCAACCTCTTCAAGATGCGCCGGCCGGGAGCGGACCGTTTGGGTGGGCGATCATCCTTCGCCTTCTCTCGGTTGAGGTCGCTTCACGCGCCGTGCGACTCTTTAGTAGGGGATGAGTCTTTTTGAGGCACCCGGCTGACACAGGCCCGCAACAGCGGAGAGGAAGTCGCAACAAGAGCGAAGAGGTCGCGGCTTCGGGTTATGTGTCTCTTCGACAATCGAGGCGTCTACAGATTCGAGGCACCATCCCAGAGCTTTCTTCAAAGCCTCACCGTCGAGCAGCGGCGCCTTGTGCGCGCCTCCGCATTAAGCTTGTTTGGTGAGCCTGCGAGCATTTGGATCCATACCTACAAAAGAGAGCGGTTTAGAACCGGGGAAAACAAAATGAGCATTTACAAATAAATACAAGTGGACAAGGAAAGTTACAAAGCGGCCTAAGTATGGTCGCCCCCACATTCCAGGCACTCGGAGGAAAACATTTGTTGATATGACAACCCCCAATCCAGTCCGGATCGCGGCTCTCGGGGACCCATCCGTACCATGGGCGCGGCATTCCCTACGCCCACCAGGCCGCCCGCCATACATACAAAAGGCTCGGCCGGATCAGAAGTTCAACCAGAAACATTTCTCCAAGATGGCGCCGCCCGTCCGGATCGAATTAACGTCATCGACCCTTTACGTAGCGCCGCTCACTCACTCACGGGGTCAAAGATTAAAAGCGTGGATTTGCCTCACGGACTTACGCTACAGGAAAAGGCCACCTACCTTCGACTCAACTTTCGGTACCAGCGCCCCATTTGTGAAACTTATTGGGAAGCGGGAATAGCGGCGAAGTGCGACCTCGAGAGAGATTTGTCCAGAATAGGCGTCCCACGAAGGAATAAAATTGCCCGAGTAAAGTCAACGTCGGCTCGATCTTGAGAATCCGCACATAACGATGAAGGCCATCAAGCTGGATAATAGCCCGACGGCAAAATCGAGAGGAAGCGCTGCATCTCCTTGCAGATCTTCACAAAGAAAGGATCGAAAGGCGGTCTGAGACCGCACACAAATGATGGAAGTGGAGGATAAGGGTGTCCTCGGAGCGACGCGCGCCTACATAATCCTTATGGTCCCGGGTTTAAATTTATCGGACTCCTTCCCATAATCGAAAAAAGAAAACCGATACACACTGGTGTCGATTCGAATATGCTATTAATGGTCTGTTGAGATCGCTACTCTTGCTGATCGGGACCATTTCTTATCAACGTCCTTCTCATACGCCGCCCACGATCGCAAACTCGCATAAACCGGGATTGTTAGGGCGAGAGCTCTTCGGTGGGTATCGGCGCGGCCGCCTCACCAATTTGTCATGGTTTGGCTCGCAATTTTCCTTTTCTTCGCTTTCGCAGCATCCGAGATATCCTTCCGGGGCAATTCCGCATTTTCGTCCTCACTGGACCCCATTAACTCATGAACGCGGCGTCTGAACATAAGCCGTCATGCCATGGTCGGGGCGCGCGCTAGTACTCAGGACATGATTTGTCCTTCGATCGGAAAGCGATTTTTCTTTCACGAAGCTGTTGGAGACTTTTGAGCCAGCGCGCTTCTCCTTAAGGCTCACTCTCTGGCGGATTTCGAGGCGAGAGGCGAAGGCCTCCAACTCAAAAGAGGTCGACATCCATATGGCGGCCTCATCAGCGGTAATCTCGCCAATATCTGCGCGACTACTTTCCACTTCAACCTCGTCCAACAGATCGCCAACTGAGGCAGCAGATAGTATGGGGTCATCCTCAGCATAATCGTAAATCTCCCTTTCCGTGAAGTCGCGCGAATAATCATTCCCGACATCCTGCAAAAACAAGGGAGGAAAAAAGGTGGAGCTTTGGACTGGTATAATAATAAATTAGCCGGGGAAGGTGATCGCACCCACTTCAATACCGCCTCCTCCGTTTTTGCAAGAGATCGCAAATAAAATTACAGAGGATAGCGAGGGAGCGGGTGAAACCCCAATTTTCCCAGGAAAGCTATAATCTCTCCCGGGAAAAATCCCGTTTTAATCGGAAACAAGGCGATGTTGCATCTCCGTAGCAAAAGAATGACAAAATTGATATGTATGGAAAAACAAAGCGAGGATGGATGAGTAAGCGAGTTAACGAAAGGATTTCTTACGATTTCTTTGAGAAAGATTGGAAAACGCGTGCGTGGCGGGAAATACTCAAAGAGGTGGCGGAATCTTCAAAAGAACGCCGTGAAATCCTAGAACCACCGCAGAGCGCCGTTGAACCTTCAAAGCTCTGCCAAAAACTTGAGAATTCTAAAACAACAAACAACGGAGAAAATAAGAAACACTAAAAGTGTGAAGGGTGAGAAGCGAAAGCTTTATATAAGCAAGGGGCCACGATAAATGCGGTTGGGAGCGCTTCATCCAACAGTTCGATTTAGGCGGCGGTTGTCGGTTTTGAAATCTGGCGTCCCATCGGTACCCACATTACAACTACCTAAGCGATTCTTTGAAAGCGACGCATCGTTCCATGAGAGGAAAACCTAGAGGCGGCGTCGACCACGATTGGCGGCGACAAAGTCACAAAAAATAGACCGAGTTGCTCACGGTCGCATGCTTTAACCACGGCTCTTAGCGAACAAGTCGCATCAGGCGACAAGGTCGCAAAAAATAGACCAGAGTTGCTTTGAGGTCGCATGCTTTGAAAGCACGGCTCTTAGCGAACAAGTCGCATCAGGCGACAAGGTAGCAAAAAATAGACCGAGTTGCTTTGAGGTCGCATGCTTTGAAAGCCACGGCTCTTAGCGAACAAGTCGCATCAGGCGACAAGGTCGCAAAAAATAGACCCAAAGTTACTTTGAGGTCGCTTGCTTTGAAAGCACGGCCCTAAGTGTACAAGTCGCATCAGACGACAAGGTCGCAAAAAATAGACCCAGAGTTGCGTTGAGGTCGCATGCTTTGAAAGCACGGCTCTTAGCGAACAAGTCGCATCAGACGACAAGGTCGCAAAAAATAGACCCAAAGTTACTTTGAGGTCGCTTGCTTTGAAAGCACGGCCCTAAGTGTACAAGTCGCATCAGACGACAAGGTCGCAAAAACAGGCCCAAAGTTACTTTGAGGTCGCTTGCTTTGAAAGCACGGCCCTAAGTGTACAAGTCGCATCCGACGATGAGGTCATAAAAGGTGTTGATAATTACTCCATCCTTCATATCCTCAGGGAATATCATTAAAGCACGGAGTAGGGGGCCATTGATGGGTATAAATAATACCACCACCTCAGCGATGAGGACAACCCACTGCGGCCACCTCCGGCATGACAAGAGAGATCGCAAAGGCGGCCACATTGTGTCTCACCTACGCGCGACCAAGGCATTTGCGGTCCCAGGCAAGTGCAGCGAGATCCTGTGAATCTCGTCGAGGGAAGTCAAGAGGGTCGCCCGGGGCGAGGCGAGAGAGGGCTTGCTCCTTGCGACCTCGAGAAGATGGCGCCGATTGATCGAGATCTTTTCCCACTTGTAACTTAGATATTTCGTCTTGCTTAGTATCTAAGTAAGACCTAGCTATTAGTAAAATATCTAATAGATTACTTATTCCCTAAGTTATCCACCTCTATAAAAGGGGTGGTCATTGTAAACTAAAATGGATGAGATATATGAAATACACACTATACTTGCAAGCCAAAGCTCTCTCCATTCTAACTCTCTCCGTACCACCACCCGCCGGAGTAACACCACACCTTAAATACAGCCAGATATCCACCATCCATACACCGCAAGGACACCCGTGACGATTTAGACATCTTCAAGTGGAAGTTTGGTTCTTATAAAAGACAAAAGCCAGTGCGAGAACCAATGATGATTTTGAGAGTGGGCTTTTGAGAAATTAGGAGTGGAGAATCATTTGGATTTGGTTGATACCTCTCTGTTGGAAGCAAGGCGATGGATCTTATTGATGAACAAAAGCAGGAAGAGGGTATCAAATTCGAGAGATCCAAGAGATGAATCAGACAGTGATGACTCTTCATCATCTGATTTTGGTGATGATCATCCCTCTGGTCCAGGAGGAGTCAGTGGGACTGCAATGATTATTGAACCAAGAATAGCAAAGCGATCTCTCGGTCTTTGGGCAGATCTATTGAGAGGCAAGAAAATGAGCAGATGGATGAGGATCTGGAGGATCTCACCATAGATGGTCCTGAGGCCTTAATAAATGATGGGATAAATCTTGGAGGCAAGCTTGGTGGTTGGTGCATTAGATACTTCATTTGTTGTGGAAGGCGATGAGCAATCGATGATCAACGAGAATGAAGACTTGGATGATGAGAGGGTTCTTGACCATAGTGAGAGCGATGTCAATTCCCGAGGATTCAATTCAATATCAAGACTGGATTGACACTCAAGACACTCTATTCAAGACTGCCAATGCTCTAAGAAGGATTGCTAATCTTTGAAGGGTTTCAAGAAGAAAATAAGGCTGAATTCCCTACAATCCTTGTACAAAAGTGCTAATCGAGAGCAGGCGGTGATTGCCTGAGAGATTGGATATGGTGATGGGATTTGAAGGATCACCATTGTTGTTTGAGGAAGTGCAGAGTTCTTTGAGGATCGAGCAAACACTGAACAAAGGTTGGAACCGGTGAGTACAAAGTTGCGGTGAGGTACAAAACGACACTGGACAAAGGTTGGAACTAACTATGGGTTTGGAGGAAACCCCTGTTGTTGTTGTTGTTGTTGAACAGGCTGCTGTAGTAGAGCCTGCTGGAGGAAAAGTCACTGAGGGTAAGGATAGTCAGCAGACTGTTGTTGTTGATGAGGATGAACAGCTGGTGGACTATGATTACAGTGATGAAGAGTTTCAAGTGCACGAGGAAGAACCTATTGATGATGAACCTCAACGAGAATTTGTACCAGTTTTGAAGAACACGCTCTTGATCCTGATGCGGAGGAATTCCAAGGACCTAACCCCTTTGGAAGGGATATGAGCTATGCCGTGGTTATCAGGAAGACGAGAGGCAGCGATTACAATGTAGAAGAGCCTGTTGATGGAGCTGCTGGAGGAATGGCTGGTGGAGTACCAAACACATGTTCGGAAGAGTTTAGGGTTGTCAGGAATGACATAACACAGTTAAGGACTCAACTTGACAGATAGGAGCATAGATTTGAAGAACTGATGAACCTTGTGGATAATCACTGAAGATCTACTGAGATAGTTTCTTCAAACTTCACATCTACACAGTATGCTATTGCTGATCTAACACAAGATGTGAGGGGAATCAAACAAGGAAATACCTTGAAGAGAAGTTTTGAAAGATCGGTTTGCCTCTATTCAACATAAATTGGATAATCTTCTTTGAAGTACACGAGACTTTCCGAACCTGCTTCTTGCACCTCAACTTCTTTGGATTGGATCCTAAGTTCTTTGAGAGGATCAATCTCTTTGGAACAAACTATGCAACAAAGGATTACTATGAGTTGATACTAGAACCGAAATCATGGAGGGACAGGCGAGGTAATCTAGTAATCACCCAGGAGAGTGTGCATGGCCTCTTTGTCCCGTTTGATGATGATGTCAATAAGGGGAAGAGAGTCAGACAATTTGTAGCAAAAGAGGTGCTAGAATCTTTGCAAAGAAAGATGGGAAGATGACACTAATGCATTCGAGAGAACACCCTGCACTGCTGGGACTTCCACTCTTGATGATCTTCTCAGAGAATATAAGAAGGTTTACAACAGCAAGAGGAGACCTTTCCATGACAAGGGTTTTCATGAAGGGTTGAACTACTTTCTGGGAATCAAGTTTTGGGAAACTAGAGTCAAAGCCTTGAGAGCTTCTCATAGAGGTGGAAGGAGTTTACCTACCACCAATGCAAAGGAATCACTGAATGAATTTAAGGAAGTTTACATGCGTTTAGGCTTTAGAGTACACCAGATCAATCTCACTCTGCCTGAAGCATGGAAGTGGTGGAAGAAGTGAATCCTCACATTGATTTATCTCTTATTGAAAATGAATGGATGAGAGAAATGATCAGAGAGATAAGAGTTTATCAAGAGCAAGTAGAGAAGGCAAGAGAAGAAAGAGAAAGAAGACACTAGATCAGCATACTTTATCTGCTTTATACTTTTGCTGATTCTAGACTGTAATACTTTTGAACAAATGATTATAATGAGAGATGACTAAGTTTGTTCTGTTCTTGTTTTTAATCTTTTTGCTTTGCTGTAAGGAGGGTATTGGCATCATCACCAAAAAGGGAGAAATTGTTGGACTTATTTTGAGTTTTGTGATGAGTGCCAGACTAGCTATTATAGAGCAAAGGCAAAAAGATGTCTAGATCAAATGAATAGGTTTATTAGAGTTTGATCCTTGTATAGGTTTGATCAAACAAGCACTGTAAATGGTCAGCAGACTTGTCTACATCAGTAGGGTACCTAGGTCAGTAGACTAGTTAGGAACCTGCTGAAGACTGAAGGCTGAGGGCTCAAACTCAGTTATTGAAGGCTAAGGGATCAAAATTAGTAATTAAAGTCAAGGCTATGGAATCAGAATTTAGGGAAGTCTGTGATGACCTAAACTGATTACATATACCTTGTGTATAAGGTCTAAGTTCCACAAGTTAAGTGGTGATTGGAACTTAGTTATATGCAAAATGGTGTAATCTAACTTAACAATAAAAGTTAGATAAAAGAAGTCAGCTGCATTGTTTCATAAACACAGCAAGATATGGATCGGTGGCGATATGTATTTCGGCCAGACTTATGGTCACGCGAGGAACACGCTAATACATATACTTGAATTATTCAAAGGATACATTGGAAGATTACAAAGAAAGGACGACTAACAACCTCGATCTTATCAAATAAATCAATGGTTAAGATTAAAGGGACGTTGGGATGAATCAGACCTTTATCCAATGGATACAAGTCAAAGGGTGGATGATTGTATCATTTGTCAAAAAGGATCGGCGACGATTGTCGAGTCCTAGAAACGATCAAGAAAAGCAAGTCAAGATGAGACAAATCTGAAACAGCTATGTTTGAATTTCAAACATAAGTCACAAGGATTCCTACCTATAAATAGAGGACTCCTAACTCAGATACATAAGATGATGATTGATGAAAAATAAGGATCTATCTTGAGCACTCAGATTTATAATCGATCAAGCATCCTACTGACCCTACTGAGCATAAAGCTACTGATCCAGAAAAGTTCTTCAACTGTAATCTGCATTCAAACTACATCAAGTTTACACACTTGAAGACATCAAGCTGCTGATCATATCATCCTGATCATGCTGCTGAAAGCTGAGTCACTTACTTGATTCAAACTTTCTTTTACAAGGAATCTACTGAAGACAGTGAAGCATCTTTTGGGTGTCAAGGACTGTTGTTTGTGGTGGACCTGGTGAAGAGGCAATCCTACCCTTCAAGGACCAGTGGACGACTTTAGATCAGCAATCCTTCTTGTTCCAAGTGTTCAGTTTGTTAAGCCTTAGTTATTGGTGAAGGACAAGCAACTTAGGGATTTTTGTAATGCTACCTCAAGAATCTCTAGTGAATTACCTCCAACATCACAGGAGAAGAGTGGGTAGCGAGGATTACACACACGGAACCACTATAAAAACTGCCTACTTACTTTCTGCATTTATATTCTACACTTAGTATATTTAGCACATCAATCTACTGAATTTAGCTACTGAATCACACACATACACTACTAAGTATCTAATACTTGGTATCATATTTAACAACTAATAATGCTTAATTTTTTATATATTCCGCTGCACAAATTCTGTAAACTCAACAAATAAGAGTGAACTCACGAGTATTAGCAGACTCTTGACCGATCAAGTAATTTCTTTGAAATTCTTGAGTTTGTTAACTCCAAAAGTTTTACGTGTTAAGTTTATTCACCCCCCCCCCCGGCCTCTAAACTTAACCAAAGCCTTTTCAAGGGAACAACACTAATACACATCCCACGTCTGATCCAAGTGTCTACACACTTGATAGGCGAGATATATCCCTACTTTCTATAAGATAGAAGACATCCAATACGTGCTAGTCTAATTATACTATCAATGTCCCATTTGACAGTATATAAGACTAGAGGCATTTAAGTATCAAACTTATTAAGGTGATTAGAGATCTCATCAACCATAATTACTATCATGGTTTCTCTATCACAGTTTGACACTAGGGACATTATTATATATGTGCAACAAATAATATGAAGATAAACAATATATAATAACATATGTGCTTTTATTAATCATAACAAAGTTATTACACGAACTAAAATAGACTGTAAACGACCCGACCCGGTCAGATCCGGTCCAACCCGATTGGGTTTTGGACACCTATTCAACAATCTCCCACTTGGCCTAAAGCCAATCACCCATATGCCTAAGCCCTTGCATGTGAACATGTTTATCATGCTTTTCTTGTGACAATGCCTTGGTTAACGGATCAGCTATGTTATCTTCCGTGTGGACTTTCTCTATCTTTACATCTCATCTATCTACTATCTCTCTAATCAAGTGATAGCACCGTAGCACGTGTTTGGACTTCTGATAAGACCTTGGTTCCTTCGACTGAGATATCTCCCATTGTTATTACAGTACAACGGCACTGGACCTTCAATGGAGGGAACCACACCAAGTTCAGTAATGAACTTCTTCATCCAAACTGCTTCCTTTGCCGCCTCCGAGGCTGCTATGTATTCGGCTTCCGTTGTAGAGTCTGCGGTAGTCTCCTGCTTGGAACTTGATGTATAACATTTATATGATAAAAATTACGATGTTTTATATACGTTATCGACTCTTTTTATATAAAATATAATAAAATATAACGATAATCTTATAAAATATTAATAGCTATGAATAAATCTAAATACTATAAAAATCTAGTAAAAAATGATAAAAAGTTATAAATTTTGTACCGGGTTAATAACCGGAGTGTCGTGTCGATTCACGTGGGTATTTTTGGTATTTACAGACCTTAGGTAAACCAAGACCACGAGTAGCGACATTTTATGGAGTAAAATCATATCTTTTGAAGGAATAAAGGAAGTGCCACGAGATTTAAAGTTCAAGTGGACCAATGATTCGTGACGCCATATCAAGTTATATTTTCGACGAACAAATGGCCCAGTAAAAAGGCATTTTCTGAAAAAGAAGTCTTCATGGAAGTTATAGATCTCCTCAAGAGCTTTCCAACGCATCTTGAATTATGTCATTTGGAGATCCAAAGCTCAAGTTATGATTTTATCAAGTTTCGGATTAAGATTGAGAAAAA
The DNA here is from genome assembly GCA_026214975.1 of Gentiana macrophylla. Lineage (NCBI taxonomy): Eukaryota > Viridiplantae > Streptophyta > Magnoliopsida > Gentianales > Gentianaceae > Gentiana > Gentiana macrophylla. Next base: position 41,467,232 of record CM047807.1, on the reverse strand, counting down.
ATCTATCCGGATCGATCCGGATTTACCTCGGATCGATCCGAGGAGGCATAATGATTATCCAGCATGTGGCCTGCGCAGAGAATATCCTGGGATAATATTTTTTATTCCCGGATCGATCCGGCCCTTTCTCGGATCGATCCGGCAAGGGAAAAATTGCCTATAAAAAGGGCAGCATTGCAGGCACAAAAGAGGGTACCAAATATATTTCTTTTACCTCTTTTTAGTAGTAGTAGTATGTATATATATAGGCCTTATGTCATAAATAAAGTAGTATCGTCATAATGCTCGAGAAATTATCAGAAGATCAATGTTGTTGAAGTTGTTGTAGCATCCGGAAAAATACATCTTCTGATCCAATCGTTGTAATCGGGTAAAATTTCTAAAGTATTTATGTTTGTTATGTCTGTTTTTATTTTCGTATAATGTTAGTAGGCTAAATCTAATAACTAGCCAAAGTTATGTAATCGTTTTATTTCGATCTTTTCGGTAAAGGAATGTTGTCTAAGTAAAATTGAATAAAAACTGAGCTAATTGAATCTTTTTCTATTGATAAAGTTTGACTTGAAAGAATTCATAATCTAATTATGAATTGGCGCCTCGTAATTAAGTTATGAACTCATTAATAGAAAAACCGGAGGTAAAAATTGGCGAGTGAAAGCGTGACAACGGAATCATTTCCTATTCGGGGCGATTTGTCCTAAAAGATAAATCTTATTAAAACTTGTACTCAAGATCGTAATAATGTTAAATCATCAGTTAATTGAAACTTAAACCGGAAAGTTGAATCGGCCGCCTTGACAACCGGAGCCTTTAAATAAAATTGACCGTTTGTGAGCGGAATGACTCCTTTTATTCAAGGGTAGAATCGCACTCAGGACACATTCGGGAAAAAAACCGTAATGATTGTGGATTTGGGTGATGACAATGGACATATGACAATTTAAATGACGCTAATGTGAGGACGAATTGTTAACCTTAGAGTACACCGTTTCATTTACTCAATTGAACCTAAAGATCGAGCACATTCCATTCTTTGAAAAGATCGTATAAATCAATTATATAAACTTTGGCTAGTTCTCTAATAATATATTTGGCATCTATATATTTATATCTATATATATACTTTGCAACTTATGCACATCTATATATATTTATATATCTATATATATTATATTAGAATAAATTTTAATTTACGTATTTATTTTATGTTGACTAGAATAGTAGTGATACGTGTTATAAAATTGCGGTTTAGATCGAGTTAATAAAAGCTCTTTGGTGTTTAACCACACTTAGAAGAATTACAAAGTTCCACGAGGATACGATACTCGACTCACCATACTAGCACTCTGATTTGACCCGATACACTTTGTCGGTTTAGGACTTTGGTATTAGCACTAGAAAAGGCCACGTCGACTTTAAGGCGCCGTTGCCGGGAACGACGCTAATTTCTTTTTGTGTCTATGGTTACTACTTATATTAGCTCAAAATTCTAGAGAATAAGTCAACACTTTTCTTATCTCATTTCTAATTTTATTTTCGTCGGTACTTACCTTATAGGTAAGTTACCAAATTTTACTACTATCAATTTTCGTGTTATTTTCTAATTTCGTTAGTTGATGACCGAAGTGGTAAGGCCCCACTCACTCCTTATAAGCTGACATAAACACTACGAAAAGGCGGTAAAAGTAGAGAGAAAGCGTGGTCATACTAGTCGGGAAATCTGGCGAATCATCTTCAAGCAGAAATCGACGAGAATGGTGAAATCGGTGATGAAACACACGAACAAGAAGTGGAACATGCTCTAGAGGCATGGACAAAACCCTGTTAACCTTAATAATCAAAATAATAATAATAATAGAAATAATCGAGAATCGGAACGAGAATAATCGTAACAACCCAAGAAACCCAAGGCCTATCGTGACCAAACCATAAGAAGAAATCGGACTAATAATCCCATACTTTTACCTAATGAAGGAGCGAATAATTTGAGATTAAATCTCATCTTTTGGTTTGATTGACGCTTAAGAGCCCAATTCTAGGAGAAGATGATGAAGATCCCATCATCATCTCTATCTTTTGAAGAAGCTGTGCAATCTGACCAAAAGTCAAGGTGCTCACAAGGAATTAACAAGGATGACTATGTTTCCTTTTTCTCTAAAAGGGCGAGCCCGAGATTGGTTTATGTCTCTTCCGCATCATTCACTTACAAGTTGGGAGGAGATTCAAAGCGAATTTACGAAACAATACTTCACTCTGGGACGGAATTTGGAATTAAAAGTCGAGGTTGCTAATTTTAGACAAGGATCTCGAAGAAGCGCTTGGGAATGCGTGGGAAAGATTTAAAAATTGTTAAGAGCTTGTCCCGACCATGGTTATTCTTTAGACATGCAAATCCAGCTTTTCGTAAGTAAATTAAGAAAAGATTCACGTCTTTGATGTAGACCATGCATGTGGTGGTTCTTTAATGATGAGTGAGGCTCAATTAGTTTACGATGCCATCGAAAAGATTTCCAAAAAACAAGAATGTGGGAAACCGGTTCTAGCACCGGAAAAGTAGCTTTTTGAGGAGAATGTCGTCTAATACGGAAGTTCTAGCACATTTAGAAAATTTGAGTAGGAAATTTGATGGATTACAAATGAATAAGAACCAAAGTTCGGAAAATAGTGCACCAACTGAATACTCAAATCAGGATAAAATACCACTAGGGATTGAAGAACCGACAGGATGCTCAAGAGAGAGGTGAGTTTTCTTGTGACATAGAAATTTAAACAATGCTTATTCAAACTCGTTCAATGCTATTAGAAGAGATCACCCTACTTATCGATGGTCCGAAAACCCTAGCAAGCAAGGACAACCGCCGTATCGATTCCATATAGGAACTTGAATAATAATCAAGTTTATCAAGAAAACACATCTAATCGAGAATTTACAATCATTACCTAGATCCTATCCTCAACATACCACTCAAAGTATACCAAGTAACTCAAAGTTCTACTCAACTGCTGAGAAGGAGTTGAAAAATGGGAAAAACTAATGGAAAATATGATGGGTGTAGTATCTACTCAAGCTAAAAATATAGAAGCGATGGTAACTTCTATTAGTACAGTCACTAAGGACATGAGTTCAATGAAAACATCTATGAGTGGACATGATACCAGGATGAGAACGATAGAAGCCTCATTAAGGAATATGGAAGATCATTTGAGTAGAGGCGGGTGAGCGTAATAACAATGAGACCCAGGAGGATTACCAAGTAACACCGAAAGGAACCCAAGAGAGGTAAATGTTGTAGTTACAGAAGTAGGAAGCTCAAAGTGGAAGTAATGGAGTTGAAAACCTTGGGAATAATGAAGTAGAAGATGACTTAGATGTTAAGAATGATAAGGATGAACTTGAATTCTGAGATGAGGAAGAAGAAATTATAGACAACTTCTTAAAAAAGAAATAAAAGTTCGAACACGAAAGTGAAAGGAAAATTGGGTAAAAATCCTAAGATTCGAAAGATCCCATGGATAAAGATTTAAGGACTTTATTTAAGGAACATGTTAGAATGGAAAATAATGAAAACAAGGATGAAAAACATGAAGAAATGAAGGAATCTGAAGTAGAGATTGATTCAGGGAACACTTTAAAAGAAAGAATTCAAGAACCTGAAACATGGCGATTAAGTAATACTCAAAGGTTTAAGGAAAAAGGAAAAGAGAAACTGACAAAGGAGCCAAAGGTCATAGATTTAGAATCTTTACCTTACCCTCCAAAAGATCAAATCAAAAGGCAAAAGCGATAAGAAGTATGCTCGTTTCTGGACACTTTTCGTCATATTCAAGTTAATATCCACATTATCGAAGCTTTGATTAATATACCTGCCTATGGAAAATTTCTGAAAGAAATTCTGTCAAACAAGAAAAAATTAGAGGAATATGAGAATATATGCCTAAATGAAGAATGTTCCGCAATTCTGCAGCATAAGTTACCACCTAAACTGAAAGATCTGGTAGTTTTACCATTCCGTGTGAAATTGGAGGATTTCTGTTTAAGAAGGTCTTATGTGATCTAGGAGCAAGTATAAATCTCATGTCTTATGAGGATTATAGAAAGTTAGGCATAGGAAAGCTTACTAAGACTGAAATGACTCTGCAAATGGCAGATAGATCGATTAAGTACCCTAAAGGAATTATAAAGGACATATTGGTTAAAGTAGACAAATTCTATTTTCCAGTAGACTTTGTAGTTATGGAAATGGAAGACGGTTATTCAGCACCTCTTATTCTAGGTCGTCCATTTCTAGCTACAGGAAGAACTTTAATCATGTTCAGAAAGGAGAATTAATCTTAAGAGTCAATGAAGACGAAGTTACTTTCAATATTTTCAAAGCTATGAATCATGCATCATCAGAATCATGTTCTTTTATAGAAGATATTCATTACGTCTATGATAATCGATTACCAACTTTTGAAGATGATTAGAAGAATGCTTAACTCTGTCTATCTATAAAGAAGATGAGGAAGACATTGAAATGAAAGAGATAATTATTTCTTTAGATACGAAAGTTTTACCTTTAAGCCACCATGGCATAAGTACTTGGAATTAGAACTAGAAGGACCCAGTTCTTAAATCGTCAATAGAAGATCCGCCAAAGAACCTGGACTTGAAACCATTACCTTTAAATCGAAATATGCTTTTCTTGAAAGCGATAATCTATTACCGATTATTATTTCATCACTTTAATCGAGCAACAAGAAGATCAATTACTTGGAATGTTGAAAAAGCATAAGAAAGCTTTTGGATGGACGATTTGTTGATATTCGAGGTATTAGCCACGAGATTTGCGTTCATAAGATAATTACGAAGGAAGATGCTAAGCCTTGTATTCAACATAGCGCCGCCTCAACCCAAATTTACAGTTAATTGTTAAGAAAGAGGTCATTAAGCTATTAGAGATGGGAATAATTTTTCCCATATCGGATAGTGAATGGGTAAGTCCAACTCAAGTGGTACCAAAGAAAGGAGGTTTTCGGTGAAAGAAAATGATAGAAATGAATGGATTCCAACAAGAGAAATTACAGGATATCGAATGTGCATTGATTTTAGGAAACTAAATGATCATACTAAGAAAGATCATCATCCACTTCCATTCATAGTTCAAATGTTGGAGCGGTTAAGTGGTCATAAATATTATCGCTTCTTAGATGGTTATTCAAGGTTATTTCTGATTTTCATTGCAATGAGGAGATAAGGAGAAAACTACTTTCACTTGTCCTTATGGAACTTTTTGCGTATAAAAGAATGCCGTTTGGTTTATGTAATGCTCCACTACGTTTCAAAGATGCATGATGGCTATATTTTACGATATGGTTGAGAAATTCTTGGAAATTTTTATGGGCGACTTTAGTGTTTACGGAGATTCTTTTGGTAAATGTTTGTCGCACTTAGAAAGAGTGTTGCAACGTTGTGAAGATACCAATTTGGTCTTAAATTGGGAAAAATGTCATTTAATGGTATCGGCGAGGAATTGTTCTAGGCCATAGAATCTACGAAATAGGAATTGAAGTTGATAAAGCTAAGGTTGAAGTAATTGAAAAATTACCACCACCCGATTAATCTAAGGACTCTAAGAGGATTTCTTGGACATGCAGGATTTTATAGGAGATTTATTGCCGATTTTTCAAAGATAGCAAAGCCCTAAGTCATTTGCTTGAAAAGGAAGTACCTTTTAACCGATAGTAAATGTAAGGAAGCTTTTGGACCTTAAAAACAAGATTAACTCATCGCACTAAAGTGCTAATAGCACCAGATTGGAATTTACCGTTTGAGATTATGTGTGATGCGGTGATTTATTTGTAGGAGAGCGATTTTAGGACAAAGATATAACAAAATTCTCAAAGCTATTTACTATGCATCTCATACGTTAAATGCGGCTCAAATGAACTATACAACTACGAAAAAGAAGCTGTTGGCTGTAATTTTTGCCTTAGATAAGTTTAGATCGTATATTGTTGGTTCTAAGGTAATAATTTATACTGAGACCATTCACTTTGAAGTATTTCTTGAGTAAGAAAGATGCGAAACCACGTCTTCTTAGATGGATTCTCTTACTTGAGGAGTTTGATATTGAAATTAAAGATAAAAGGGAAGTGAGAATGTAGTAGCGGATCATCTAAGTAGAATGGAAAATGATGGAGAAAAGGAATAGAAATTAAAGAGTCATTTCTGATGAACAACTTTTAGAATAGATACTCCTTCAACCATGCGGTTATTAAAGAATAGAATTCCTTCTAAGGAAATGTCACCTGGTTTGGAGATATCATTAATTACTTAACTTTGTGATTATATTCCGTCTCATTGGACTTGGCAAAGAAGAAGAAGAAATTCTTTTATGACTTAAAATTTTATTCTTGGGAGGAACAGACCTTTTCCGTAAATGTTCGGATGGGATAATCGAAAGTGTGTGCCTGATAATGAAATTTTAAGTATTTTATCATTTTGTCATGATCGTGAGGCGAGGAGGTCATCATGGAGGATGGAAAAGCGCTTTTAAAGTTTTACAATGTGGTTTTTATTGGCCTACGCTATATAGAGATGCTTATAATTATGTCAAATCTTGTGAATCTTGTCAAAAATGGGAAATGTATCTAAAAACATGAAATGCCTATGCAACCTATTTTAGAATGTGAGTTATTTGATGTTTTGGGGTATAGATTTCATGGGACCATTTCCTATATCTTTTGGAAAAAGATTTATTCTAGTAATGGTAGATTATGTTTTGAAATGGGTAGAAAAGTGAAGCTCTTCCCACTAATGATACCAAAGTTGTCATACGATTCCTTAAAAAGAATATATTTACACGTTATGGCATTCCGAGGGCTATCATTAGTGATAGAGGTTCACACTTTTGTAATAGACCATTTACCAAGATAATTGAAAAATATGGTGTAACGCATAAGTTGGAACGCCTATCATCCGCAAACAAAGTGGTCGGGTAGAGGTGTCTAATAGAGAGATCAAAAGAATTGTAGAAAAGACAAGTGGATTCAAATCGAAAAAGCAAGGCGATTAAACTAGGCGATGCATTATGGGCATATAGAACGACTTTTAAAACACCAATTGGTTGTTCTCCTATAAGTTAGTTTTTGGTAAGTCTTGTCATCTCCAGTTGAGTTAGAACACCGAGCCTTACGGGCTATTAAATTTTGAATTCGATCCTAAGGTCATCGGTGATCATAGATTGCTTCAATTGATGAGAACTAGAAGAATTCCGCCTCGATTCTTATGAAATTTCCGAATCTACAAGAACGCACGAAATCCTTTCACGATAAGAGAATCTATAGTCGTGAGTTCCATGTAGGTGATCGAGTACTCTTGTACAATTCACGTTTAAAGTTATTTCGGAAAGCTTAAATCAAGATGGACAGTCCATTTAAAGTAACGAGTTTACAAATGAGTGTTGAACTAATCGATGGAAATACAACTTTTATAGCCAATGGCCATAGAGTAAAGTTATTTGTGGAAGGAGAAGGAAACCTTTGAAAGAAGAAATAATGCTACTAAGCGATCCTCCGACAAAGTAAAAAAGAGAAATCAGAAACCGAAAAGCGAGAGGAGTTAAACTCACCGAATACCAAAGTGCTATTTATCTTTACTCTACTTTTATGTGTTTTATTTATGTTTAAAGTAGTTTCGTCTTTTACCGGATAGGCGTAAAAGAAGCTGGATGTCTTTCTAGATAGAATAGAAATTTTTATACTGCTTTTGAAATTAGGCTTGGATAAAGATGTCGCGTTTAAAATAGAAGCTTGATTTTTGAGAAAAACAAGCAATTGTTGAGGAGATCGATGAAAGAACTATGTAATGGAAAATCGAGAAGTTCGATAAAGAGAAGGGCAAAGTTTTTAAGAAGGTGTAGAAAATTTGTGGAAAAAGTGAGCATGAAGGAAATGTAGGAAAGCACAACCAAATCCAGGATGAGTGTTTGAATGTTGTTAAGAAGGAGCGATTAGGTGGTTATCCGAAAATCCCGATGGAGATCAAAGAGAAAATTGACGCCTCATTTCTTAAGGTTAGGTTGATAGAAGCGTTACATCGTAACTCTGGAAGATTTAGAAGTATTGGAATTAGGACCTCGTGAATTTTGTAATATTTATAAAATTTTTATATAACTTTTGAAAATTTTATAAATAGGATCTTTATGAAATTACTTAAAAGTTTTATAAAGTTTTTATAAAAGTTTTTTTTTATTTTGTAGAAGTTTTATTAAGTTTTAAAAAAAAAAAAAAAAAAAAAAAAAGTGGTCGGATCGATCCGACCTAACCCCGGATCGATCCGGAACCTGAAAAAACCTAAAAAAGGGACGGGGACCTCTTTCTTCTTCTTCTTCTTTTTTCTAAAAACAGCCGCCCCTCCCCTTCTCCCCCAATTCGAATTTTTTCCTTCAAATCATCACACACTATCACCATTAAACTACACCACTTCTTAAACTTTTCTCATTTTCCACTCCTCTCTTCAAATTTGCATTTACATTGAAGAATTTTTCAAGGATAGCTTCAACCTTTATTCAGTAAATTTCCATCTTTTCCGCCAAATTTCAACCTTTTAAGCTTTGTAAGGTAACATTGTAGTCACTTATTTTCTTAATTTCGCTTTTTTATGCAATTTTTATTTTCAACTGTTTTGTCACTCACATTTGTCTTGTTGTTTTGTGTTGTTTTGTTTTTTTGTGTTGTTTTGTTATTGTGTCACTATCGTAGAATGGCCGAATCATCGAAAGCTAGTAAAAACGTAAACCGCATATCCCTACCCAAATTCGATTATAGAAACTAGGCCTTTAATGAAGAAGAATTGTGATTAGTTTTGAAAGAACGCGTCTGCTGCGACTAAGAAAGCATTGAAAAATAAATTTGGACAATGTTTAGTTGCAATAGAGAGGGCTTAGACTTTAAAGATTTGGGAAGGAGGTGAAGGAAATTTTTGAAGGAGGCATTGGATGGAATTGCTTGAGTTTAAGGTCGGGAGAGATTAACACCACCTTAGTAGCTGAATTTTATTCTTTGGTAGCAACTCACAATGCTACGGATGAAGGTGAGTTAACCACGTCAACTTTGAGAACTAGGATAAAGTGCCGTTTACTCCTCACATTATTAATGCTATTTATGGTATTCTGATATACCGGAGAATGAGGATTATTATACGATTTGGAATTTGGATGAGCGCCAGACTTTGATCATATTGTTGCGGTAGCCAGAATGAGTTAGATCCATTGCTGCCGTCGGCATGAAAGCGAGTTTTCCTATGGGAAATGTATCCGGGATATGAAAGCCATTAAACGTTTTATCAGTCCACACTCTTTTACCCGACTCGGCATTTTACATCTTTTGGTAAAGAGGATTTGTGTATTGCTTGGGCTATAGTTAATGATGTACTGTGGATGGATAGGCGAGTAATGTGTAGAAGGGCCAAGGATTTTGCCTCGATCGCTAGACCAGCGATCCACATGCCTTTTCCGTGTTTTATTTCTTCCTTGTGTCGTCGGATAGAGTCCCGAGCTCCCAAATGATAATTTGATGATGGTGGATGACACACTTCTCGGTCCTAGTTACCACTTAGCCGGCGGGAAGAATAAACTTTTGGACCCTAACCGTCGGCGACCTCAACTTACTCCATCTCTCATTGTGTCCTCCTTCATCCAAGTCAAACTCAAACTCAATTTCCGAATACCATCACTTATGATATGTTTCAATCCATGTCCTATGATGTTCATCGTGCTAATGCCAATATGGTGTTTTTTATGGAAAGGAATAAATTATGGTCGAAGATTTACGTCAAGGCATACGAGGTTTATATCAAATGAATATCTTGCAGAACCCTTCCTATGCCGAGATGGATATTCCGCATTTGCGGACTCGACCTTATACCTTGCCCGATTTCATTCCACCGATGCCACCTCACTCGGACTTCCAACAAATGCCGCATTCTTTTGGATTTCAAACTAGTGGTGTAGGAGATTTTTAAACAGTACTATGGCGGTGCGACATCGAGAATGGGTGGATCTGGATCATTTGGCCATACCGCGATGAGATGGGGAAGCACTTTTACGATATCACGAGAGAGATGAGCTCGATGGGACTAGATAGCTCGGCACGGATGTCAACTTATTTTCAAGATCCATCACAAGAATCGACCCGTTCTCAAGCTATGCCAAGTTCAAGCCACGTCGGTGAGTGATGAAGAGGAGTGATAATTTTTAAACATTCTATGGTTTTGACATTGAAACAATTTTATTTATCGTGCATTTTTCTTTTTTCGTTAAATTTTAAGTTGTTTTGATCATAGTAGGATTTTATTTTAATACGATTTTCATGTTTTCATTTCATATTATGGTATTAAGCATCGTGTAGTAAAATTTATCGTTATAACGTAATGAAAATGAACCAAAAATAGGAAGAAAACTTGTCACCTAGAAAAAAAAACTAAGTATTTTTCAAGAAAAATCGACTCTGTCCGTGAACAGTAATGTTCCGGATCGATCCGGCTTTTCACCGGATCGATCCGGCGTGAGTATACCGACGACAACATTATGGTTCAGAGGTCGGATCGATCGGACCTATCTCGGATCGATCCGGTAAGTAAAACGCCGCAGAAAGTAGATCTTTTCTACTTTTGCTTGATGGATGTATTTACATAAAGGAAAGAGCAGCAACCAACCTTTTGCTCATTCTTTCCTTTCTTCTATTTTAAATCTCTATTTGAAATGTCTAACCGATCCTCTCCTTCCGGTTAATAGTTATGAGCCACATACGCTGATGGTGTGGTCCCCGAAGCGGCATGCCTCTTGTTTTCATAATGAAGTCCCGAGACATCTAAGTTTTGTCCGTTCTCTATTACGATGGAGAAAGGCTTAAACACTTGAAAAAATTGATCGGTGGGGGCGTAATCTAATCCGAGGTTGCGGGTGGAAAAAGTTGATAAGGACTCCAGAGGTCGAATAAACATTTCGATAGTTAGAGATTTCTTTGCGTCTCTTTGAGATAACGTGAGTAGCCTCATCTCAACTTATTACGATTAGGGGAATCGTTATTTCATTTTCACCGGTCATCATAAATCAAATCTATCAAATTCCACCATGTACTTTTGATGAAACCCACACTTCGAGTTTCTTTGGGAACTTGGGGATGCGTATAATGTTGTAAACCGTCTTCGCAGAAGCCTTTCGATTCGTATTTCCGTTGTTTGATCATAACTATGATTCTTCAACTCGGCTTTACCCCTCATTTAAGGGCTTGAAACGCTTCATTAATTCTCGGATCTATCCAACTAGAGATTTTTATGGGGTTACGGATGATGAGATCTTTCTTTGTTGCGCGGATTGTGGGAGCATACATTGATTGGGGAGTTTTGATTTTTAAGACCGCAATTAATTTTGCGAGTAGAAAGGCGTAATAGGGAAAACCGCTACCATTTGCACAGGTTATCTCTCACCTTTGTATCCAAATGAATCACGTGCTGAGTTTGCTACTGACGAGATTTTTCTATCTCGTGATTCTCAGTTAGGATTACTTCCGGTGGATACTCCCGGATGTTCATCTACGGTTTGATAATCAGTTAGAAGTTAAGTTGGTAGTTGTTTAAATTAGTTGTTTAATCGTTTTTTTTTGTTGTTTGTTACTTTTATTTATAGTTTGTAATAGTGTTTAATATATATGTCATTTTCTTTAATCAAAATAATATATGGTTGCTAAAAATAAGAAATAATAATCAAAATCATATAAAATTTTAATTTTATGTGCAAACTACTTTTTATTTACTCACTGAACATCGGGACGATGTTAGTTCGTAAGTGGGGAGTAGAGTAAGTTAGTAAATTAAAATTAAAATTTTCTTATATAAATGTATACTTAATTGCTCAATACTTAGTTTAATTTTTCTTGGAACAAAATAATTAGATAATATATAATTAATATGAATAAAAACAATATAAATTGGTAAGAATAGATTTTAATTAAGTAAAATAAAGTAGATATATTATAATTATATTATATATGTCAATTTTAGATCTTTATAAGATTTTAAGTATATGTAACTATACATAAATATTATCAAGTAAGTTTCATATGAAATTTTAGCAAATATACTTATATTTATAATGAATTTTTAGAATAATTTTCTTTGCAAAACGAAATATGAATATGGAATCGGATTAGGAATGATGAGATTTTGACACCACAAAATTACCTCAACCTTGATTAGAGTGATCAAGACCTCACTCGAAATAGCCATTTTTGATCATAACCGACCCTTGGCTTATTTTGGTCTACATTTCCTAAAAATCCCACGAGTTTGTACGTACTTATGAAAGGATATGATAGCACAGAAGCTAAGGATGGTGTATGTTGAGATGAAAAAAAAAAAAAAAAAAAAAAAAAGAACAAAGCACCATATTTACAGAGAATTAATCGAATACCATGTATCTTCCTTATCTTTGATCGATGAGATATCGGTAGTAGCTTCCAATGATTTGAGTGCGGAGGGTGTTATCTAGAAACGCGTCTATATCACTATGAGGTATAAAGCTCCCGATAAAAATTCGAATCATAAGATCTCAAGAATGATTACGAGTTTAAGGAAACCGGACTCGTAATTTTAGATCGAAAGAGTATTACTCCGATCAATCTTGATGAAGCAATGCTTGTAAATTTGATTTTCTACACACACTCACGCTTTTAGTTCTTAATATTGAAAAGAAGAGAGAAAATCTGAAAAATAGTTGGAAAAAGGAGATTTTATTAATCGAAGCTGTTTTTGATCAAGCGTGAAGGTGTAAGTAAACGCATCGACTTGCCTCTTTCTATTTTTGATTTCTTTTTCTATCTTTTCGATTAACTAATGTCCTATCCTAAAAGCCATCTTGTCAATTACTTGACTTAGTCTTTGATTCCAAATATTTCATATAAGTTGAGATAGGAAAATAATTCTAGAATTTTAATTATATTTATTGAGTAGATTTTGTGAAATTTCATTTGAATAATAGTTGATAAATAATTTATCAAAGTTATCTACACTTTTTATCTTATTAATTTCTAAGAAAGATATAATTAATATGTTTATAATATTGAAATGATATTTTACTAATTTAAAATTGTATCTACCACTTATATTATTTTATCGTAATTTTTATATATTATCGCTTATTTTGCTCGAGGGACGATCAAAGAGCTAAGTGGGAATTAGTTGATGTATAACATTTATATGATAAAATTACGATGTTTTATATATCGTTATCGACTCTTTTTATATAAAATATAATAAAATATAACGATAATCTTATAAAATATTAATAGCTATGAATAAATCTAAATACTATAAAAATCTAGTAAAAAATGATAAAAAGTTATAAATTTTGTACCGGGTTAATAACCGGAGTGTCGTGTCGATTCACGTGGGTATTTTTGGTATTTTCTGAGACCTTAGGTAAACCAAGACCCAGTGAGCGACATTTTATGGAGTAAAATCATATCTTTTGAAGGAATAAAGGAAGTGCCACGAGATTTAAAGTTCAAGTGGACCAATGATTCGTGACGCCATATCAAGTTATATTTTCGACGAACAAATGGCCCAGTAAAAGGCATTTTCTGAAAAAGAAGTCTTCATGGAAGTTATAGATCTCCTCAAGAGCTTTCCAACGCATCTTGAATTATGTCATTTGGAGATCCGAGCTCAAGTTATGATTTTATCAAGTTTCGGATTAAGATTGAAAAAATCTATCCGGATCGATCCGATTTACCTCGGATCGATCCGAGGAGGCATAATGATTATCCAGCAGATGTGGCCCTGCAGAGAATATCCTGGGATAATATTTTTATTCCCGGATCGATCCGGCCCTTTCTCGGATCGATCCGCAAGGAAAAATTGCCTATAAAAAGGCGAAGATTGCGAGGCACAAAAGAGGGTACCAAATATATTTCTTTTACCTCTTTTTAGTAGTAGTAGTATGTATATATATAGGCCTTATGTCATAAATAAAGTAGTATCGTCATAATGCTAGAAATTATCGAGAAGATCAATGTTGTTGAAGTTGTTGTAGCATCCGGAAAAATACATCTTACGATCCAATCGTTGTAATCGGGTAAAATTTCTAAAGTATTTATGTTTGTTATGTCTGTTTTTATTTTCGTATAATGTTAGTAGGCTAAATCTAATAACTAGCCAAAGTTATGTAATCGTTTTATTTCGATCTTTTCGGTAAAGGAATGTTGTCTAAGTAAAATTGAATAAAAACTGAGCTAATTGAATCTTTTTCTATTGATAAAGTTTGACTTGAAAGAATTCATAATCTAATTATGAATTGACGCCTCGTAATTAAGTTATGAACTCGTTAATAGAAAAACCGGAGGGTAAAAATTGGCGAGTGAAAGCGTGACAACGGAATCCAGTTTCTATTCGGGGCGATTTGTCCTAAAAGATAAATCTTATTAAAACTTGTACTCAAGATCGTAATAATGTTAAATCATCGATTAATTGAAACTTAAACCGGAAAGTTGAATCGGCCGGCCTTGACAACCGGAGCCTTTAAATAAAATTGACCGTTTGTGAACGGAATGACTCCTTTTTATTCAAGGTAGAATCGTACTCGGGACTCGCATTTGAAAAACCGAATGATTGTGGATTTGGGTGATGACAATGGACATATGACAATTTAAATGCGCTAATGTGAGGACGAATTGTTAACCTTAGAGTACACCGTTTCATTTACTCAATTGAACCTAAAGATCGAGCACATTCCATTCACTGAAAAGATCGTATAAATCAATTATATAAACTTTGGCTAGTTCTCTAATAATATATTTGGCATCTATATATTTATATCTATATATATACTTTGCAACTTATGCACATCTATATATATTATATTAGAATAAATTTTAATTTACGTATTTATTTTATGTTGACTAGAATAGTAGTGATCTGTGTTATAAAATTGCGGTTTAGATCGAGTTAATAAAAGCTCTTTGGTGTTTAACCACACTTAGAAGAATTACAAAGTTCCACGAGGATACGATACTCGACTCACCATACTAGCACTACAGTTTGACCCGATACACTGTCGGTTAAGGACTGGTATTAGCACTAGAAAAGGCCACGTCAGAACTCTTCTAGCTCACTGCTCTGCCGTTAAGTGTGAAAACAAATCCAGAATGAGACTTAAAGTCATCTTTGTCAGTTTGGAAACTGGCATCTGTGTAACCTCGTAATACTAAATTATTATTCCTAAAAACCAGGAACATATCCCTAGTACGTCTCATGTACTTGAGGATATTCTTGACTGCAACCCAGTGACCATCACCAGGGTTGGGCCGGTACCTACTAGTCGTACTAAGAGGGTACGAGACATCTGGTCTAGTGCATAACATGGCATACATCATAGACCCGATTGCCGAATCATAAGGGATCTTACTCATTTGTGCCCTTTCCTCCTCTATCTTAGGACTCATTCCCATCGACGCATAGACCCCATGTGACATGGGCAGCAATTCTTTCTTGGACTACTCCATGTTGAATCTCTTCAGCATCTTGTCTATATAGGTGGATTGCGACAGACCAAGCAACCTCTTAGATCTATCTCTATAGATCTTAATTCCTAAAATGTAGGCTGCTTCACCCAAGTCATTCATTGAGAGTTCTTAGATAACCAAGCTTTGACTGACTGTAACATAGGCACGTCATTCCCTATGAGCAATATGTCGTCTACATATAGCACTAAGAATACAATGGCACTCCCACTAACCTTCTTGTAAACACATGGCTCATCTTCGTTCTTGATGAAATCAAACTGTTTGCTTTCAACTCCGAGAAGCTTGCTTTAATCCATAAATGGATCTTTGCAGTTTACACACCATCCTGGCGTCATTGGTTGTGAAACCCTCAGGCTGTGTCATATACACTTCCTCAGACAGGTTCCCATTAAGGAAAGTTGTTTTCACATCCATCTGCCAGATTTTGTAATCATGGTATGCTACAATAGCGAGCAGAATTCTAATAGATATTAACATGGCAACAGGCGAAAAGGTTTCGTCATAGTCAACTCCTTGTCTTTGCTTATAACCTTTTGAAATAGGAACTATTCCTTCAGGTGGATCAACTAAGTTCCAAACTTGGTTGCCTTACATGGATTCCATTTCAGAATTCATGGCTTCTAGCCATTTCTCTTTGTCATGCCTTAATAGCACTTCCTCATAAGTTCTAGGGTCCTTATCTTTCATGAGATACACGCCAGTGTACCTTTCGGGTTCACGGCGTTCCCTGGTGGATCTTTGAGGTGCTAGTGTGTCCACGGTAGGGGTTGGCATCACATCTGTGTGTGGTGCCTCCTCTACTTCCATCAACTGACTGTTATCTGTAAGTGGTTCTCGAACTTCTTCAAGATCAATCATACTCCCACTGACCCTATCCAGAATAAACTCTTTCTATAGAAAGTGGCCAGTCCTGGAAACAAACACCTTTTGTTCCTCAGGGTGGTAAAATTGGTATCCTCTAGATTCTCTAGGATAACCCACAAATAGACATTTGTCGGATCTGGCCTCTAATTTGTCAGGCATCATCCGCTTCACGTAAGTCGGACAACCCCAAGGTTTAAGATATGTCAGATTCAGTTTCTTCTTAGCCCATACCTCGTATGGTACCGTCTTTGATGGAACTCGGTTCAGTGTATAGGATGCGGTTTCTAGAGTATACCCCCAAAATGATTTTGGGAGAACTGCATAGCTCATCATGGATCGTACCATGTCTAACAAGGTACTGTTCCTCCTCTCAGATACGCCATTCATCTGAGGCGTACCTGGAGGGGTCCATTCAGGTAGAATCTCATTCTCCTTTAAATAACTTTTAAATAACTTTGAAACTCTCCAACTAGGTATTCTCCACCTCGATCGGATCAAGTGTTTTGATTTCCTTACCTAGTTGTTTCTCTACTTCACTTCTGAATTCCTTGAACTTTTCAAAGGCCTCAAACTTATACTTCATTAAGTATATATAACCATAGCGTGAAAGGTCATCAGTGAAAGTGATAAAATAAGAGTATCCTCCGTTAGCTTGAATTGACATTGGGTCGCACACATCAGTATGTATGAGCTCAAGTAATTCATTGGATCTTTTCCCTTTGCCACTAAAAGGTGACTTTGTCATCTTGCCAAGCAAACAAACTCGCATGTATCAAACGATTCGTAATCGAATTGATCCAACAATCCATCTTCATGGAGTTTGGAAATGCGATTCTTATTTATATGGCCAAGTCTACAATGCCATAAGTAGGATTCATTAAAGTCATTCATTTTGGCTTTCTTTTTGTTTATATTAAGTACGTCAACATTCACATCTAATATGTAGAGACCATTGTTAAGTATGCCAGTACCATAAAAAATTCCATCACGTAAAAAAGAACAAAATTTATTCTCAAACGTAAAAGAAAATCCATCAACATCCAATGAAGAAATAGAAATAATGCGCTTCGTAAAAGCAGGAACAAAATAACAGTTATTAAGTTCTAGTACTAGCCCACTGGGCAATGAAAGAAAATAAACTCCTACGGCCAACGTAGCAACACTTGCTCCTTTCCCAACGCGTAGGTCCACCTCTCATTTCCTTAATTCTCTAGTTCTTCTTAGTGCCTGCATATTCATACAAATATGAGAACCACAACCAGTATCTAATACACAGTGGTTAGACTTAGAAGAAGCAATATTGATCTCAATCATAAACATACCTAAAGTCGAAGCATCAGAATGCTTCTTCTTGGTACCCAAGAAGCCTTTGCAGTTTCTCCTCCAATGTCCGGTCTCACCGCAATGGAAGCAAGCATCCTTGGATTTGTCTTTGGCTATCTTAGGCATTGGCTTATGCACAGCCTTCACCTTCTTGGACTTGCTTTCCCTTCCCCACAGTGCCCTCAGCAGTTTTCAACATGTACAATAACTCCGCAAGGGAGCAGTCTATCTTGTTCATGTGATAATTCATCACGAACAATATGAATCAGGTAGAAATTGCAGAATCAAGTCAATACTCAATTATCGCTCCAACTTGTGGCCCAGCTTCCCAAGCCTCTCTATGTATCCGATCATTTTAAGCACGTGTGACCCCACCGCAGTCCCGATGCCATCTTACAACCAAACAGGACCTTCAAGACCTCGTACCTCTCAGTGCGTGACTGAGAAGCATAGAGTTCCTTTAGGTGGACCATGATTGAGTAGGCGTCCATAGACTCATCTTTGTTTACGATTCGGTGTCATCGAAGCAAGCATGATACATGTAGCATCGATCTTGTCGAGCGATTGCTTGTTATACTTCTCGACAGCATCTGCAGCCAAACCCTCAGCGGGCTCATCCGGTAGGGCCTCGTCCAAGACATAGCCAATCTTCTCGTGCCTCAAAACGATTTTGAGGTTTCTTTCCCAATCGAGAAAATTGGTTTCGTCAAGCTTATTGTCGATGATAAAATGAAGGTTCAATTTGTTTGACATTTTCTACAACAATAAATAAAGATAGAATAAGTAAAAGATCATGTATTTAAAAATCCTAAATTTGCACTTAAAATTTTATAAGGTTTTACTCCCACCAGCCAACTATTTCCAATTGGCTTTCAAGAATTTTATAAATCCTTTAGTGGATGGAATCCGATCCAGTTCACTCGATCCCCGACGTGGGCCGATCGACCGGGTCAATTTCAAAGGTGGGTACATTTACCGATCGAATCTTATTCGACTTCCATTGGTTGACAAGTCAACTCTTTGACAATTCACATCTCTATGTGATAGCCACCCTTGTCTCTAAAATCAAGCGGTCCTGGCGTGGGCCAATCACCGCAAGATTCTTAGTCGAGTCATAAACCAAATATTCATGAGATCTCATAACGATCATAGCTCGACAATGACGATATACCGAGGTAGGTCAACTCCCGGCGTGGGCGATCGGTTTAGGTCGAACAAGGGCTCTTCAATGTCGTTATAATATTGGGAGACAATTTTGGCTCGATTTTTGTTGTGAGAATAATTTTAAATTAATTCACTTAATTAATTTTATTTATTTATGGTCTCATCTACTATGTGCATATTACTACAATATCATATAAAGTAAAACATACACAACATTCCGCGCACAAAATAACCGGTATGATCATGGACTTTTCCTAGTTGCGGTTTAGAATACAAACTGACGAAACCGCGGGTCACAATCTAAGGGTAACTGCAACCGCCAATAGGATCTTTATTGCTGTTTGCCAATGGGATCTTTATCTCTCTTTGGTCTTCATCTTCTTGCTCCATTCTTGTTACATAATAATCTATCTAATAAATAATTACACCCGCCGCTTTGCGGGGAGCTAACGGGAATGGGATAAATGCAAAAATTAAACTAGGTCACGTTCTTCATAATGGCCTAGGACAATTTCAAAAACCAACATAAAGAAAACATTCTCATCAATAACTATTAATTAATTATATGACTTAATCGAAAATTAAAATCAACATTTAATTTTAAATCGATTCTAATTTCAATTTTATTAAATTTGAACTATTCAAATTAAAAACTTAAAATTACAAGGTCTCATTTTGTTTCATTTTCTTTTGGTTCTTAACCAAAAGGGATGCCTTTGGTTTCCTAAAACAAAAGGCATCTTCCTAAACCAAATTTGGTTTAGGCCTGGCCACTTTTCAAAATCAAAATTTTTAAAGTGGCCTAGGCCTAAGCCTTTTACAAATCAAATATTTGAAAAGGGCCTAGGCCTATTCCAAATCAAAATTTAGAAAGGCCAATTATTTTGGTTTAGGTTTGGCCACTTTTCAAAATTAAAATTTTGAAAGTGGCCTCAAATATTTGAAAAGGGCCTAGGCCTATTCCAAATCAAAATTTGGAAAGCCCAATATTTTGGTTAATATGCCACTATGGTTTTCTAATGGCCCAAACTATTTTAACCATTGTGATAACGTCGAAATTATCTCGGGTGAATTAGCGGTTGTTTGGTGGTGGATATCTGGCTATAAAAAGTGTATGAAGTGGTGGCACACGGTGGTGCTATGGAATTCGTGGTGGTGGAAGTGGTGGTGCAAACATAGAAGAGAGAATGGTAGAATTTGGCTTAGCCTTAGATTTTATTCATAAAATTGGTCCCCTTAATGAGGTTACATGGTGCCCTCTTTATAGGGAAGAGGCTGACCAAAAGTCGGCTTATTTACAAATAAGGACATATAGTACAAATAGATATTAATCTATACTAGCGAGCTCGTAGCGGAGCCAGGTGTTGCGTGCGAGGTCGTTGGCGGACCTGATAACCGAAGGGGTTCGCGTGCCGGCTCCCTAATCTTTCTTGGCGCCGCATAGGGCTAAGCACTTGCAGCGGGCCCGAAGGTTCACGGCCCTAATTGGGCTTGCGAGTTCACGGAAAATAATGGCCGGTGGCCTCATCCACTGTTTTGGTGGCCGGACGGACCCGAATAAGGATCCGCGGACCAAATTACGATTTAGGAATATCAATGGCCCCCTACACCGTGCCTTAATTATTTTCTAGAAACGTTAGGCAGGGAGTAAAGTTTGCTCGCAGATCTGCTGCCTTGAAATACTATGACGGCTCACTATTGTGGCGGATCGCTGTTAGCTTTGCCTAAATGCCGCACTCGAGTAGTAGTCTTCGTTGCTTGTGTGTTGTTGATCGACTTTGCTTTTGTGGGTGGAGAGCCTTTGGTCTTGTAGAAGGCTTGCTCGAAGGCGAGTTCCAAATATGATGCCGAGCTGAAGTCGGTCTTATAGAACATTCGCTCGAAGGCGGATTCCAAATATGACGCCAACCTGAAGGTCGGTCTTATAGAACATTCGCTCGAAGGCAAATTCAAAACATGTTGCCGACCTAAGGTCGGTCTTATAGAACATTCGCTCGAAAGGCGAATTCCAAATATGACGCCGACCTGAAGGTCGGTCTTATAGAACATTTGCTCAAAGGTGAATTCCAAATATGTCGCCAACCTGAAGGTCGGTCTTATAGAACATTCACTCGAAAGGCGAATTCCAAATATGACACCGACCTAAAGGTCGGTCTTATAGAACATTCGCCCGAAGGCGAATTCCAAATATGACGCCGACTTGAAGGTCGGTCTTATAGAACACTCGCTCGAAGGCAAATTCCAAATATATTGCCGAACGGAAGGTCAGTCTTACAGAATATTCGCTCGAAGGCGAATTCCAAATATGACGCCGACCTGAAGGTTGGTCTTAAAGAACATTCGCTCGAAGGCGAATTCCAAATATGTTGCCGAGCTGAAGGTCGGTCTTATAGAACATTCGCTCGAAAGTGAATTCCAAATATGACGCCGACCTGAAGGTCGGTCTTATAGAACATTCGCTCGAAGGCAAATTCCAAATATGTTGCCGAACTGAAGGTCGGTCTTATAGAACATTCGCTTGAAGGCGAATTCAAAATATGTCGTCGAACTGAAGGTTGGTCTTATAGAACATTCGCTCAAAGGCGAATTCCAAATATGTTGCCGACCTGAATGTCGGTCTTATGGAACATTCGCTCGAAAGGCGAATAGCCTTAGCTTTTTTAGGGTATTTTTTGTGCGGAGTGCCTTAACTTTATGGGGTGGCTTTAATGGGCTAGTAGCCTTAGCCATTTGAAGTTGTTTTGGGCGAAATGCCTTAACTTCATAGGATTTGGCTTCTTGGGCCTTTGGCCTCGAGCCGATTGAAGTTATATTTGGGTGAGTAGCCTCAGCTTCATAAGGTGACCGTCATGGGCGGACTGCCTTGGCCGATTCGAAGTTATATTTGGGCTCGAGCCGGTTGAAGTTATAAATGGGCGGATAGCCTTAACTTCGTAGGATTTGGCTTCTTGGGCCTTTGGCCTCGAGCCGATTGAAGCTATAGATGGGCGGATAGCCTTAGCTTCGTAGGATTTGGCTTCTTGGGCCTTTGGCCTCGAGCTGTTTTGATGACGAGTTGACCTCTGGTGAATTCCAAAAATAAGAAGGCTCGCCCCGCCATTTTTGGTAAGGAGAGTTCCAAAAATAATATAGCTCGTCCCGCCATTTTGGGGGGTGAGTTCCAAAATAAGATAGCTCATCCTGCCATTTTTGTAGGGAGTGTTCCAAAAGAAGATAGCTCGTCATTTGTAGAAATAAAACCCGATGAGAGCTCGTAACTTGAAGAGCTTGATGGATCGTAACTTGAAGAGCTTGAGAGCTCGTTGTTTGAGTGCTCATTTCAGCGGCCTCATTTTAAACCTGGTGAATCTGTGGTGAACATGGCGGTCATGACAGAGACATTTACTCTTCCGATCGTAACTTTGACTTGTGGCCGCTCTTCGGCCTTTGAATCTATATTTTCTTTGTTTTTGCAATGACTTTTCCAAGTGCTTTTGAGTTTGTATCTTTATTTTTGCTTGAAATATTCCCATCTTTCGAGTCCGTAGTTTGGGTCCGACATATTTGTATATATATACATATATAGCCCCCTTGTTTCAAGCAAGATCGCTGCGGGCTTGGTTGAAATGAATGTCGAATTCAGGTCATTCCCGTTTGTTTGAAAATTTTCACCCACGGCCCCCTTGTTTCAAGCAAGATTGAGGACGAATTTGGTTGAAATAAGTGTTGAGTCTGATCATATGCTTGTTTGAAAATTTCCATTTTCGGCCCCTTGTTTTGGACAAGATTGAGATCACGAGTAACTTGTCTGGAGAGATTGTAAATAGAGAGCTAGTTGATGGACATCTTATAATTGGATGGCTCGTAATTTTATCAACTCTTGTGGGCTTTTTCAAATTTACTTGTTTTTGTTTCAGTTGAGCTCGATGATTGAATCACATTACAGCATCGAGCTTGCTTAAAATAATTGGACTGAAATCTTACTTGTTTCTGTTGAGCTCGATGGATGAATCAAAAAATCCCAGTATACGGCCCCTTGTTTCAAGTAAGAACGGAGCTATGACGTAACGAGCTTGCTGGGAACAAAATCTGAACCAAAGTGCTAGTTCAATAATTCCGACATGCCGACCTAAGATCGGGCTTAGAGCTTTTCGAGCTGAGGGTCGGGCTTAGAGCTTGCCTAGCTGAAGGTCGGGCTTAGAGCTTGCCGAGCTGAGGGCCGGGCTTAGAGCTTGCCGAGCTGAGGGCCGGGCTTAGAGCTTGCCGAGCTGAAGGTCGGGCTTAGAGCTTGCCGAGCTGATGGTCGGGCTTAGAGCTTGCCGAGCTGATGGTCGGGCTTAGAGCTTGCCGAGCTGATGGTGGGGCTTAGAGCTTGCCGAGCTGTGGGTCGGGCTTAGAGCTTGCCGAGCTGAGGGTCGGGCTTAGATCTTGCTGAGCTGAAGGTCGGGCTTAGAGCTTGCCGAGCTGAGGGTCAGGCTTAGAGCTTGCCGAGATGAGGGTCGGGCTTAAAGCTTGCCGAGCTGAGGTCGGGCTTAGAGCTTGCCGATTCGAGAATAGACATGGCATAACTCGAGAGGTAGATATGTGATCATTAACCGGACTTTAATTAGCCCTCTTCTGCTTCAGCCTTCAGTGGGCGGATTGAGTACAAATCAAAAGCACAATTGTTGAGTGATACAGAAGATAGCTCTATCCTTCACTCATGGTGAGGTTGCTGGATATACAGAAACCCGAATCTGGATCCGATCCATAATTGGATCGTCAGATCTGATTCTCAGCACCGATCGAGACACTCGATCTAGCACAGCGGAAGCTACGAATAAAATCGCATGCAATTTTACCACAATTAGATTCGCATAAATAATTAATAACTATAAGAAGGTTAGTAGATTTACCCAAACCGGAGAGAGAAGCAATCGACCAAGGGAGAAGCCGCAGTCTTCCGGATTGTATCTCCTTACGACAACTGGTGGACGTCGATCCTCGCTGTAGAACCTCCTCAAATATGCATAAGAAAAACCCTAGGCTTTTCTCCTCTTACTGACTAAGGCAAGAAACTAATTTTTCTTCCTTTTTATTTATTTGTGGCGCAAATTGTAGTGCCAATTGTGTTGGGAGGAACTCTATTTATATAGGAAAATAACTAGTCAAGAGAGTTATCATTTTCACACCACAATTACCTATTCCCATAAGGAAAATATATTTGTCAAAAGATAAGAGATAATTCCCAAAAAAATCAATCTCTTATTTTTCAAATAATTATCCAACAAATGGATAATTAATTAATTACACATAAGAGATAATCTAGGAAAATTTCTTCTCCTAATTATCCATATTTGGGGCGCCATTAATTTTGTCATTTTTAATAGAAAATGTCTTTTCTATTTTACATATTATTTACCAAATAAATAATAATGCAATACATTAAACAGACCAACTATTTAATTTATTCTCGAGGTTCCACAAAACAAGAAAACACTCGCGTGTTAGGAGCCAACCCGGGGACCATGGACCTATAACCAGTAGCTACAATAAATTGAATAAAATATTCATCGAACGTAATATATTACTCAACTTATTAATTCGAATTACGCCACCATAAATCCGAAACTGAACTCTATCGATTATAGATATAACTTATTCTCAAAACGTCGAGTCGAGTCGATATAAGTGTCCATTGATATAATCATTACATATAAACTAGCCCTCCATAGACTATCCGTAATGAAGCGGGATTATTCCCCTAAACCTTCTTCAATACATTTTATCCTTATTTACCATTTACCCACTAGTGATCAATTAGTTCATAACCAATACGAACTCTATGGATCGATCAGTTTCTAGGATTAACAAATAAGGGGATTGTCTTTCTACTTCCCGCAGGAAGAAACGGATTCCATATCTGTGAAACACACATTTCTCACTCATTCCAGAATAGTGCCAACGTGAAAGTGATTTGGACCGCACCTCTTAGCGATCCTTAACGAACACATCAAACCCTATCCTGGAACAAGTAGGAGTCTGTAATCACTTCAGGATTAAGGTTAATCCATATATGATCATCTTGTGATTGAATAAGATTTTCAATCACGGAATTATATGAGAAGCGCAGATTAAATCGGTCCAGTCCTATATGACTCTCATCATATATAAATGCCCCACTAAGACAACCCATGTCGACGGTCCGGATAAGAAGGTCACACCATAAAGTGTTCTTGGCGCATTAATGGTGGTTTAATCAATAGACCTCATACTATGATTAACTTCACCACGGACTAACATTTCAAGTGTATCACCACAAACTTAATCCTCATGTGTGACACACACTAAGTTATATGGCTACATATGATAAGACTTGGGGTTTTCAGCAGTGTATTACATATAAGCACAAAGCAAATAATAAGATGAGAATAAATCTATCATTTATTAATTATAAAAACAAGAGAGGCGAGTCTCTAAAAATAAGAAGGCTCGTCCCGCCACTTTAGGACGGGAGAGTTCCAAAAATAAGAAAGTTCAACCCTCCATATCCGGTAAGGTGAGTTCCAAAAATAATATAGCTCGACCCTCCATATCCGTGGGGGTGAGTTCCTAATAATGAAGCATAATTATTCATGTTGTAAAACGGGAATAAATTGCAATAAAGGTTTGTACCTTGGGAGCTTTGTAATAAGAGAGCTTGTATTTGGTGAGCTTGAGGGCTCGTGTTTGGTGAGCTTGAGAGCTCGTATTTATAAACATAACCATGGATGATCTGTGTGCAATTGTTCTCTGAAATCTGGATCAAAACACATAGAACAACACTTCAGAACAGCAGCCAACGTAAGCCCGTTTGGCATGACACCCGATCTCATTCTCAAGTTCACTGTTTAATCTTTGATTGGTTCCTTCCATCTGTTGCATTGTGATCTCCATCATCCATGTTTGATATATCTTCTTCTTGATTAATAAAAGGCATAGTATCATCAAGATTGAAGCACATGAATCAACAGAAAATGGACCATAAAATCCATTGGATGCACAGCTTCTGAAGGATCACTTCTTAGAGATATGAACTCCTCCAAGAAGCCATTTTCACCATAAAACTCCATTGTTGCTCTCTTTATTTAATAGTGAAGACGAACAAACACACAAATAGAAGCTCTATGCAGCCATTGCCTTCATGTAAGTCTTGGTAGCTGGATCTTCCATTTCCCTAACCTTATTATTCAACTCAGATAATGATTTCCCGTTTATACTCCGCTTGCTTTTCAAAAGACGAGGGCTTTGATTGGTTTTATTGATGTGTTTTTTATTCCGGTTCGGGTTGGGTTGATCCCTCATAGCCATTTTATTAGCAACCACATTATGCATTTGATAAGGTTGTCTATTATTACGAAACGGATGCAAAATTCGAGTTCCGTTGTCATTATCAATCGATATAACAGAGGTATTTGAATTTCAATTTGCAGAATTAGCTAAAACGACTTGATCAATGGCATACTTACTATGTTCTTGAACCGTTTCGAACTCAAGATGACCCACGAGCATCCGAATAATGTTGCGTTGAGCAAAAAGATCTTGACATTTCAGGCAATTCGTAACGAGAACAGAGACTATACATCTTGAATCTTCATTGGACCTCCTTTAAGCATTTTAGCAAACACTAAACAAGCACCAGTTTGAGCCATGATTTCAACGCTTTCTGCGTCCCGACCTAAAAGCCTAATTGCCATCGCGGCACTCTCTTGACCTTCTAGTTTCAATCGACATTTATGATGTTCACTTAAAGCCATCATAAATCTAATCACTTGGCTCCAAATTTGCATTTAATGAACCAAGTGCAAAATTGCGGCTTATGTTCACCAGATATGCCGTTGTACAATGGACCAGGCAAATTGGAGCGGCTGAAAATGATAAAAGAACTGAGAGACGAGCTTAAAAGAACTCAGATTTCCAGCATCGGGTTTTCAAGTAGAATCTCGGGTGAACAAATGCATACGGATTTTTTGCATTCTTCAAAATGCTGTCAAGTGAATTACATGTCCCACGAGCCTCAAGTTTCAAGAACGGCGTGTTCAGGACATCATGGTACTAATGTTCACTGCTGCAATGAAGCTCAGCTCTTGCACCACCAATGACTGGCCACCACCATTATTGAGTGTTCACGGCAAACCAAAGTCACAGCAATCTTGTAGAGGGTTTGCAGATAGCGATCGGAGATAAAGTGGATTACGGCTAAAAAAGAATCACGTCAAATCCAGCAGATAAGCATCCGGAGTCAAATTTTGCCCTTGATTTAGAAAAGTAATGTATCAAAGATTCCGACCAACAACATTCTTTACGTCCCGCGGTTTTCAGTGGTTGAAGGTGGTTTTGGGTCGCCGGAAAACCAAAAAATTGGTGGAGATCATACTATTAGATGAAGATCTTTGAGATCTTGATAAGGATCTTGTAGATCTGGGAAAAAATCTTGCTAATCTAGAAGAAGATCTTGGCCGGAAAACAAAAAATGGCTATTTTAGGCCTCCGGAAATTTCAGATATGGCCGGAAAAATGTTGAGACAGTCCATTTCCCGGTAACGGAGCCAACTGATAACGTCGAAATTATCTCAGGTGAATTAGCGGTTTTTTGGTGGTGGATATCTGGCTATAAAAAGTGTATGAAGTGGTGGCACGTGGTGGTGCCATGGAATTCATGGTGGTGCAAACATAGAAGAGAGAATGGTAGAATTTGGCTTAGCCTTAGATTTTATTCATAAAATTGGTCCTCATAATGAGGTTACATGGTGCCCTATTTATAGGGAAGAGGCCGACCAAAGGTCGGCTTATTTACAAATAAGGACATATAGTACAAATAGATATTTATCTATACTAGCGAGCTCGTAGCGGAGCCAGGTGTTGCGTGCGAGGTCGTTGGCGGACACGATAACCGTAGGGGTTCGCGTGCCGGCTCCCTAATCTTTCTTGACGCCGCATGGGGCTAAGCACTTGGAGCGGGCCTGAAGGTTTGCAACCCTAATCTGGCTTACGAACGGACAATAATGGCCGGTGGCCTCATCCACTATTTTGGTGGCCAGCCAGACCCGAATAAGGATCCGCGAACCGAATTACGATTTAGGCATATCACATTGGTTGGCCATATGACAAAAGAGATATATATGCACAATAAATATCACCAAACGAAAAAGGTCGATCTCTCCGTTTGGAAGAGGACAGCCGACGACGGCAGCCCTAGAGCCGCCGCTACCACAGAGGAGGGGGTCCGCCGCCAGTCGGCCGAGCCCCCCAATCGATCTATTTTTTTGTTTTTGTTTTAAACGTCTCATGATTATAGATCTTGCATCTATCAATTAATTACTACGCAATTAAATTATGTTTATAGCTTATCGAAGTTTGGCTCCGATACCACTGTTAGGAAATCACTAGTTTAATGCAGCGGAATTTAAAATTTTGATTTCCTTTTCTAGATCGTTCTTCGTTTAATGCAATAAACACGTTAAGTAGTTTGACGGTTATACCTTGGATGATCTATAAGATCGTCACTTTGACCGTCAACGGAGAGTAGTACAGTGCGCAAGCCGTCTACGTGTCTGATAATGCCCTAAATGGTACCAATAATTATACCTATATTCACCCCGAATTCTGCTCAAGAGAGGATAAATAGGCTCGTTATTATATGGAATATATGTTAAATGCTATGTGAGTGTTTCCAGGATCGTAATTCTGCATCTATGCTATTTTCCCGAGGTTTTGGTACTGTTTTGTCTCGTTTTGCGTGATTTAAAGGATGTACCGAATCTGGAGCATTGGAGAATGGATTTGGAACAAATGAAGTATGTTGGGCCAAGTGATTGAAGTCCAAGAGAGAGTCTGCTGAAGAAAGAGAGGAAAAGTAGGCCCGGTAACTCGAGGGCTAGGCCCGGTAAACCAGTGACTTGTTCGACACAAAATTGATTCTGCCGCATTATCTAGGTCGGTTAGGGTTTTAGATAGTCTTAAGTCGGTCACTGTATCTATATAAGGCCGCATTAACAGTGTTCTTCAACAAGTTTTATATATTACATTACATACATTATATATTTTGATGAAATAAAGTTATTCAATCTTTGGAGAGTTATTTCGGGTTTCCTCCCTTCTTCCATCGTCTCTAGCTTGAGTAGATCGAGCTAGATCTCCATTGTTGAATGAAGCTTTGAACATTCCTTTATTGTCTTCAATATGGTAGATATGTTCGTATTTATGTGTTTTAGTTAATCTGCATGTTTAAAGACCCCATAATTTACTTATTTTAATCATATCAGAGCAATGTAGATCCAAAAATTAGGAAAAGCTGACCTCGGTAACCTAGCAGTCTATACCGGTTTACTGAGGCAATATTTAGAAAACCTAAACTGGGATTCACTACGTCTACGTTGATCGACAGGTTTAATTAACAGTATCTTAGATCTGGCCAATCTGCTTATTGTAATCGTAAATTGGCATGAAATTCGAATAGTGAAGTGCTAAGTTTGGACATAGTCTAGAATGGACCCTAGGAACGTGCTGGTCAATGTCGACAACTTTCTAGGCAGGTTAGCGGTATGAGTTAGCGCTCAATATCGGCAGTTCTAGTTCTTTATACGTATGGGCTATTACGGACCAATTAAGGAGGGCAGCTTGCGTATAGATTGTCTACTGCCATTGTCGGAGTAGATAGGGTTAGGAATTGCACCCGTAGCTGATAATGATAATTAAATGAAAGCTTGTGATTAATCTAAGGAAATTATGCGGGGAAGTAAACATAACGATTAACTAATCCATGTTAGTAGATCGGTGAGGAGAGGGAGAGGAATATCATGTTTGTTTTCTTTTATGTTATTGTTGGTCAATGACCGCCTCTATGTTGCTTCTTAATTAGGTTAGAATCGTTTATACTTATAGTTGCATTGTCTCTGTGGGATCGACCTTGACTCACATTTACTATACTACGATGTACCTAGTATTCTTGCTAGTAATATCGACGTTAGTGACTTACACGCGATCAAGATTTTTGGCGCCGTTGCCGGGGACAATGGCCAATTGAAAATATAAACGTTTTAATTTTAATTAAGAAGTCGTTTTTAATTTTATTTTATTTTATTTTGAGTCTTGAGTCGTTCTGTATCAAACCTGCATTGTTAAACTGCCTGAAAAAGAAAATTCAGGGCCGGTTTACCGTGGCTAACCCCCGGGTTACCGAGGCCTGAAAAATCGATTTATGTACAGTTCCTGTTATTCTGTATTATTCCCTGTTGATTTTAGTTAGTAGGTCCGCAGCGGTTAGTATCACACCCAACTGAAGAAGAAGTTGCTGACATTTTCCTTGTTTTATTTTGTCTTTTCGCAGGAAGATCAGAACACCTCGGAAATTCGATCAAATCAGAATTGAAAAAGAGCAAACAAGTCAAGCAGTATGCCTAGAACGATATTGAACATCACACAATTTCCATGTACCCTGATCTGAAGCAAGAGAGAATTATGAAGCTATAAAGAAATGGTTGAAAAAGGAGAAAGAAACAATCAAGCAAGATCCTGAAGAGAACTTAAAGGAGTATAGCACGTATCGTCCAGGTGAGTTCCCTTGTGAGTTAATTGATATATCATCTTCGGATTATGATTCTGATGATCCTGAAGAGGATCCTGACACGATGTTTTCTGAGTCTGAGGATTACCAGCACTGCACACACGGGTAAAGTTAGGAGACCCCGCACGTTCCGACTCGATTTACATTAATGGTATATCAGTAGGATTAGGTCTCTGCGACTCAGGCTCAAGTTGCAACATTCTACCATTTTCCCGCGATCAAAATATCAACCTTCCGGTCGTAATAAATCAAAACAGGACCATGACTTTCGTTGATAGAACTAGAGATATGCCCGCCGGTCTGCTTAGGAAGTGTATGATTAAGGCAAGAGGGTTCACATATCCTATTGACATCACGGTCATAGATGTACCTGAGGAACCAAGTGCCCCAGTTTTGTTAGGGAGACCTTTCTTAGCGACAAGTAGGACGGTTATGGATTTTGATAATGGGGAGATTACTCTAAGGTTGAATAATGACGTTGTATCTATTAAGATCTTAGAACCCCTAGAAAACCGACCGGAAAGTTGCAAGATGACGTATGCTTCAGGAAAGGTGAAAATTATAGAAATAGAGGGGCATAAGAATGGAGAGGTTGTAGTAGAAACCATTGAGCAAGAAGTTATGAGACTAATGCTGAGAGAAAAAGAATAGAAGGACCACGACAAGATGCTCACGGAAGCTAGTCCTTCCGTGTTGCGTAGTGAACGAGTTGAGATAAAAGTGGAAAACATGGAGTCCTTGGGTTCAAAGTCTAAATCTCGACGTAGAGGCAAACCTAGCACACAATCTAAGAGAGAGGCGTGCTAGGAAGAGAGCTCAAAAAGGTTCTACAAAGGTACAAGCCTCTGGAGCAAAAGTTTGGCGAGTTAAAGCTCCAACCCTTGAATGATCGGAGATATGAAGAAAGTCGAGCTGGCGACTATAAACTCAGAACTAATTCTTTAAACCTTTAGATAGATTAGGAATGAATAAAAGTAGCCAGATGAAGGGATGAGCTTTTTTTCATCCTACCGCACCCTTAGGCTTGAAATTGAATGGTTGTGGAAAGGTTTTTCTTTCTCGTTGCGGATTCTAGTGAAGTAGGTTAGGTTTTGAGTCAGAAATAACAATGGAAAGAGTGAAGGTCTAATCAATTTGAGATCAGAATTGAGCAGAGAGGTTGAGCATAGTGTGTAGTGAAGGAAGAAAGAAAAATATGGGAAAAAGTACCCCCAGTAAACCCTAGGCTACCTCCGGTTTACCGAGGGTGGATTTTTAGATTTCTGAACGTCAGGTTGTAAAGCTGAATTTTTAGAGACACGTGGAGGACACACGTTGCACCAGATACGGTCAGTCAGCAGAAACACCACCCTTTTTCCCTCTTTTAAAAATTTTCATCCTTTCCCACACTCCACCATAACTCCACCTCAATCCCATCAATCACCTCCTCAAATCCCTCACCCTAATTACTTTTCTCCCACTATCCCACCAAATCTTTCCACATTCACTCATTTCTTATATTTAAACCACCCATTCACCACCATTCTTATCACTCTCATCTACCATCTTCTCCTCAACTCACCAAACTTCTCCCATTTCTTCTTCTTTTTAAATTCAGTCGGCCACCATTACCACCACTATTACCACCACATCACCACCATTTTCTTCTATTTTCCAAACCCTAAACACCCATTTTCCACCCCTGTTTCTGATCTGTAGTGCTGCTACTGTGGTGAAGTGCTGAAATTCTTCATCTTTTATCATCAGAAGCACAGTCCTCGAAAGGAAATCAGAAAAATCCGGCCGGTTACCCGACCAGGACTGCCGAGTTACTGGGGAGAATTTTCCATAATCAGCTTCCATCATCATTCAGGATGGGTCCAAAGCGTAGTCGTTCAGCTGTTCATCCCAGTGGATATCAGAGTGTGTATGGAGATGCTAATCCCTTGATAGACGGGGTTGAGCAATTCTATTCTTTAGAGATTTACGAGTCGTTCTGAGGGCATTGGAACGCAAGACCAGTGGCTCGAGAACGAGGGGTAGACTTGGACGATTGCGGTTCGATTTTGCCGGGTGCCCTACAAGCACAAGATATATTGGATATGGCTGAGGCACCGGCCCGGTTCAACGCCATGGTGGTAAGGGAATTTTATGCTTATGTTTCGCATAACCCCGGAGCAAAATATGCTATGGTTCGCGGTATCAAGGTTGACTTCTCTATCGAGTGGATCAACGCTCATTTTGGGGTTAGACATCCACCGGTGGGCCCGGATGAGTACACATCTTTGAGAAATATTGAAGATCTTGAGAGGATGAACATGATTGTTGATTACTTTGGGGGGCAATGGAAGCGGAATCCTGCGGGAACCCCCACCATCTTCCTAGAGAATGAGTTATCCTGAGACCAGAAGATGGTAAATAGATTTGTTTGTGCCCGCCTTCTACCGACTAAGCATACAGTCTCTATAACCACCAAGAGGGCAGAGTTGATGTTTTATCTGGAGCAAGGATCTCCAATCAACATCGGTCTTCTGATGCATAGCCGTATTCACGAGCTTGCTGCCGCTTCTGAGCGCAAGCTGTTACCATACAGGCCGATGATTGATATGTTTGCTTTGGAGGACGAGGTGAAGATGCTCGTCAGTGATGATTGGGAAGACCCGAGTGAAGCTCGGGCCAGTAGTCGATTCAAAGAGTTCCAAGACAGTTGGAAGAGAGGCGAGAGGAGCGTATGTTGGAAAGGTGTCCTAAACCCACTCGGGTTGGACCGGATCCGACCGGGTCGGGTCATTTACAGTCTATTTAGTTCATGTAATAACTTTATTATGATTAATAAAAGCACTTATGTTATTATATATTTTTTATCTTCATGTTATTTGTTGTACATATATAGTAACGTCCCTAGTATCAAACTGTGATAGAGAAACCATGATAGTGATTATGGTTGATGAGATCTCTAATCACTATAACAAGATTGGTACTTAAATGCCTCTAGTCCTATGTACTATCAAATGGGACATTGATAGTATAACCAGAAAAGCACGTATTGGATGTCTTCTATCTTATAGAAGGTAGGGATAAATCTCGTCTATCGAAGTGTAGAGACACTTGGACTGTACGTTGACGTGTATTAGAGAATACGTACGTTAGACTGGCTCACTTACATTAAGTGTCACACTATGTGGCGGTTGTGTAATTATCCTTTTGACCGGAGTCTTCATGGCATCACGGTGTGGATTGTCATGCTTTGACACTATTGAGATTTTCCCTAGCCACGGGGCGATCATGCGGTAGTGATTGGGTATGATATGGAAGCATGCGGAGTATACATGATTGGTCATCCGGGAATCGCTTATCCTATGATTGGGATCGAATATCTGAAATGACCTTCTTATAAGGAATATCTAGCTCTCGAGAATCTTTGCAAAGTGGGAGTAAATGTGTTATCCCGAGAGAGCATGATATCCAGATAATAAGATACGATCGCTAATGTATTGACACTAGAGATACGATCGTATGGATATTATTACAGCGATAGGATTGTAAGTTACACGGTAACTGCTTCACATGAAAGGTCGAAGTCATTGCTTTTGACTCTTTCGATGATTGGGGGTCACGGTGTGTTGCTAGACGCTATCCCGTAATCGTTAGGTATGAAGGGCATTTTAGTAAATTGCACTTTATATCTACGGCCAACATATTCGGAAGCCTATCGGGTCACACACATATGAACATCGAGTCGGATCAAAATGCGGTTATAGTTGATAACCAAATAAGGAAAGTTTATCTCTAGACTATAAAGGTTATAGTGGTAAATTATTATAGTGGTATTTATTTATTATGAATAAATAAAATACAAGATATTAATTATATACAAACTATATTAATTAAAGAATATTTTGGAAGTCAATTTATTGACTATTGGGGCGCCACATCTTGGGTATAACGATACACTTGGATTGTGCACTTTAATTAATAAGATTACCATAATATTAATATAAGATATTAATTGATTTTGGAAAAATAGATTTATGGTAATAACATAATTATATTCAATATAAGATATTGGCAAAATTAATTATAATTAAAGAGATAAATCAATCTAATTGATTTTCCTTATTTTATTGGGAAAATGTTTTCTTCTCCTCCACTCATCATAGGGGCGCCACTTAGCCTATATAAAGGAAGTGGGTGTCAAGATCTTTTTTACATCACAATTGCAAGAGCTCATAGTTCTTGTGTAAAATAGAGAGCATCCTATAGTGAGTTTGTGAGGGAGGAAAAGGGCCGGTCTAGCAACCGGAGTTTTCCAATAGCAATCCAAGGAGCATTCCGGTGAGGAGTTCATGTGGATTAGCGATAGAGGCCGGATGCGTGGACAGCTTGCGCACTGTACTACTCTCCGTTGACGGTCAAAGCGACGATCTTATAGATCATCTAAGGTATAACCGTCAAACTACATAACGTGTTTATTGCATTAAACGAAGAACGATCTAGAAAAAGAAATCAAATTTTAAATTCCGCTACGTTAAACTAGTGATTTCCTAACAGTGGTATCGGAGCCAACTTCGAGCTTAAGAAATAAGCATAATTTAATTGCGTAGTAATTAATCGATAAATGCAAGATCTGTAATCACGAAACGTTTAAAACAAAAAAAAAGGGTTCGATTGGGGGACTCGGCCCACTGACGGCGGCCCCTCTCCTCTGCGGCGGCGGCGGCGGCTTTAGGGCTACCGTCCGTCGGCTGTCCTATTCCAATAGGGCGATCGACCCTTTTCGTTTTGTGATATTTATTGTGCATAGATATCTCGTTTGTTTAGTTGTGTCATATGGCCAACCAATGGTTCAAATAGTTTGGGCCATTGGGAAACCATAGTGACATATTGGCCTTTCCAAATTTTGATTTGGAATAGGCCTAGGCCCTTTTCAAATATTTGATTTGTAAAAGGCCTAGGCCTAGGCCACTTCCAAAATTTTGATTTTGGAAAGTGGCCAGGCCTAAACCAAAACTCTTTGGCCTTTCCAAATTTTGATTTGGAATAGGCCTAGGCCCTTTTCAAATATTTGATTGGTTAATGGCCTAGGCCTAGGCCACTTCCAAAATTTTGATTTTGGAAAGTGGCCAGGCAGGCCTAAACCAAAATTGGTTTTAGAAAGTGCCTTTTGGTTTAGGAAACCAAATGAATCCCTTTTGATTAAGAATCAAAAGGAAAGGAAACAAATTGGAGACCACATAATTTTAATTTTATTTTGAATAGTTCAAATTTAATAAAATTGAAATTAAAATCGATTTAAAATTAAATGTTAATTTTATTTTCGATTAAGTCATATAATTAATTAAAAGTTATTTAATTATTTGATGTGATTAAATAAAGACGCATAAGTAGTTAAAATTAGAATTTACTCTTTTTCATAAGATGAAATTGTATGGATTAGATGTGTAGATATAATGTGATTATATGGACCCCGATTGATCATGGACTCGACCAATATGATAGATGAGAGTGTTTTCTTTATGTTGGTTTTTGAAAAATTGTCCTAGGACATTATGAAGAACGTGACCTAGTTTACTTTTTGCATTTATCCCATTCCCGTTAGCTCCACCCCGTGTGCGGCGGGTGTAATTATTTATTAGATAGATTATTATGTAACAAGAATGGAGCAAGAAGATGGAGACCAAAGAAAGATAAAGAACCCATTGGCGTACAGCAATAAAGATCCTATTGGCGGTTGCAGCACACCCTTAGTTTGTGACCCGCGGTTTCATCGATTTGTATTTCAAAACCGCACTAGAAAAGTCCATGATCATACCGGTTATTTGGTGCGCGGAATGTTGTGTATGTTTTTCTTTATATGATATCATAGTAATATGCACATAGGAAGATGAGCCCATAATTAAACGAAATTAATTAAGTGAATTAATTTAAAATTATTCCCACAACAAAAATCGAGCCAAAATTGTCTCCCAATATTATAGCGATGGTGAAAAGTCTGTGTTCGGATCCAACTGATCGACCACCGTCGGGAGTTGACCTATCTCGGGTATATCATCGTTATTAAGATATGATCGCATGAGATCTCGCTAATATTGGGTTACGACTCGACTAAAGTCTTTCGGTGATTGGCCACCGTCAAGGCCGTCTGACTTTAGAGACAAGGGGTTGACTACCACATAGAGATGCGGACTGTCAAAGAGTTGACTAGTCAACCACTAGGAGCCACATATGATGCGACTAGTAGGAGTACCTACCTTCGATATTGCCAAGATTGATCGACCACCGTCGGGGATTAAGGTGACTAGATTGGATCCCAGCCACTAAAGAAAAACTATTTTCTTGAAAGCCAATAGGGAATAGTTGACTAGTGGGAGTAAAACCTTATAAAATTTTAAAGTGCAAATTTAGGGTTTTTAATACATGAGTTTTTACTTATTCTATCTTTATTTATTGTTGTAGAAAATGTCAAACAAATTGAACCTTCGTTATCATCGACAATAAGCTTGACGAAACTAATTTTCTCGATTGGGAAAGAAACCTCAAAATCGTTTTGAGGCACGAGAAGATTGGCTATGTCTTGGATGAGGCCCTACCGGAAGAGCCCGCTGAGGGTTCGGCTGCAGATGCTGTCGAGAAGTATAACAAGCACTGTTCTGACAGTACTGATGCTACATGTATCATGCTTGCGTCGATGACACCTGAACTGTAGAAACATCATGAGTCTATGGATGCCTACACAATCATGGTCCACCTAAAGGAACTATATGCTTCTCTGTCTTGCACTGAGAGGTACGAGGTCTCAAAGGCCCTGTTTAGTTGTAAGATGCCATCTGGGACTACTGTGGGGTCACACGTGCTTTAGATGATCGGGTACATAGAGAGGCTTGGGAAGATGGGCCACAAGTTGGAACGAGAATTGAGTATTGACTTGATTCTACAATCTCTACCTGATTCATTCTCGCAGTTCGTGATGAATTATCACATGAACAAGATAGATTGCTCCCTTGCAGAGTTATTGAACATACTGAAAACTGCTGAGGGCACTGTAGGGAAGGGAAAGCAAGTGTTGCTGGTCACTTCAAACAAGGGCACGGAAAAAGCCCAGAAAAAGTCCAAGATGGCGAAGGCTGCACCTAAGCCAACACCTAAGATAGCGAAAGACAAATCCAAGGATGCTTGCTTCCATTGCGGTGAGACCGGACATTGGAGGAGAAATCGCAAAGGCTTCTTGAGTACCAAGAAAAAGCATTACGATGCTTCGACTTGTGTATATTTATGATTGAGATCAACATTACTTCTTCTAAGTCTAACCACTGGTATTAGATACTGGTTGTGGTTCTCATATTTGTACGAATATGCAGGCACTAAGAAGAACTAGAGAGCTAAGGAAAGGAGAGGTGGACCTACGCGTTGGAAATGGAGCAAGTGTTGCTGCACTAGCCGTAGGAGTTTATTTTCTTTCATTTCCCAGTGGGCTAGTACTTGAACTTAATAACTGTTATTTTGTTCCTGCTCTTACGAAGAGCATTATTTCTATTTCCGCATTAGATGTTGATGGATTTTCATTTACGTTTGAGAATAAATGTTGTTCTTTTTCACGTGATGGAATTTTTTATGGTACTGGCATACTTAGCAACGGTCTCTACATATTAGATATGAATGTTGACGTACTTAATATAAATAACAAGAAAGCCAAGACAAATGACTTGAATGAATCCTACTTATGGCATTGTAGACTTGGCCATATAAATAAGAAACGCATTTCCAAGCTCCATAAAGATGGAATGTTGGATCAATTCGATTATGAATCGTTTGACACATGAGAAGCTTGTTTACTTGGCAAGATGACAAAGTCACCTTTTAGTGGCAAAGGGATAAGATCCAATGAATTGCTTGAACTCATACACACTGATGTATGTGGCCTAATGTCAATTCAAGCCCTTGGAGGATACTCTTATTTTATCACTTTCACTGATGACCATTCTCGTTATGGTTATATATATTTAATGAAGTATAAGTCTGAAGCCTTCGAAAAGTTCAAGGAATTCATAAGTGAAGTGGAGAAACAACTAGGTAAATAAATCAAAACACTTCGATCCGATCGAAGTGGAGATTTACGAGTCGTTCTAAGGGCATTGGAACGCAAGACCAGTGGCTTGAGAATGAGGGGTAGACTTGGACGATTGCGGTGCCGTGTGCCCTACAAGCACAAGATATATTGGACATGGCTGAGGCACCGGCCCGGTTCAACGCCACGGTGGTAAGGGAATTTTATGCTTATGTTTCGCATAACCCCGGAGCAATATATGCTATGGTTCGTGGTATCAAGGTTGACTTCTCTATCGAGCGGATCAACGCTCATTTTGGGGTAAGACATCCACCGGTGGGCCCGGATGAGTACATATCCTCGAGCAATATTGAAGATCTTGAGAGGATGAACATGATTGTTGATTACTTTGGGGTGCAATGGAAGCGCAATCCTGCTGGAGCCCCCACCATCTTCCTAGAGAATGAGTTATCCTGGGACCGGAAGATGGTAAATAGATTTGTTTGTGTCCGCCTTCTACCGACTAAGCACATGGTCTCTGTCACCACCAAAATGGCGGAGTTGATGTTTTATCTGGAGCAGGGATCTCCAATCAACATCGATCTTTTGATGCATAGCCGTATTCACGAGCTTGTTGCCGCTTCTGAGCACGAGCTGTTACCATACGGGCCGATGATTGATATGTTTGCTTTGGAGGACGAGGTGAAGATGCTCGTCAGTGATGATTGGGGAGACCCCGAGCCAAAGCTCAGTTCGCAGTCAGTTCAAAGAGTTCCAAGACGGGTTGTAAGAGCTGAGAGGGAGCGTATGTTGGAAAGGTGTCCTAAACCCAATCGGGTTGGACCGGATCCGACCG
This sequence comes from Gentiana macrophylla, assembly GCA_026214975.1. Classification (NCBI taxonomy): domain Eukaryota; kingdom Viridiplantae; phylum Streptophyta; class Magnoliopsida; order Gentianales; family Gentianaceae; genus Gentiana; species Gentiana macrophylla. The sequence continues at coordinate 41,427,875 of CM047807.1, read as the reverse complement.
GGTCGGGTCATTTACAGTCTATTTAGTTCATGTAATAACTTTATTATGATTAATAAAAGCACTTATGTTATTATATATTGTTTATCTTCATGTTATTTGTTGTACATATATAGTAACGTCCCTAGTATCGAACTGTGATAAAGAAACCATGATAGTGATTATGATTGATGAGATCTCTAATCACTATAACAAGATTGGTACTTAAATGTCTCTAGTCCTATGTACTATCAAATGGGACATTGATAGTATAACCAGACTAGCACGTATTGGATGTCTTCTATCTTATAGAAGGTAGGGATAGATCTCATCTATCGAAGTGTAGAGACACTTGGACTGTACGTGGACGTGTATTAAAGAATGCATACGTTAGACTGACCCACTAACATTAAATGTCACACTATGTGGCGGTTGTGTAATTATCCATTGACCGGAGTCTTCATGGCATCACGGTGTGGATTGTCATGCTTTGACACTATTGAGATTTCCCCTAGCCACGGGGCGATCATGCGGTAGTGATTGGGTATGATATTGAAGCATGCGGAGTATACATGATTGGTCATCCGGGAATCGCGTATCCTATGATTGGGATCGAATATCCGAAATGGCCTTCTTACAAGGAATGTCTAGCTCTCGACAATCTTTGCAAAGTGGGAGTAAATGTGTTATCCCGAGAGCATGATATCCAGATTATAAGATACGATCGTTAATGTATTGACACTTGAGATACGATCGTATTCATATTATTACAAATGATAAGATTGTAAGTTACACACGTAAAGCGCTTCACATGAAAGGTAGTAGTCATTTCTTTTGACTCTTACGATGATTGGGGGTCACGGTGTATTGCTAGACGCTATCCCGTGATATAGGTATGAAGGGCATTTTAGTAAATTGCACTTTATGTCTACGACCAATATATTCGGAAGCCTATCGGGTCACACACATATGAACATCGAGTCGGATTAAAATGCGGTTATAGTTGTTAACCAAATAAGGAAAGTTTATCTCTAGACTATAAATGTTATAGTGGTTTATTAATATGGTGGTATTTATTTATTATGAATAAATAAAATAAAAGATATTAATTATATACAAATTATATTAATTAAAGAATATTCTGGAAGTCAATTTATTGACTATTAGGGCGCCACATCTAGGGTATTAGGATACACTTGGATTATGCACTTTAATTAATAAGATTACCATAATATTAATATAAGATATTGATTGATTTTGAAAAATTAGATTTATGGTAATAAGATAATTATATTCAATATAAGATATTGGCAAAATTAATTATAATTAAAGAGATAAATCAATCTAATTGATTTTCCTTATTTTATTGGGAAAAAGGTTTTCTTCTCCTCCACTCATCATAGGGGCGCCACTTAGCCTATATAAAGGAAGTGGGTGTCTGATGAGAGACAAATTAATGATCATTATTACGACATTTTACCCCAATATTGATACCACTTTGAGCATTATTGTACCAATTTAAGTCAATAATTATTTAATTTTATCCAAATATATAAATAGTGGTTATTATATAAATTATCGTATTTTTATAAGTTTTTATAAGTTTTGTACCGGTTTAGTAACCGGAGTGTCGTGTCGGATTTACGTTTGGTATTTTGGTGGTTTATTGCAGAATTATAGGTTGACCAAAATCCCGAGTAATGACACGTTTTGAGGCCTAAAAGATGTATTTTTAGGGATATAAGAGTGTCCACTAACTTAAGTGGTCGAAGTCATTTTCGGTGGTTAGTGAACCACTAACGAATTATATCTTCGACGAACAAATGACTCATTAAACGGCATTTTCTGAAGAAGTGTCCTTAATGAAAGTTGTAGATTTTTGAAAGAGCTTTCCAACTCATTTTGAATCACGTCAATCAGACTTCTACAACTCAAGTATCATTAAGTCAAGTGGTCAAGTATTTAATCGATTCGATTTAGTGGAAATCGAGAAATATCTTCGACGAACGAATGGCCCATCAAAAGACATTTTCTGAAGAAGAGTCCTTCATGAAAGTTGTAGATCATTCAACGAGATTTCCAATGCCTCTTGAATCATATCATTTGGAGATCTGTAACTCAAAGATATGAATTTTAGAAGTTTTATTTCAAAATATAAAATTATATCAGGAATTGGATAATTAAAGGGGATGAATGTAATGATTATCCCGGCCTGGTCCGGCTTCTTACCCGCCCGGTCCGGCCCCTTTTGTAGGCTATATATATGTTCTAAAGTAGACTAAATAAATGCCCCTTTTCTTTCCCATTTTTCTTCTTTCTTCTCGTCCCCTTTCTTCTTCTTTTATTTTTTAGATCACTTATATATATATATATATATCTATATATATATACATAGAAATTTGTAAATGAGCGTCGAGATTCGATTCGATTCATTGTATTCATTTCGAAAAAACTCGATTCGAGTTCGATTCGAACCTTCGAACGTCGAGCGAACGTTAGGTACTTGATATTCGTCTATCGAGCCGAACCGTATCGAACACGTTCGAAACTCGAACTATTTTATATTTAAAAAAACTATATATATATATATATATATATATATATATATATATATATATATATATATATATATATATATATTATTAAATTAAAATAGGAAATCAAAATCAAGCATGTTCGAACAAGTTCGAGCCAAACATGTTCGAACGGTTCGAACATGTTCGATCATTCGAGCATGTTCGAGCCGAACCGGACCGAACATGTTTCCTAATATTCGATTCGAACCCGAGCCGAACCTTGCTAAATTAAGGTTCGATCGATTCGAGCCGAGCGAACCTTAGGTTCGAAAATTGAAAGCCGAGCTCGAACCCTACCAGGGTTCGGTAGGAGTTCGGCCTCGTTTACACTCTCTATATATACACACACACGTCCCAAAATATATATATACATCCATATATATATATATATATATATATATATATATATATATATATATATATATATATATATATATATATATTTCATCTATCTTATTTTCTTTTTTTACTTTGGCGCTTATATATACATATGTCTATGTATGTATATATATATTTTTTATATATAAATAAAGTAGTTATAAGTATCGTTGTAATGGCGGAATAATTATCGAAGATTGTTAAAATCGAAGCTTTGTTATACTACATCCGTGGAAACGAACCCCAATTCAATGATTGTAATCGGTAATATATTCTAATATTATTATGTTTACTATTTCTATTTCTATTTATATATTATATATGTTAATTATGTTAAGCTAAAAATATATCTAGCCAAGATATGAATCAATTAATTAATCTTTTTGGTAAAATGGATGATCGACTCTGGTAATAATGATTAAAACCAATTATAATGAATCTCTTTCTATTTACACTTAATGAAAGTAAAAATTGAATTAGCCACTCGATTTTTACTAGAAACGTAATCTAATGAATTGACAACTCGCGATTAGAATACGAGATCGTAATAGAAAGACCGGAGGGTAAAATTGGCCGAGTGAAAACGAGACAACGGAATCCGATTTCCTACCCGGGGGCAGATTTGTCTTGGGAAAGATAAATCTTATTAAAATTGTGCTCACGATATTATTACGTTAAATTACATGTTTAATTGATATCTTAAAACTGGCCGTATGACAAAACGGGAGTGGCCCATGCTTAAGATGACATTGGACAGATGACTAGACGAATGACAATTTCATACGCCCGTGTGAAGAGGAGTTGTCTAGCTTAGGAGTACACCGATTCATACATAATTGACCTCCTTGCATCAAGGAAAAGATCATCTCATTCAATTTCACTACAAAAGATATTGATTCAAGAAAGTATTCTTATTTAGATCCAAAAATATATATATTATCTATTTTTATATTTATATATTTATTTATTTGCTTTACTAACAATCTAACTAATCTAACTATCTAACCCGAGGAAAATGGTAAAAACTGCGACTTAGATCGAGTTAATAATAGCTTCTTGGTGTATAACCACACTTTGAATTATGCCTTCATTTCCACGAGGATACGACTGACTCACCCAGACTAGCACTACAATTTGACCGGCACATCGCCGGTAAGGATTGATAGCCTAAAACGATCCGTCGGCTTTACTCAAGGCGCCGTTGCGGGAAACGACGCTAATTCATTGTGTCTATGGTTACTACTTGTATTAGCTCAAAATTCTCGAGAATAAGTCAACACTCTTCTTATCACATTTATATTTTTATTTTCCGTTGGTATCTACCTTCTTTTAGTTACCAATTTTCTTCTTCTACCAATTTCGAATTATTTTCTATTTTCGATAGTAGAAAGTAAACGCGGTTCGTTTATTTTTGTTGGTACCTACCTATTGGTAAGATACCAATTTTTAAAATAAAAAAAATAATAAAATAATAATAATAATAATAATACACTCGGTAAATACCGAGTGGATTCGGTAATTACCGAGAAAAAAAATGTGGTTTTTTTTATCGATTTCGTGTTATTTTCTATTCGATATTTTCTATTCCACAAGAATTGTCAAATCGAGTTACGAAAATGGCCGAAACCGTTGGTGAAACACCTGAACAAGGGATTGCTCATGCTCAAGGGCATGGCCAAAACCTCAATCAGAATTTACCTCAACCTAATAACCAGAATCAGAATAATAGAAATAATCAGAATCGGAATAAGCATACTCGTCGAAACCAGCCTAACCCGAGACCTATATGTGATCAGACCATAAGAAGGTACCATATTAATAATCCAATTCTTTTACCCAATAGAGGAGCAAATAATCTCGAAATAAAATCTCATCTTTTTTGTTTAATTGACACAAGAGCCCAATTTCTAGGAGAAGATGATGAGGATCCACATCATCATCTCTGTCTTTTCGAATAATTGTGTAATACAGCCAAAAGTCAAGGTGCTCATTATGAATTAACGAGGATGTCTATGTTTCTTTTTCTTTAAAAGGAAGAGCACGAGATTGGTTTTTCGCTACTTCCACATCATTCATTGACTAGTTGGGAGGATATTCAAACCGAGTTCTTAAAGCAGTATTTTACTCCTGGTAGAAAATTGGAATTAATAGTCGAAATGGCTAACTTTAGACAAGGATCTGAAGAAACGTTTGGGAATGCGTGGGAAAGATTTAAAAAGCTACTAAGAGCTTGTCCCGATCATGGTTATTCTTTAGAAATGCAAATCCAAATTTTCTGTCGTAAATTAAGGAAAAACTTACGTACAGATGTAGATCATGCATGTGGTGGTTCGTTAATGATGAGTGAAGCCCAAATAGTTTACGATGCTATAGAAAAGATTTCCAAAAACAATCGAATGTGGGAAACCGGTTCTAGCACCAGAAAAGTAGCATTTGCAGGAGAAAGTACATCGAATACGGAAGTTCTAGCACACTTGGAAAATTTGAGTAGGAAATTTGACAACTTATTAGCCAGTAAAACGATAAACTCAGAAAATATCATATCGAATGAATACTCAAGTCATGATAATGTGTCATTAGGGATGGAAGAACCAGAAGGATATTCACGGGAAAAGGTGAGTTTTTTTACAACAGCATAGGAATTTGAACGATGCATATTCAAACTCTTTTAATGCTATTAGAAGAGATCACCCTACTTTTCGTCGGTCTGAAAACCCTAGTAAGCAAGGACAACCACCGTATCCAGTTCAATATAAGAATCCACATACTAATAAGGTTTATCAAGGAGATACCTCGAATCAGAACCTACAATCATTACCTAGACCATATCCACAACATACCACTCAAAGCATACCAGTCACCCAAAGTTCAACTCAACCTGAAGGAGTTGATAAATAGGAGAAATTAATGGAAAACATGATGGGTATGATGGCAACTCAAACTCAAAATATGGAAACCATGATGACTTCTATAGGTACAGTCACTAAGGATATGAGTACGTTGAAAACATTTATAAGTGGACATGATACCAGAATGAGAATTGTAGAAGCTTCATTACGGAATTTGGAATATCATTTGAGTAGAGAAGAGGAACGTAAAAACAGTAGACCCCCAAGAGGATTACCAAGTAATACTGAAAGTAACCCGAGAGAGGTAAAAGCTGTTATTACCAAGAGTGGAAGAATCTGTGGAAGTAATGGATTAGAAAACTTCGGAAATAATGAAGTAGATGATGATTTAGATGGTAAATTTGAAAAGAATGTGGAATCTAAAGATGAACCTGATTCACCAAAGAGGAAGAGGACATTATTGAAGATTTCTAAGACAAAACAGATATATTGAACCTGAAAGTGAGAATGAGGAATGGGTCAAGGTTCCTAGAATATTGAAAAATCCAAGAATGAGTAGGACCTTGACCAATGATCATGTTGAGAATGAATCAAGTTTGGAAAGGCCAATTCAAACCGAACCTTATCCGGCTCAACCCAAATTCACCTCGGTTCAATCGATAGAGGCGACACCATATCCAAGTGCATATTTTGAAGAAAAAGGTATGAGAATGATGACACACAGTGTCCTCAAAAGGCACAATCATTCCAGGAAGCTTTACTATCTTCGTTTAACAACAAGGGTAAGAGAGGTATACATTCTAACCCTACTTTAATTGATCTTGAATTACTCCCCCATTCCCCGAAAAAGGAAATCAAAGAGATGAAGTTGGATAAGAAGTATGCACATTTTCTTGACACTTTTCGGCACTTAACAATTAATAGCCCTTTCATCGGTGTTTATAAGGAGAGCATAGTTTGGGAATTAATGATGAGCACGTTGTCTTTAACATTTACAATTCATTGAAATATCCATGCACTACACTAGAATCTTGTTCTTGTGTGGACCCTTTGTGTCCTTCACGTGGATCGTCTTAACACGCAGTAATTGAAGAAGATGACTTCAGCAATAATGTGAAAGCTCGCAAACCCAAAGCTCGAAAATCAAAGGAAAAGGTCAAGAATCGTTTGGATTGGTGGAAATTGTCTGCTCTATGTTGGAGACCGGTATTAAAGACGGATGTGGTGCGTGAGGATGACCCACCACCAGTGCATTAGAAAACCGGAGCAGAAAGTCTAGCTATAGACTATAAAACGGGTACTATCCTTCCTATTTACTCATTAAGCATTTATTTCTAGTTGATTCGTGTGCTTAATAGTTACATGCTTTGGTGAGTAATTGTTAGAAGTATCCCATTTAGTTTAGTATATTATATTAGTTGCTTAAGTTTGTCGAGCAAACGACGTTAACCAAAAAAGCGCTACCGGAGAGGCGAAACGCAAAAATGTTAAATATAATAATTACTCATACTTTGGATGATACTTTGCGAATATACTCGGATTGATTTTCATTTTGTTTCACCAAGTCTCAGGATGAATGTTTGAATGTCATTAAAATAGGGAATGATTAGGTGGTTATCCGAAAATCCCGATGGAGAAAAAAGAGAAAAATTCAAATGCGCGTCATTTCTTGGACTTAGGTTGTTAGAACGATTTGAAATAACCCTTGAGGATCTGGGTATAAAAGACTCGAGTTAATACTTTGCCATACGTTACATTTCATGATCTAGTCTGTTTTAAATTTCAAATAACGTATGACATGTATTAGTTCAAATACTATGGAATTGAGGAGGTCATAACTTTAACCCACCCACCCACCCTTTAATATCATCCGAGTATTTGTTTTGACTTTTTTTAGTGCACCATTGCTTTCCCAACAACTTATTTACACTCACTTTACATTGAGGACAATGTAAGTTCGTAAGTGGGGAGTGGGAGTCGTTGGTCTAGCAATGGAATTAATGTTTATTTTGTATCAATAAATCCCTTAGTTTTCAATTTTTTTTTCGAGTATTATTTAGTTGATTAAAATAAATTGTATAAGGTATATATTTCATGGATTTGAAGATACAATGATCAATTTGGATGTGTATAACCAACGTGAACCATAAGTGCATTGTAATTCCAAATATATTTGTGTAACATGAATTCCTTCACGTAAAGCCTTTGATATTGAAGCGGAAAATTTTAAACTGTATCCATTCAGTATCCTAGTGGTTATTCTAGAGAGATTTGCAGTAACTTAGTACCTAAATTTTGAACGTATACTGTGAATATCTGAAGGTTTGAATGTGATAGAAAGGATATAAGTTAAGTGGAATGAAAGGAAGAATATAAAATAAAATAAAATAAATAAAAAAATAAAGATGAACTATCTATATGTCGGTTGTAGCTACCAATGATTTGAGTGCAGTAGGGCGTTATCACGAAACGTCCTATATCACTATGAGGTTAAAAAGCTCCCGACTGCCTGATGATAGTAGTCCGGCTAGGGTGTTATCACTAAACGCCCTATTCTTTGGGAATGAAGGCATATACTACAAATGTGAAAATTAAAATTAAAAAAAAATGGAAATATGGTTGAAAACTTAGTTATCTTCGACTATCCCCAAAGATAAACCGAATGATATGCTTTAGGGATTATCCTAATAAGTACACGGAAGGACTTTGTGTGGAAATGTTGTTTGCATATACCTAGGAAAGTCATTAGGACTGTCTGAATGGATATTTGTGCGTTTGCTTGAATTATTCAAGAGAGGATAGTGGAAATTGAAAAGGCTTGTCACACACACACTCTGTTATACATTTATATTGAGGTTAACTTTGGTTGTAATTCTAATGGTTGCAAAGATCTCGGTTGTCCCTTATATCTTATATCTTCATGAATTTATCTCTCATTCATTTTGTTTTATCGCTTGTTTTGCTCAAAGACGACCAAAAGCTAAGTAGGGAGTTGTGATGAGAGACAAATTAATGATCATTATTACGACATTTTACCCCAATATTGATACCACTTTGAGCATTATTGTACCAATTTAAGTCAATAATTACTTAATTTTATCCAAATATATAAATAGTGGTTATTATATAAATTATCGTATTTTTATAAGTTTTGTACGGTTTAGTAACCGGAGTGTCGTGGTGTCAGTTACGTTTGGTATTTTGGTGGTTTATTGCGAATTATAGATTGACCAAAATCCCGAGTAATGACATGTTTTGAGGCCTAAAAGAGGTATTTTTAGGGATATAAGAGTGTGCCACTAACTTAAGTGGTCAAGTGGCTCAGTGGTTAGTAGTACCACTAACGAATTATATCTTCGACGAACAAATGGCTCATTAAAACGGAATTTTCTGAAGAAGTGTCCTTAATGAAAGTTGTAGATATTTGAAAGAGCTTTCCAACTCATTTTGAATCACGTCAATCGGACTTCTACAACTCAAGTATCATTAAGTCAAGTGGTCAAGTGGCTAATCGATTCGATTTAGTGGAAATCGAGAAATATCTTCGACGAATGAATGGCCCATCAAAAAGATATTTTCTGAAGAAGAGTCCTTCATGAAAGTTGTAGATCATTCAACGAGCTTTCCAATGCCTCTTGAATCATTGCATTTGGAGATCTAGAACTCAAGATATAAATTTTAGAAGTTTTATTTCAAAATATAAAATTATATCCGGAAATTGGATAATTAAAGGGGATGAATGTAATGATTATCCCGGCCCGGTCCGGCCCTTACCCGGCCCAGTCTGGCCCCCCTTTTTGTAGGCTATATATATGTTCTAAAGTAGACTAAATAAATGCCCCTTTTCTTTCCCATTTTTTCTTCTTTTTCTTCTCGTCCCCTTTCTTCTTCTTTTTATTTTTTAGATCACTTATATATATAGATATATCTATATATGTACACACACACACGCGTCCCAAAATATATATATACATCCATATATATATATATTTCATCTATCTTATTTTCTTTTTACTTTGGGCCCTTATATATGTTAGGTGTGATGCCCGAAAGACAATTTTTGTAATTGTTTTATTTAATAAATGAAATGATGTTATTATTCATATTTATTATTCTCATAATCACCGATGTGACAATAGTATTTACACTCTGTAAAACCCCGAGTATATCGTTTATGTAATCATTTTAACTCGGTGTATGAGACATACACGGGAGGATTGAGTTAGTGAAGATGTACTTAAAATACAATTAGTCCGTAGTAAAGTTAATCGAGAGTATCGGGTCTCCCTTTAACGCATACTATTAATGCCCCATAACGCGATAGGTGTGATCGTCTTATCCGGACTTTCGGTTAAAGGAACCTAATGGGGCATTTATATATGATAGATATATCATATATAAATTTGGACCGATTTGATCCGAGTTCTCAATATAATTCCGTAATTGAGAAGTCTTATCGAATCATTAGATGATCATATTATGGATATATCTTAATCTGAGGTGATCTGATCAAGCGCTTGAATCGGTATGAGGTTTGACTTGACGGTTAAGGATTACACCGAGTCGTGATCTCGAATTACCTCATCTTGGCATTGTATTTGGATTGAGTGAGTAGTCCGTATGTTATCACGATATACGAATACATTCCTTCCATTTATGGAAGTAGATGAGACGATTCCTTATGAGTTAATCCAGACATTGATCGATCCATGGGATTCATATTACACCGATTAGCTACCGGTGAGTTATTTGAATTATTGATCACTTAGGGGTTAACGGTAAGTAAGGACAAGATGTTACGAAAAAAGGGTTAACGGTAACTTCCCGATTTAGAATGAGCGATCTATGGAGGATTAATCCATATGAAATGATTATATCGGTGGACGCTTATTACTTTTTCGTGAGGAGATAAATATAATCTTATAATCGGAGGAGTGCGATCACGGGATTATGGTGGCATATTCTGTGATTGATTTATCGAATATATAATTGTTTACATTCGTCGATAATTATTTATTTGATTTATCGAAGCCCGCCGATTATTAGTCCATGGTCCCGACGTGCCTCCTAATATAGCATGTATATTCTCGGACGTCGAATCCTAATAATATTGATTTAGTTCATGTTGGACTTTATTAAAACGATATGTGAATTAATTGTTTAGTGGACTATTAAATTAGTTGGGCTAAATAATTAAATATGTGGAAAAGACATTTTCCATAATCTTGGCCCAAATTGTTGTGTAATGGCAAAATTAATATTGACTAGGTCAATAAAAGTTGTGGCGCCTCATATGTCCTTTTTTAACAAGGAATTAGTTTTCTTGTGTGTTAAAAGACATGTGCATAAAATATTTATTGGATAAATATTTATGGTAATAAATAAAGATAAATATTATTTTTAGATTTGTTCTAAAATATTATGAGATTATCTTTTATTTATGGATTTATTTATTGGAATAATAAAATCCTTGGAGGCTAAGTTTACTCTTCTATATAAAGAGAGTTCTCCCAAGCCTCAACACAACAACACAAAAATTTCGACTTCTTCCTTTCAAAGAGAGAAAAATTTTCGGCCATAGTTGTAGAGAAAAATCTTAGTGATTTTTCCGGGTAGCATATCGGAGGGTTCGAGTCTAGAATTCCTTCCACGGGAATTGCTTGGATCACACGTCACGGAAAATTTGTGGTGCTCATCACATCTACTCCCAATTCATCCTCCTTGCGGTTCTTCGATTTGGATTTTGAGATCCAAAAGGTATGATTTACAAACTTACTTGTAGATGTAGATTTGATGTTTTATTACGTATACACATAGATCTAGATCCTTAAATCGCTTCCGTTGCGATGATATTTTCCTAACAGTGGTATCGGAGCTAAGGTGATCTATATTTATACGTATAAAATATTAGATCTAGGAGTGGTAAAACATGTAGTTTTTTTTTGTCCCATTTTTTTTAAAAAAAAAAGAAGAGGGCCGAAATTTTTTTTTTTTTTTTATGATGTGAGTAAACAAAATTGGAACATCAAAAAGAAACAATATGTGGATTGGTCACTGATTAATTTTCCATTGATCATTGATCTTACCATCCGCCTTTTATGATTTGTTTTTTTTATGGTGTCGGTGTCCTATGCTCGTAATAAAAAGTTGAAGATCTTGCTGGAAAATTTGAAGATCAAGCGAAACCCAAGGTATGAACGAGGAGAAACGGATAATTTTTTTTTTTTTTTTTTAATAAAACTGCTACAGGACTTTCTGCGACGCTGAAAAGCGTCGCTATAAGTCCTGTATACATTAATGCTGCGGCTAGGGTTTCAGAAAAGGCGGCTGTCAACTATTTTTTTTTGTTAAGTTTTTTTTTGGTAACAAAATCTTCTTATGGCAGAAAAAAAAAAAAAAAAAAAATTATTATTTTTCTGAAAGTATAAAGAACAGCCGACATAAACAAAACAAAAAAAAAAAAAATTTTGGAAATATTTTTTATAGGCCGCACCATTGTAATAAAAAAAAATTAATTATAATAAATTGGATTTATTTAATTAAAAAGACATTTTCTCCTCTCGGGTGTTCGTGGTTCGTGTTCCGACGGTTCGAGTTCAAGATTTGAAGATCAAGACTCGAAGACAAGAAGATTGTAATTTAATTTATTTTTCCTAGAATAGATTAGATACGAAGTACCAACAATCCATCTCGGTGTTTAATTTTTCCGCAATTTATTTTTATGTGTTTGATCATAAAATAGACATAAAATCGAATTGCCATGACATGCATTCATATCATAAATCCACTCCATGCATACATGTAGAATTTTAATTTTGGTAATTAAAATAGGCATGTATACAAACTCGCGTAATTAGTTGAAATTTAATTAATACGTGGTAATTAATTAATTTAGTAACTAATTAAAGATCCGAGGACGGGTTATGAAATCGTTAGCCTTTCGTGTGTGTTCTCGGTAAACCGCCTTAAAGCTCCAACGAGATCACGTTTTCGATTCGTAGTGTCTACGAGATTGAATGATGGTAAAAGAACAATAAATCTTGGATAAAAGCGGTTCGCTTTATAGGTTGGGTGGTCAATCGAGCTTGGCTCGACCGACTTAACCCTCCTAGTGTGATGTATGCACGGGGGTCCGGCAAGACTAAGCCACACCGGAGAACGGAGGGGTGATTCCTTCCCATCTCAAACGCGGCTCTCTTGACCCGATTTCGTCCATTATCACATATGTTCCAACGAATAGGACGGTAGGCTTGCCTACGCCACCGACACCATTCGGAATCCTTGATTTCATGTACTTTTATGTTAACATCAAAAAAGACGCGGTTAGTTAACCCACCACCACTTCCAAAATATTGAGTGGGAGCGGGAAGGCGACACCAACCCCACGGTCTCTACTATAGATGCAAGTAAGTGAGAGAAGGGTGACGCTCGCGGCGCTTTGATTTCGTCCCCTACGGATGGTGTTCACCCCTATCAACATTCATGGCTTGGTCTCCGAAAGGATAGGATTTACTGGTACTCGTCGGGTCACCGACCTATCTCTACGACGGCACACTCGGGCGTACCTAAGAGATCCGATATAGTAGGTCACACTCATCGAGGGTATTTTTGGTAATACTAGGCTAAAAAAGGAAGGTAGTCAATGAATAAAGGGATGTTCGATTCTCGTGGGATGTCCGATTCTCACAAGTTATTCATTGATTTAACCGTCTCATCTCTTTGACCTACCTACGGCGGCGCATCGAGATGCGGGGTTAAAACCTTGGAATGGTAGAGTAGACTTAATTTTAGTTTACAATTCCTAAAAATAAATTTATATAGTAGTGTTAAACTTGAATTAATGTATGTCATTTTATTTTCAAGCAAAAATGTCTACTCAAATTTCTCGCTTTCTTGTCACGAAAAATTAACGGGAAACAACTTTAAGAAATGGAAGAGTAACTTAAACGTGGTACTCACATATGAGAATGTGCAACACGTACTCACTTCGAATGCCCTATTTGGCGATCCAAAAACCTGGTAAAGCCGAGATCGAGCAGCAGTAATCATTTGGATCGAAGCCGACAACCGGGCTCGTGGGCTCATCTGGCGGCAAGTGTCGAGGTCATTAGGACCCAGATTGAGGAGTTTGAGTGCAGGAGAAATCATGCGGAAACTTACTACGATGTTTGGATCACACAGCAACCAAGCAAGACACGATGCCATCAAAGTTGGTCATTAACACTAAACCGAAGAAGGTCAAGCGGTGAATGGTCATGTTTTGAATATGATCGCCATTACTTCAACGACGCCGGTATTCATGGATCAAAGTTTGATGAGGCAACTCAAGTATCAATGATTTTGGAATCGTTGACTCGAGTTTATCCCGTTCAAAACTCAAGATGTCGATGGGCAAATATGAATTATCCATGACATAGATATTGAATGGTGACAATCTACGAGGGCCTACTATCGAAGATAAAGCCCAAGTAGGGGATAAGAAAGTCAAGCCAATATGGCCGAAGCTAAGTCTTCAAACAAGCCTAAGGCAAAACCGAAGAAGAAGGGAAATGTTGCACTGTGCCCAAACCAATGAAGAAAAAACGAAGAAAGCCAAGAAAAGCGACGAGGCCAAGCCCAAGGGCAAATGCTTTTATTGAAGGAGGTAGGACATTGGAGACACCATTGTCGAGAATATCTTCGTGATGTGAAAGATGGCAAAGTCAAGGTCATTGGAAAAGATAAGAAAGGTAATTTAGAATTACTATTCTTGGAATCTTTTAATGTAGCTAAAGATGTGTCAAATTGGATACTTGATCTGGAGCTACTAACCATGTATGTTCTTCATTGCAGATTCTTAGTTCTTATGAGAGAGTGGAAGAGGGTTCTCAAGTGATGCGAGTAGGCACTCGGGCGCTCATTTCAAGCTAAAGCGAAGGGGAGCTGTGGATTTGCATTTCAATAATAGAATTTTACATTTAGACAATGTTTATTTTATTCCCAATTCAGGAGAAATTTGATTTCTTATTCTGCGCTTGGTTGAACAATCATTTTTCTGTTTCATTTATGAATGGTGAATTTGTTATTTCAAAAATGGTTTTGAATTATGTTCAACTACGAATGAAAATGGTTTATATTTTGTAAAACCACATAAAGCTCCCCTACTTAATTTCAAATGTTTAAAATCGCTCATCAAAGATCCGCTAAAAGGCGAAAGTTTCTCAAATAAAAGAAGATAAAACATACTTGTGGCATCTAAGGCTCGGCCATATTTCCTTGGAAAGACTCAAAAGACTAGAAAAGGCTCATGCCTTAGGTGAGTCATCTGTTGACACACTGCCTGTCTGCGTGAGTGTTGCCTGGAGGGAAAAATGACTAAGCGTCCCTTCTCATCAAAGGGTAAAAGGGCCACGGGAACTCTAGACTTAGTGCATTCGGACCTTTGTGGTCTCGATGAGCGATACAAGCTAGAGGCGGATCTGAGTATTTCGTGACTTTCATTGATGACTACTCGAGATTCGTTTATGTTTATCTCCGCCGATAGAAATCCGAGGCTTTTGGAAAGTTCAATGAGTTCCAAGCGAAGCGAAGGCAACTAGGCAAGTCATTGAAATGCCTCCGCTCGGATCGTGGAGGTGAGTATTTAGATCTGAGTTCATTGACTACTTGGCTGAAAATGGGATTTGTTTCCAACGTTCAGCGCCTAGGACACCTCGGTGAGAATGGAGTTCTTTGAGAGGAGAAATAGGACATTGATCAATATGGTAAGATCAATGATGAGCTACGCCACTACCTATATCCTTTTGGGGTTATGCTTTAGAAGCAGCGGTCTACATTTTGAATGCAAGACCGTCCAAGTCTGTCTAAAAGACACCCATTGAAATGTGGTCGCGACATCGCGAAAGCATGCGTCACTTCCGCATATGGGGTTGTCCTGCACATCTGCTGATGGACAAGACTACCAAGCTACAATCACGTATGAAAGTATGTCTATTTGTAGGCTATCCAAAAGGTACACGTGGTGGTCTATTTTACGATCCGGAAGATAACAAAGTGCTAGTCTCGACTAACGCCACGTTTTGGAGGAAAGTTATATGAAAGACCACAGACCTCAAGTAAAATTGTACTAGAGGAATTACTCTCCGATAACATCAGACCTATTGTGGCTGGCGATGTCCCTATAAACAACACGAATGATACAATGATCACTTCCGACGTTCTGCTCCACCAGACGCATCTGCGAGAGTGGTTCGCCACCGGCTCGATACGGCATGGATTTAGAGGCAAATGTAGTCGCCTCGATGGGGTGGAAGATGATCCTTTGACCTATAAGAAGGCCTTCTTTGGATCATGATAAGGATAAATGGATTGACGCTATGAATCAAGAGATGGAGTCAATGTACTCTAACTCGCCTGGAAACTTGTAGAACTTCCTCGGGGTGAAAGGCCCATTGGATGTAAATGGCTCTACAAGCGAAAGAGAGGAGTGGATGGGAAGGTCGAAACCTTCAAAGCACGGTGGTAGCCAAAGGTTACACACAATGGAGAGGTATTGACTACGAGGAAACCTTCTCACCTGTGGCCATGATGAAAACCATCCGCATCCTCCTTTCGATTCTTTGCATGTCCGGATTATGAGATACGGCAAATGGATGTTAAGACAAACATTTTTAAACGGCTTTCTTGACGAGGAAATCTATATGCAAAGAAACGAGAGGATTCATTGAAGAAGGTCGAGAGCACATGGTGTGCAAGTTGCTTAGATCCATTTATGGTTTGAAGCAAGCATCTCGTTCTGGTATCATAGATTCGATCACACGATCAAGTCTTATGATTTTGAACAACACTTTCTTTGAATCTTGTGTGTGCAAGAAGGTTATCAAAGATAGTGTTGTATTTTCGTGTTGTACGTCGATGACATACTCCTAATTGGCAACAATAAAGGGATGATGTCCGACGTAAAAAGTTGGTTGACTACGCAATTCCAAATGAAAGATTTGGGAGAAGCGAGTTATGTTCTAGGGATCCAAATTATAAGGGATCGCAAGAAGCAGGATGTTGGCTCTGTCCCAAGCAACTTATATAGATAAGGTGCTAGCACGCTTCAAGTATGGAAGCGCAAAGAAGGGTTTTCTACCAACCCGTCACGGCGTGTACCTCTCTAAGACTCGGGGCCTCAAACCCCCGAAGAGATTGAAGCTATGGGAAGAGTGCCATATGCCTCGGTGTTGGTAGTCTTATGTATGCCATGAGGTGTACGAGACGACATTTGTTACGGCGTTGGATTAGTCACCGTTTTGAGTCAAATCCAGGGCAACCGTGACAGATAAAGAAGAAAGAATCTCATCAAATATTTGAAGAGAACAGAAATTATATGCTCGTCTATTCGAGTGGGAGTTTGGAGCTAGCGGGATACACCGATTCGATTTTGATGCAGGCAGAGATGATTCGAAATCTACCTGCGGTTCGATGTTTACGCTTGGTGGCGGTGCGATTGAATGGAGAAGCCAAAAGCAATCTGCACACCGATTCAACAATGGAAGCCGAGTTCATAGCGGCCTCGGAGGCGACTAAAGCGATTTGGTTAAGAAAGTTCATCGGATTAGGCGTTGTCCCGAATGCCGAGGATCCTATTACTCTCTATTGTGATAACAATGGGGCCATTGCCAACTCTAGAGAACCTCGAACACAGTAAGTCGAAGCATATAGAGAGGAAATCTTGGGTGATCAATGATTTTGTCGATAGAGGTGACATTTCCGTCCGAGAGAAAATTGCCTCCGCCGATAATCCCTGCCGATCCATTCACCAAGACGCTGTCGATTGAAGCTTTTAGTCGACACTTGGAGACTATAGGTATTAGAGGCATGTCTCATTTGCTTTAGAACAAGTGGGAGTGATAGTTTGTTGTATTTTAAATAATAGGGTGTGCTCTAAAACAATTAATCACAAGCTTTCGTGCAAGTGGGAGATTGTTAGGTGTGATGCCCGAAAGACAATTTTGTAATTGTTTTATTTAATAAATGAAATGATGTTATTATTCATATTTATTATTCTCATAATCACCGATGTGACAATAGTATTTACACTACTGAAAACCACGAGTATATCGTTTATGTAATCATTTTTAACTCAAAGTGTATGAGACATACACGGGAGGATTGAGTTAGTGAAGATGTACTTAAAATACAATTAGTCCGTAGTAAAGTTAATCGAGAGTATCGGGTCTCCCCTTTAACGTACTATTAATGCGCCCATAACGCGATAGGTGTGATCGTCTTATCCGGACTTTCGATTAAGGGAACCTAATGGGGCATTTATATATGATAGATATATCATATAGAAATTTGGACCGATTTGATCTCGAGTTCTCAATATAATTCCGTAATTGAGAAGTCTTATCGAATCATTAGATGATCATATTATGGATATATCTTAATCTCGAGGTGATCACGATCCAACCGCTTGAATCGAGTATGAGGTTTGACTTGACGGTTAAGGATTACACCGAGTGCGTGATCCGAATTACCTCATCTTGGCATTGTCTTTGGATTGAGTGAGTAGTACGTGTTATCACAGATATGGAATACATTCCTTCCATTTATGGAAGTAGATAGATGAGCCTTATGAGTTAATCCTAGACATTGATCGATCCATGGGATTCATATTACATCGATTAGCTACCAAAGTGAGTTATTTGAATTATTGATCAGGGGTTAACGGTAAGTAAGGACAAGATGTTACAAAAGGGTTAACGGTAACTTCCCGATTTAGAATGAGCGATCTATGGAGGATTAATCCATATGAAATGATTATATCGGTGGACGCTTATTACTTTCGTGAGGAGATAAATATAATCTTATAATCGGAGGAGTGCGATCACGGGATTATGGTGGCATATTCTCGTGATTGATTTATCGAATATATAATTGTTACGTTCGTCACGATAATTATTTATTTGATTTATCGGAGCCGCTGATTATTAGTCCATGGTCCCGACGTGCCTCCTAATATAGCATGTATATTCTCGGACGTCGAATCCTAATAATATTGATTTAGTTCATGTTGGACTTTATTAAAACGATATGTGAATTAATTGTTTAGTGGACTATTAAATTAGTTGGGCTAAATAATTAAATATGTGGAAAAGACATTTTCCATAATCTTGGCCCAAATTGTTGTGTAATGGCAAAATTAATATTGACTAGGTCAATAAAAGTTGTGGCGCCTCATATGTCCTTTTTAACAAGGAATTAGTTTTCTTGTGTGTTAAAAAAAGACATGTGCATAAAATATTTATTGGATAAATATTTATGGTAATAAATAAAGATAAATATTATTTTTAGATTTGTTCTAAAATATTATGAGATTATCTTTTATTTATGGATTTATTTATTGGAATAATAAAATCCTTGGAGGCTAAGTTTACTCTTCTATATAAAGAGAGTTCTCCCAAGCCTCAACACAACAACACAAAAATTTCGACTTCTTCCTTTCGAAAGAGAGAAAATTTTTTCGGCCATAGTTGTAGAGAAAAATCTTAGTGATTTTTCGGGTAGCATATCGGAGGGTTCGAGTCTAGAATTCCTTCCACGGGAATTGCTTGGATCACACGTGCACGGAAATTTGTGATGCTCATCACATCTACTCCCAATTCATCCTCCTTGCGGTTCTTCGATTTGGATTTTGAGATCCAAAAGGTATGATTTACAAACTTACTTGTAGATGTAGATTTGATGTTTTATTACGTATACACATAGATCTAGATCCTTAAATCGCTTCCGTTGCGATGATATTTTCCTAACAAGTGGTATCAATCGCTAAGGTGATCTATATTTATACGTATAAAATATTAGATCTAGGAGTGGTAAAACATGTAGTTTTTTTTTTTTTGTCCCATTTTTTTAAAAAAAAAAAAAGAGAGGCCTAAAAATTTTTTTTTTATGATTATGATTGTCTTGGCTGAAGAGATGGATTGGGGTTGGTATTGTTTACTCGTTAGATCCATTGTAGCTCTTTTGTTTGGTAACAATTGAGCATATGAATTGTATTTTATTTATGTCAATTTTCAAATTTATATGTAAAAGTAGTATCTTTTATTATAATTTTGATCATCCGGACTGGAAAAGTTGAAGATCTTGCTGGAAAATTTGAAGATCAAAGCGAAACCCAAGGTATGAACGAGGAGAAACGGATAATTTTTTTTTTTTAATAAAACTGCTACAGGACTTTCTGCGACGCTGAAAAGCGTCGCTATAAGCCCTGTATACATTAATGCTGTGGCTAGGGTTTCAGAAAAGGCGGCTGTCAACTATTTTTTTTTGTTAAGTTTTTTTTTTGGTAACATAATCTGCTTATGGCAGAAAAAAAAAATTTTAATTATAATAAATTGGATTTATTTAATTAAAAAGACCTTTTCTCCTCTCGGGTGTTCGTGGTTCGTGTTCCGACGGTTCGAGTTCAAGATTTGAAGATCAAGACTCGAAGACAAGAAGATTGTAATTTAATTTATTTTTCCTAGAATAGATTAGATACGGGGGTACCAACAATCCATCTCGGTGTTTAATTTTTCCGCAATTTATTTTTTATGTGTTTGATCATAAAATAGACATAAAATCGAATTGCCATGACATGCATTCATATCATAAATCCACTCCATGCATACATGTAGAATTTTAATTTTGGTAATTAAAATAGGCATGTATACAAACTCGCGTAATTAGTTGAAATTTAATTAATACGTGGTAATTAATTAATTTAGTAACTAATTAAAGATCCGAGGACGGGTTATGAAATCGTTAGCCTTTCGGTGTGTGTTCTCGGTGAACCGCCTTAAAACTCCAACGAGATCACGTTTTCGATTCGTAGTGTCTACGAGATTGAATGATGGTAAAAGAACAATAAATCTTGGATAAAACGGTTCGCTTTATAGGTTGGGTGGTCAATCGAGCTTGGCTCGACCGACTTAACCCTCCTAGTGTGATGTATGCACGGGGGTCCGGCAAGACTAAGCCACACCGGAGAACGGAGGGGTGATTCCTTCCCATCTCAAACGCGGCTCTCTTGACCCGATTTCGTCCGACTGTCACATATGTTCCAACGAATAGGACGGGTAGGCTTGCCTACGTCACCGACACCATTCGGAATCCTTGATTTCATGTACTTTTATGTTAACATCAAAAAGACGCGGTTAGTTAACCCACCACCACTTCCAAAATATTGAGTGGGAGCGGGGAAGGCGACAGCCAACCCCACGGTCTCTACTATAGATGCAAGTAAGTGAGAGAAGGGTGACGCTCGCGGGCGCTTTGATTCGTCCCCTACGGATGGTGTTCATCCCTATCAACATTAATGGCTTGGTCTCCGAAAGGATAGGATTTACGGGTACTCGTCGGGTCACCGACCTATCCTACGACGGCACACTCGGGCGCACCTAAGAGATCCGATATAGTAGGTCACACTCATCGAGGTATATTTTGGTAATACCTAGGCTAAAAAAGGAAGGTAGTCAATGAATAAAGGGATGTTCGATTCTCGTGGGATGTCTGATTCTCACAAGTTATTCATTGATTTAACCGTCTCATCTCTTTGACCTACCCTACGGCGGCACTGAGATGCGGGGTTAAAACCTTGGAATGGTAGAGTAGACTTAATTTTAGTTTACAATTCCTAAAAATAAATTTATATAGTAGTGTTAAACTTGAATTAATGTATGTCATTTTATTTTCAGCAAAAATGTCTACTCAAATTTCTGCTTTACTGTCTCGAAAAATTAACGGGAAACAACTTTAAGAAATGGAAGAGTAACTTAAACGTGGTACTCACATATGAGAATGTGCAACACGTACTCACTTCGAATTGCCCTACGCTGGCGATCCAAAAACCTGGTAAAGCTGAGATCGAAGCAGCAGAATCGATCATTGGATCGAAGCCGACAACCGGGCTCGTGGGCTCATCCTGGCGGCAGTGTCAGAGGTCATTAGGACCCAGATTGAGGAGTTTGAGTCTGCAGGAGAAATCATGCGGAAACTTACTACGATGTTTGGATCACCTAGCAACCAAGCAAAGACACGATGCCATCAGGTTGGTACATTAACACTAAACCGAAGAAGGGTCAAGCGGTGAATGGTCATGTTTTGAATATGATCGATTACTTCAACGACGCCGGTATTCATGGATCAAAGTTTGATGAGGCAACTCAAGTATCAATGATTTTGAATCGTTGACTCTCGAGTTTATCCCGTTCAAAACTCGATTATCGATAGGCAAATATGAATTATCCATGACACGAGATATTGAATGGTGACAATCTACGAGGCCTACTATCGAAAGATAAAGCCCAAGTAGGGATAAGAAAAAGTGAAGCCAATATGGCGAAGCTAAGTCTTCAAACAAGCCTAAGGCAAAACCGAAGAAGAAGGAAATGTTGCACCTGTGCCCAAACCAATGAAGAAAAAGACGAAGAAAGCCAAGAAAACTGACGAGGCCAAGCCCAAGGGCAAATGCTTTTACTGTAAGGATGTAGGACATTGGAGACACCATTGTCCAGAATATCTTCGTGATGTGAAAGATGGCAAAGTCAAGGCTGTCGCTGGAAAAGATAAGAAAGGTAATTTAGAATTACAATTCTTGGAATCTTTTAATGTAGCTAAAGATGTGTCCAATTGGATACTTGATACTGGAGCTACTAACCATGTATGTTCTTCATTGCAGATTCTTAGTTCTTATGAGGAGCTGGAAGAGGGTTCTCAAGTGATGCGAGTAGGCACTCGGGCGCTCATTTCAAGCTAAAGCAATGGGATTTGTGGATTTGCATTTCAATAATAGAATTTTACATTTAGACAATGTTTATTTTATTCCCAATTTCAGGAGAAATTTGATTTCTTATTCTCGCCTTGGTTGAACAATCATTTTCTGTTTCATTTATGAATGGTGAATTTGTTATTTCAAAAATGGTTTTGAATTATGTTCAACTACGAATGAAAATGGTTTATATTTTGTAAAACCACATAAAGCTCCCTACTTAATTCGAAATGTTTAAAAGCGCTCATCAAAGATCACGCTAAAAGGCGTAAAGTTTCTCAAATAAAAGAAGATAAAACATACTTGTGGCATCTAAGGCTCGGCCATATTTCCTTGGAAAGACTCAAAAGACTAGAAAAGGCTCATGCCTTAGGTGAGTCATCTGTTGACACACTGCCTGTCTGCGAGTGTTGCCTGGAGGGAAAAATGACTAAGCGTCCCTTCTCATCAAAGGGTAAAAGGGAGCCACAGGAACTCTAGACTTAGTGCATTCAGACCTTTGTGGTCCGATGAACGTACAAGCTAGAGGCGGATACGAGTATTTCGTGACTTTCATTGATGACTACACGAGATTCGGTTATGTTTATCTGCAAAGATAGAAATCCGAGGCTTTTGGAAAGTTCAAGGAGTTCCAAGCAGAAGCCGAAAGGCAACTAGGCAAGTCATTGAAATGCCTCCGCTCGGATCGTGGAGGTGAGTATTTAGATACTGAGTTCATTGACTACTTGGCTGAAAATGGGATTTGTTTCCAACGTTCAGCGCCTAGGACACCTCAGCAGAATGGAGTTGCTGAGAGGAGAAACAGGACATTGATCAACATGGTAAGATCAATGATGAGCTACGCCTCACTACCTATATCCTTTTGGGGTTATGCTTTAGAAGCAGCGGTCTACATTTTGAATGCAGTACCGTCCAAGTCTGTCGAAAAGACACCCATTGAAATGTGGTCGCGACATCGCGAAAGCATGCGTCACTTCCGCATATGGGGTTGTCCTGCACATCTGCTGATGGACAAGACTACCAAGCTACAATCACGTACGAAAGTATGTCTATTTGTAGGCTATCCAAAAGGTACACGTGGTGGTCTATTTTACGATCCGGAAGATAACAAAGTGCTAGTCTCGACTAACGCTACGTTTTTGGAGGAAAGTTATATGAAAGACCACAGACCTCAAGTAAAATTGCTAGAGGAATTACTCTCCGATAACATCGAGACCTATTGTGGTCTCTTGATGTCCCTATAAACAACACGAATGATACAACAGTCACTTCCGACGTTCCTGTTCCACCCAGACGTACTGCGAGAGTGGTTCGGCCACCGGCTCGGTACGGCATGGATTTAGAGGCAAATGTAGTCGCCTCTGATGGGGTGGAAGATGATCCTTTGACCTATAAGAAGGCCTTGGCTTTGGATCATGATAAGGATAAATGGATTGACGCTATGAATCAAGAGATGGAGTCAATGTACTCTAACTCGATCTGGAAACTTGTAGAACTTCCTCGGGGTGAAAGGCCCATTGGATGTAAATGGCTCTACAAGCAAAAGAGAGGAGTGGATGGGAAGGTCGAAACCTTCAAAGCACAATTTGGTAGCCAAAGGTTACACACAATGAGAGAGGTATTGACTACGAGGAAACCTTCTCACTTGTGGCCATGATGAAAACCATCCGCATCCTCCTTTCGATTCTTTGTGCATGTCCGGATTATGAGATCGGCAAATGGATGTTAAGGCGGTGTTTTTAAACGGCTTTCTTGATGAGGAAATCTATATGCGACAACGAGAGGATTCATTGAAGAAGGTCGAGAGCACATGGTGTGCAAGTTGCTTAGATCCATTTATGGTTTGAAGCAAGCATCTCGCGTTCTGGTATCATAGATTCGATCACACGATCAAGTCTTATGATTTGAACAACACTTTCTTTGAATCTTGTGTGTACAAGAAGGTTATCAAAGATAGTGTTGTATTTTCGTGTTGTACGTCGATGACATACTCCTAATTGGCAACAATAAGGGATGATGTCCGACGTAAAAAGTTGGTTGACCACGCAATTCCAAATGAAAGATTTGGGAGAAGCGAGTTATGTTCTAGGGATCCAAATTATAAGGGATCGCAAGAAGCAGGATGTTGGCTCTGTCCCAAGCAACTTATATAGATAAGGTGCTAGCACGCTCGATATGGAAAACGCAAAGAAGGGTTTTCTACCAACCCGTCACGGCGTGTACCTCTCTAAGACTCGGGGCCTCAAACCCCCGAAGAGATTGAAGCTATGGGAAGAGTGCCATATGCCTCGGTTGTTGGTAGTCTTATGTATGCCATAAGGTGTACGAGACACGACATTTGTTACGGCGTTGGATTAGTCGGCCGTTTCGGTCAAATCCAGGCAACCGTGACTTTGGGCGTGATAAAGAATCTCATCAAATATTTGAAGAGAACCAGAAATTATATGCTCGTCTATTCGTGGGAGTTTGGAGCTAGCGGGATACACCGATTCGATTTTCGAATGACAGAGATGATTCAAATCTACCTACGGTTCGGTGTTTACGCTTGGTGGCGGTGCGATTGAATGGAGAAGCCAAAAGCAATCCAAAGACAACCGATTCAACAATGGAAGCCGAGTTCATAGCGGCCTCGGAGGCGACTAAAAAGCGATTTAGTTAAGAAAGTTCATCGGATTAGGCGTTGTCCCGAATGCTGAGGATCCTATTACTCTCTATTGTGATAACAATGGGGCCATTGCCAACTCTAGAGAACCTCGAAAACACAGTAAGTCGAAGCATATAGAGAGGAAATCTTTGGGTGATCAATGATTTTGTCGATAGAGGTGACATTTCCGTCAGAAAAATTGCCTCCACCGATAATCCCGCCGATCCATTCACCAAGACATTTGTCGATTGAAGCTTTTAGTCGACACTTGGAGACTATAGGTATTAGAGACATGTCTCATTTGCTTTAGAGCAAGTGGGAGTGATAGTTCTTTGTATTTTAAATAATAGGGTGTGCTCTAAAACAATTAATCACAAGCTTTCGTGCAAGTGGGAGATTGTTAGGTGTGATGCCCGAAAGACAATTTTGTAATTGTTTTATTTAATAAATGAAATGATGTTATTATTCATATTTATTATTCTCATAATCACCGATGTGACAATAGTATTTACACTACTGAAAACCCCGAGTATATCGTTTATGTAATCACTTAACTCGGTGTATGACATACACGGGAGGATTGAGTTAGTGAAGATGTACTTAAAATACAATTAGTCCGTAGTAAAGTTAATCGAGAGTATCGGGTCTCCCTTTAACGTACTATTAATGCGCCCATAACACGATAGGTGTGATCGTCTTATCCGGACTTTCGGTTAAAGGGAACCTAATGGGGCATTTATATATGATAGATATATCATATAGAAATTTGGACCGATTTGATCTGAGTTCTCAATATAATTCCGTAATTGAGAAGTCTTATCGAATCATTAGATGATCATATTATGGATATATCTTAATCCCGAGGTGATCACAGTCAAGCGCTTGAATCATTATAAGGTTTGACTTGACGGTTAAGGATTACACCGAGTCCGTGATCCGAATTACCTCATCTTGGCATTGTCTTGGATTGAGTGAGTAGTAGTACGTGTTATCACAGATACGGAATCCATTCCTTCCATTTATGGAAGTAGATGAGACGATTCCTTATGAGTTAATCCACAGACATTGATCGATCCATGGGATTCATATTACAGCGATTAGCTACCGGTGAGTTATTTGAATTATTGATCACTAGGGGTTAACGGTAAGTAAAGACAAGATGTTACGAAAAGGGTTAACGGTAACTTCCCGATTTAGAATGAGCGATCTATGGAGGATTAATCCATATGAAATGATTATATCGGTGGATGCTTATTACTTTCGTGAGGAGATAAATATAATCTTATAATCGGAGGAGTGCGATCATGGGATTATGGTGGCATATTCTGTGATTGATTTATCGAATATATAATTGTTACATTCGTCGATAATTATTTATTTGATTTATCGAGCCATTGATTATTAGTCCATGGTCCCGACGTGCCTCCTAATATAGCATGTATATTCTCGGACGTCGAATCCTAATAATATTGATTTAGTTCATGTTGGACTTTATTAAAACGATATGTGAATTAATTGTTTAGTGGACTATTAAATTAGTTGGGCTAAATAATTAAATATGTGGAAAAGACATTTTCCATAATCTTGGCCCAAATTGTTGTGTAATGGCAAAATTAATATTGACTAGGTCAATAAAAGTTGTGGCGCCTCATATGTCCTTTTTTAACAAGGAATTAGTTTTCTTGTGTGTTAAAAAGACATGTGCATAAAATATTTATTGGATAAATATTTATGGTAATAAATAAAGATAAATATTATTTTTAGATTTGTTCTAAAATATTATGAGATTATCTTTTATTTATGGATTTATTTATTGGAATAATAAAATCCTTGGAGGCTAAGTTTACTCTTCTATATAAAGAGAGTTCTCCCAAGCCTCAACACAACAACACAAAAATTTCGACTTCTTCCTTTAGAAAGAGAGAAAAATTTTCGGCCATAGTTGTAGAGAAAAATCTTAGTGATTTTTCCGGGTAGCATATCGGAGGGGTTCGAGTCTAGAATTCCTTCCACCGGGAATTGCTTGGATCACACGTACGGAAGGCTGTGGTGCTCATCACATCTACTCCCAATTCATCCTCCTTGCGGTTCTTCGATTTGGATTTTGAGATCCAAAAGGTATGATTTACAAACTTACTTGTAGATGTAGATTTGATGTTTTATTACGTATACACATAGATCTAGATCCTTAAATCGCTTCCGTTGCGATGATATTTTCCTAACAATATATACATGTGTCTATGTATGTGTATATATGTTTTTTTATATATAAATAAAGTAGTTATAGTACCGTTGTAATGGCGGAATAATTATCGAAGATTGTTAAAATCGAAGCTTTGTTATACTACATCCGGTGGAAACGACCCCAATTCAGCAGTTGTAATCGGTAATATATTCTAATATTATTATGTTAACTATTTCTATTTCTATTTATATATTATATATGTTAATTATGTTAAGCTAAAAATATATCTATCCAAGATATGAATCTGAATTAATTAATCTTTTTGGTAAAATGGATGATCGACTCTGGTAATAATGATTAAAACCAATTATAATGAATCTCTTTCTATTTACACTTAATGAAAGTAAAAATTGAATTAGCCACTCGATTTTTACTAGAAACGTAATCTAATGAATTGACAACTCGCGATTAGAATACGAGATCGTAATAGAAAGACCGGAGGGTAAAATTTGCCGAGTGAAAACGTGACAACGGAATCCGATTTCCTACCCGGGGGCAGATTTGTCTTGGGAAAGATAAATCTTATTAAAATTGTGCTCACGATATTATTACGTTAAATCACATGTTTAATTGATATCTTAAAAGCGGCCGTATGACAAAGCGGGAGTGACCCATGCTTAAGATGACATTGGACGAGATGACTAGGCGTATGACAATTTCATACATTTCGTGTGAGGAGGAGTTGTCTAGCTTAGGAGTACACCGGTTCATACATAATTGACCTCTTGCATCAAGGAAAAGATCATCTCATTCAATTTCACTACAAAAAAAGATATTGATTGAAGAAAGTATTCTTGGCTAGATCCAAAAATATATATATTATCTATTTTTATATTTATATATTTATTTACTGCTTTACTAACAATCTAACTAATTGATCGGGGTCAATCAGGTTATAATATACTTGACCACCATAAACCAATACTAGCAAGAGGACTAGACTCATCGTAGTATAGCTATAGTGAATCAAGGTCGATCCCACAAGGAACCAATTGTGGATCATCTTATATACAAACAATTAATTAAACATGTCAAGGACATAGAGGCGGTCTACGACCAACATAAGACAAGAAAAGTAAAGACACGACTCGACACAACGTAATTAACCTCCCCAATTATAGTCTTTATCATTTGGACCTAGATAATTTATATAATAAACTGAACTTATTAACTGTCAATCCGTTTGTATCTATCTTAGATTGGCTACGGGAGTCGTCCTCTTTAACTTGGCTTAGCACCGGTTAGTCACTAAATCACTGTGATATTGTTACGTGACTTCGCCTTTTAGTGCCTCCATCTCATATAACTCACACGCTTACGACTCTAAGGATGCCGATATTGACCGTACACCTCGTCTAGGCAACATTCCTATGGTTAGGCGTACTTCCTAAACGATCACTCAAGCTCTCGTCCAACTAGCAATTACCAAGTTATAGTCTCATGCTAATCTCGACGACGCACGTACAATCAGTGCATGCAATTCCCAAATATAAACCTACCTAGATAACATTTGAGCGTCCGTGAAGAGCAATTCATAAGCCTACCTAAGAGTTTTATATTGGTATTTCCTTTTACACGTTTTAATTAAACTAAGCGAGTAACGTAGCCATACCCATACCTCTTGAGATAATAAATTCTATTAAGTTAACCTAACCATAAAGACATGGCTATCTAACGGATGAGCAGGGGCTCGGTCGACCGAATAGTGGGCTCGGTCGACCGAATGGTCTTTTCCCCAGATTACATCCACGAGCGTAACTCTCGGCGTTTCATCATACACAATGGATTAAAGCATGAATTCGTAAAGCATTCATATAAACTAACTTAGATACACATTAATTGAACAATGCAGATTCATGAATAAATACTAAGTGTACGACGTAGGTTATGGGATCCCCATAGACAAGGAGTCGCCACATCCCTAACGTCATAGCCTAGATCTACATCATCTAGCTATGATTAATTAACTCAAACGATAAAGCATAATTGGGGAATTAATTACTTCAAATAAAAGAAACAGAAAATAAGAGCTTACATATTTGCAGCCCTTAAATTGCTGGAAACCCTCAAATTATTCTACATTGTATCAAAGTGATATTATGAATTGTAAGATTGAAGAAAGAATGAAGGGATTAAGGGATATGTTGGTGTGTTTTACAATTTCTCGTAGCTGCTGCTTATATAGGGGTTTCTGCCGACTTATGAAGTATCTAGAAGGTAAATACGAAAAAATCCGAAAAGTGACCGAGCCGACATACTCGGTCGACCGAATGGATAGGCTCGGTCGACCGAGCCTTCTTCTGCACGTGTTAAACGCGTCTTTTTGTCTGACTTGTTCCCCACTGCATTCTTCCGTGCTGATCTGATTCCTCTGATTTATCTCTTGATTAATGTTCCGATTTTCTTCCTCTATTATCTTGAGATCATTGATTGAATGACATTAATCCTCTCGATTTGTCGTGATCTACAAAATCAGCATTTATCGCACAATAAATCGGTTTTTAATAATGAAAACGGCTAAATACCAAATATCATATTAATAATCACTTAACATTAAATAATAAATATAAACATGTGATTTAATATGAAATATATATTATTAATCTCGATTTAAGGTCAACGTTGATGACTTTTACGGGTATAATTTGACCGTCATCAACTACCCCCACTTAGACTTTGATCGTCCCGAACAAAGCATCAATAAGTCATTCCCAAGACAACATTTTCTATGGTCAAATCATACTTACACAAGAAACTCAAGTCAACTCATACTAGTCATGCTCATAAGATATCCATTATTCACTACTGACTATGAATCGAAGTGATGTGTGCATGTGCATTTAGTTTTATATATTCGTGGCAAGATCAGAGTTTATGCTAACTTCGCAATCTCAACCTACCAACCTCAGCATTCATACTTCTTATGCCTCGCAATGGTTAGAGCACTAGAGCAATAAGCAAGAGCGTATCTATAGGGATTTTGGACTTGGAGACCGAGTACTACTCAAAGCCTCTTAAAGAGTTTATAGTTTTTCATATCTTCATATTTTTCAAATACTATTAATCTCAAGGAAGAAAACTTTTTAGAGTATCCCCCTATCTTAGATCATGTATAGCATCGAATATTACCACAAGCGCGGGGCTACTTTGGTAATGTTACTACAAGCCCAGTGTTTTAACGCATTGTCAAACACAGGTACGTCTCAAGCATATTACTCCGCTTTAATGGCTAAAATATAAGAATGCATCAGCTAATAAGTATCGACACTAAGTCTACATAACCAATCATCTATGCAATGTACACATAATTTCTTCAGTTATTATGATTTGTGTGGTATGCTCGATTCACTGAGTGAGTAATTGAATAATAAATAACTACTTGCAAAAACGGGCATGAATATCCTTAAATTTACTTAACATAAGTATAAAATGATCACGTACTCATGAAACTTGGTTTATTTCCTATCAATTCTTAGCTAGGTACTCACAATTCTAAGGGTACGATATAAATAATATGGTATGTATTCAAATTTTCAATTTTTCTACCGTTTCATTCAAATTTCAATCATAACATAACATAGCTAAGTCTCCTACCCCCCACTTAAACATGGCATTGTAATGACAAAAATAAATGAGAAGTTAAGAAAAAGACTTAGCTCTGGAAATGGCTCTCAAGTAAAGGAAAAAGATCGGAGTAAAGTTCAGCACGTTGTGGAGAAGCAAGTGAAAACCTGTATAAGCAGACAAACTCCACGAAACCGTTAATAACACCATGTCTATGGAAGTTATAAAATAATGTGGCAGTAATGAGGTATAAATACCTAAAAACAGTTTAAGCCACTTTATTTTATACAACCAATGACAAGGGAAACCAAAAAGAAAAATACTAAATAGAAAGAAAAATAAACAAGCAACTAAAGATGGTGGTCTTCATCTACAACCTCCACCGCCTAAATATTCTTAAAACTGGGTGGAGAAGACAAAGATCAAAAAGCATTACCCGACGTGGGAAAACACGAGGGTTACTCGATCGACAAGGTATTCAATCCAGGAGAAGAGAAACTTGGTAAGGTATAACAGATTGAATGCGACCTATTGGCTAAAGATAAAATCAAATACTTAACGTAAAAACTTCCCGCTTGCATTGGATATCAACAACTTAGGAAGATGTAGCTACTCCTCGAAGTTACTAATAACCCAATGTATCACGGAAAAGTCATAACCGTCATCAACAAGGTCGGATCGGTGTGATAGTGTAGAACAAAACTGATCATCGAGAAATGCCGGAATAGTCGGAAAAAAAATGTGAAATTTAAAACTTCCGGTAGAAAGATAAGTTGTACTTTGATCGAGCCAAAAACCTTTAAAATCTAGCTAGGGTCAGAGCTACACTTACCCCAACTAAGATCATGAAAATCAAAATGATAAAAAAATAATCAATAAAACTTAGCAATATTTCAAATTCCGCAACACAAAGGTATTTTGTAAACAAAATGGAGGTTGAGAGTATGATGGGTTTAGAAAAAGATACACATAAGGTTGGGAAGAAAAGATAAAGGGTGGGTAAGAAATTGTGTTTATGGGTGGGTTGAAAATGGTTAAGGCATTGAGATTGGGTGGGAGAGTGAAACGGATGGAAAGAAAGAGAGGCGATGAAAGAATGGTTAGAAATGTGAAATTTCGGGGCAGATTGGTGAGAGGATCGAAAAGTTTGAAGGTGTAAAAGTGTAAAAGGAAAGGTAAGGATAATTGCAGAATGAATTGCACATCACTTTGGATTTTCACTTGGATCACCTTTCTAAAAGGTTTTGGAAGTTGACCAAAATTGCTCTTTTCGCACCAATCATTATCTGTTACATTTTCAGTAATTCTCAAGCTCTCTTAATGCTTGCATCTTAAGATTGATTGCTAAATTTCCTTTTTCTTTAGCAATTTCTTGACTCTCCTACGGAACTCTATTTCACGTGGCCTATATTGAGTAAAAAAGTTTTGCACATCCTTAGCCCAATGGCCATCGGAACACGGCAAAATAAAAAACCTCAACATATGTCACGTTACTTTTATTTGACTCAAAGAAAGCAGAACCTAAAATCCTAAAAAGAAATCCTAAGGGTTTTAAAAAGTAGTTACGAGTTTAAAGTCCTCATTTCGACTTTCCAAAAATTGTCCTTGTCGGTTATCATTCTTGGATCGCTGGACTTTGACCCTTCAGCGCGCACTATAAGAGGTGGGCTTGTTGCTTTTATGGATTAATACCCTTCCCTTGGTTGTGAGACCTAGAAAGCGACATTTATCCATACCATTTATCCAAAGCTCTTACCTCGGCTCGTTTTAGGAATTAGTGAATTCAAAGAAACTCGGTTAAAATTACGGTTTTGGCCTTGACAATAAGAAACAATGAATCAAAGTACTCCGAATAAGGTCGGTTATGTAGGCAAGCCCTACGCCGTCTTATTCGTTGGAACATATGTGATGATTCGAGGCCAATCCGTCAAGATTAAGCCCCGTTTAGCTGAAGGCTTATAGGCTATGCTAAGTCTTGTTGAAGCTGCTGTAGCAACGCATACATCACACGTGGAGGAGTCGAGTGAGCGAAGCTCGGTTGAACTCGCTTGACCATGGTTAGACCATTTCCGAACCCATGTACTAAGATTCTCCGATTTCTAAATTGTCACCCAAAGCGTAATCTCGTTTCTGTTTAAGGTGGGTTCACCGAGAAGCCATCACCATAAAACTCAATGAAAACAGAAGATTGTGTTCTCTCAAAACTCAACGTCTTCTTTAGATTTTGAATGCTTAAACTACACAATTTGTTGCTCCCATGGCCAGTAGAAGCAATCTCATGCATAGGACAATGAGATTTTAACAGAACTACGAGGAACTCTTTATTCACTGCTTCCTTTCAACGACTACATGTTTTCTTACACCCTCTAGATGAGACAGATATGGGGCAGAACCTTCCACACTATAGAATTAATCTTACAAACCAACTCCGGGCTAAGATTCATACTAGGTTCATGTATAGGCCAACTTATGCTCAGAAAACCAAAAGGTAGTAAAACATAAGAAAAAAAAGGTAGTACCTTGCCTTCAACATTGTACCACGAAGAATTTAAGCCTTAATATATATATATATATATATATATATTTTTCGGAGCCATCTTGGTGCTTTAATGGTATTGCCTCCATCGCTTTTCCATCATAGATTCGTAGCTCCACATGTTTGCTGGGTTATTTTCTCAGCGCCCGCGAAAAATTATTGACTTGGATTATTGTTTCCCTGGTTTCTGCAAACAAAAGAAAAACAAAACAGACCGTAGACTGATTTTAACATGGTTTCCATGTCGCTATCAGACCTCACGGATTAAACATCTGAGGATAAAGCAGGACACGAAATTCCGGACTCGAAAAACACAAATCAGAAACCGTGTAAACAGAACAGAACAAGAGCAAAACAAAACAAAAAAAATTATAAATTCTCGGTCGACCGAATGAGGTCTCTCGGTCGACCGAATAATTTTTTTATTTTTTTTTTTTTTTTAGAATCTGGAATTTTCAGACAGAGCAGACAACCAGAGGGACTCAAAAACAGACTCTAAAACAGAAAACTTGACATGAATAAGAAAATTATTTATATATAAAATTGACCGTTGGCTCCGGGGGTCAATCAGGTTATAATATACTTGACCACCATAAACCAATACTAGCAAGAGGACTAGGCTCATCGTAGTATAGCTATAGTGAATCAAGGTCGATCCCACAAGGAACCAATTGTGGATCATCTTATATACAAACAATTAATTAAACATGTCAAGGACATAGAGGCGGTCTACGACCAACATAAGACAAGAAAAGTAAAGACACGACTCGACACAACGTAATTAACCTCCCCAATTATAGTCTTTATCATTTGGACCTAGATAATTTATATAATAAACTGAACTTATTAACTGTCAATCCGTTTGTATCTATCTTAGATTGGCTACGGGAGTCGTCCTCTTTAACTTGACTTAGCACCGGTAAGTCACTAAATCACTGTGATATTGTTACGTGACTTCGCCTTTTAGTGCCTCCATCTCATATAACTCACACGCTTACGACTCTAAGGATGCCGATATTGACCGTACACTCGCGTCAGGCAACATTCCTATGGTTAGGCGTACTTCCTAAACGATCACTCAAGCTCTCGTCCAACTAGCAATTACCAAGTTATAGTCTCATGCTAATCTACGACGTACGTACAATCAGATGCATGCAATTCCCAAATATAAACCTACCTAGATAACGCTGAACTTCCGTGAAGAGCAATTCATAAGCCTACCTAAGAGTTTTATATTGGTATTTCCTTTTTACACGTTTTAATTAAACTAAGCGAGTAACGTAGACATAGCCATACCTACTGAGATAATAAATTCTATTAAGTTAACCTAACCATAAAGACATGGCTATCTAACGGATGAACAGGGGGCTCGGTCGACCGAATAGCTAAGCTCGGTCGACCGAATGGTCTTTTTCCCCCAGATTACATCCCTGAACGTATCTCTCAGCGTTTCATCATACACAACGGATTAAGCGAGAATTCGTAAAGCATTCATATAAACTAACTTAGATACACATTAATTGAACAATGCAGATTCATGAATAAATACTAAGTGTACGGCGTAGGTTATGGGATCCCCATAGACAAGGAGTCGCCACATCCCTAACGTCATAGCCTAGATCTACATCATCTAGCTATGATTAATTAACTCAAACGATAAAGCATAATTGGTGAATTAATTACTTCAAATAAAAGAAACAGAAAATAAGAGCTTACATATTTGCAGCCCTTAAATTGCTGGAAACCCTCAAATTATTCTACATTGTATCAAAGTGATATTATGAATTGTAAGATTGAAGAAAGAATGAAGGGATTAAGGGATATGTTGGTGTGTTTTACAATTTCTCGTAGCTCCTTGCTTATATAGGGTTTCTGCCGACTTATGAAGGATCTAGAAGGTAAATACGAAAAAATCCGAAAAGTGACCGAGCCGACATACTCGGTCGACCGAATGGATAGGCTCGGTCGACCGAGCCTTCTTCTGCACGTGTTAAACGCGTCTCTTTGTCTGACTTGTTCCCCACTGCATTCTTCCGTGCTGATCTGATTCCTCTGATTTATCTCTTGATTAATGTTCCGATTTTCTTCCTCTATTATCTTGAGATCATTGATTGAATGACAATAATCCTCTCGATTTGTCGTGATCTACAAAATCAGCATTTATCGCACAATAAATCGGCTTTTAATAATGAAAACGGCTAAATACCAAATATCATATTAATAATCACTTAACATTAAATAATAAATATAAACATGTGATTTAATATGAAATATATATTATTAATCTCGATTTAAGGTCAACGTTGATGACTTTTACGGGTATAATTTGACCGTCATCACTAATCTAACTATCTAACCCGAGGAAAATGGTAAAAACTGCGACTTAGATCGAGTTAATAATAGCTTCTTGGTGTTTAACCACACTTTGAATTATGCCTTCATTTCCCTGAGGATACGACCTGACTCACCAGACTAGCACTACAATTTGACCCGGTGACACTGCCGGTAAGGATTGATAGCCTAGAAACAGTCCGTCAGTGTCAAGCTCTTTTGTACATCACAATTGCAAGAGCTCATAGTTCTTGTGTAAAATAGAGAGCATCCTATAGTGAGTTTGTGAGGGAGGAAAAGGGCCGGTCTAGCAACCGGAGTTTTCCAATAGCAATCCAAGGAGGATTCTGGTGAGGAGTTCGCGTGGATTAGCGATAAAGGCCGGACGTGTGGACGGCTTGCGCACTGTACTACTCTCCGTTGACGGTCAAAGCGACGATCTTATAGATCATCTAAGATATAACCGGCAAACTACTTAACCTGTTTATTGCATTAAACGAAGAACAATCTAGAAAAGGAAATCAAATTTTAAATTCCGCTGCGTTAAACTAGTGATTTCCTAACAGCGTACTCTGGTCCTCGGAGCACCCCGGACTCAGAGAGCCTTGCTTGAGGAGCACTTGCGAGAGATTGCGAGTTTGCACCGCAAGATGGATAGGATTATCGATTACTTTGGCATACCCTCCTCGACCCCGCCGCCTAGGACTGCCCCTCGTCATAGAGCATCCTCTTCCACCGCTCATCGCCTCGATTACAGTCCACCTCCCAGTTTTGAGCCTAGAGATGACTGGGAGGGTTATTCTGATGAGGACGATTAGATTTTCTTTCTTTTTATTTTTGTTTTCCATTTTCTTGTTTTTAATTTTCCTATCTAGTTGATGTAGCAGAATTTTAAAATATAATGATTTTGTCGGCTTAATTTGTTTTGGAGTTATTTATTTTCTCTTTTACTTCAGCTCTTTCATTATACAGTTTCTTGTCACCACGATTCTTCTTGGTTTGATTGAGTTATTTAGGCAGATTCTTCATGGTTTACTTACATGAGCCCGATGATTTATACGACGATCCGATTCTTCTATGGTTCCACGCTTAACCGAAGCTAACTTCATTTTCATTTTTATTTTCCATCTTACACATTGGGGACAATGTTTCGATTAAGTGAGGGGTAAGGGACGTCACTTAGCTTCTTAGCAGTATATTCCATGAATTGCGTGATTATCTTGATTCTCTTTGATGCACGATTCACCACTTAGACTTTGATTCGTTTCGACGGAATTTCGAAAATTATGATATCTTTGATCTTTTCGAGTTAATTGACTTCAATTCTGTTTTACTTGGTACAAGTAAGAGAAAATGCCCACTTCTGAAGTAGTGGTGTATTAAGTGCATATTCCGTTATGAGCCACCATTTTAAGAACGTATAACTCACTTCCCTTGGTGTGTAGTTGATAGCATATTGCTTTGACTAGAGTTGACCCTGGCTTCATCACGAATCATGTTCCACCAACGCTTATAAAGGAAAAGGAATTTCGGATTCGGTAGTTTATCATGAGTGGGCCCGTGGGGATAGCTAAATCAATGAGAGTTCACCCACCAAGAAAGAGAAGTGCATTGAAATATATACATCTATATTCTCTTTGGCAATATTTTAGTCGATGGAGCGTAAAACGCACGACTTTTGCATAGACCGATAAACGTGAGCCTAAGAGTAATATATGCTCGGTTCTCGATCCGCCTTGATGACTCAATTAATTAATAAATAACATGTTAAAGACTCAAGTTAGTTCGACTACGGGTTGGCGTAATGTGAGATTGTCTCGCATTCTAGCGGTTGTGAACGTTATTGCACACACACATTGGCTCATAGCGTGAATAGTGTTAAATGCGTTACTGATGGATATGAGTAGCATGATCTTGATCTTGACTTTGTGAGACATAGTTGTTTTTAATTAACTTGTATAATGATCAGGGATGTTTTCTTTTCACCATTTTGCTCGGGACGATAAAAAACTAAGTGGGGTAGTTGATAACGCCCTAAATGGTACCAATAATTATACATATATTCACCCCGAATTCGGCTCAAGAGAGGATAAATAGGCTCGTTATTATATGGAATATATGTTAAATGCTATGTGAGTGTTTCAGGATCGTAATTCGCATCTATGCTATTTTCCGAGGTTTTGCAGTGCTTTTGTTTGTCTCTTTTGGCGTGTTTTATAGGATGTACCGAATCTGGAGCATTGGAGATGGATCTGGACCAAAGGAAGTATGTTGGGCCAAGTGATTGAAGTCCAAGAGAGAGTCTGCTGAAGAAAGAGAGGAAAAGTAGGCCCGGTAACCCAAGGGCTAAGCCCGGTAAACCGGCGACTTGTTCGACACGAAATTGATTCTGCCGCATTATCTAGGTCGGTTAGGGTTTTATAGAGTCTTAAGTCGGTCACTGTATCTATATAAGGCCGCATTAACAGAGTTCTTCAACAAGTTTTATATATTACATTACATACATTATATATTTTGATGAAATAAAGTTATTCAAGCTTTGGAGAGTTATTTCAGGTTTCCACCCTTCTTCCATCATCTCTAGCTTGAGTAGATCGAGCTAGATCTCCATTGTTGAATGTATGAAGCTTTGAACGTTCCTTTATTGTCTTCAATATGGTATATATGTTCGTATTTATGTGTTTTAGTTAATCTGCATGTTTAAAGACCCCATAATTTACTTATTTTAATCGTATCAGAGCAATGTAGATCCAGAAATTAGGAAAAGTTGACCTCGGTAACCCGGAGGTCTATACGGGTTTACCGAGGCAATATTTAGAAAACCTAAACTGGGATTCACTACAGCTACGTTGATCGACAGGTTTAATTAACAGAAGGTTAGATCTGGCCAATCTGCTTATTGTAATCGTAAACTGGCATTAAATATGAATAGTGAAGTGCTAAGTTTGAACATAGTCTAGAATGGACCCTAGGAACGTGCTGGTCAATGTCGATAGCTGTCTAGGAGGGTTAGCGGTATGAGTTAGCGCTCAATATCAGCAGTTCTAGCTCTTTATACGTATGGGCTATTACGCACCAATTAAGGAGGGTAGATTGCGTATAGATGTCTACTGCCATTGTCGGAGTAGATAGGGTTAGGAATTGCACCCGTAGCTGATAATGATAATTAGAATGAAAGCTCGCGATTAATCTAAGGAAATTATGTGGGGAAGTAAACATAACGATTAACTAATCCAAGTTAGTAGATCGGTGAGGAGAGGGAAAGGAATACCATGTTTGTTTTCTTTTATGTTATTGTTGGTCAATGACCGCCTCTATGTTGCTTCTTAATTAGGTTAGAATCGTTTATACTTATAGTTGGTATAATCGTCTATATTTGGTATAATCGTTTATACCAAAGTCGACTTATGACTTAGTCTAGGTCAACAATAGGGTGGAATAGTTATACTAATGTAGAAAGTAATGATTATACTAGATATTATACTAATATGATTAAAAGGCATAGTCAAACCATGATCCAACAAGCTACTCTTACCCCCTCGATAGACTCAATGGAAAGTGTGTGTTATCCTACCAACCATCCCTACTCAGTTAAGACTATTCACGGGTGCCAACTCCTAGTTCTGGTGAGTAACCGAACAACTCGATATAAACACCCTATGCAAGACTAACCAATCCCCTCTTTAGGAAACCGACTAACCTAACATGATGTGCACTAGAGTCGCTTGTTTAACGATGCCCAACCTCATATTGGGCCCGGGCTAACTAGCATACCCGGGTCTACGCCATGATTCTAAAACCCCTTATCCCATATCTCACCGCAAAATACATATGTAAGTTTGATGTGTGTGATAGTGAACAAGGTTGTCAATCTAATCCACTTACGGTTATTATAAGTTTTAGAGCGTGAATACAATCATTAACCATTCAATTACTGTTCACGGATTTTATCAACGAAAAATAACAAGTAATAGATTAAATCCGGTATACCCCAAATGTAGGGATCGTAGTATAGAGGTTGATACCGGGTCGATCTTACGGGGAATCGGGGTTGCTTAATCTAGTTTATTAATCTTTCTAAAGATTTGTCACGAAAAACACAAAACAAAACTAAAACGAGTACAATAAACTGGACAGAGGGTTGTCAATCCAAAGCCAGGAAATATGATTACGAACCTAAAATAACTAATTCTGTTCTATAAAGTAAAACGAAAATAATATTCTAAGCTAGCAACGAAGAACAAGGCACAATGATTCTTTCAATTAAGGTAACGAGGAACAAGAAATGTTCCACCTATCTCGCAACTCTCAATTTCTACCCTAGATCGTTTAGTGAAGATTTAATAAAGATGTGGTTCACCTATCAAAGGTATGAATTTCTACTCGCGTAGATAATTCGCCTATTAATCTTTCATCTCTCGATCTTAAAGATTAACGCTTTCATAACAAAGGTGTAAGATTTCTCAATCTAGCAACCTAGAAATTTAACCTAGCAACTCTCGTTATTTTTAGGTTAAAAATCCCATCTTTACTACGGTGATCTAGGTCTAACAACGATTCTCATCAAACGTTAAACATCAATAAGCAACAATCCATCGATATAATTGCATAACAATACAAAAGCATAATAAAGATACAAGAAATCAAGTTGATGCTCGATCGGCTTCACAAGCTTGTTCAAAACGCTTAGCCTCTATCCATCGTTGGTATGCAAATAATATAAATAAAAAGTAGAAGAAATTGTGTTCTTGGTAGCAGGGAAACGCAGCTAGGGCACCCCCAAGGGGCCTGGGGCAGCCAGGGATCGAATTGTGTCTTTGGGTTGGAAAAAAAACGCGACTATAAATAGGTTTTTAGGTTGGTTTCAGCAAAGGCGGTGGCTGGACTCCCGTCCACAGGGTTGGACGCCCGTCCATAGTGTCAAAAATCTTCGAGTCGGGCCGAGTCTTCTCAAACGCCCGTCCTATACATTTTCAAACGCTCGTTCACTAAAAATCTGAACATCCTGATCCAACTTCTCCTCCTGGACGCCAGCCCACTCTTCTGGATGCCCGTTTGGGTAAAAATCATGCTTTCACGAATTGAGTAGCTCCGGTGGGCGCTTGATCCATGATTTCGACGCCTTGATCCATGTTGGACGGATGGCAAACGTGCGTTCAGTCTTCAATATGCATCTTCCTCATTCTATTCAATCTTCAGTTAAACGATTACTCGAATGTGTCACGATTACTACTAAGAAGGTACGAAAATAAAACAGTGAAGAACTAAAACGAAAAACGAAACTAACAATAAGAATAACTGGGCAGAAGATCGAGATCTAAATCCAGGAAAATATGGTTGCGAACAAAATTATCTAAACTAAATCTATTCTAAATCTATTATGAAATAAAGATTGTAAATTTACTAAGCAATTCAAGTTCAAGTGATTTAATCAATAATTTACGAACGAACAAGCTATTGATCCACCTATCTATTATGATCGCCTATTAATCTTCTATCTTTCGATCCTAAAGATTAACGCTTTCTAACCCAAGGTGTGAAATTTATAAGTTTTTAACCTAGAAATCTAACCTAATAACTCTCGTTATTTAGATCAAAGATCTATTCTTTATCAGGGGGATCTAGGGTTTAACATGATTCTCATCAATATAAACAATCAACATGCAAAGATCTTTCGATATAAATTGCATTAAAACATGATAAACATAATAAAGAAACAACTTGAATTAAAAACTCACAAGACAATCGAGAAACGAAACTGAATTGCTGATCGGATGGCTTCACAACGCTTGTTCAATAGAGGTATAGCCTCTTAACATCACCTTTGAGCTCGAATTACTTGAATAAAAGTACATATAAGTGTTTGATCTAAACTAGAGATTTAAAAGCATAAACTTTGAGTAAAAACTAATAAAAATCGCAGCTAGGCCGCCCCTAGGGTTTAGGGTTCGAATAATGATGTTATTGGGGTCTAAATACGCTGCCTTTATATATATTTCAGAGGTGGTTTGGCTAAGTCGGTTTATGGACGGGTGTTCACTCTGCTGGACGCTCGTTCGGTCTTCAGTATCAACTTCGAATCGGGCCGAGTCATGATCAGACGCCCGTCCTTCTTTAATTTGGACGCTCGTTCACTAAATATCTCAAAACTCTGAATCAACTCTTCATCCTGGACGCTCGTCCAATATGCCAGACGCCCGTCCAACTGGACGGGACTTGAACGCTCGTTCAGTGGACTTGAAATTCGATTTCTCCATATTTATCTCTTTTCTTCTATTCAAATCTTCCTTATCTCTTTTTTATCAATTAAATCCGACATTTATCTTCACTTAATCATCTTTTGAGCCGCAATTATGCATCTACAAGTCATTAAAAACATCGCAAAATGTAATAATATCCAAATAAACATAAAATCATCAATAAAACACATAAATTAACCAATTTTGCGATTAAACCGTTTAAAAACTCATTTGCTCAATAAATCAATTAAACACTTAAGTTCTATGCGAATTATACGAATATGGAGAGAATTGTTACAAAATATAACGATATAAATCATATAAAATCACCCTTAACAACTCCCCACACTTAGCTTTTGCTCGTCCCCGCAAAAACAAGACAAAACCAAGGCTCGGAAAAAAGATAGACATCTCAGCAAATATAACACATATTCAATAACTTAGAGGTTCACCCCGGTGTGTGTGCAGAGCCATAACAAAATTCCACTAAGTCCAAACTTGAAAATTTCAAGGCAAACTAGCTAATACCCCCTTCAAACTAGAGATAAATGGTACTTATAAGATGTACCCTACAAAACGTGACATATCCCGAAAAAGATGATAGAATATATATCTAGGGCCTTTCTGATATACTCAGAGGATAATCCCTACAACATATCTGCCAGTTTATACTGGGGATAAGGTATACGATAACTAAGTCTTCCATTCATACCACTTCTTATTGCAAGTTGATTTAACTATTTCCACATTTAAACGCACATCAGAATGAGCTCTTGCCCTGTCATAGCAGAATAGGATATTCGTGATATACCCTACCTTACTCAAA
The DNA here is from genome assembly GCA_026214975.1 of Gentiana macrophylla. Taxonomy (NCBI): domain Eukaryota; kingdom Viridiplantae; phylum Streptophyta; class Magnoliopsida; order Gentianales; family Gentianaceae; genus Gentiana; species Gentiana macrophylla. Next base: position 41,384,931 of record CM047807.1, on the reverse strand, counting down.
TCATAAGGCAGCTTCTTCTGACTGTCGTGAGCTTTTGGTCATCATAGTGGTATAGGACTTTCGTGATACGCCCTACCTCACTCCAATCATCGACCAGCTTTCGACACACCCAATTATTTCATTTAAATTCAACTTTTTCAACAACTTTAGTTACGTTTTACTTATCACATTCAAACCTCAGATATTCACAGTATGTCATACTTTGGCTATAAATACAAACTATTCATAATCGTCACGATATATATGTTAGCACTAAGCACATGACTTATAAGATAACAAAAATCACTAATCAAAAGGGGTATAACTTTATATTATAGCTCATCACTCACTATGGCTCATCAAATGTATATATCGGGTGAAACAACTAACTTACTGGACATACAGTATATAGCATCAATGACTATAAAAAAACGAACAAAGATTATGCACTGCTTACTCGGGACAGAACAAAAATTTTGAAAAATTTAGCTCATTTTGCAAAGAAACATAACGAAGTAAGCAAATGATCGATACACATAACCATTCCCCTCCCCCACACTTAAACCACAACATGTCCTCAGGTTGTGCAGAACGTAAAAAGAGACAAAATACTTAGCTGATCGTAACAGATACTCGAATCGTTGGTCAGGCCGGAGCCTTTGTAGTGACAAATAGAACTCGTATCAGCACGATGTAAAAGCTAGCTCGACAATACAGCTAGAAATATTCCTGCACTACTCGACAAACACGGAAAAATCTCAGGGAAAACGGGGAAATTATACCATAATGAAAGATAACGAAAGGATAAGGTAAAATCGAATTAGATCAAAAGAAAAAAAATCCAAAACAATGAAAATCGAAAGCGTAGTAATGTCAAATACAAATGAAAGTACGAAATGCCTTAAGGCTTACATGATTCATCGAGAAAAATATAGAAACGAGAATTGACAGTAGCTAACATGAAAAGTACAATGAACCAAGTAAGGGAAAGTAGTAGGACAATACAAGCATCTCATCAAAAAAAAATTAGAAGCTAGAATCAGAAACATAACATCAGGTCTGCCCCGGTGCCGTAGAATCACCAGCAGGTGGTGCTCCACCCTAGGAGTATCAGAAGGTCCAGCTTGTGTAGTGGTAGTCCTCTCTGCTGCCGTGTCAGTCTGCTCCTCATCCGAAGACGACTCAGACTCATGAAGAACATCCGCAATGGCTTGCTCAATCTCGTCAGAATAAACATAATCTATAATGCTGGGGTTGAAAACTCTGTCGTCTCTCGGAGGACGGCCCTCACTTATACAACGCAAAATAGACAAGATATTGTTCTGGGACGTTCTCATGTCCTCCATCCAGTTCCGTATACTATTAGCCATGCTCAACCTCATCCGGACTGAGGGAGATAAAGTAGGAATGGGAGAAACTGGAGGCGGTGCTGAAGTGGAGCCAGGCTCATGTGCTGCCTCAGCCTCGGTCTCAGTCTGACCAGAAGATTTCACTTTCTCCCGCTACAAGTACCTTAGATTTTTCGGTTTGTGATCAGTCTTGTACTCGGGAACCCTAGCATCTTGACAGAGACTGTGGATCAAATGCGGACATATCAAACACCTAGCATAGACTTTCTGATTCGTTGCTATCTCGTCGAAGATTGCTTGTCCTACATCAACATTCATCTTGAAGTTCAACGCATATAACATCCCGAGGTCACCAATGTGAAAATGAGTCAGGTTGTTCTTAGGTAACAACCTGTTCTGAATAAAACGACATTGGACCTTCCAATCCTCCGTCCAACTTGTCGTCACCAACTCCTTTCTATCTCCACCCGGTCTGAGTGTCCACGGTACCTCCGGGCACACTAACAATCTCAACTCCTCCAACGGATCCTCTCCCGCATCCTGCTTAGCTTTTATCGCCTCTTTATAATCTAAACCCTCAAAAGGTGCCAAGTTGTATTTTTCATTAACAACCTTAGGCGTAAACGGCACCTTTACTCCCCTTACCATCACGACTCCGGTTTCCAAATCCGTTTCCGAGCAATTGGCATAAAACTCTCGGACTAACGTAGCATTAACTGGGGTCCTCGGTGTTCTCATCAATGCCCCCCACTTTCTATCCGTAAGCATTTTAACAAAAGCGGGATCAACCTGGGTTTCAAGGACGGCTCACTCTATTAACATCGTTCTCGTAACATAATGCTTATTATACACCTCGAAAGCCTTAGGATTAATGAACCTACGAGCCAATGGAATAGGAATAGGGGGTCTCAAATTCTGTCTAACCGGCTCAGCTCTCTCAGTTGCTTCCTCGGCTTGCTCAGCTCTAAACCTAGGTGCGTCTCCACTCCCTTCAACCCTAGGTAGTCTCACTAGGGTACATCATCATCGCGGTGTCGACCCGGACTCGGACTCATCTCGTAAAGGAACCCTGGATTGACCTCTAAGAGGATTTTGACGTTCACCAATATGGATGCCTTGGTTCGGATTGACTAACGTGGGGTCTACAACCTTTTTCTTCTTAGGAGGTTCATTGGCAACCCCCTTACCATGCCGTTTCTGTACCGCTTTATGCACCATTGAAAACTAAGGCTAAACAAACAACAATCCCAAAGCCAAATTCAAACATAACCACCCGTTTATCGTCCAAACGGGATTTCCCAAACAAATCAACACCAAACCAACATCAAAACCACAATGCAACCCATCCATGATCCATCAACATCACCCCAATCATCAACAAGGCAAGAAATAAAAACAAAACAAGAAAAAAACAAATAAGGTAAAATTCATATAAAAGAGTCGACTCGAAGATCGAACTCAAAAAAAAATGAAATAACTCTTGAAAAGTTGATAAAAACTTACCAAATAGGATGATGGGATGATGATGAAGAGGATTGAAAGTCCAAACAATGCCAAATTGACCCAAAAAATCGAATCTTTTTCTTCAAAAAGTCGGACTATAAAGGTCACTGAATCCGATTAAATGTTGTTTGTTGGAGGATTTGGAGTGAAAAATTGAAAAGAGGGGATTGAGAGCTGTTGATAGAGCCTTGAATCGTTCAATTTGGTTTAGAAATAAAGATTTTAGGGCAAAAGAGGGTTGAGAAGTCGGGTTTGCTTTTGAATTTTCTGATGCAAATAAAAAAAATGGGAAGCAGGGGTATATATAGATGCAGGTCCGAACGGGCGTCCAGGAAACCGGACGGGCGTTCAGCTGGAGATCATATGAACTGGACGGGCATCCAGATATTCAGACGCTCGTCCAACTTTTCAAAAATAGAACAGAGTTGGAGGGAATTTCACAGACGGGCGTTCAAGTAATTTGGACGCTCGTCCAGGATTTTCAAAGTACGGACGGGCGTTCAATTAAAATGGACGCTCGTCCAAGACAAAACACAGATCAGACGGGCGTCCCAAGGCATAGACGCACGTCCAAGGCAGAATTCAGCAAAAACTTAAAATTTTTCATTCAAATAAACTTCCAACTCTTATTTCATCATAAAAAATTCATACAAAACTTCAAATAACAAATAAAACTGGAAAACATAAAAACACTAGAAAATAGTGGGTTGCCTCCTACCGAGCGCTTTTGTTTTACGTCGTTTGCTCGACGATACAGCCTAACGACGCTAGTCATTATAAATCTCCGCCCAATCCACAACCCGGATAAGACGGCGGAGCATGTCAATCGCTGGAGGAAAATCATACTCATCCTGCAAAGCCCAATCCTCACAAGCAACATCCACACCTCGGAAATGCTCAGCTTGCAGCACTAGTGCCAAGTCAGTCAGCATCGGATCATTGAGGATTGTATACGATCGTCCTAAAGTCTCCTACAGGTCCTCTGAACTAAAATCTCCACCTCCCGAAGATCGGGGTACAACTGAAAAGATTTCGAAAACACATGTATTACTCTAGTCATGACGTGAGTAGTTTTGTAGGGCGTATGTATAGTCAGGGTGATTCATTATCTGTCTTTAATAGGTATTGATTGGTTAGCTTGATTTTAATTGTCAAGTGTGGAATCGGTGGAAGTTGAAGAAGGCTTTGCACACACTACACATTCGAGTAATCGTTTATTGTACCTTCAAGTTTTCCTTACTTATCCTGGCACTTTCGTAGGCCTGAAGTCTAAATTCGTCTAACTCATGCAATTGCTGTAGTCGGTGTTTTCCACAAGATTGGATATCGAAGTTTAAAAACTTCGTGGCCCAATACGCTCTATGCTCTAACTCAACTGGCAAGTGGCATGGTTTACCATAAACCATTTGATAGGGTGATGTACCCATGGGGGTCTTATAGGCAGTTCGACATGCCCACAGTACATCATCCAACTTTAGACTCCAGTCTTTTCTATGACTGTTAACTGTTTTCTACAGGATCTTCTTCAAACTTTGGTTGCTTCTTTCAACCTGACCACTAGTCATAGGATGATATAGTGTGCGATTTTATGCCGGACACCATATTTCTCAAGCACTTTCTCTCGGAGGTCGGTTGCAAAAGTGTGTCCCTTCATCACTAATCAAGGCGTGGACACCGAATCTCACGAAGATGTTTTTCTTTAGAAACTTCATGACCGTCTTATGATCATTGTGAGGCGTGGCTTGAGCCTCCACCCATTTCGATCGTAATCCACGCAGACTAAGATGTATTTATTTCCACAAGATGATGGGAATGGTCCCATAAAATCGATACCCCACACATCAAAGACTTCGCATTCTAGGATGGGTTTCAATGGCATGTCGAAACGCCTTGTTAAAGTTCGGTTCTTTGACACCTATCACAAGCTTTCTGAAAGCTTATGTATCTTTAAAGATCGTGGGCCAATAGAAGCCAGATTGAAAGATCTTAGCAGCGGTTTTCCAAGGACCAAAGTGACCGCTTGGTGGGTCCACCGTGGCATTGCTCAATAATATCACGTTGCTCGGATTACGGAACACATCTTCTCAGCAAACCATCTTTGCAAATCTTGAAGAGGTGAGGTTCATCCCAAATGAATGTTTTCAAATCAGAGAAGAATTTCTTCTTCTCCTAATAGGACAAGTTCGGATCAAGATATTGGGAATGAAGGTAGTTTACGATGGAAGAATACCATGGAACATCACGGAGCACAACCGTCGATAAGCATGACATTCTCGGAGGAAAGTAAAGATCTATATCGTCGAGGGTCATCCTTTTCCTCACTCAACATTCTTGAAACATGATCAGCCACTACGTTTTCACTGCCCTTTTTGTCTTTAATTTGGACATCAAACTCTTTTAGGATCAGTATCCAACGTAGTAAGCGCGGTTTAGCCTCTTTCTTTGTCATCAAGTATCGCAAAGCAGCGTGATCAGTCCACACAACCACTTGAGCACCCAACAAGTAACTACGAAATTTGTCCATAGCAAAGACTACGGCCAATAATTCCTTTTTAGTCGTCGTGTAGTTTACTTGAGATAGATTTAGTGTGTGACTGGCGTAATAGATTGGCTGGAATTTCCTTTTATTCTCTGTCTCAAAGGCTGCTGCGCTAACAAACATAGTTTGATGCATCGCACATAAGCTCGAAGGGAGATTCGGTCGAGGCAAAATAAGGATCGGCGCAGATTAATCGACTTTTAAGCTCCTCAAACGCTTTCTTGCAACTTTCATCAAAATCGAATACAACGTCTTCTTTAAGTAGTGTAGACAGGGGCTTGGCTATCTTGGAAAAGTCTTGAATGAATCTCCTATAGAAACCGACATGTCCAAGAAAACCTGACTTCACGCACATTCTTAGGATAACTCATCTTCTCGATAGCTTCTACTTTGGCCTGTCTACCTCAATACCTTTGGCGGAGATCTTATGGCCAAGAACTATTCCCTCATCTACCTTGAAATGGCACTTTTCCCAGTTTAGGACTAAGTTCTTTTCCACACATCTGGATAAGACCTGGTCAAGATTATCAAGACAATCATCGAAGGATTGACCAAAGACCAAAAAGTCATCCATGAAAATTTCCATACACTTTTCAACTAGCCCGTCAAAGATAGCCAGCATACATCTTTGAAATGTAGCTGGGGAATTGCAAAGACCAAATGGCATCCTTTGTAAGCGAATGTACCATAAGAGGCGGTGAAAGTGGTCTTTTCTTGGTCAAGCTGGATCGATGGGTATCACGAAAATATCACGAATATCCGTCCAGAAGCAAGTAGAATGCGTGTCCCGCCAGACGCTCAAGCATCTGATCAATGAAAGGAAGGGGAAATGATCTTTCATTGTTACCTCATTGAGCTTTCTATAGTCGATACAGACTCTATAACCAGTAACGAGCCTCAATGCTATTTCTTATCCCTTCTCATTCTTCTCAATAGTAATTCCTCCCTTTTTAGGAACTACTTGAGTCGGGGATACCCATTCACTGTCAGCGATTGCGTATATGATACCCATAGCTAAAAGCTTGATAATTCCCTTCTTGACCACCTCTTGCATATGAGGGTTGAGCCTCCTCTGAGGTTGTCTAACACACTTCGCACCCTCTTCAGTCTTGATTTTATGCATACAAATGTCAGGAGATATCCCTCTGATGTCTCCTACTTGCCAACCAAAGGCTTTCTCATTTTTCCTCAAGACGTTTACCAGCTCCATTTCTTCTAATCGAGACAGCTTGGCAGATATAATTAATGGAAGTTTGTCACCTTCTCTTAAAAACACATACTTTAGATGTTTAGGCAACGTCTTCAGTACTAGATCTGCAGGGGGGTCTTCCAAACTTGATTTAAGATTTCCACTTTTCAACTCAACATCTTTGAGTTTACTTAGTGGTACTACTACCAAAGCTTCTCCTTTCAACAACTCATCCTCAAATTCAATTTCTAACTATTCCAGATTCACCACACCATGATTATTCAGCTTCTCAACTAGTCGCTCGTATTCAGTTGCAACAGCCATGACTTGCTTTTCCATGAAATCATTGAAGTCATCAGACATATCGTCAATGGAGAAGCCGGTTGGTATTTCAGTGGGTCTCTGGATAGCTTTGGAAACATTGTAACTCACCTCTTGATCACCAACTCGTATCGTCACTTGCCCACCATCACATTCAATGAGTGCTCTGGCTGTAGACAGAAAAGGTCTACCAAGAATTAGAGGGACATTCTCATCCTTCTCTATGTCCAGAACGTACCAGTCAACTGGTAAGGTAAATCTATCAATTTGAACTAACACGTCCTTTAATATTCCCGCAGCTTTCTTAGAAGATTTATCAGCGAATTGAAGATTCATGGTGGTGGGTTCTACAAGACTGTCTAACCCAAGCTGTTTGCAGACAGACAATGGCATCAGGCTTATGGATGCACCCAGGTCACATAAGGAGTTTAGGAAGACTAGGCCTCCTATCAGCAATGTGAGAACAAATTTCTCAGGGTCACCCCTCTTGATTGGTAGATCTTCAGAATTGATCATAGAGCAATCCTCACCAATCAACCGATCCATGTTTGCTAACTTCTTCTTAGAAGAAACAACATCCTTGATGAATTTGGTATACTTAGGCATCTCAACCAAAACCTCGGATAATGGAAGATTAACCTGAGTATTTTTCAGAAGGTTTAGCACTTTTTCATACTTTTTATCCTCATTCAAGGAGATGTCGCTTTTCTAGGTGGAAATGGAAGCTTTTTCAAGTCTCTCGAAAAGACTTTCTTCGAGGATGAACCGATGCGGCTTTGTCTTCCAAGTCCTTCCACCTCACCACTTTTTCATTCTTCTTACTAGTCAGGGGGTCAGCCTCCTGACTCTCGCTTGATTCTTCATTCCTCAGGGGATCAGCCATTTGAGGACTTCCAACTCTTTCACCTTTCAGGATCACCACTGAGTATTCTCTCTTGCACCCAAGGAACGTAGGTGCTCGACTTCCCCCTCCGCCTTATCATTTGGCGGGAGGGTTAGTCCCCAGTGAGGGACCACTCGATTGAGTACACGACCTTAAGTTCATCGTGACCGGCCTCTTCTCTACCGTACGGAATTGAAGGTACCAGGTCAGTGCATTGGCTATTATTCAATTCGGCCTGAGCAACTTGACCACCCTTTGGATTCTTTTCTGTGAAGCTGGGCAACTGCCCTGGGAGTCTAGAAGCTAACTGTTCAGCCAATTGCCCTATTTGCCTCTCAAGATTCTTGTTTGTGCTCATCAGGAGTTGGATGTTTTTATTTTGCTCCTCCCGAAAGGAGCTCCATTCAGCTTGGATATCATTCGAGTGCGAGGGGCCTTGAGAGTTTTGGAAGTTACGCGGATAAAATGGTTGGACCGATTCTGAAATGTAGAATTAGAATTGTTAGGCCAATTCTGACTGAACCTTTGATTCTGATTGGAAAAATTGGAGTTCTGGTTTTGGTTGTAAGTAGGTTTCGATTGAAGTTTTGATTTTGATTAAAATTCAAATTTGGATTGAAATTCTGATTCTGACTGAAACCCTAGTTTTGAGGATTACTCTGGCCAGAGAATTGATTATTAAACCTCTGATTGGACTGGCCAGAGAAAGCGTTTATTTCAAAGATTCTCGTCCGTTCATAGATGTAAACGAAATGTATGCCCCACATTGTCACAGTTTTGACATGTGACTAGATTATATTGTCCATTGTCATGAACAGTATTAACATGATAAGCAGAGAAGGGGACAAATTGACACTGGCCAACCATATGGCCAGTCTGACAACAATTTTCACAGTACAGAACTTGAGAGTTCTATTGAAAGGAAGAATTCTGATTGATCGGATTAGGAGAAATTTGAGAAGCTGCCATCTGCTTTTGCAGTATGGCTATCAGACTTTGCATATTCACCTCCTCGATCTTGGGAAGAGGGGGTGCTTGGATACCTTGATATGAGGGGGCATAATTGTATTTGGCAATATCCTCGAATAATGCCCACCCCTCTTCAGGTGTTTTCTTTAAAAATACCCCACCAAAAGAACTATTGACCATGCCCTTCGTGAGCTCGGTCAACCCACTGAAAAAAGTATTGACTTGCCTTTGTAACGGCAAGCCATGATGGGGACACTTTCTAAGAAGAGACTTAAACCTCTTCCAACACTCAAAAAATGACTCATTTTCCTTACAGCGAGAATGTGAAAATATCACTTAAACATTGGGTTTGTCTTAGAAGGTGGGAAATCTTCGACTCGGGAACTCTTTCTCGAGTTCAGCCCGGGTAGTGATGGTTTAGAGAGGAAGAGAGTGGTACCACTCTTTGCCTCCCTCGTAAGGAAAATGGAAACAGATTTGAGTTTTATAGCATCCTCACTTACTCCTTGGATGCGAGTTGTACCGCATATCTCTAGAAGCGTGTGTAAGTGAGTATGAGGATTTTTCGATCGAAACCCGTGAAAAATCGATGCATCTTTGCATCATCTGGATAAGCCAGGTTTCGGTTCAAAGGTAGGTGCATTGATGGTTGGTAGAACGATAGCGGGTTGACCACGACCGCGCGGGCATGGCGTAATCACCAACGACGCGTCTATCTTCGGCGACCATAATGACTATATTTTCGATCTCTTGAGCTAGATCTTGGTCGATATCTCGATCGACTGTGTTCTCTTCGTCAGGGAGGTCCACAAAATGGAGCCTTCTCCTGTTTGGTCGGACTATGGTCCGCTCGAGGTCAGGGGTATAGAGTAGTGGCCCCTTTTGACTCCGAGTTTGCATAAACCGAAACCAAAATCTAGTTGTCTAACGAGAACGAACAGAGACGGAAAGCGGTGGCAAACAGGCCAGACGGGCGTCCAAGTTACTGGACGAGCGTCTGCCTAGAGAATGAACAGGACGGGCGTCTGGATAACCGACGCCGCTAAATCGATCGGGTAAAAACACAAGCGAGTTATAAAATTTGACCGGACGGGCGTCCACTACCCCAGACGATCGTTTACTGGAACAGAAGTGAAACAGAAACTAAAAACAAAATATCTAAATTAAATGACTAACGAAAATAAAAACTAGACAACCGTCCGGTTCCCCGGCAACGGCGCCAAAAACTTGTTCACGGATTTTATCAACGAAAAATAACAAGTAATAAATTAAATCCGGTATACCCCAAGTGTAGGGATCGTAGTATAGAGGTTGATACCGGGTCGATCTTACAGGGAATCGGGGTTGCTTGATCTAGTTTATTAATCTTTCTAAAGATTTGTCACGAAAAACACAAAACAAAACTAAAACGAGTACAATAAACTGGACAGAGGGTTGTCAATCCAAAGCCTGGAAATATGATTACGAACCTAAAATAACTAATTATGTTCTATAAACTAAAACGAAAATAAAATTCTAAGCTAGCAACGAAGAACAAGGCACAATGATTATTTCAATTAAGGTAACGAGGAACAAGCAATGATCCACCTATCTCGCAACTCTCAATTTCTACCCTAGATCGTTTAGTGAAGATTTAATAAAGATGTGGTTCACCTATCAAAGGTATGAATTTCTACTCTCGTTGATAATTCGCCTATTAATTTTTCATCTCTCGATCTTAAAGATTAACGCTTTCATAACAAAGGTGTAAGATTTCTCAATCTAGCAACCTAGAAATTTAACCTAGCAACTCTCGTTATTTTTAGGTTAAAAATCCCATCTTTACTACGGTGATCTAGGTCTAACAACGATTCTCATCAAACGTTAAACATCAATAAGCAACAATCCATCGATATAATAGCATAACAATATAAAAGCATAATAAAGATACAAGCTTTAATAAAAACTCACAAAACCAAATCCAAAGATGAAATCAAGTTGATGCTCGATCGGCTTCACAAGCTTGTTCAAAACGCTTAGCCTCTATCCATCATTGGTATGCAAATAATATAAATAAAAAGTAGAAGAAATTGTGTTCTTGGTAGCAAGGAAACGCAGCTAGGGGCCTGGGGCGGCCAGGGATCGAATTGTGTCTTTGGGTTGGAAAAAAAACGCGACTATAAATAGGTTTTTAGGTCGGTTTCAGCAAAGGTGGTGGCTGGATGCCCGTCCACAGGGCTGGACGCCCGTCCATAGTGTCAAAAATCTTCGAGTCGGGCCGAGTCTTCTCAAACGCCCGTCCTATACATTCTCAAACGCTCGTTCACTAAAAATCGAACATTTCGATCCAACTTCTCCTCCGGACGCTTGATCCACTCTTACAGACGCCCGTTTGGGTAAAAATCATGCTTTCCTAAATTGAGTAGCTCCAGTGGACGCCAGTCCATGATTCTGGACGCCAGTCCAGGTTGGACGGATGGCAAACGTGCGTTCAGTCTTCAATATGCATCTTCTCATTCTATTCAATCTTCAGTTAAACGTCATTTTAGCTTCCTCCATAACATGAAAGCGTACCTACAACACGACAAAAACATGCAAAATGTAAAATCACGTAAATAGATAATAAAGTCACGTAAAGAACTCGATTTTGCACGTAAACATCTTTCAAACTTAATTCTTTCAATAAATCCTTTAAACACTTACTTTTCTATAAAAAGTAATAAAACACGAAGGAAATTGCTACGAAATAATATCATATATATCGTAAAAATCACCGTTAACAATTACGCACTACACATTTCCAATCTCATCTAGCCAATGGCTAGTTCGCTTGGTTTCACATGATTCGACCACACAATGGATTAGCTACTCATGATGGAATTGAAAAATGAAATAATAATGAAAGCAATAATCAAAGACATAATCAAATAATTGAAAGACAAAGAAATAATTACCATAAAAGATGAAACCTTGAATTGTATGAAAATCTCCTTCAAAAGATGAAATCTTGGATCACGAATCGAAAATCTAAGCTATGAAAGTTGTATAGAGTTGCTAGGAATTAAATCTATGATCTAAGGATTAAAACAACGTTTAAACTAATGGAATTCGCCCTAAAATCGCCCCTAAGAAACCCTAAAACGTCTAAGTACTCAATAGATCCAGATGGGACCGAAAAAGAGGGTTTTTTTAGGTTTTTACCGCATCCCGACCATGAACGAGCATTTGTGGCAAGGCAAACGCTCGTTTGCCTGAAAGGCCAACTCTCAGTACTTAGCATTGCTCCGTAAACGCTCGTTTGCACCAAGATTCAGTATTTTCATCATAACTTCACTTACAGGGCTCCAAATGAGATGATTCAAAATGAATTGGAAAGATGATTCAATCCTCTACAACTTTCATCAAGACAACTCTTCCTGAAAGTGTCTCCAAGGGTGAACAAAATGCCCCTGAAGTGACTGGTTCAGATTTCATCAATGATTCTTCACTCTTTTCTCCTCCTTGGCCCCAAATCTCATTCTTTCTCGAGACTCTCTTCCTTATTCTCGACCTTATACATCAATCTAAGCCTGAAAACAAAGACACGAACACCAACGAATAATATACATTGACAGAAACGTAACCAAATCTACATAAAACACGAGTTTTTAGGACGAAAACGCCATTAGTCTCGAAACATGCATATATGTGAATATCGTTCATATACTACCCATAATAGCCCGAAATAACCATGAATAACTCATAAAAGGAGGTAATCTCATATAAGAAATACACTACAATTTGACTCCATCACTATACTACGATGTACCTAGTATTCTTGCTAGTAATATCGACGTTAGTGATTTACACGCGATCAGTGTCAAACCTCTATTGTTGATCCACACGAACTCCTCGCCGGAATCTTTCTTGGATTGCTATTGGAAAACTCCAGTTGCTAGACCGGCATTTTTCCTCTCTCTCAAACTCTTTATTGGATGCTCTCTGTTTTTCACAAGAACTATAAGCTCTTGCAATTGTGATGTACAAAAAAGCTTGACACCACCTCTTATTTATAGTGAGAGGGGCGCCCCATCTAGGTGTGGAGGAGAAGAAAATATTTTCCAAATAAAATAAGAAAAATCAATTAGATTGATTTATCTCTTTTATTATAATATCTCATATCAAATAAAATCTAAATATTGCCAATATCTTATATTGATTATATTTATCTTATTACCATAAATCTATTTTTCCAAAATCAATTAATATGCAATATTAATATTATGGTAATCTTATTAATTAAAGTGCACAATCCAAGTGTATCTTATACCCTAATGACTTGCGCCCCAAATGCCAATTAATTGGCTTCCGGAATATTCTTTAATCAATATAATTTGTGTATAATTAATATCTTGTATTTTATTTATTCATAATAAATAAATATCACAATATTAATTTACCACAATAACCTTTATAGTCTAGAGATAAACTTTCCTTATTTGGCTATCAACTGTAACCGCATTTTAATCTGACTCGATGTTCATATGTGTGTGACCCGATAGGCTTCCGAATATGTTGGCCGTAGACACGGTGAAAATTACGAAAATGCCCTTCATGCCTAACGATCACGGGATATCGTCTAGTAAAACACCGTGACCCCCTGTCATCGGAAGAGTCAAAAGAAATTACTACTACCTTTCATGTGAAACAGTTACCGTGTAACTTACAATCCTATCGCTGTAATAATATCCATACGATCGTATCTCGAGTGTCGATACATTAACGATCGTATCTTATAATCTGATTATCACGCTCTCTCGGAATAACACATTTACTCCCACTTTGCAAAGATTCTCGAGAGCTAGACATTCCTTATAAGAAGGCTATTTCGGATATTCGATCCCAATCATAGGATACGCGATTCCCGGACGACCAAACATGTATACTCCGCATGCTTCAATATCATACCCAATCACTACCGCATGATCACCCTGTGGTTAAGGGAAACCTCAATAGTGTCAAAGCATGACAATCCACACCGTGATGCCATGAAGACTCCGGTCTAAAGGATAATTACACAACCGCCACATAGTGTGACACTTAATGTAAGTGGGTCAGTCTAACGTACGTATTCTCTAATACACGTCCACGTACAGTCCAAGTGTCTCTACACTTCGATAGACGAGATATATCTCTACCTTCTATAAGATAGAAGACATCCAATATGTGCTAGACTAATTATACTATCAATGTCCCATTTGACAGTACATAAGACTAGAGACATTTAAGTATCAAACTTATTAAGGTGATTAGAGATCTCATCAACCATAATCACTGTCATGGTTTCTCTATCACAGTTTGATTATCACGTGTAAGTCACTAACGTCGATATTACTAGCAAGAATACTAGGTACATCGTAGTATATTAAATGCGAGTCAAAGTCGATCCCACAGAGACAATGCAACTATAAATATAAACGATTCTAACCTAATTAAGAAGCAACATAGAGGCGGTCATTGACCAACAATAACATAAAACAAAACAAACATGGTATACCTCTCCCTCTCATCACCGATCTACTAACTTGGATTAGTTAATCGTTACGTTTACTTCCCCACATAATTTCCTTAAATTAATCGTGACCTTTAGTTTTAATTATCATTATTATCAGCTGCGGGTGAAATTCCTACTCATATCTACTCCGGCAATGGCAGTAGACAATCTATACGCAAGCTACCCTCCTTAATTGGTCCGTAATAGCCCATACGCATAAAGGACTAAAACTGCCGATATTGAGCGCTAACCCGCCTAGACATCTATCGACATTGACCAGCACGTTCCTAGGGTCCATTCTAGACTGTGTCCTAATTAACACTTCACTAACATTCCTTTATGTTAATTTACGATTACAATAAGCAGATTGGCCAGATCTAACCTACTGTTAATTAATCCTGTCGATCAACGTAGCTGTAGTGAATCCCAATTTAGGTTTTCTAAAACATGCCCCGGTAAACCGGTATAGACCGCCGGGTTACCGTGGGCGGCTTATCCTAATTTCTGGATCTACATTGCTCAGTACAATTAATAAGTAAATTATTGGGTTGTTAAACATGCAGATTAACTAAAACACATAAATACGAACAGATCTACCATGTTGAAGACAATAAAGGAACGTTCAAAGCTTCATACCTTCAACAATGGAGATCTAGCTCGATCTACTCAAGCTAGAGATGATGGAAGAAGGGAGTAAACCAAAAATAAGATATGAGATTGTATTCAATAAAATCTGTAAATGCGGCATTATATAGATACAATGACCGACTTAAGACTCTCTAAAACCCTAACCGACCTAAATATTACGGCAAAATCAATTTCGTGTCCAACAAGACGCCGGTTTACCGGGCCTAGCCTTCGGGTTACCGGGCCTACTTTTCCTCTCTTTATTCAGCAGGCTTCTTCTTGGACTTTAATCACTCGGCCCAATGTACTTCTTTCATTCCAGATCCACTCTCCAATGCTCCAGATCCGGTACATCCTATAAAACACGCAAAACGAGACAAAACAGTACCAAATCTTCGGGAAAATAGCATAGATGCAGAATTACGATCCTGGAAACACTCACATAGCATTTAACATATATTCCACATAATAACGAGCCTATCTATCCTCTCTTGAGCAGAATTCGGGGTGAATATAGGTATAATTATTGGTACCATTTAGAGCATTATCATTTGACACTAGGGACGTTACTATATATGTGCAACAAATAATATGAAGAAGATAAACAATATATAATAACATAAGTGCTTTTATTAATCATAACAAAGTTATTACACGAACTAAAATAGACAGTAAATGGCCCGACCCGGTCGGATCCGGTCCAACCCGATTGGGTTTAGGACACCTATTCAACACTTATATCTTAAAAGACCTCCAAGTCTCAGTACCATTACCTATACTCTTTTTCTATGATAATGCAAGTGCAATCCATATTGGATAAAATCCAGTCTTTCATGAACGTACAAAACACATTGAATTAGACTGTCACATAGTCAGAAACAAGGTACTGACAGGCTTTCTAAAACTAATGGCAGTAAGGACTGCTTTCTAACCAAACCCCTAGATGCTCCTGCTTTCTATTATTTGTTGGATCACATTGGCATCAACTCTTTATTCAGTCTCACTCATGTTACTCATTCCAGAAGTGATCCAACTGTTTCTGCTACATAACTCAGGTACTGATGCTGCTGCATTTGAGTGGAAGAGTGAAGCTCAAGCTGATTTCTCAGCTTGCGGAAGGATATTACAGCTACTGATGCTGCTGCATTTGAGTAGAAGAGTGAAACCACAACCTCTTAGAGGCATATGGTCGAACACTCCTCTTAAAATTCAGTTAGATTAGTTAGTTGTTAGTTGAGGGCGGTTAGTTTGTTGGGTAGCTAGATGAGGTGATCCTAGAGTGTGTATATAAGTCTAGGAGGATCAGAAATGATTATCAATTAAATGTAGCAATGTATCATTTTCAGAATTTTAAAATCAATGAAGCTATTCTATTCTCTTCTTTCTTAACTCTTCGTTTTGGCTCTTCTTCTACTTTTTTTTTCTTTGATTCCTGATAAATCGGGATTCTTCAATATTGCACAATAAATTGCTGAACAGACCACCTATTGCATGTGAACACTTGTAATATTTTTCCACACAAATCTTTTATCATTTTGATATGATATGAGACTTATGTGATATTTAAAGTTTACCTCGAATATCATATATCTAATGTTACATGTTCAGATAATAACTCGATATCCGAGACATGAACGTTGCAAGTGATCTCCACAAACTCAACCAGTTTGACAATCGAAGTGTTTGATGAAGTGGTGTGAGACCATACCATTCAAGCAAATGTGAAAATATTAGGAAATGGGACTCTGTCAAAGTTTATCTATCCCTTTGGAATAGGCACACGGTTTGATTGCTCACCCAAAATTTGAAAGGTCAAAGGTATGGCCGTATTTCCTTCCATAATTTATATGTTATATATAGTTATATTTATCCACTTTTATTATAAATATAGTAATGAATTAATGGTTGATAATTAAATGATAAATATATAAGAATATATTGAACTTATTATAAGAAAATAAATAACAAATGTTTCTAAACAATAGTAAATGTATCTAGACCCTCAAAAAAAATGTATCTAGTGGATAGATTATAGATATGATGTAGTAATTATTATTTATTATATATAAATAATGTATCATTAGCAAAACAAAATGATAATATTACTATAAAATTAATCGACATTCACTCGTCAAAAAAAATTAATCGACATTAGATCTATCGGTCAACTGACTCAACTTGCAATTTAGCAACTACTAGACTTTTATTATTCGCTAATCGGGTCAACTTTGGCGGGCCATGGAGTATCCATTGTAAGTTGACTGGACTCTTCCTTTTGGACTACAATTATTTCCTCGGTCTTTAGACTTTTTTAAACACAAATCATTTCTAATTATTTAAATTTAATCAAAAATTCCTCAAAAAAAAATTAATCAAATAAAACTGGTTTTTTGTGTACAAAAAACATTACTTTTATCCATCTTAATTAAATTAAATTTTTAGTATTATTTTTTATGGGTATTTGTTTATAAAAACTAGTTTGAGTATGATGACGGTCAAATTATACCCGTAAAAGTCATCAGCGTTGACCTTAAATCGAGATTAATAATATGTATTTTATATTAAATCACATGTTTATATGGATTATTTAATGTTTTGTGATTTATAAAATATAATTTGGTATTTATCCATTTTATAAGATATAATTTGGTGATTATCCGTTTTTATTATATAAATCGGTATTTATCCGTTTTATTATATTTATCCGTTTTATTTAAATATGATTTATTTTGGGATAAATATCTATTTTGTGATTTGGATAATTATGGAGGATAAATACAAATGGAAGAATTAAATCTCAAGATAAATCAAAGGAAAATCAAGATAAATATCGGATTAGCACGAAAAGATCGGATAAGCATGGCAAACCACTCAAAGATGGCGCCAATGGAGGATATGCATTCTAGGGGCGCATTTTATCTTTTAATTGGAGATCGGCGGGAGTTATCTCTTATTTGTTTTGACATTTTAAAGTATATCTCTTAATTAGCTTGAACCAGCTTATAAATAAAGGCATGTTATACACGCCATTTACACCACACTCGACCATATACACTTCTCGGTTTATAATAAAATCTTGATTTTTCTAGAAGCGGTTATTATGCAAGTTCTGCGATAATGTAAGTTCTTGTATTTATTTGTTCTTAGTTCTTTGTAATTAAGTCCCCAATTATTGTTTATCGTTTGAGGTTGTTCGTTTCTTCACCGAACGATGTAGATCTAAGGATACGATATGAGCGTTAGGGATTCCTTGTCTATAAGGATCCACACGCTCAGATCTGTTATCCGGTGACCTATAGATGACTTTGGTATGATCAACAACCGTGTTTTTATTAGATCTGTATAATTGCTTTATGAGTCTCTATTTTATCCGTTACATTATGTAGTAAGCGCTAAGATTTAGTTGTTCGCGCGTCAATCTAGCCCACGTCTTTTATGGTGTGATTGTCCACCTGAATTTCTTGTCTTAGTAGGTATGGCTACGACTACGTTGCTCGTCTGTTTTAATTAGCGTATTATTAGAAATTACCAATATAGGACTCCTAGGTCGGCTCATGAATTGATCTTCCGGGACTTTCAGCGAGATCTAGATCTGTTCTGTATTTGGGAATTGTCGACACCTAGTTATACGTAAATCGTAGATTAACATGAGACCGTCCAGGTGATTGTTAATGGGACAGAGACTGATGCGATCGCTTAGGAAGTACGCCTGAAAAAAGGAATGTTGCCTAGGTGAGGAATACGGTTAATATCGGCATCCCTAGTTTTGTAAGCGTGCAAGTCATATGAGATGGAGGCCGAAAAAGCGAAGTCACGTGATGTAGCATAGTGATCTGGATGGCCTACCCGGAGCTAGATCTAGTTTAGGGGATGACTCCCGTAGCCAATATAAAAGAAATACGAATCGGGTTAATAGTTGTCGAGTCTAGCTTAATTATATAGAATCTCTAGATCCAAACGATAACATGATAATTGGGGAGGTTAATTACGTGTCTTTATTTGTGTTGTGTCGAGTCGTGTCATTTACCTTTCTTGTACTTCATTGGTCATAGACCGCTTTGTGTCCTTGACATGAATGATTAGTTGTTTGTATATAAATGATCCACAATTTGGTTCCTGTGGGATCGACCTTGATTCGCTTATAGCTATACTACGATGGACCTAGTCCTCTTGCTAGTATTGGTTTTGGTGGTCAAGTATTTTAATTTCACTTGATCTACGTGCATCAAGTTTTTGCTTTATTGCCGGGGAACCAACGGTCAATTTTATATATAAATAAATTTTTATTCATGTCAAGTTTTCTGTTTTAGAGTCTGTTTTTACGTTTTTGAGTCCCTCTGGTTGTCTGCTCTGTGTAAAAATTCCAAAATATGGAACAACTGGTTTCGCTCTCAAAGAAGCCTTCTCGCTACCAAGCAAGCCTGGTTCGCATTTTCTGGAATTTCGCGTGTCTGTTTATCTCCGTATGTTTAATCCGTAAGTCTGATAGCAGCATGGGAAACCATGTTAAAATCAGTCTACGGTTCGTTTTGTTTTTCTTCTGTTTGCAAAAACCAGGGAAGCAATAATCCGAGTCAGTAATTTTTCGCGGGCGCTGAGAAAATAACCCAGCAACATGTGGAACTACGAATCTACGATGGGAAAATTAATAGAGGCAACACCTTTAAAACACCAAGATGGCTCCGAGAAAATAAATATTAAGGTTCGAATTATTCGTGGTACAATGTTGAAGGCAAGGTACTACCCTTTTTGCTTATATTTTACTATCTTTAGATCTTTTGAACATAAGCTAGTCTTTACATGAACCTGAATGAGAATCTTAGCCCGGAGTTGGTTTGTAAGATTTATTCTATTAGTGTGGAAGGATCTGCCCCAAATCTGTCTCTCATACAGAGGGTGTAAGGAAACATGTAGTGGTTGAAGAAGCGAGTGAATAAAGAGTTCTCTCGTAGTTCTGTCAAAATCTCATTGTCATATACATGAGATTGCTTCTACTGGCCATGGGAGCAACAATTTGTGTAGTTTGTAAGCATTCACAATCTAAAGAAGACGTTGAGTTTTGAGAGAGCATAATGAAGCAGCATTATAGATGATGTGATTAAAATAAGTCCCTAGGACTAAATCTCCTTAGAATTCACTCATTCCTAAAACGAGAGCCGAGGTAAGAGCTTTGTATAAATGGTATGGATATATGTCGTTTCCTAGGTCTCACAACCAAGGGAAGGGTATTAATCCGCAAAAGTGACGAGCCCACCTCTTATAGTGCTCAAGGGGTCAACATCTAGCGATCCAAGAAGGATGACTGACAAGGATGCTTTTTGGAAAGTCGAGCTGAGGACTTTAAACTCAGAACTACTACTTTAAAACCCTTAGGATTTCCTTTTAGTTTTTTTTAGGTTTTGTTTGAGTCAAATAAGAGTAACGTGACATATGTTGAGGTTTTTTATTTTGCCGTGTTCCAATGGCCATTGGGCTAAGGATGTGCAAAACTTTTTTACTCAATATAGGCCACGTGAAATAGAGTTCTTAGGAGAGTCGAGAAATTGCTAAAGAAAAGGAAATTTAGCAATCAACCTTAAGATGGAAGCATTAAGAGAGCTTGAGAATTAATGAAAATGTAAATAGAGAGATTGGTGCGAACAAGAACAATTTTGGTCAACTTCCAAAACTTTTGAGAATGGCGTACAGTGAAAATCCAAAGTTGTGTGCAATTCGTCTGCAACTACCCTTATCCTTTCCTTTGTACCTTTTCACCCTTCAACCTTTCTATTCTCTCACCAATCGCCTCTGAGTTCACATTTCTAACCATTCTTCCATTCCCCTCTCTTTCTTTCCATCTATTTCACTCTCCCACCCTAACCCAAACTAATACCCACCCAACACACAATTTCTTACCCACCCTTTATCTTTTCTTACCATCTTTATGTATATCTTTTTCTAAACCCATCATACTCTAAACCTCCATTTTGTTGACAAAATACCTTTGTGTTCTATGGAATTTGTAATATTGCTAAGTTTTAATGTTTATCTTTTATCATTTTGGTTTTCATGATCCTAGGTGGGTAACGTGTAGCTCGACCACTATTTGGATTTTAAAAGTTTTGGTTCGATCAAAATACAACTTATCTTTCTACCGGAAGTTTTACATTTCACACTTTTACGCCTATTCGGTCAAGATGATGAGTTACGTTTCTAAAATATCACACCGATCAGGCCTTGTTGATGACGGTTATGACTTTTACGTGATACATTGGGTTATTAGTCATTTTGAGGAGAAGCTACATCTCCCTAAGTTGTTGATATCCAATGAAACGTGAAGCGTCTGCGCCGAGTTTCTGATCCTATCTTTTACCAATAGGTCACCTCCGATCTGTTATACCGACCAAGTTTCTCTTTTAAAGTCGGATTAAATATCTTATCAATCCCGATAAACCTCGTGTGTTCCCATGGGGTAATGCTTTTTGATCTTTGTCTTCTCCACCGGTTTTAAGCATATTTAAGCGGTGGAGATTATAGATGAAGATTACCATCTTTAGTTGCTTGTTTATCTTTCTTTCTATTTAGTATTTTTCTCTTTGCGTCTCGAGCAGCGTAGTTTTAACTCTTTGGTTTTCATTGTCATTGGTTGTATGGAATGAAGTGGCTTAAATTGTTTTTGGATATTTTATATCTAATTATCGCCACATTATTTTGTAACTCCCATTGACATGTTATTAACGATCTCGTGGAGTTTCTGTTTGGTTTTACTTAAATAGGTTTTCACTTGCTTCTCCACGGCGTGCTCGATGATCTGCATCTACTTGAGAGCCGTTTCGAGCTAAGTCTTTTCTTAAATTCTCATTTTTATTTGTCATTGGGGACAATGACATGTTTAAGTGGGGGGTAGGAGACTTAGCTATGATATGTTATAATTGAAAATTGAATGAAACGGTGAAAAATTGAAAAAATTTGAATAAATGCCATATTATTTATCTTGTACCCTTAGAATTGTAAGTTCTAGCTAAGAATTGATAGGAAAGGAACCAAGTTGCATGAGTACGTGATCATTTTATACTTATGTGAATGTAAATTTAAGGATATTCATGCCGATTGTTGCAAGTAGTTATTTATTATTCGATTACTTAATCGTGAATCGAGTTTTACCGCACAAATTATAATAACTAAGAAGAATTATGTGTACATTGCGTAGATGATTGGTTATGCAGACTAGTGTCGAAATTTATCTCTGTGATGTATTTCTATCTTACGGCCATCAAAGCGGAGTAATAAGCTTGAGAATAATCGTGTTTTGACAAAGCGTTAAACACTGGGCTTGTAGTAACATTACCAAAGTAGCCCCGCTTGTGGTAATATTCAATGCTTCCACTAATCCGTGAGAGGGATTCTTGCAATGCATACTTTACTTTTAAAGCAAGTTTCTTTCTTGAGAAGTGGTAAAGTTTGAAATGATGAAAATGAGAAAAAATTCAATTTTTAAGAGGCTTGAGTATTTTTCTCGGTCTCAAGTCCAAAACCTTATGGATAACGCTCTTGCTTATTGCACCATGTCTTTACCCATTGCGAGGCTTAAGAAGTGGGAATGCTGATGTTGGTAGGTTGGGACTTCGAAGTTAGCATAAACTTTAATCTTGCCACGAATATATAAAACTTAATGCACATGCACACATCACTTCGATTCATAGCGAGTAGTGAATAATGGGTACCTTATGAGCATGAGTGGTATGAGTTGACTCGAGTTTCTTGCGTAAGTATGAGCTGACCACGGAAAATGTGTCTT
Organism: Gentiana macrophylla; assembly: GCA_026214975.1. Classification (NCBI taxonomy): domain Eukaryota; kingdom Viridiplantae; phylum Streptophyta; class Magnoliopsida; order Gentianales; family Gentianaceae; genus Gentiana; species Gentiana macrophylla. The sequence continues at coordinate 41,362,283 of CM047807.1, read as the reverse complement.
TGGGAATGACTTATTGATGCTTTGTTCGGGACGATCAAAGTCTAAGTGGGGGGTAGTTGATGACGGTCAAATTATACCCGTAAAAGTCATCAGCGTTGACCTTAAATCGAGATTAATAATATGTATTTTATATTAAATCACATGTTTATATGGATTATTTAATGTTTTGTGATTTATAAAATATAATTTGGTATTTATCCATTTTATAAGATATAATTTGGTGATTATCCGTTTTATTATATAAATCGGTATTTATCCGTTTTATTATATTTATCCGTTTTATTTAAATATGATTTATTTTGGGATAAATATCTATTTTATGATTTGGATAATTATGGAGGATAAATACAAATGGAAGAATTAAATCTCAAGATAAATCAAAGGAAAATCAAGATAAATATCGGATTAGCACGAAAAGATCGGATAAGCATGGCAAACCACTCAAAGATGGCGCCAATGGAGGATATGCATTCTAGGGGGCGCATTTTATCTTTTAATTGGAGATCGGCAGGGAGTTATCTCTTATTTGTTTTGACATTTTAAAGTATATCTCTTAATTAGCTTGAACCCTTATAAATAAAGGCATGTTATACACGCCATTTACACCACACTCGACCATATACACTTCTCAGTTTATAATAAAATCTTCAGTTTTTCTTAGAGCAGTTATTATGCAAGTTACTGCAAGATAATGTAAGTTCTTGTATTTATTTGTTCTTAGTTCTTTGTAATTAAGTCCCCAATTATTGTTTATCGTTTGAGGTTGTTCGTTCTTCACCGAACGATGTAGATCTAAGGATACGATATGAGGCAGTGGGGATTCCTTGTCTATAAGGATCCACACGCTCAGATCTGTTATCCGGTGACCTATAGATGACTTTGGTATGATCAACAACCGTGTTTTTATTAGATCTGTATAATTGCTTTATGAGTCTCTATTTTATCCGTTACGTATGTAGAAACGCTAAGATTTAGTTGTTCGCCGCGTCAATCTAGCCACGTCTTTATGGTGTGATTGTCCACCTAGAATTTCTTGTCTTAGTAGGTATGGCTACGGCTACGTTGCTCGTCTGTTTTAATTAGCGTATTATTAGAAATTACCAATATAGGACTCCTAGGTCGGCTCATGAATTGATCTTCTGGGACTTTCGGTGAGATCTAGATACATTACGTATTTGGGAATTGTCGACACCTAGTTATACGTAAATCGTAGATTAACATGAGACCGTCCAGGTGATTGTTAATGGAATGACGATGCGATCGCTTAGGAAATACGCTGAAAAAAGGAATGTTGCCTAGGTGAGGAATACGGTTAATATCGGCATCCCTAGTTTTGTAAGCGTGCAAGTCATATGAGATGGAGGCGAAAAAAGCGAAGTCACGTGATGTAGCATAGTGATCTCGGATGGCCTACCGGAGCTAGATCTAGTTTGGGGATGACTCCGTAGCCAATATAAAAGAAATACTGAATCGGGTTAATAGTTGTCGAGTCTAGCTTAATTATATAGAATCTCTACAGATCCAAACGATAACATGATAATTGGGAGGTTAATTACGTGTCTTTATTTGTGTTGTGTCGAGTCGTGTCATTTACCTTTCTTGTACTTCATTGGTCATAGACCGCTTTGTGTCCTTGACATGAATGATTAGTTGTTTGTATATAAATGATCCACAATTTGGTTCCCTGTGGGATCGACCTTGATTCGCTATAGCTATACTACGATGGACCTAGTCCTCTTGCTAGTATTGGTTTTGGTGGTCAAGTATTTTAATTTCACTTGATCTACGTGCATCAGAGTACATAATTAGGCACTTAGAACACACTTAAATCTTATGTTATAAGGACATAAAATTAGTAACTAGACAAAACTACCACTAATTTTTTTTCTTTTTCTAGACGGTAAAATTTTATTTTGACGCAAATATTTTTTTTTTTTGATGCACTGCATCGCGGTTGTTAGTGCATCACGGTGTCACTTCATCGCGGTGTCTCTGCATCCGGGGTGGTCACTGCATCGCGGTGTTCAATAGATCGGGGGTGGTCAATGCATCGCGGTGGTCAATGCATCACGATGGTCACTGCATCGAGGTGTCTCTGCATCGCGGCGTCTCTGTATCAGGGGTGGTCACTGCATCGTGGTGTCCCTACATCGGGGGTGGTCACTGCATCGCGGTGTCTCTGCATCGCGGGTGGTCATTGCATCCCGGTGTCTCTGCATCGGGGATGGCCACTGCATCGCGGTGGTCAGAATGGATCTGAGGTGGTCAATGCATCGCGGCGTCTCTGCATCAGGGGTGTCAGTGCATCGCGGTGGTCAATGCATCGAGCTGGTCACCGGAAAAAAAAAAACCTTTTTAGCGGCTAGAAAAAAAAACGTCCACGAAAAAAAATAGGGGTAGTTTGGTCTATATACTTATTTTGTGTCCTTATAACCAAATAAGATTTAAATGTATCATATTAGCCTAATTAAGTCAAATATGTGTTTTTTTTGAACAATTGCCCCTACTTTTTATTTGAATTAAAAATGATACAACGGACTCAAAAAAAAAGGAACTGATACAACGATTATAATATACGTTTGGCGACAAGATTTTGAGGCTAAATATGTTTTGTTTCATAATAAGCAGGGCCGGCCCTATGCTAAGGCCGGCGAGATCCGGGTCTTAAGCCCAATTGTATCGGAGGACCCAACGGTACATGTTTCGCTAAAAGAAAAAAAAATCGTGTAGATTTAATCGATCCAACCTAATATAATATGTTAATTTTTCTTTTTTGATAAATGCCCAAATTTTTTTACTCTAATTGATAAAGGCTCAAATAAAAAAATTTACTTGACCCCAAAGAAATAGATATATACAAACAAGTTTTTTTTATTTTTATTTTATGACTGTATCTATATTATTAATTTATTATATATATCATATTATATAAAGAAAAAACACACACAAAAATAAATAAAACAAACAAAAATAGATAGAACTCATTTTTCACTCCTAAGTTCCGGCCATCCCCTTCAGTCATGCATTCGTTTCCCAATGAACATGCACAACCGAAATGATGTGTCCCAATGAAAAATCCCTTCTACGAAATGGTGTGTCATTCGCATAGGTTCGTTTAGGTTTCGGGCGCGTTGCCCCCGAGCCCCCACGGAGGGAGCTGCCCCCTCGACCCACCGCGACCTGACCGGGCAGGTCGAACCCCGTTTCTTTTCGGCGACACCTGTCGCACTCAATGTGCAACAACACATTCAAAACAAAAATAAAAACAGACTTTGTGAATAAAATACCTAACAAATAACTTGATTTTTTTATTTACGGATGTTAAAAACGCGATAAGTATGTTTTTTAAAATAAAAAAAACAACTTCAACTAAAAGGCCCAATTCGGGGATTTGGTCTTAAGCCCAACAAATGCGAGGGTCGGCCCTGATAATAAGTGTCGAGCTATGCTTCAACAATTTCGATTATGCTCGCTTATTTATACTCAATACAACACGGGTCATTCTCGATGCCAAACAGCTGTTGCCACACTTAAAGCTAACATTCGGTCGGACTTCACGCAAACAATACTCAACGACAATAACTGCTACAGTGATGGCTCCGAGATCGTTATTATTATGGCCGGAGTTATAACTGCTCTTTGTGTTAGGAAATCTACGCGGGAACGCAGCGGAATTTAAAATTTTATTTCCTTTTAACCAGGATCGACTTCGTTTAAGCAATAAACAAACGAGTTAGTAGACGGTGGTTACCTTGGTTGATCTAAAAGATCGACGCTTTGACCGTCTAGGAGAGTAGTTCGCATAGAGCCGCCCAAGTGTTCGGCCTCTACCGCTAGTCCACACGAACGACCGCCGGAATCCCATCATGGATTGCTATTGGAAAACTCCGGTTGCTAGACCGGCCCTTTTTCCTCTCTCCAACTCTCTACATAGGATGCTCTCTATTTTACACAAGAACTATTAGTTCTTGGGATTGTGTGTTGTAGATAAAAGAGGTTGACACCCACTTCCTTTTATAGGAAAGAAAGTGGCGCCCAAAGAAAAGTAGAAAGGAAGAAAACCTTTTCCCAATAAAATAAGGAAAATATAATTGATTGATTTATCTCATTTATTACAATATCTCATATTAAATAAATCTAGGATATTGTCAATATCTTATATTGAATATCTCCAAGATATTGTCAATATCTAATATTGACTATCTTTATTTTATTACCATAAATCAATTTACACATGTGTATATATCACATATATATTACACAAATAAATCTATATATTATATATATCCACACATATTTGGTGCGCATGCAAATCTCCAATTTGCATGTGCGCCACATGCATACCTTATTTATATATATATATATACATATTAATATCTAATATTAATATTTGGTAATACTATTAATTATATTGCACAATCCAAGTGTATCTTATACACATTAAATGTGCGCCACCTTTAGCCAATAAATTGGCATCCGGAATATTCTTTAATTAATATAATATTATTAATATCTTGTATTTAATTTATTCATAATAAATAAATACCACCATATTAATTTACCACTATAACCTTTATAGTCTCGAGATAAACTTTCCTTATTTGGTTATCATCTATAACCACATTTTAATCCGGTGGATATTCATATGTGTGTGACCCGATAGGCTTCGAATATGTTGGCCGTAGACACAAAGCGCAAATTACGAAAATGCCCTTCATGCCTAACGATCACGGGATAGCGTCAGCAGAACACACCGTGACCCCAATCATCGGAAGAGTCAAATGCAATGACTACTACCTTTCATGTGAAGCGATTTACCGTGTAACTTACAATCCTATCATTTGTAATAATATCCATACGGTCGTGCGTCGAGTGTCAAACATTAACAACCGTATCTTATAATCCGGATATCATGCTCTCTCGAAGTAACTCGTTTACTCCCACTTTGCAAAGATTCACGAGAGTAAGACATTCCTTATAAGAAGGCCATTTCGGATATTCGATCCCAATCATAGGATACGCGATTCCTGGACGACCAATCATGTATACTCCGCATGCTTGAAGATCATACCCAATCACTACCGCATGATCGCCCATGGCTGCTGTGGAAACCTCAATAGTGTCAAAGCATGACAATCCACACCGTGATGCCGCGAAGACTCGGTCAAAAGGATAATTACACAACCGTCACATAGTGTGACACTTATCCGTGTAAGTGGGTCGATCCCTAACGTCGCATTCTCTAATACACGTCCACGCATACCCAAGTGTCTCTACACTTCGATGAGCGAGATCTATCCCTTTACTAAAGCAGAAGACATCTAATACGTGCTAGTCTGTTTTTATACTATCAATGCCCTGTTTAATAGTACATCACTAGAGACATTTAAGTATCAAACTTATCAAAGTGATTAGAGATCTCATCAACCATAATCGCTATCATGGTTTCTCTATCACATTTAATACTAAGGGCGTTATCATATAACAATTCATAATTGGCTCTTTAAAAGAACATATATATGACAATGAAAAGCCATTTAATATATGTATAAACATAAAGAAATAGTATAAATGATCCGACCGGTCGGATCCGGTCCAACCCGATTGGGTTTAGGACACTATTTCAACAATCTCCCACTTGGCCTAAAACCAATCACTTTCGTACACGAGACCAAGTTGAAACACAAGAATCTCATGCAATACTGCAGAACTAGCCCTAGCCATGAACGGATCGCCATCCGTGGGGACTCGAGACTATCTTCATATCATGTTCCAAATGACCAAGTCAAAGGAACCGCCTCAAACACACACACGAATCTCCGACGAGACCACGGTCCTGCTTCAAGCAATGAATCCACTTACTATATCAACTATATAGAAAAGGTGGAAGAACCGTACAAGGTTCGAGAATGAACCTTACAGATCCATGTATCTTGCTCTCATTGTGTGCTCTACAAGGCACTACTTGTGTTTTGGCTAAGTTGTAGAGTTTCTGATGACCCATAGGCTAGAACATTTCCAGCTCACTGTATCACTTAATCAAAGTGATTGCAAACCTGCATTTGTAGCTCCCACTCGCTTCATAAGACTCAGGATATACTTCTGTATAACTATATTTATTTAATTTCAAGTTTCAATAAACTAGGAAACTTTCCTTAACTTGTTTAAGGATATTCTCGACATTCACCAGATTTACTTTCATTAATTGCTCACGACAGTTCATGAACTATGAACATCTGGCATTACCTTTATGATGGTTCCTATCGCAGTAGCGAAGGAAACCTTCCATAAGCATCATCTTTCACCTTATCTTTAGGACCAACGTCCTAACATAGATAGATCTCACGATCTATGCTAAACTTCTTTTAGCATCACATCTATATAGGTAAACTATAATCTAACAGCAGTTAAATCTATCACTATAGATTCTCATTTCTAAAACTAAGAATTGCTAATCCAAGTGCTTTCGTAAAGACTTTGAACTACCAAACATTAATTGACTGTGACATGGGGTGACAATTCTCGAGAGAGATATCTAATACCTTACTCAAAAATCGTAACACACTCCCACTATCCATCTTGCATATTGGGCATATCCTTCTGTTGACTAAATCAAACTCCTTTGATTATCAAACAAAGAAATCGTCTAGAGAAACTTGTTTGAGTCCATAAATGGATCTCGTGGGCTTACATATCATGTTATCGTCTATGAACATCGGGTTGTTTGCCCAACGTCTTCAACACTATCATATAGTCATGATACGAAGTTATAACAAGAATTATCTGAATAGAACCGGGCTCAGCCTTACGGGGACATTCCCTCTAGGTAAGACAGACTAGGTTCATAACCTGGTTGTCACTGATGGAATCTAATTCAGATATTATGGCTCCTGGCCATATCTCTCAATCTTGCCTTTCAAACATTCCTTCATGAGTCGTGAGATATTCATTCTTCAAGATGAACGTACCTGCAGCCCTTTCAGGCTTGAGGTTATCTACAGACTTAAAGAACTTTTGTGTGCACTGAGCAGTATTCTACACCTCATCGCTATGCGGCGTCTGCTCATGTTCCATTGGTTGAATATATCTTTGTGGTTCTCAAACTCTTTTGAGATCTAATTTACTCCCACTGTTTCTTTTGGAAGAAACACTTCCTCTAGAAGACAGCATGTTTGGAGACAAACACCTTTTGCTCCGCGGACGAGTAAATAATATCGAGCATACCTGCTAAGATATTCCACAAAGTTGTATATGTCGTACTAGGCTCCAAGCCTTTCTGACTTTGCCTATGACAACTTCAAATCATCGGTTAGGATAGATTTGACATTATCCTCTCCCATATCTAATATGGAATTTATTCAACCTTTATTCTTTGGAATTTGGTTAAGTATGATGGCACTATCCCAAAACGGGTAAGGGATACTTCGCATGGCTTGCGTCACACCTTTATCATATAAAGTGTTGTTGCCATTTAGGGAACACAATCTAATTGCGTATCCCAAAGATGGTATCCTTCAAGGGAGAATCTTATTCCTTTCAGATGACTTCTGAAACACCCTTCAGGTATTAATTACTTCAATCCAATTGAAGATTAATTCCTAAGTAGCTCATCATTCTCATATTCGTACTAGCTCGAACTTTTCGGGCTTTCCGAATTATGCACTTCACTGAATACACTTGACTATTTCTAAAAATAGTCGTAGAGACTAATAAACAATTATTTGTGGCATTAATTGTCACAAGCCAACAAACATCGGTATGTTTAGGCTTTAGAAACTTTTTCTAGATTTTACAACCTTTTTCATAAAAGGGTATCTTAGTCATCTTTAGATACGTATTACCCACGTGATTCATAATCATATGGTTCAACATCATCAGAATGACGTTTAGTTACACGCTTCCGTTCCAGAGAGACTATGTCTAGAGTAACCACAAATCAAGGATAATAACCATACAAATATTTAGTTGAGATCCCATCACTTATATCATCTATATAGTGACATCAATCTAGTATGTTAGATTCAGTGACCTTCCAACTTTATCGGAATAATATTTATTCTTTACAATTGAATTGTATACTAAATCCCAACAAATAACTGAACTTGTGTCCTTCATAAGAACCGGAACATAATAACATTTATTTAGTTCCCTTATCAGTTACTAGATCCAGAATGTGGTAAGTGTTACAACGTTTGCTTCACCTTTCCATATCTGTATTTAATCTTTCTAATTTAATCAGACTCGTAAGATATCATATATCTTAGAGTTGACTTTGAACTTAGACAGATTTATCTCAACTCACTTGCCTAGAATAGAAACTTCAATAAGCTCTATATTTAAGCACATGCCCTAACTTTCCCTTTTAATCCTTTAAGCACTTGAGAAATGTTTCTTATTGTAGTCTTCATAAGACTTAAGAAAGATCACAAGAGCTATGTTTTTTATTTCCTTTCATAAAGAAAATCTAAAGTTTATTAAATAGTTTATTTAACCTTTTAAATCGTATTTAAAACATTAACTATTTAATTAACCTTTAAGCAATGATAGAATTAAATCGATACTTAAATCTTACAATTTTGAAAACAACCTTTCCAAAATTAGACGTGGTCATTCTTATCCAACGTTTGAATTAATTGTCATCGTATGACTGAATGATCATCTTGGATCGTATCTAATATATGACTAATTTGTTGAAACTTATTTCAAATGATTTAATCATATCATGAGCTTCCGCTGCAATTAATAATTAAAGCTTTGGAGTACTCCATCAAATATGTAGCCTCCTTGTCTCTAACTACTACAACGGGATCTCTCGTGTCATTGCTCATTTTAAAAGGATTAAAATTACTTAACCATATTTGAGAACGTTTCTCAAAAGGTATGATCATAATTTGGTTTTACTAATCGAGAATTAAACATAAATATAGAGTTTGCTAAAACTACAACATAAAAATGAAAATAAATGAGTGTTGTTGTTTATACACGCAAAATCAAAAATGGTCTTTTGGTTTATGATTTTGCTCCCACTATCAACTACTCCCAATTGACTTTCAAGAATTATTAATTTCTTTAGTGGACAAGATCCCACTAAACTACCACGACCCGCTTTTGTTTGGTGGGCGAAAATAGCATAATAGGTAGACAACATCCTTTTGTCAATCGTATCTTATCGACTCTTGTTGTTTGACTAGTCAACTCTTTGACAATTTTCATCTTATGAAGTAGTCAAACCCTTGCCTCTAAAATCCAAACGACCCCGCTTTGGTGGTGGCGAGAGAATTCTTAGTCAAGTCATAACCCCAATATTCGTGAGATCTCATACGATCATATCTCGATAATGACGATATACCCGAGGTAGAGGTCAACCCCTGCTTTGGTGATGAGTTGGATCCGAACAAGGGCTCTTCACCGTCATTATAATATGGGAGGCAATTTCAACTTGATTCTTTTGAGGTGGAAGTATTTATGTAAATTAATTCACTTAATTAATTTTTAATCATGGTCTCATCATAAATATGTCTATCTCTATAAACATACATCCTACACATTTATCTAGATCGTGCTAGTCATGCATCTATCGTATCATATAAAATAAATACAAGCACAAAATAAATAAATGCGTAAAGTAACCGGTATGATCATAGACTTTTCTAGATGCGGTTTCGAATACAACCGTGAAAACCGCGGTCACAATCTAAGGGTATTTGCAACCGCCAATAGGATCTTTAATGCACCATTCTCCAATGGGATCTTTATTTTCGTCTTTCTTTGGTCTCCATCTTCTGCTCCATTCTTGTTACATTTAATTCTATCTAATAAAATAAATACACCCGCCGCACACGGGGGAGCTAACGGAATGGGATGAATGCAGAAAATAAAGCCAGTCACGTTCTTCATAACGGCTCAGGACAATTTTTAAACCAACAGAAAAATTAAATCATTCACATCTATCCTATCGGTCGAGTCCATGATCAATCGGGGTCCATATAATCATATTATATCTACTATATCTAATCCATACAATAAAATCTTATGAAAAAGATAAAATTAAAATTTAACTACTTGCGTCTTAATTAATCAATTAACATTTAATCTATTAAATAATTTTATCCAATCAATTAACTAATTAACATTTAATTAATTAAATGATTTTAATCGAAATAAAATTAACGATTAATTTTAAACCGATTTCAATTTTAATTTTAATTAATTAGAACTATTCCAAAATAAATCAAAATTAAAATTATTTCTCTTTTGTTTCTTTCCTTTTGATTCGTAATCAAAAGGGATGTCTTTTAGTTTCTAAACCAAATTTGGCTTAGCGCCACTTTCCAAAATCAAAATTTTGAAGTGGCACAAGCTAAGCTTTACAAATCAAATATTTGAAAAGGGCAGGTTTATTCCAAATCAAATATTTGGAAAGGCCAAATAATTTTAGTTTAGGTTTGGCCACTTTCCAAAATCAAAATTTTGGAAGTGGCGCAAGCTAAGCCTTTTCCCAAATCAAATATTTGGAAGGCTGGCGCTTTATTCCAAATATAGTTTGGAAAGACCATTATTATTTTAATGCCATGTGGCATCCCAATGGCCAAACTATTTGAACCATTGGTTAGCCACATGACACAACTAAACAAATGAGATTTTAATCACAACTATGAACAATATTGAAACACAAAATACACAAAACAAAATTTAGGGATCAACCAAAAGATGCACCAGCCGACGTCGACCGCCCCAAGGGGGAGCCGCCGCCGATCAGCGCAATTTCCGGTGGGGTGCCGCCGCCGATCGGCCGAGCACCCCAAAAGCCGCCCCTTTATTTTTATTTTTTTTCTTTTCGTGTATCGATTTGCGAATCAAAAATCTTTCATCTTTTAATTACGTGATTTAAACGATAAAATTAACTACGCAAAATAACATGCTTATTGCTTAAGCTCGAAGCTCTCTCGATACCCTTTGTTAGGAAATCTACGCGAACGCAGTGAATTTAAACTTTTATTTCCTTTTAACCAGGATCGACTTCGTTTAAGCAATAAACAAACGAAGTTAGTAGACGGTGGTTACCTTGGTTGATCTAAAAGATCGACGCTTTGACCGTCTAAGGAGAGTAGTTTGCATGAGAGCCGCCCAGTGTTCGGCCTCTACCGCTAGTCCACACGAGCGACCCGCGGAATCCCATCATGGATTGCTATTGGAAAACTCCGGTTGCTAGACCGGCCCTTTTCCCCTCTCTCCAACTCTCTATAGGATGCTCTCTATTTTACACAAGAACTATTAGTTCTTGGGATTGTGTGTTGTACAAAAGAGCTTGACACCCACTTCCTTTTTATAGGGAAAGTGGCGCCCCAAAGAAGAGTAGAAAGGAAGAAAACCTTTTCCCAATAAAATAAGGAAAATATAATTGATTGATTTATCTCATTTATTACAATATCTCATATTAAATAAATCTAGGATATTGTCAATATCTTATATTGAATATCTCCAAGATATTGTCAATATCTAATATTGACTATCTTTATTTTATTACCATAAATCAATTTGTGTGTGTATATATCACATATATATTACACAAATAAATCTATATATTATATATATCCACACATATTTGGTGTGCATGCAAATCTCCAATTTGCATGTGCCACATCATACCTTATTTATATATATATATATACATATTAATATCTAATATTAATATTTAGTATCTTATTAATTATATTGCACAATCAAAGTGTATCTTATACACATTAAATGTGTGCGCCACCTTTAGCCAATAAATTGGCATCCGAATATTCTTTAATTAATATAATATTATTAATATCTTGTATTTAATTTATTCATAATAAATAAATACCACCATATTAATTTACCACTATAACCTTTATAGTCTCGAGATAAACTTTCCTTATTTGGTTATCATCTATAACCACATTTTAATCCGGTGGATATTCATATGTGTGTGACCCGATAGGCTCGAATATATGTTGGCCGTAGACACAAAGCGCAAATTACGAAAATGCCCTTCATGCCTAACGATCACGGGATAGCGTCTCAGCAACACACCGTGACCCCGATCATCGGAAGAGTCAAATGCAATGACTACTACCTTTCATGTGAAACGATTACCGTGTAACTTACAATCCTATCATTTGTAATAATATCCATACGGTCGTATGCGTCGAGTGTCAAACATTAACAACCGTATCTTATAATCTGGATATCATGCTCTCGAAGTAACTCGTTTACTCCCACTTTGCAAAGATTCACGAGAGTAAGACATTCCTTATAAGAAGGCCATTTCGGATATTCGATCCCAATCATAGGATACGCGATTCCCTGCACGACCAATCATGTATACTCCGCATGCTTCTTGAGATCATACCCAATCACTACCGCATGATCGCCCATGGCTGTGGAAACCTCAATAGTGTCAAAGCATGACAATCCACACCGTGATGCCATGAAGACTCGGTCAAAGGATAATTACACAACCGTCACATAGTGTGACACTTATCCGTGTAAGTGGGTCGATCCTAGCGTGACGCATTCTCTCAATACACGTCCACGCATGGTCAAGTGTCTCTACACTTCGATGAGCGAGATCTATCCACGCCCTAAAGCAGAAGACATCTAATACGTGCTGAATCTGTTTATACTATCAATGCCCTGTTTAATAGTACATCAGCCTAGAGACATTTAAGTATCAAACTTATCAAAGTGATTAGAGATCTCATCAACCATAATCGCCTATCATGGTTTCTCTATCACAGTTTAATACTAAGGACGTTATCATATAACAATTCATAATTGGCTCTTTAAAAGAACATATATATGACAACAGAAAAGCCATTTAATATATGTATAAACATAAAGAAATAGTATAAATGATCCGACCCGGTCGGATCCGGTCCAACCCGATTGGGTTTAGGACACTATTTCAACACTTTGATACTCGTCTTAACCATTGAAACGTGCGGTAATACAGTATCCGGATCCAATCATCCCCGTATCTAGGTATGCACAACCTCGCTCACAATCACACAGTCGTTAGAAACTTCTCTATACAGGTAGTCTTGTCTTATAACTAGAATAGAAGAAACTAGGGTTTTTCTCAAGGCATATTCAAGCGAGGATTGATGGCTAAGGCTCGGCGTCCACTAGCCGTCACGAGAAGATCTCGGGGCTCAATCAGTTGGGTATGAATCTTTATCGTTTGCTTTATATCGATTAATTAATTGTGAGATTCTAAATTACACAAAATCGTAACGAATTATGAATTCTTGTTTTTGATGCGGATTTCGATCATCGAAGACAATGTTAATACGAAACGTCACAGTACGGATTTTTAGACTTTTCCCTACCGTTAAGCCGTCGGCTTTCTGCCGTCGTCCTAGTGGCGACTGGATCCTCTCGGGTCGGTTTGTGCATGCTGAATGGCCCAAATCTGGATTCTAACTCCAATCGTAATGATGGGATTCGCGAACAATGTGTGACCTCATTTGCATATTGTCTAATATTTATATAATGGTTAAATCAATTGGTACTTGGCATGCTACATGCCCTATAATTGACGAATGCTTCTTTTCTTAGCCTCCCCTTATCATATCATGATCCGCGCTATGTTATTGGAATCGTCTCCAAATGCGTGTAGCGATCTTGAGTATAAGTTAGATGAAGACACGCTTCTCTTACTTGAGCGATCTATGGTTCGCCATTGGCTTGAGTATGAAATGTGGTTCGTAAGAGCTTGTACGGATTACTGCGTCTGACTTGCTAAACCCTCCTTTCTCTTTCGTCCTGATCGGAAAGACCAACTGCATAAGTTCTTCAAGTTCTCGAGTTCATGGTGGATAAATGAATAAAGCATTCATTTAATTATCCATTACATTAGAGCTTTTTTTAATTATAGTATAGCGAGTTGAAATATTAGTTCGTAAATTTTTTTTTTTTTTGAAGGATAGTTCGTAATTAACTTTCCTTTTTTTTTATTAGGTCCGAAATTTGTTCGAGTTAGAACTTGACTTGAATCGATTCAAATCATTTTAAACTCAAAACTCCACTCGACTCAAATATTAACTGTGATATCCGGCATTGGAAGTGAATGAAGCACATCACCACCATATAAGTGTGAGATATAAATTTATTGTCAACTCGGGTTAGCCCTTTTAGACCAAGCGAGGACGGCGGTCTAAGCAGTTGACCGGATCATTTATAACGCATTTAGCGCTACCAGGCCCGGGGTCCAGGGGCGTTACAGAAATCATATGGAACTAAGTGTCACACCGTGAGAGGCGGTTGGGGCCACCTCTAGAATCCTATGGTAGAGACGAACTGGAAGTCCAGGGGAGAATGTGATATCCCACATTGGAAGTGAGAGAAGCGCATCAACACCATAAATGTATTGTCAACTCGGGTAACCCATTTAGACCAAGCGAGGACGGTTGAAGCAGTTAACCGGACCATTCATGACTCATTTAACGCTACGAGACCCGGGGTCTAGGGTGTTACATAAACGAAATCGGATCATTTATGACTCATTTAACGCTACAAGTCTCGTGGTCTGAGGGTGTTACATAAACGAACCACACAAAATTATGCAATACCTAATTCGACTACCCTCAATCAAGTTCAAATATATATTTATATAATAATAAATATGATTAATACTTATGCAATAATTCTCACACTAATACTTGTTAATAAATAAAAAATTAATTACCGCATGAATCATGTGGAATGACGTGTTAACAAAATCGTTTATTATTATGGGCCAATTATTTAAAAGGACTGATTTTCAACTTATTAGGGGTAATAGGACATTCCGAAATCTTATTTAGTTATAAGGACATTCTAATTTCATATGGATAAAGAAGAAGAATGAATAAAAGGAAGGAAGGAGAAAAAAATTAAAAAAAAAATAAAAAGAGGAAGCGCTAGATAGCCTGGATGGAGGAAAAAATAGAAGAAAAAAAGAAAGAAAAAATGCGATGATGTTTGTTGTTGTTGTTGTTTTTTTATTTATTTATTTATTTATTTTTAATTCACCATATTTCTAAAGATTATATATTTTGATCTAAAGCTCGGATCGTAAATTTTTTTTCACTAAAATTCATATTTTTCCATCTTCTTTATTCTAAAATCAAATTTGATATTTTTTCCGACTAAATTTCATAAAATCGATTTTTTCTTCATAAATATCGACGTGACATATTGATCACCGTCATGCATTGACCACATACCCCCGATGCATTGACCACGGGATCCATTAACCACAGAGATGCATTGACCGCGATTCATTGACTACTACGATGTATTGACCGCGCGATCCATTGTCAACCTTGATCAGTGACATTTCATTATAACGATTTATGCAATGACGTTTCATTGTAGCCATTTATGCAGTGACTTCTTATTGTACCTATCTATGCAGTGACGTGTTATTGTAACGATTTATGCATACCTTTTGTTATAAAAAATTGCCTTTAAACCAAAAGAAACAAAGAAATACAGTTATTTTACAAAGTTGTCGAATATTTAAACCAACACTAATCAAATGAACCAACACCAATCAAATATTTAAAGATTTCAAAGAAACAAAGTTATTTTACAAAATTACCAAATTGGTATATCAAATAGTATATGCAGTGACATCAATATCATTGCATCAATTCTCTAATTGTAAAAACAGTCGTCAAATGTCACTGCAACAGAGGTGAATGTCACTGCTTCAGACATCAATGTCACTGCATGTGTCAGCAATGTCACTGCATAAGTCATCAATGTCCCTGCATCAGTCTTCAATGTCACTTCATCAAGTAGCATGTAAATCAGAAAAATATTTCTTACTTCGGTAGTTCTTGAGCTTACACTTCTTTGTCAAAAGGCATCAAAACCATTAAAAACAGAGCATGCTAAGCAAATGCTACATCAGTCATCAATGTCCATGCATCAAACATCAATGTCACTGCATAAGTCATCAATGTCACTGCATAGTCATCAATGTCCCTGCATCAAACATCAATGTCACTTCATAAGTCATCAATGTCCTTGTATCAGACATCAATGTCACTGCATAAGTCATCAATGTCACTGCATAAGTCATCAATGTCCTGCGTGATCGAGACATCAATGTCGCTGCGATAAGTCATCAATGTCCTGATCGGACATCAATGTCACTGCATAAGTCAGCAATGTCACTGCATAAGTCATCAATGTCCCTGCATCATTCATCAATGTCACTCCATCAAGTAGCATGTAAATCAGAAAAATATTTCTTACTTTGCTAGTTCTTGAGCTTACACTTCTTTGTCAAAAGGCATCAAAACCATTAAAAACAGAGCATGCTAAGCAAATTACAAACAGTAGCACTTACAAAAGGCCTGCAAGATAACCAAAAATGTGCATTCGAGCTGAAGGATCAGATTTGAAAACATAAACTGTCTCAAAAGGCGTCTTAATACTTGAATATCCATTAACAAGAGCATAAAAGCGGAAAGCCAAATTCTATATCTCTCCTCCTTTTCACGGTGTGAGACCCTATGCATTGAGAAGCTACTTGAATCTGGAGTCAAGCTGCTGGTGATACTCGAAAGTTGGAAAGGCTCGGGGACAAGCGATTACATTGTGTACGCATAATGCCAAGTTGCGACCCAAAGAAAGCGTTGTCCAAACAACGACCAATACATAAAAGTGGATGAATTTTTTTGTGGTAAAGTGAACTTCGTGTTACAAAACAAAGCAAACCAAACCAAAACAAAACAAAGTGAACTTCCAACAATTGTGCGGTTAGTAGCATAAAAGAAAGACAAAATAACAAATATGGCGAAAGTAGCTAAATTGTAAAAACAAAGCGGTGAACTAATTAAAAGATTTGTAACACAAATTTTTCACCAAGCCAACTAAGTCATATTGGTAAATACTAAGATATTGATCAATGATCAACTAAGTAAAAGACCTTTTTTACTGCAATCCATTCTAGACAACAAACAAAGCGGCAAGGAAAAGAAAACTAAGGAACTTGATTTGCAATTGAGTAAACTTACTTTCGAAGAAGATTATGCTGATTTTCCTCTGTTTGCAAATCTGACCATTAAATCATGAAGGCCTTTG
This sequence comes from Gentiana macrophylla, assembly GCA_026214975.1. NCBI lineage: Eukaryota > Viridiplantae > Streptophyta > Magnoliopsida > Gentianales > Gentianaceae > Gentiana > Gentiana macrophylla. The sequence goes on along the minus strand of CM047807.1, from coordinate 41,345,177 downwards.
AGGTTACGAGAAGGAATTGAAGCAACAACAACCGGTAAAATTGAAGCAATCCACGCTGCGCTCTCAAACACGTAATCAGACTATTTTCCATTACATAAAATCAACGACTTACCCTCCGATCGATCAAAGAATAAATCGAAATCGAATAAGATTTGGTAGCTCGTAGTCGTCGAAGCAAGGCGATAAATGATGTGAACACTTTATTCTTTTCGGGGTGATGCGAGGAAAAGTGAGCTAAAAATATACGAAACGTTGAAGCGTGGTTTAGTGGAGATTCATGGATTCCAGGAAGAGAAAGAAATCATTTGGGGGTGGGCGAGAATCATGAACGGAACCGTAGAAGAAGCGACGGGTCTTGTAAAATAAATTAGATTGTTCTTATCTTAGAATAAGTTTTTGAGTGTTACTAAATGATCATTAAGTCTCAATGATTACTTTATAACTAATAACCACTATTATTATTATTACTATTATTTTATTGTTTATATGCAATAATTCTCACACTAATACTTGTTAATAAATAAAAAATTAATAACATGGTATGGAGACCAGTGTTCGAATCCCGTTACGGGACAAAAAAAAAAATTTAATTACCGTATGAATCATGTGGAATGACGTGTTAACAAAATCGTTTATTATTATTATTATTATTATTTTATTTTCTAGAAGAAGAATAAACCGCACAAAAAAAAAAAAAAAAAAAAAAAAAAAAAAAAAAAAAAAAAAAAAAAAAAACTGCAGAGTTTTGGTTGGCGGAGGTGCTTTTCTAAAAATACCCGTACATCACCTATTTCCGAGTTGTTTCTTCTTCTTCTTTAATAATTCTTTTTTTTTTTTTTTTTTTCCCTTCTAGATTTCAATTTGGTCTTCCTCTGCCTTCTGATTCAAGAAGTCAGAGGCCAAAACCCCCATTACTTTTCATTCATTATATAATAGAGCCCAGCTCCTCTTTCAGACCCATAACATTTCTTGCTTTGTTTTGTTGAATTAATCTGTAAAGAGGAAAAGGCTTCAGCTTTTTGTTTATTCATTTCAAGAATGGCTTCAATCTACCTTAATGCTCCTTCAACAAATCTCTCCACCTTTAAGTATGTTTCCCTTTATTCCTTTGTTTTGATTTCACGCTATTTTGCCTGGTAGCATGGATATATGTTTGAATGATTTTGGCATATTGATTCGTTTCTCAAGTTTTTATATGGTTATGATAATGGATTTGTTTTCATTGCTGAAAATTTTCATTTTGGATCACGTAGATGTGAAATCTGGTGTCTTTTTGCTTGGAGTTTTAGGTTGGTTTTTGTTTGGATATGATGAAAAAATGCTAAGCGATTTTTTAGGATGAACCTTATTGAGAGACATTGGGATTCAAATTTGAAGTCACACACCTATTTAGTTTGGTTTAGTAATGCTCCAATTAGTTGTTTGATATTGATTCTCTAACACGTGGCTTCATTTTGTAGACCGCTAAAGAACTTGAGGTTGTTCAATGGATTGCATTTGGGAAATCTCCATGTTAGCAATGGTTTCTCAGAGTCTATCCATTTGAGAGGCCAGACATGCCTCCATACGAGACGTGATGGTAGAATTAGATCTGTAATGGTATCTGGTGAAGAGAGCCTCCTTGTTCATACTAATGGAACTAATGTAGTGACAAACAATCCGTTAATCAGTAGCGTATCTGCTCCGATCGAATCGGAGGCTGATTCTATACAAGTTGGAACCCTTGAAGCAGGGATCCTTTCTGCAATAAATGACTTCCCTGTTGATGAAGCTGATTTGGACTTACCTACAGAAGGCTTTGCGTCGATTGAAGCAGCCATTGAAGATATACGTAATGGAAAAGTATGTACACCGAATCTTTTTCATTGATGTTTTTTGGTGGAACCCTTTAGCTCATTTTAATGAATGTTTGTTTTCTGTGGGATCTGCAGATGGTCTTGGTTGTAGATGATGAAGATCGCGAAAATGAAGGAGATCTTGTAATGGCGGCCTCGAAGGTTACCTCTGAGGCCATGGCATTCTTTGTGAAGCATTGCACTGGAATTGTCTGTGTTAGCATGAAAGAGGAAGACTTGGAAAGGTTACATATTCCTCTAATGGTAGACAGCAAGGAAAATGAGGAAAAACTATCCACTGCTTTCACAGTATCAGTGGTATGTGATCATTTTCAGCCTTCTCTTTTTGTATTTCACATCTATTCATTTGGATCTTATCAGTTTAAGTTCAATCCTTTGTGCTGCATGATGAGTGTTTTAGGGGGCTCAATAGACTTCAAATGCAACAACATGGTCATGTGTTTTTATTTGGTACCTTGCAGGATGCGAAACACGGTACTACTACCGGAGTATCAGCTCATGACAGGGCGACGACAATATTGGCTCTTGCATCTAAAGATTCAACCCCTTTAGATTTCAACCGTCCCGGGCACATATTTCCTTTGAAATACAGGGAAGGCGGTGTTCTTAAAAGAGCTGGACACACTGAAGCATCTGTTGATCTTGCAATTCTTGCTGGATTAGAGCCTGTTTCAGCTATATGTGAAGTCGTGGATGATGACGGTTCCATGGCGAGGTTGCCTAAGCAGGAATTCGCCAAGGCAGAGGATATTAAGATTATCTCCATTGCTGATTTAGTCAGGTAAGGCAATCAGATTGTGCCTTTTTTTCTCCAACAATAAATTGCATAGTCTATTGAATGATTTGGATGTTAGTTAATCAAGAATATCTCAGTGAAGAAATCTTCTAAACCGAATGCATTTTCAGATACCGAAGGAAGAGGGATAAGCTAGTCGAGCATTCTTCTGCTGCAAGAATACCTACAACATGGGGACCCTTCACTGCACACTGTTACAGGTCAATCCTAGACGGGATCGAGCACATTGCAATGGTCAAGGTAATAATTCCCTTTCGAGGTTTCTAGTGCAATGATTCTCCAGTATATCGCTTTTGAAGCTGTGAGGTTAATATCTTTATATTATGAACAGGGTGATATCGGAGATGGTCAGGACATTCTTGTAAGAGTACATTCAGAATGCCTAACAGGAGACATATTTGGGTCAGCTAGATGTGACTGTGGAAGCCAGTTGGCACTTGCAATGCAGCAGATTGAGGCTGCTGGTAAGGGCATTCTGGTATACCTTAAGTAGTCACGAGGAAGAGGAATCGGTTTAGGCCATAAGCTTCGTGCTTATAACTTGCAAGATGACGGTCGTGACACTGTTGAAGCAAGCGAGGAGCTTGGTTTACCAATCGATTCTAGAGAATATGGCATCGGTGCACAGGTGAGAGAAATCATTCTCAACTAATTTTGATTTTGGATGCCTTGAGAAAAACGAAGCAACATTTCTTAACAGCGAACTTAATTTCTTTTATGACAGATACTTGAGATCTTGGAGTCCGAACAATGAAGCTGATGACGAACAATCCTGCTAAATACAGCGGGCTAAAGGGATACGGTTTGGAAGTTGCTGGTCGTGTTCCTCTTCTTACACAGATTACAACAGAGAACAAGAGATACCTAGAAAGCGAAAGCGTGCCAAAATGGGACACGTGTATGGCTTAGATTCAAGCGGGCATCCGAATATAATCGGCAGCAAAAACAGCAAAGTAGTAAATGGAAGCCCTTTAGCTTCGTCAACTGAAACATAACTTCATCATCAAATTTGTGAAGTCATTGCCAGGAGAAAGGAAACTAGCAAGCTGTGGCCAATGTGGATTCCTATTTTGGCCCAGAAAGATTGAAAGACACTTACTATATATAGTCATACATTCTGTTGTAAACTTGTACTAATATTCTTGATTTGTAGGAGGTTCACGTGGTAGTTGTTGTCATTCTTTGTGCCAAATACTATATTTACTATTAATCAGCATTTATAGAGCAGAGCTTTTCAACTGATGTTTCCAGTTGTTCAACTCTTGTAATCTGGGGAATATGTATAATAAAGTATTGTTTCTGAGAGATGCCAAAAATGTTGAGTTGTATTCTTGTGCGTAATGGGTTGAGTTCTTCAATCACAAAGAAAAGCAAATAGTGGGGAATTTCTCTGAAATTAGCTTTTCTTGGGTCGGGTGAATTCAATAAGTTAATATTACATCCTTCCTCTCCTTTTAGGGTCTTAGGCTTTACAAGATTTTAGGCAGAATGTTGATCGATTTACAAAAACGAATTTCATTTGCGAAGTATCAATCGTACTTTCTGATAATACTGAATCAAGAGTATGAAAAATAACAATATCCCGACTTGAATTTGATCAGGATAACGATTAAAACCAAATAAATACTAAAATTTGATCCTACATTCTAAAACTCGTGTTCGAAGTAAAGTAGGTTTTTTTTTTTTTTTTTTTTTTTTCACAATGTATCCCTTGATAATTATCTGACACTAATTCTTCGAAATACTGTCGGGCACCAAAGATATGGACATCTTGCAATAAGATTTTCTACATCCACAAAGGCTCAAACCCGAGACTTTTTGCTTAAACGACCGGTGTAATTATGTACTTAAAATTTTTAAGGTGAATAAAGTGGGTTTGGAGAAAACAAGGTCCTACAAACTCAAGTACTCTAACTAGTAATAGGTTAGACATTTGTCATTTGCCGACCCATGCAACCAATTGAATGAAGGCATATCACCTACTCCTTCTCTACTTCTTCTTCTTGTTTCATTTACACTGTACTCAAACTAGAATTAATGGCAAGGACTACTGAGCAGGGGGAAGGGAGTTTGAATGGAAGTGAGTTTCATTCCTTCTACTTTTTTGAAGCTAAAATAATATTGTTGTTTCCATTGAAATCAAGATGTCTCTTTTGTCTCTAAGCTAGATAGATGCAAGTATAAAATGCTAAGAAAATATAAATAGAAACAGAGGAAGAAATTTCTAATAACTCTGCAAAAAAGAGTCTCTTTTTCGTCTATTGCATGAATGATATTCATAAAAAGAGCAAAGTATGTTTAGTGTCTTTTTTAAAATAAGTAAGACCCCTGGAGAAGTTTATCCATTCTCTCTTGACCATATTGTGAAAAGGGTTTCTGGTGCAAGGTCTATATATCACAGTATACATCAAACACATATATATGGGGTTTAAAGGTGACAGCTTTTTATATTGTGTTCTTAAATTTCTATGGGGCATCGTCTTTTTTTTTTCTTCTTCTTTTTTTCAGACATTTGATTTGATATTGTTGGTAACCATTGTGAAAGTGGGGTTCTTTTTCTTTAATTTCTTACAGCTAGCCTTGTATTTTTTTCAACTCGATCAGCTTAAGATATGATAAACATATGTTAAAGGTTGGACCTTTGTTGTTATTTTGCTACATATATATAATATGAATCAATATCTTGGTATGATTATGCGTTTTTGGGTGGATCTTTGCTTATAAATTTTTGTTACTATGTTAATGTTTCCCAGCTGCTATCACATATCGGCTTCCGGACGGTACTACCGACGTTTATGAGCCAGAGATTCCTTCTGAAGGCCAGGATGAGGTTAAGCTTGTAGGTGCTTATCCTGATTTCGTGGTGCATAATTTGGCTGCTGAAAGGGATGATCTTCAGTCAAAAGTGAATCACCTGGAGCAAAAAGTGGCTCAGGCTAAGGCTCAGGGTCAGCAGAGAGTTACTGCACCTGGCGGCCTGCAACAGCAACTGGCTCAGTCTGGACCGAGAGTTTCTTCTGCACCTATAAGTGATGATTCACTGTCAAAATTGAAGCGCCCGCATCAGCCACTGGCTCTGCAGTCTGGACCGATAGGAGTTTCTTCTGCACCACCGGCTGTCAGTGATGATTTGCAGTCAAAATTGAAGCGCCCGCATCATCAGCAAATGGCTGCACCTGGTGTAACTGTAAGGTCTGATTGGCAGTCAAAAGTGAATCTCCTACTGCAGCAAATGGCTCATCATCAGGCTGCTGGACCAACAAGAGTTGTTTCTGCACCACCCTTAAGCGCTGATTTGCACTTGTTACAAGCCAATCACTTGCCTGCTGCTGCTGCTGCTGCGCCGCAAAGAGCTTCTGTACCTGTAACCACCGGTAGGCGGTTTCAAGCTAATCCCCTGAATCCCCTGCAGCAACAACCGCCAACTCATCAGCTAGGTGTTGGAATGACTGGTTTTTCGTCGTTGCAAGTGAATCGCGCCATCTGGCTGCAACAACAGGCTCAGCAAAGGCTTGCTGCTGCTGCTGCTGCTGGTAATTTAAGTCCATTGATAAGGAGGACTCCTCCAGCTGGACAAGTCTTCCATGAAGAAAGAAATGTGAGCGAAAACTCTGCTGGTAACCTGTCTGAGAGTTCTGATGCTGGATCTTAATGACTTTGCTCATCGTTTAATTCTCGATAACTGCATGCTATGCTATGCTTATTTTGTGTTTTGATAAGATCAATTCGGCTAAAATGTATAATATGTATATTTGGTGAAGCAGATTTTGCTGTGTTTTACTTTGGCTTTGCCATATAATGTTTTAACTTTGTTTGTAATCTTGAATTATTCCCTATATATGTTTGGAACTAATGTACTGAAGCAAAAAGTGTCTTATGTAGTTTCTTCTATGTTATTATTATGAGCAAAAAGTGCATTACAAACTTTTAAACTTGCCGTAGCTAATAAATTCATAAGTAAATATACATACGCCAAAAAGTAGAAGAGCGAGAGAGATGTGCATTACAATTTTCCACGTCTAGTCTTCATTTTCACAAACTTTTGAATAATTGATTCATACTCCACAAGACTAAAAAGACCTCATCTTTAATGTATGTCACAAGAAAATTATTCACAAAATCATCTCTATTTCACAAGAAAATTATTCGATTCCTTAAGCGTTTTTTCACAACATTCATACCAATGAAAACTCGTTCATGTTATTTGTGGCCACAGCTAGACCTGGCCAAACCAAACTGTAACCGTCGGTTGGAACCGGTGGTTTGGACAACCGCCGGTTGGACAGTTAGGGGCCGGTTGGGGATTTTTAGAACCGGAACCGGCGGGAGGAACCGGAACGGCCGGAACCGGTTGGAACCGGCCGGAACCGGACCGGAACCGGCGGTTGAACCGGCCCAACGGCTATAATTGCAACGGCTATTTTTTTTACTTCCAAACACTTCAAAAATTTCTATAAAAGATACGTAGACAACCGAATTACCGGTACAAGCATTGACAAAATAACACAATTTACATATAAGAAAAACAACACAATATATCTCACGTAATATTTAAAAAAACAACATTTATAATCAATGTATACTTAAAACCGACTCAAAAAACTTATTAAAAAACTATAAAAGACTTTAAAAAAAATTAAAAAAAACTATAAAAATCTTTACAACAAACTATAAAAGACTAAAAAAACCAATAAGAATTACGTTCGCTTTGATTTTTTTATTTGTGTTGTGTCTCCGACACGATTACATATAAAAGATACGTGAAAGAACCGAATTACGGTCTGGCGTTGAAAAAATAACACAATTTACATATAAGAAAAACAACACAATATATCTCACGTAATATTTAATAAAACAACATTTATAATCAACGTATACTTAAAACCGACTCAAAAAACTTATAAAAGAAACTATAAAACCTTCACAACAAACTATAAAAGACTAAAAAAGCAATAAGAACTACGTTGACTTTTGATTTTATATGTGTTAATATAAACACAATTACATATAAAAGATACGTAGGCAACCGAATTACCGGTACAAGAATTGAAAAATAACACAATTTACATATAAGAAAAACAACACAATATATCTCACATAATATTTAAAAAAACAACATTTATAATCAACGTATACTTATAACCGACTCAAAAAATTTATAAAAAAAACTATAAAAGACTTTAAAAAAAATCTATAAGAACCTTTACAACAAACTATAAAAGACTAAAAAAAACAATAAGAACTACGTTAGCTTTAATTTTTTTATATGTGTTGTGCCTCCGACACGATTACATATAAAAGATACGTAGGCAACCGAATTACCGATACAAGCGTTGAAAAAATAACACAATTTACATATAAGAAAAACAACACAATATATCTCACATAATATTTAATAAAACAATATGTATAATCAACGTATACTTAAAACCGACTCAAAAAACTTATAAAAAAACTATTAAAGACTTAAAAAAAAACTATAAAAACCTTTACAACAAACTATAACAGACTAAAAAAAACAATAAAAACTACGTTCACTTTGATTTTTTTATATGTGTGTGCCTCCGACACGATTACATATAAAAGATACGTAGGCAACCGAATTACCGGTACAAGCGTTGAAAAAATAACACAAATTTTAAAAATAACATAATTTACATATAAATAAAATAACACAATATTAATATTATATTTAAAACCGAATAAAAAACTATTTATAAAAAATATATATATTACATTCGCTTTAGTAAATATAGTGAAAAGAATTGTAATTTGTTATGGTAGTGAAAATAATAAATATTATATGAAAATGTAAAAATAATAATAAATTTTAAAACCGTGATCTGAACCTTGTGAACTGGAACCGGCTTGAACCGGCAACCGCCGGTTTTCTACCGTCAACCGCCGGTTTGTCAACCGGCCCAAACCGGCAGAAAACCAAACCGCCGGTTCCGGTTCCGGTCCGGTCCGGTTTGGTCATTTGGACGGGTCTAGCCACAGCTAAAATCAATATCAATTTCAAAAGTCGACTGACCAATGGATACTCGAGATTTTCTTGAGTTGTACAAGTTTCTCTTTGAGACTACTAGCTAGCTCCTCTGAAACCTGAAAAATCACTCACTCATTTTTCTTAGGTGCGTAAAATGCGATTTCCCCCGCCCACATGACCCCTCTATCCTGACCTGACAGAATGATGAGAAAGTTATACAATTATGATGACTCGGCAATCCCTTAGATGGGAGGACCGTTGAGTTCCAACATCATGCATGAAGTTCCCAACTTGATGTACATCAACCGTTGAGAAATCATTTGGATATAATCGAGAAAGTCAAACCAACTTTTCTTAATCAAAACCAGAAAAAGCCTAAACAACTCACTCGTTGTTTAGGCGTATCGTTTATTTAATTCATTAAGTAGCATGATTATGAAGTTATAGCAAATAAATATTAATGGAAAAGTAAGAGAATCAAGTCAGCTATATACTATATAAAAATTTTAGATTTTTATCTAGAAAGACAAAATTATCAAAAAATCGTGATAGAATGAAACTGTAATTTAATCAGGACAAAAGTAACAATTGTGAGGTAAAAAATATGAAGTAACAAATGTGGAATAGAGTAAACATGAAGTAAAACAATTGTGAAACACAAAGTAACATTAACACGTGAAGAAACAATTTTAAAGTAACAATTATGATTTTTGTCATTTATCATTATGAAATGTTACTTTTGTCCTTCCAGACCTATTTATTAATTTTTTTTTTGTCCTTGTGGCCCCTTCCCATTAAAAAATTTAATGAAATATTATGTGAAATTTTTAGTTTTATTTACGTGATACAAGTTTATTACATAATACGTACGTAATAAAGAAACCAAACAAAGGCTAGCAAACAAGAGTTTACCGTACAGTACATTCACTACTTTTTCAACCACAATATCTTACATAACACAATCAACACCATACATGTAGTGGTTTGTGCACTACACAAAAGTGTAGTGCACGTATCATTATTCTTTACCGTAAGAAAGTGGAGCAAAAAAAAAAGGAAAATGATATGTACACTACACTTGTGTGTAGTACACAAACCACTACATGTGTCTAAGTCCTTGATTAAAGTGATCAATTATTATTTGTGGTGGGTCCCAACAGAATATGTGATGTTGATTGTGTTGTATAAGATGTTGTGATTGAAAGAGTAATGAATGTATCACTGCTAAAAAAAAAAAAAAAAAACTTAATGCTTCTAATGATTTACCTCTATTTCACTTCTCTAGCTGCTAGCCTAATTTTTTTCTGCAAATACGCCACTGTCTTTAATTAATTATTCCTCTCTATAAACTAGCCGACCCACGCCTATTATGATGGCCAGACAGAAACACAATACGGACATTACTTATTGTCCGTATTTATGTAGATCCGTCACTGAGAGCAACCGTAGTAAGGGAGGGGAAAGTAGGGATTTTGGAAATTCAGGCTTGGTCCCTCCTCCCCCCCCCCCCCTTGGAATTAAAGTGGCAAAAGTGAACACAATTGTATTTAGGTTAAACGACAATACTATTGTCGTAAATACATCCATAACGACAATAATATCGTCGTTAAACCAACCAATAACACAACTGAAGGTTATTGGCGTAACGAGGTATTTTTAACGCCATTATTATCAGCGTTAAAATTTTAACGTCAATAATATTGGCGTTAAAAATACAAAATACATCGTGACGCCAATAATCCTTAGTTCGATGTTATTATCGTCGTTCCCTCTTCTTCTCCCCCAAATATCAAAAATCTGCAAAAACCTCCCAAAAATTATCAGAAAAACGACCTGTGACTGCAATGGATTCTGAGGCTCCTTTGGAACAAATGGATCAAATTCCACAACGGGAGATAGCCCATGAGGTTAATCTTAATTTGTATCTGTAATTTTTTTATTTGATTCTATTTGTGTTGTGCAATTTGTAAGGAGGGGTAGATTGGTTAGGGTTAGGGCTTGTTTTTGAATCCTGATATGTTGTTTGTTTGAATGGTGATTTTACGCCAATATGCGGTTCATTTTACGCCAAAATTCGAAGTTATTGGCGTTAAACATGGGTTTAACGACAATATTATTGTCGTTAAGTGTATGTTACGACAATAATATTGTCGTTAAACACACTTTAACGCCAATAACTTAGAATTTTTGCGTTTATTATTTAAAGTATTTAGTGTTTATTATATATAATTCAATAATCATACTTTGAATGTGTATAATAATTTAATAGGGTTTTTGTAATGCTGTGAACATAATTTGACTTACTATAATTTTGAATGGATATTTAATAGCCCTGTATATATTATAATTGCCTTAGTATAGTATAATGTAATGTAATAGTTAATAGCCCTGTATAATATAATTGCCTTAGTATATTCATATGCTCGATTTCACTGACAATAAGTAACGAAAACGACGATGATGAATAACACATAACAATAACACAAATAAGAACGAACAACGACAATAACATCGGCGAATTCCGTTCGCTTACGGTGAAAGCCTCCACCAAAGCGAGGTTCTTGTAGGTTCAGGTTGTTTTCGATTCCACTCCTTCCTTCTCACGATTATGGCCTTCCTCATGCCTGCAAGAAATGAGGTCCTATAGGACAGGTCGTAGAGGATTTGTAGGTTCTCTTATTCATCTCTCCACTCAGCAGCTTGGTAAAGCCTCAGCCGGAAGTGAGGCATCCTGTAGATTAGGTATTTCAGTGCTATTTCGCCGGAATCGTCCGGCATCTCCATGATGTATTATTTTTATATGATTGAATTTACGTGATTTTATTATGTTTTATCGACAAATTCTATATAAAATATATGAAATTATGATATAATTAGTATAAAGTATTAATCTTTATAAGTTTAGTATAGTTAGTAGTAAAAGTTAGTATTTATAGTAAAAGTTGTAGTTTTTGTATCGTTTTTAGTAACCGAAATATTGTGTCTATTTTACACGGGTATTTTGTGTTTATTTCATTGCGAGAATCCTAAGATGAACTAAAATCCGAGTAGAGATACTTTTTGAAGTCAATTCAAGTCATTGGAAGGAAGTTATAAAGCGTCACCGATATAAATGGTCAAGGAATAATTGTTTCTTAATCCGAGAACGACACGTATTGGGAATGGCTCGTTAAAAGACATTTTCTGGGAAAATGTTCTTCATGAAAGTTGAAGATCTTCATATAAGCTTTCTAATGCACTTTGAATCATGAAGATTGGAGGTCTACAACTCAAATGGTGATCAAGTGGTCATTTGACTTCAATTGGTAAAAATACGAAAAAAGACACGTAAAACAAGTGGATTATCAAGAATACATTTTCTGAAGAAGTGGTCTTCATGGAAGTTGTAGATCATTCGAAGAGCTTTTCAATGAATCTTGAATTATGTCATTTGGAGTTCGGAATAATAAGTTATGAATTTTATAAGATGATTATGATTATATATATATTTATATATAATTATAAAATCATAATTACCCTAACCGCTCACATGGGAGTAATGATGAGGCAGATTAGAGTCATGATTACACGGACCGATCCGGCAAGTTTTGAGGACCGGTCCGGGAAGGAAGAAAATCTATAAAGGGAGCAAAGAGAGACTCATTTGGAGGTGTACCAATATATATATACAATATTCTATATATATTCTCTCCCTCCTCTTTCTCTTTTTCTTTTCTTTTCTTTAGTTTGTAAATAGGCCTTATGCCAAAATAAATTAGTAGTAGTAGTATCGTAGTAATGCTCGGGAAATTCTCGAAGGTTCGGTGTTGCTGAAGTCGTTGTAATGTCCGGAAAAAGACGATTTCTGAGTCAGCAGTTGTAATCGGGTAATTTCTATAATAATTATGTTTATGTTTGTTATTTTCTTCTTTTTTATAATGTTATTAGGCTAGATCTAATAACTAGCCAAAGTTATGTAATCATATTATTTCGATCTTTTCGATAATGGAATGCTGTTAAAATAAAATTGAATAAAATTGAGTTAAAATGAATCTTTTTCTATTTCGCTACGTAAAGATAACATATTCGGAATGAAGTAATCAATCATGATGAATACCACATATAACCTGATGATGTACTGACCAGAGAAGTCAGGATATGAGTAAAAATAGAAAAACCGGAGGGTAAAAATGGCCGTCGATTAACGGAATCCTATTTCCTACCCGAGGCGATTTGTCTGGAAAGATAAATCTTATTAAAATTTGTACTCGAGATCTTAATAATGTTAAAATCACAGTTTAATTGAAACTACACCGTTTGTATTAAATCGATCCGCTTGACAACCGGAGCCTCTTGAATAACATCGGCCATCTGACAAATGGAATCACCTCTTTTATCCGGGGTAGATTTGTACTCAAGGCACTTTTGACTAACTAAGTTTAGCATGGGGCGGTTGTGGACCTTGGGTGATGACTTTTGACATATGACAATTTCATACGCTTCGTGTGAGGAGGAATTGTTGACATTAGGAGTACACCGTTTCAATTGCTCAATTGGACCTAAAAGGAAGATCGAACACATTCCATTAAATGAAAAGATTGAATAAATTGATTACATATACTTTGGCTAGTCTAGTCTTTAAACTATATATTGGTATCTATATATTTATATATATATATATATTTTACTATTTATGTACATCTATATATATTTATATATCTATATATATTATATTAGAATAACTTTTAAATTACGCATTTATTTTATGTTGGTTAGAGTAGTAAGTGTCTGTGTTATAAAATTGCGGTTTAGATCGAGTTAATAGCGACTCTTTGGTGTTTAACCACACTAAAAGAATTACCACTTTTTCCACGAGGATTCGACGCTGACTCACCACTTTATCACTACAATTTGACCCGGTACATGCGCCGGTTAGGATCCGTCTAACCTAGAAAAGGTCTGTCCCTTTCTTGACGCCGTTTAAGGTGCAGTTTGGTGACGTCGACTTTACGGCGCCGCCTTGGGAATATAAGTCGCTAATTTTTTTTTGTGTCTATGGTTACTACTTGTATTAGCTTAAAAATTCTCGAGGATAAACCAACACTCTTCTTATCACATTTCTTTTTTTATTTTTCGTTGGTATCTACTTTCTTTTAGTACCAATTTTCTTCTTCTTTAAAACTCGAGCATTTTTCTATTTTCGTTAGTTGATGACCAGAAGCGGTAAAGCCTCACTTACTCCTTATAAGCCTGATATAAACGCTTACGAAAGGCAGTTGCGGATAGAGAGTAAACGTGGTCAAACCAGCTTAGGACTCTTGGAAATTCTCCAACGGAATCATCTTCTAATCAAAATAAAAAAATACATTTGAAACAAGTGATGAAACAATTGAGCAGAGGCTAGATCATGCTTTAGGGCATGGCCAAAACCTTGTTAATCTTAATAATAATCGAACAATAATAATAGGAACAATCAAGATCGGAACGAGAATAATCGTAACAATCCACCAAACCCGAGACCTATCGTGATCAAAGCTGTTAGGAGAAACCGGACTAATAATCCCATACTTTTACCTAATGAAGGAGCGAATAATTTGAAATTAAATCTCATCTTTTTGGTTTAATTGACGAAGAGCCCAATTTCTAGGAGAAGATGATGAAGATCCACATCATCATCTCTATCTATTTGAAGAAGCTGTGCAATCTGACCAAAAGTCAAGGTGCTCATAAGGAATTAACGAGGATGACTATGTTTCCTTTTTCTTTAAAAGGAAGAGCCGAGATTGGTTTATGTCTCTTCCACACCATTTGTTAACTAGTTGGGAGGATATTCAAACTGAATTTCGAAACAATATTTCACTCGGAAGAAATTTGGAATTAAAAGTCGAGGTTGCTAATTTTAGACAAGGATCTCGAAGAAACACTTGGGAATGCGTGGGAAAGGTTTAAAAATTGTTAAGAGCTTGTCCCGATCATGGTTATTCCTTAGATATGCAAATCCAGCTTTTCTGTCGTAAACTAAGAAAAGATTCACGTGCAGATGTAGATCATGCATGTGGTGGTTCGTTAATGATGAGTGAAGCTCAAACAGTTTACGATGCTATAGAAAAGATTTCCAAAAACAATAGAATGTGGGAAACCGGTTCTAGCATTAGGAAAGTAGCTTTTGCAGGAGAATGTACGTCCAATACGGAAGTTCTAGCACACTTGGAGAATTTGAGTAGAAAGTTTGATGGATTACAACAAGGTAAGAGTCAAAATTCAGAAAATAGTACTCCAACTGAATACTCAATTCATGATAATGTGTCATTAGGGATAGAAGAACCAACAGGATATTCAAAAGAGGAAGTGAGTTTTCTTCAGCAGCATAGGAATTTGAACAATGCATATTCAAACTCATTTAATGCTATTAGAAGAGATCACCCGACTTTTAGATGGTCTGAAAACCCTAGTAAGCCAGGACAACCGCCTTATCCGATTCGGTATAAGAATATGAATAATAATCAAGTTTATCAAGGAAATACATCTAATCGAGAATTTACAATCATTACCTAGATCCTATCCTCGAAGATACCACTCAAAGTATACGGTAACTCAAAGTTCAACTCAATCTGAAGGAGTTGAAAAATGGGAAAAGCGATGGAAAATATGATGGGTGTAGTATCTACTCAAGCTAAGAATATGGAAACAATGATGACTTCTATAGGTTCATCAAGTAAGGATATGAGTTCAATGAAAACATCTATGAGTGGACATGATACCAGAATGAGAACGATAGAAGCTTCATTAAGGAATATGGAAGATCATTTGAGTAGGGAAGGTGAACGTAACAACAGTAGACCTCCTGGAGGATTACCAAGTAATACTGAAAGAAACCCAAGAGAGGTAAATGTTGTGGTTACGAGAAGTAGGAAACTCTACGGTAGTAGTGGAGTAGAAAACTTCGGGAATAATGAAGTAGAAAATGATTTAGATGGAAATAAAAATGAAGAAACTAAAGATGAACTTGAATTCACTGATGAGGAAGAAGAAATCATAGAGAATTTCTTGAAAAGGAATAGAAGTTTGGAACCTGAGAATGAAGGTGAAAAATGGGTAAAAATCCCTAGAATTTTGAAAGACCCCATGGATAAAGATTTAAGAACTTTATTTAAGGAACATTTGAGAATAGAAGATAAAGAAAACAAGGATGAAAAACAGGAAGAATTGAAGGAATCTGAAGTAGAGATTGATTCAGGGAATATTTTAAAGGAAAAAATTCAAGAACCTGAAACATGGCGATCAAGTAATGCTCAAAAGGATAAAGGAAAAGAGAGAATGACGTCGGAACCAAAGGTTATAGATTTAGAGTCTTTACCTTTTCCACCTAAAGATCAAATTAAAAAGATTAAGACTGATCAGAAGTATGCTCGTTTCCTTGATACTTTTCGTCATATTCATGTTAATATCCCACATTATCGAAGCTCGATAAATATGCCCGCCTATGGAAATTTTTTGAAGGATATACTATCAAATAAGAAAAAATTAGAGGAATATGAGAATATATGCCTAAATGAAGAATGTTCTGCAATTCTGCAGCATAAGTTACCACCTAAACTTAAAGATCCTGGAAGTTTTACGATTCCATGTGAAATTGGAGGATTTTTGTTTAAGAAGGTCTTATGTGATCTTGGAGCTAGTATAAATCTCATGTCTTATGAGGATTATAGAAAGCTAGGCATAGGAAAGCTTACTAAGACTGAAATGACTCTGCAAATGGAAGATAGATCGATTAAGTACCCTAAAGGAATTATTGAGGACATATTGGTTAAAGTAGACAAGTTCTATTTTCCAGTAGACTTTGTAGTTATGGAAATGGAAGAAGGATTTTCAGCGCCACTTATCTTAGGGCGTCCATTTCTAGCTCTGAGGAGAACTTTAATCGATGTTCGAGAAAGGAGAGTTAATTTTGAGAGTCAATGAAGATGAAGTTGCTTTCAATATTTTCAAAGCTATGAATTATCCATATACATCACCAGAATCATGTTCTTTTATAGAAGATATTCATTCGGTCTATGATAATCAGTTACCAATTTTTGAAGACAGATTAGACGAATGTTTAACTTTATCTATCTATAAAGAAGATGAGGAAGACATTGAAATGAAAGAGATAATCCTTTCTCTAGATGAAGGAAGTTTTACTTTTAAACCACCATGGCATAAGTATTTAGAGTTAGAACTAGAAGGACCAGTTCTTAAATCGTCAATAGAAGATCCGCCGAAGAATCTGGAATTGAAACCGTTACCTTTAAATTTGAAGTATGCTTTTCTTGAAACTAATAATCTATTACCGATTATTATTTCATCAACTTTAACTGAGCAACAAGAAGATCAATTAATAGAAATGTTGAAAAAGCATAAGAAAGCTTTTGGATGGACAGTTGCCGATATTCGAGGTATTAGCCCTGAGATTTGTGTTCATAAGATAATTCTAAAAGATGATGCTAAACCTTGTATTCAACCGCAACGCGCCGCCTCAACCCAATTTACTGATTAATCGTTAAAAAAGAGGTTATTAAGCTATTAGAAATGGGAATAATCTTTCCTATATCGGATAGTGAATGGGTAAGTCCAACTCAAGTTGTACCAAAGAAAGGAGGTTTCACAGTGAAAGAGAATGAAAAGAATGAATGGATCCCAACAAGGGAAATTACAGGATATCGAATGTGCATTGATTTTAGGAAACTAAATAATCATACTAAGAAAGATCATCATCCACTTCCATTCATAGTACAAATGTTGGAACGTTTATGTGGACATAAGTATTACTGTTTCTTAGATGGTTATTCAGGATATTTCTGAGATATTCATTGCGCAGGAGATAGGAAAAGACTACTTTCACTTGTCCTTATGGAACTTTTTGCGTATAAAAGAATGCCGTTTGGTTTATGTAATGCTCTGCTACATTCCAAAGATGTATGATGTCTATATTTTACGATATGGTTGAGAAATTCTTAGAGATTTTTATGGGACGACTTTAGTGTTTACGGAGACTCTTTTAATGGCTGTTTGTTACACTTAGAGCGAGTGTGTTACAACATTTGTGAGGATACCAATTTAGTGCTTAAGCGGGAAAAATGTCATTTAATGGTATCAGAAGGAATTGTACTAGGTCATAGAATCTCTGAAGAAGGAATCGAAGTTGATAAAGCTAAAGTCGAGGTAATAGAAAAATTGCCTCCACCAGTTAATCTAAGAACGTTAAGAGGATTTCTTGGACATGCAGGATTTTATAGGAGATTTATTGCAGATTTTTCAAAGATAGCAAAGCCTCTAAGTCATTTGCTTGAAAAAGAAGTATCTTTTAATTTTGATAGTAAATGTATGGAAGCATTTAAGACCCTGAAAGCGAAGTTGATTACTGCACCAGTATTGGTGGCACCAAACTGGGATTTACCTTTTGAGATTATGTGTGATGCTAGCGATTTAGCTGTAGGAGCTGTTTTAGGTCAAAGGTATAATAGAATTCTCAAAGCTATTTACTATGCATCTCACACGTTAAATGCAGCTCAAATCAACTATGGAACTACAGAAAAGGAACTGTTGGCTGTAATTTTTGCCTTAGATAAGTTTAGATCATATATTGTTGGTTCTAAGGTAATAGTTTATCTGAGACCATTCAAACATTGAAATATTTCTTGAGTAAGAAAGATGCGAAACCACGTCTTCTTAGATGGATTCTTCTACTTCAAGAATTTGATATTGAGATTAAGGATAAAAAAGGAAGTGAGAATGTAGTAGTGAGATCATCTAAGTAGAATGGAAAGCGAGGAAGAAA
The DNA here is from genome assembly GCA_026214975.1 of Gentiana macrophylla. NCBI lineage: Eukaryota > Viridiplantae > Streptophyta > Magnoliopsida > Gentianales > Gentianaceae > Gentiana > Gentiana macrophylla. The sequence goes on along the minus strand of CM047807.1, from coordinate 41,326,740 downwards.
TAGGAAATGAAATTAAAGATTCGTTTCTGATGAACAACCTATTTAGAATCGATATGCCTTCAACCATGCAGTTATTAAGGAAAAGAATTCCTTCTAAGGAAAATTCACCTTGGTTTGGAGATATCATTAACTACTTAACCTGTGATTACATTCCGTCTCATTGGACTTGGCAGCAGAAAAAGAAGTTCTTTTATGACTTAAAATTTTATTACTGGGAGGAACCAGACCTTTTCCATAAATGTTCGGATGGGATAATCAGAAAATGTGTGCCTAATAATGAAATTTTAAGTGTTTTATCGTTTTGTCATGATCGTGAGGCAGGAGGTCATCATGGAGGATGGAAAACTGCTTTTAAAGTTTTACAATGTGGTTTTTATTGGCCTACACTTTATAGAGATGCGTATACATATGTTAAATCTTGTGAGTCTTGTCAAAAATGGGGAAATATTTCTAAAAAACATGAAATGCCTATGCAACCTATTTTAGAATGTGAATTATTTGATGTTTGGGGTATAGATTTCATGGGACCTTTCCTATATCGTTTGGAAAAAGATTTATTCTTGTAATGGTAGATTATGTTTGAAATGGGTAGAGTTTGAAGCTCTTCCCACTAATGATACCAAGGTTGTCATACGATTCCTCAAAAAGAACATATTCACTAGATATGGCATTCGAGGCGATCATTAGTGATAGAGGTCACACTTTTGCAATCGACCATTTACTAAGTTAATTGAAAAATATGGTGTAACGCATAAGTTAGGAACGCCTTATCATCCGCAAACCGGTGGTCGGTAGAGGTGTCGAATAGAGAGATTAAAAGAATCATAGAAAAAGCAAGTGGATTCAAACCGTAAAAGCTGGCGGAGTTAGACTAGATGATGCGTTATGGGCATCTGAGCGACTTTTAAAACCCCAATTGGTTGTTCTCCTACAAATTAGTCTTTGGTAAATCTTGTCATCTCAGGTAGAGTTAGAACACCGAGCATTTTGGGCTATTAGATTTACGAATTTTGATCCTAAGGTCATCGGTGATCATAGATTACTTGATTAATGTAATTAGAAGAATTTCGTCTTGATTCTTATGAAAATGCTCGAATCTACAAGAGCATACGAAAGCTTTCCATGATAAGAGAATCTATAATCGTGAGTTCCATGTAGGTGATCGAGTGTTATTGTACAATTCACGTTTAAAGTTGTTTCCGGAAAGCTTAAATCAAGATGGATGAGTCCATTTAAAGTAACACGTGTTTATAAACCGAGGTGTTGAACTAAGCGATGGGAATACAACTTTTATAGCCAATGGTCACTGGGGTGAAGCTATTTACGGAAGGTGAAGAAATCTCTCACGATAAATGAAGTGATGTTCTTTGATTGACCCTCGAAAATTAAAAAGCGATGACTCGAGAAACTGAATAGTAGAGAAACTCGGATCAGCCAAATTCCAGGTGTTATCTATCCTTATCTTTTATCTTTTATATATGTCTAAACTAGTTTCGTCTTTTACCGGATAGACGTAAAAGAACTGGATGTCTTTTTTAGATAGATTAGGAGTTTTTGTTTTACTTTTGAAGTTTGGTTTTAATAGAGATATCGCCTTTACTATAGAAGCTTTAGTTTTTAAACAAAACAAGCAATTGTTGAGAGAGAAAAAAATTGAAAGAAGTTTGTAATGGTACGTCGAGAAGCTCGATAAAGAGAAGGGCTAAGTTTTTAAGGAAGTGCAGAATATGTGGAAAGATTGAACACAGTGGGCGATGTGGGAAAAATATAACTCAATCTCAGAATGAGTGTTTGAATGTAATTAAGAAGGGAACGATTAGGTGGTTAACCGAAAATCCCGATGGACTTCCGAGACATAATTCAAACGCTACATTTCTAGGATATAGTTTGCTTGAACGGTATGTTAGAAATCTGGAGTTTATAGAAATTGAAGAATTAGAAACCCCGTAAGTTCAAGTCTTTTATTGTTTTTAGTTTTATAAAATTTTTTGCATAACTTTGAAAATTTTATAAAATTGGATCTTTATAAAATTAAGGAGTTTTATAAAAGTTTTATAAAAAGTTTTTTTTTTTAAGTTTTTAGATATTTTATAAGAATTAATATAAATTTATTGAATTTTTATAAACTTTTAAATAAGTTTTATAAAGATTTTATAAATTTTGAGAAATTGTTATAAAATTTATAAATTTTATTTTAAAGTTTTTATTGAGTTTTATAAGTTTTATATCAAAAATCCAAAAAAAATAAAAAAAATAAAAAAAAAATAAAAAAAAAAATAAAAAATTTCGAAAAAATCATAAAAATTGCACACGGACCGATCCGGCCCTTATAAGGACCGATCCGGGTTCGAGTTAACCTAAAAAGGACGGGATCTTTTCTTCTTCTTCATTTCTCCTCTTTTCTTCAACAACAGCCGCACCACCCCCTCCAACCTCAAAAAATTTTCTTTTTTCTCAAAAATACAAATTACACTAAACCATTACATACATTCTTTCTCTTTTACTCTCCTCTCTTCAACACAAGTGAAAAATTTGAAAAAGATCGAACACAAGCTTCATTTCACCCCGGTGGCTTATACGACTTTTCCGGCCACTTTTCACTGTTTTGTTCACTATAAGGTATAATTTGTTTACTCTAGTTATTAATTTCATGATTTTTATAATTTTTAGATTTATTTTCAACTGTTTTGATTTTTAAGTGTGTTGTGACATTTTATTTATGTTGTTTTTTTTCTTGTTTTTATTTTTTTTTATTATTCAAAAATTCGTAGAATGGCCTCATCCAGTCGAAAAATCTCTAAGAAACGAAAGCCTAATATTCCAATAGAAGTACCGGTCGTAGAATTAAAAGAGTTAACACCGGAAGAAGAATCTGTTAGTTTTGCTGCTACAGCTTCACCTCAAGCTAAGAATGCTTATAGGAATATCTATAGTAAATGTGGAGTTGTTTTGGAAAGAGGCTTAGATTTTGATGACTTAGGAGAGGAAGTTAGGCGTATTTTTGCGAGACGCCAATGGTTGGATTTTGCAGCTCAGAGGACAGGAGAGATCAATACTACCTTAGTGGCAGAGTTTTATGCGATTCTGTCTACTTTGACACCCACCGAGGTAGTATGATGAGAGTCTATTCCCTTAGGTCTAGACATGTTTCTTTTAGTCCGGAACTTATAAATCTTTGTTTTAGGGGTAGAAGTTTTTCGGATGAAGAGGATTATAGAAGTTTGTTTATAGATTAGATGATCTGCTATGTATGAAGCAGATTGCCTCTCAGAGCTCGAGAGGGAGTTTGATGCTCTAGCAGAGTGGGTGGACAATGATTTAATTATGGGAAGTGTTTTAGAGATCGAGGGCAATTAAAAGGTTTCGAGCCATACTCTATCCCACTACCAAACACACCGCCTTAGGTAAAGAAGATTTATGCATTACTTGGGCGATGATTCATGATATTAAGGTGGATGTGGGGAAAATTATGTATAGAAGGGTTTTCGAGTTTATTGTTTCTTGCCAAGGCGAGGAGTCACATGTACTTTCCTGGCTTTATTTGGATTTATGTCGTAGATCGGGAGTTCCTTTCCTATCTAACGATAAGTTAACTATGGCGAGATGAGTCACGATAGGCCCTAGTCCGAGGAGGTCTCCGAGAGGGTTCGATAGACTCGATAGTTAGGCGTAGTGCACCTCCACCAGATTCCACCTGGTTTGACATTTTCATCTTTTACGATCAATGCTGATCTTTCTCCCAAACACCATTACATATGATATGTTTCAATCCTTAGTGTCGGATGTAGCCGAGGACATGCTAATATGGCTCTGTTTCTTTGGCGAGTAAGCGAGTGGAGTGATGATTTACGTAGAGGATGTTGAGACATGAGCGGATGCATCTTAATCCTTCTTTCAATAAAGCGCCTATCCGCCGCCTGTCAATCTAACCCATATACTTTACCGAATGGATAGCACCTATTCCACCATCTCGGAGCTTTCATCATATGCCAAATCCTTTTGGAAGCTTGATCCTAGTGGTCGGTGTCTTTTATACTGAGTTCTCGAGTCTTGTTACATCTAGGTGGGAGGATTTTCGGATTTTGCAAGGATGACGACGAATATGAGTTCGATGGGTCTCGGATGGATTCGATTCGGACCACGACTACGTTTCCACACCCGATTCGTCATCGGTTCCAAGTTTGAATGATCCGATTTATCCGGTGAGGATGATGATGTTGACATTATTTGATTTTCGTACAACTTTGTTAGTTTTAAACATTTTCTATCTGTTTATTTTATTTTCTGCATTTTAAATACTAAGTTTGCTAATTTAATAGTTTTTCGTTTTCATAATCATTTTATGTCGTAGTAGTAAATTTAATCACTTTTAATAGTATTTAAATATTTTATCAAAAATCTAAGAACAAAAAAAATATTTTCGTATGTCGTTTTTAAAATATATAATTCATGTGTCGTTTTATCCGTATCGTTGAAATAATATTTAAAGTACCTTTATAGCTTCTAAAATAGCTTGAAGTCTATTTAGATAAACAAAGCGAACTTGAATTTTACAACCTGTACACGGTAAAACCATTTTGAAGTCGGACCGGTCCGGTGAGTTTCAGGACCGATCCGGGAGTTAAAAAATTGCTGAGTCATGTTGAGAGTTCTAATATGCAGCCACGTATACTCTCAATTTTGTCCATTTAAAGAAAGTAAGCTGAGAGTGAAAAAATTGCAAATTCACTCATTTACTTTCACCTTTCTATCTGTTAAAATTCTTTTCATCTGTTTCAACTAAAATGTCAAACCGATCATCACCATCAGTCAATTCATACGATCCGGAGGCAGTAGATGTTTTTGTCCCGGAGTCTAGCGCTTCAAATGTTAATTTATTGGTGAGTGCAAGGTTTGCAAATTCTCCAATATTGGTAGAAAGGGGTATCAATTTTGAAAAAATTGATCAGTTCGGAAGGGATTTAATTCAGAATCAAGGATGGAGAAAATTTGTTAAGCATCCTCGAGGAAGAATTAATGTTTCTATTGTTAGGGAATTTTATTCAGCTCTTTCTACTGTTACTACGGTAGATCCGTCACAGCTTATATCTGTTCGTGGTACACTTATTCACTTGTCACCTCATATTATCAATCATATCTACGAAATACCGATTTTCAATCAAATCCATAATCTTCATTTTGAATATCAATGGGCATTAGGGAACTCTTGTCACGTTGTTAACTATGTCACGGAAGCTTTTCCGTATTTGTTTCCAGAGTTTGATCAAAATTACGACTCTACCACTTCAGCTCTACCTACTCATCTGAGAGCATGGAAACGCTTCATTAACTCACGAGTCTATCCGACTAGTGACTTTGCGTGGGTTAGTGATAGTGAGATACTTTTATTATTTGCATTGATAAGCGGAGCTCATGTGGACTGGGGAATTTTGATTTTTAAGACGGCAGTAAACTTTGCAGTAGAGCGATATAATAATGGAAGGCCGATGCCTTTTGCCTGGTTGATTTCAAGATTATGTGTTCATTTGAATGAAGTCCCTGAACTTACCTCTGACGAGATATATCCGTCTCGTGATTATCGTAGAGGATTGCTACCGGTAGAAAATCCGGGTTGTTCGTCAACTATTTAAGATAGTTGTTGTGGGTAGTTGTTTAAGTTTGTTTAAGGTTGGTTTGCTTTAATAAGTTAGAGTTGATTAAGGTTAGTAAGTTAGTTAGTAAGTTTGTTTTATTTTGAATTTTTTTAGTGTGTAATAGTTTCTTTTTGTTTAATATATATGTTTCTGTGTTTTTAATATACGCGTATTATCGATAATTATAACGATCATCTATAATTTTAATTTAATTTTCGAACCTACTTTTTCATACTTATTGAACATCGGGACGATGTCACTTCGTAAGTGGGGAGTAGAGTTAGGTTTGAAAATTTCATTAAAATTTTCGAAAATAAATAAAAAAATTTATAAAATATAACCTTTTCATATAAATTAGTACTTTAATTACTTATTTATTAGTTTTAATTTTTCTTGAATAATTTAAGTTAGTTAATATATGAATAAAAATGATATAAATTGAGAAGATTAATTTTTGATTTAATAAAATATATTAGATATATTATGAATATGTTTTATATCTTTTATAAGATTTTTAAGATTTTAAGTATGTATAACTAAATAATTTTTGTCAAATATTTCTTTTATGGAATTATTCAAGTAATTTTTATATTTATAAATAAATTTTAGATAATTTTCTTTTCAAGATAAATTATGAATTTGGAATCAAAATTAGGAATGATGATTTTTGGACACCACAAAAAATATAACTATAAGTAAATAAGCCTCACCGAATAAAATTTCAATTTTGACCCCACCTCGAGCTTTTTAAAGAGTGATCAAGACCTCACTCGAATTTAGCCATTTTGATTAACTAAGAAATTTCCGACCCTTAGCTTGTTTTGGTCTACATTTCTTTGACATCCTTCGAGTTTAGATGCGTCTTATGAGAGGAGATGATGACAAAAGAGTTAAGAGTTGAGAAAAATGGTATATCTTTGAGATTGGAATGAGTTCGGATATGTTAGTGTCCTATGAAAAATTTATATTAGGAACAAAGCACCATTTTTACTGAATTAATCAAATATCGTGTATCTTCCTATCTTTGATCGACAATATAAAAATAAAATATATCGGTAGTAGCTACCAATGATTTGAGTGCAGTAGGGTGTTATCTAAACGTCCCTATATCACTATGAGGTATAAAGCTCCCGATAAAAATTCGAATCATAAGATCTCAAGAATAATTACGGGTTTAAGAAACCGGACTCGTAATTTTAGATCGAAAGAGTAGTACTCCGATCAATCTTGATGAAGCAATGCTTGTAAAATTTGATTATTTTCTACACACACTCACGCTTTAGTTCTTAATATTAAAAAAAAAAAAAAAAGAAGAGAGAAAATCGAAAAATAGTTGGAATAAAGGATGTTATTAATCGGGCTGTTTTTTATCAAGAATGTGAAGCGTAGAGTACGCATCGACTTGCATCTTTTCTTTTGATTCCTTTCTATCTTTTCGATTAACCAATGTCCTATCCTAATATATTAAGCCAATGTGTCTTCTATCGACTTAGTTAATGATTCCGAAATTCGTAATAATCGAGATAGAAAGTATTTCTAATATTTTATTTATATTTCTGAATTATTGCATGCATGTTTCCATCTAATTCATATTTGATACTTAATTTATTTAAGTTATATAAACTTTCTCTCTTATTAAATTTCTATAAAATTTATAACTTATATGTTTATAATATTGATTGATATATATTACTTTTGAAATTTTAATCGATCAATTATATTATATGTTATTTATATATTATCGCTTTTATTTTGCTTTAGAGACGATCAAAGTTTAAGTGGGGAGTAATTTGATGTATTATTTTTATATGATTGAATTTACGTGATTTTATTATGTTTTATCGACAAATTCTATATAAAATATATGAAATTATGATATAATTAGTATAAAGTATTAATCTTTATAAGTTTAGTATAGTTAGTAGTAAAAGTTAGTATTTATAGTAAAAAGTTGTAGTTTGTACCAGTTTTTAGTAACGGAATATATTGTGTCTATTTTACACGGGTATTTTGTGTTTATTCATTCTTGAGAATCCTAAGATAAACTAAAATCCCGAGTAGAGATACTTTTTGAAGTCAATTCAAGTCATTGGAAGGAAGTTATAAAGCGTCATTTGATATAAATGGTCGAGGAATAATTGTTTCTTAATCTCTAGAGCGACACGTATTGGGAATGGCTCGTTAAAAGACATTTTCTGGGAAAATGTTCTTCATGAAAGTTGAAGATCTTCATATAAGCTTTCTAATGCACTTTGAATCATGAAGATTGGAGGTCTACAACTCAAATGGTGATCAAGTGGTCATTTGACTTCAATTGGTAAAAATACCGAAAAAAGACACGTAAAACAAGTGGATTATCAAGAATACATTTTCTGAAGAAGTGGTCTTCATGGAAGTTGTAGATCATTCGAAGAGCTTTTCAATGAATCTTGAATTATGTCATTTGGAGTTCGGAATAATAAGTTATGAATTTTATAAGATGATTATGATTATATATATATTTATATATAATTATAAAATCATAATTACCTAACCGCTCACATGGGAGTAATGATGAGGCAGTTAGAGTCATGATTACACGGACCGATCCGGCAAGTTTTTGAGACCGGTCCGGGAAGGAAGAAAATCTATAAAAGGGAGCAAGAGAGACTTCATTTGGAGGTGTACCAATATATATATACAATATTCTATATATATTCTCTCCTCCTCTTTCTCCTTTTCTTTTCTTTTCTTTAGTTTGTAAATAGGCCTTATGCCAAAATAAATTAGTAGTAGTAGTATCGTAGTAATGCTCGGGAAATTCTCGAAGGTTCGGTGTTCTTGAAAGTCGTTGTAATGTCAGGAAAAAGACGATTTCGAGTCGCCAGATTGTAATCGGGTAATTTCTATAATAATTATGTTTATGTTTGTTATTTTCTTCTTTTTTATAATGTTATTAGGCTAGATCTAATAACTAGCCAAAGTTATGTAATCATATTATTTCGATCTTTTCGATAATGGAATGCTGTTAAAATAAAATTGAATAAAATTGAGTTAAAATGAATCTTTTTCTATTTCGCTACGTAAAGATAACATATTCGGAATGAAGTAATCAATCATGATGAATACCACATATAACCTGATGATGTACTGACCAGAGAAGTCAGGATATGAGTAAAAATAGAAAAACCGGAGGGTAAAAATGGCCGTCGATTAACGGAATCCTATTTCTACCCGGGGCGATTTGTCTGGAAAGATAAATCTTATTAAAATTTGTACTCGAGATCTTAATAATGTTAAAATCACAGTTTAATTGAAACTACACCGTTTGTATTAAATCGATCCGCTTGACAACCGGAGCCTCTTGAATAACATCGGCCATCTGACAAATGGAATCACCTCTTTTATCCGGGGTAGATTTGTACTCGGTACCTGTTTTGACTAACTAAGTTTAGCATGGGGCAGTTGTGGACCTTGGGTGATGACTTTTGACATATGACAATTTCATACGCTCGTGTGAGGAGGAATTGTTGACATTAGAGTCACCGTTTCAATTTGCTCAATTGGACCTAAAAAGGAAGATCGAACACATTCCATTAAATGAAAAGATTGAATAAATTGATTACATATACTTTGGCTAGTCTAGTCTTTAAACTATATATTGGTATCTATATATTTATATATATATATATATATATATATATATATATATATATATATATATATATATATATATATATATATATATATATATTTTACTATTTATGTACATCTATATATATTTATATATCTATATATATTATATTAGAATAACTTTTAAATTACGCATTTATTTTATGTTGGTTAGAGTAGTAGTAATCTGTGTTATAAAATTGCGGTTTAGATCGAGTTAATAGCAATCTCTTTGGTGTTTAACCACACTAAAAAGAATTACCACTTTTTCCACGAGGATTCGACACGACTCACCACTTTATCACACTACAATTTGACCGGTGCTGGCTGCCGGTTAGGATCCGTCTAACCTAGAAAAGGTCTGTCCCTTTCTTGACGCCCGTTTAAGGTGCAGTTTGGTGACGTCACTCCATCACTCCTCTCGTGGTTTACTAACAAACAACGCAACTAAATGACACATAAGTTAAACATATAACAACCGCCGTACCTTAAACATCTAACAACCGGAAATTCAACAAAATCACACTAAGATCCAAACAAAACAAACAAAACATCACCGTAACTTGGTTAATGAATGACTACACTAGTTTCCAATCTTATGTATATGTAGACTGTCACGAACGGATATGCACGTGTACGTGTGCAAATGTCCAAAGTTGTAACAGTATATCTTGTCTAAATATAATATATATATATATATATATATATATATATATATATATATATATATATATATATATATATATATATATTTATTTATTTATTTATTTATATATTTATATTTATATATATACTGTTACAATACTGTGTATGAGTTCATATATATATATGTATATATGTAACAAATATATATATATTTATTATATATATATATATAATGTTATATATATATATATATATATATATATATATATATATATATATATATATATATATATATATAATGTTACATATATATACATTGAAATATGCATATAAGTTCAAAAACGTAAAATTCGTGTCGTCTGTATTTGCATTTATGTTTTAGTGTAAAAAAAATTACACACATATATTTGATGATTACGACTTATTATAAATATTACGTGAAAGTTGTAATGTATAAATATGGACGATAGTATATGTCATGTGTATATATATACATTACAACTTTCACGTATATTTATAATAAGTCGTAATCAACAAATATATGTGTGTAATTTTTTTTACTATAAAACATATGCACACACACACATCTATATGTATATGCACACACACATCTATACGCACACACACATCTATATATATGCACACACACAAACACACACATGTATATATATATGTAGATGTGTGTGTGTTATATACTATATTTATACTTATGCATGGTCGTTATACTGTGATATGCAGCTCGTAGGCACCCCGGGAGCGTATATAATTGATCCATCGAGTCATTTCAAGGGAGTTTGGAATTTTAAAGGGGAATCCGCTAAGTTGACAAGTGTTTTAACAATTTTAAAAAAGTTGAGCGTTGGTGATGTAGATTTTGAAGACAGATTTAGAAAGTCCATATTTAGGCGATTTATAGAGGCGAATGAAAAACATGAAAAGTGGAAGTTCGGTGGCGTGATTTTCAGATATGTTGGATTCAACATGATATACCCCGACAGGGCTGATGAGCTGCATTTTAGGTTTGGTAACCGGGGACAACATGCGTGTTTGGCAGAGACGATTCGCCATGATATCTCGGCTTACGGTTTGGCCATCTTGATCCGACTTTGGGTACGGGTGATTCTATGTGCTTTGGCCCCGGATGTTACTTGGAAAAGTATAAAAACAAGCTATTACCATAAGAATTTTGGAGAGGGCATTTGAGCATCCTGTTCGAGTCGGTGCTCATACCGATGAGATTGTATACCGGTTAGCCTTGGTGTATTTTATTTATGGATATCTATTAGGGTGGAATGACAGTCTTGGAATCCCGAAAGAAATATTCTCCGTCGTTGAAGATTTGAATATTGTAAGTGAGTTTCCATGGGGGGAGTACTTATGGCGAATTACTTATGAAAAGATAGCAAACCTCATGCGGATTGTTAAAGCGCTCAGTTGTACAAAAGCAGGATCGAAACCAGCACAAGCCACCGGTTGACGGGTGGGCACCTGCGTTAGTATATTGGGCTTATGAACTTTTCCCACGTTTGCAAACAAGCGATCCACCATTTTGTGTTCGTATTGACAGTGAAGCCATCCCCCGGATGTTGAGATGGAAATGCATGGATGTTGTGATGATGACGATAATGGGGATGAAGGAATTGACGGTGAAGGAGAAGATCATGATGATGTCCATATCCATTCACCTATGCAGCACCGTACTAATGTTGTTGATGGAGGGGACACTATTCGAGGAGACCCGATAATTGACGCGGTTTGTAAGATGATCGAAGCGGCAACAAAGAAAATCCAAGATGGAATCAATGCCGAATTCGTTACCATTAAAGCTAGGCTCGACGCGCAGGACGAGGTCTTAAAGCATCACAGCGTCATTCTGAATCAATTTTATATTGCAGCGCGTAGTAGCCAGGTATGATTTTATTGACCTTTTTAAATACGTTTTAACAAGTATAATATTCTTTCATAACAAAATACTAATTCGGTAGTTTCAATTATAGGATCCAAACAGTGATGGGACGGGGCCTTCTGATACCGGGGGGAATAACCCAGGGACTGGCGCTAGACAAAGCAGCTCAGGGTTTATGGCGGGACTGAACCAGCCACAAGCTACTTCCACACCTGGTGTACAAGATCCGCGATCCACCCCGACAAACTTCACACAATCCACTTCACATATGGCCGAGGCTTTTGGATTCACCACACCGGGACTATTCATTTTGATCGAGAAGTCGGGTCGCGGCGATAGTTCACATAGGAATTTGAGCCCGATTATCTAGTCACGAAGAAGAAGCGCTCTTCAAGCTCGGGCGTAATCCTTCACGAAGGCCCAACAAATCTTCCATCTAGTAGCAATCGGCTATACAATATCGTTGTGCCGGATAGCGACAATCAAGTATCCACGGGCGATCATCGATGGTTGATGCGGATGATCGGCGTAAGCGTCTTTGTTACCTTAAAATGAGCCTTCATCCGAATCTGAAGCCAAGCAGAAATCCGTAAGAAGAAGAATACGTCCTGGATTACGGAAGAAAAACGGCGGATTTAAGTAGATACACACCCTTCCGTAGAGGAAACGATGAGCAATATAATGAATAGAGAAGGTGGCTGACATCAAAAGCAGGTGATACTCGGCAATTATTAAATGGGATTCGATCTGACGGAGACACTTTCGATTACCCTGCGGACCGTGACTTCTTCAACAACCTTATAGGCTCAGATAGTTATATTGCTTGCGAGGTAAACTCATTAACAGTTGTTTTCTCATTTCTGTAACATATATGCTTTCTGAGTAATAAACATTCCATTTGCAGCACATTGATGCATATGTGGGTCTAATAACGGCTCGTATGGAGGTTTACCCGCAATGTTATCGGAAGCATGCGAGGTTGTGCTATTCCTCTTTTGCAAGGATTCTTGTGTCCGAATTAGATAAATGGGATGGTAATTTAGCTGTGGACTGTCCGTACCAGCTTTCGTTAGAAGCTTCTGCATGGACCCGAAAACAACCGCTTATGCTATCTGGACGATTAACGATAAGCATTGGGTGCTTGTGGTCATGTCAATCACTGACTGGACGATCATCTTATACGACAGCCGATACAAACAAGACAATTCGGACCTAATAGATCCAACCATAGAGAAATGGTGTCGATATATGAGGAATCTTCATTATCGAGATCGATGAGATTGCAAAAAATCACAATGGATGCTCGATCCGAGATCAACCATCATTTCGTGAAATCTTGCTCACCGATAAAGAATGTCCATGCAGACGAAGAATTGGTACGTATGAAACCTTATTTAGAATTGTTAATTTTTTTTTAGTTGCCTTATTTAGAATTGTTAATTTGAACATTTCAATTTCAAAATGTATGGCTTTAATATGCGAGGAAGCTATGTGGGATTTTTCACATTTGAAGATTATGGAGCTTTTAATCATAAATGAGGCGAGGATAGATGAGTGAATGATCTAACCGCATACATAGGTTCCGGAACAAAATGGCCGTAGATCTTTTTACACGGCATATAGGAGTTTGATATTTATTATCTGAACTTATGGTGTTGTAATATCTATACTATTTCTCCATTATCTGTAGAATGAAAAGAGTCATGATACATTGGCTTACATACAATGCTTACAAACATAAAAAGAAAGAGAGTAATGATACATTGGCTTAAATAGGAAATGACGACGTCTTACTAAATGCATACATAAATAAAAAGAAAGAGAGTAATGATACATTGGCTTAAATAGGAAATGACGACGTCTTACTAAATGCTATTCATTGTCTAGTAATCACCACATTAAACACGACATGATTTTCAATAGGTTCATCAACGACTTCAAAGATGCATTCATCTCCTACATTTAGGTCATTGTCGGTAATGAAATCATTCAACCCGCTTAAACGAACTTGTTGATAGTTTGAAATAGAAGCTACAATTCTAGCACGCCATGAATCCCCTGTGGCAATTCGCAGTTCGGCCGTCTTGTTTCGCAACATGTCGTTTGTTCTAGCAAATGGCATTGGAATATTCTAAAAATCACAAACATTTTTAAATACTGTTATAAATTGCAATGAGGAAGTTAGATACACAAGAAAACAACTAAAAATATCAAATCCATCTCTCACCACATAACCATGTGAAAATGCCCAGTTTGCCAGCGTAATCTGAAAATGGGGATTTTGGTGACTTGCACCTGCATCATCTTCTTCACCATGGGAAACAGAAAAAGTCTTCTCACAAGAAGTGTGATCCAGCACAATAGTGTCGAAAATGAAATTCCCTATGTGTTCAAACACTATAAACTCCCCCTCATTCAAGTCATGAGCGGCCACATACTCCTCCCAACCTTCCCCAAAGAAACGAAGAGTTCCATTGTCTCCGGCTCCAATCCTCACTTCCCATGTCCCTAATCGGCTTCTGAGAACGGTCATATCTATGTTCCCCATCGTGTCGTTCCACCTATTATAGCATGCTGGAGGTAGCGTCTATGAAAAAAGAAACATATCATGTTGGTGCAATCATAATATAAGTTATATAAATGTAAGTTAATTAATAATGACATACCAAACTTGTAGCGAAACCGCCATCAAGAACTTTAAAGAAACTTGGAAAATCCATTTGCTTCAGTGTATAGTAAAAATAGCCGAAGTTCTTTTAATTGTTCGTTCTTGTATGATTATTTGGGATGTCTCATAGTATATATAGGGAGAAGGGGGCGGGACTGAAGTCTCGTCACAAGTCGTGCATGATTTTACGACGATAATATTGACGTCAAATGGACTCTGACGACGATAGTATTGACAATCTCAACAGGAGGTGTTTGGTGTGTTCCACCGGTCGTGTACAAGGCTTTAATGTTCAACTTATACCCAAGAGGATCAATGCCGGCTCTCTTGTAAATTTTCTCCGTCATTTCGTCAAAGGAAATATTCCTGTTCACGCAAGTGATATAAGCGGTTCCATTCGAATAAGACCATTCTTTACCGGATTTGTGATTCCATTTCCCATTCAAAGTAAATGAAATACCCAACATGTTGTCACCTGAGAAAAAATCAATAACCACTCGTCAATATCCACAAGTAATTTTAAACTTTGAAATAGGTCCGTGTAAGCATATGTGTGTATATAGCTTTTTACATAAAAGAGAGTGTATGTATAGGTGTATGTGTATATCTATATATAGGGAAATTGTACACACGCATACATATAAATATAATGGCAACTTCTACGTATATATATATATATATATATATATATGTGAAATCGACACGAGTACGATATCCAATGTACATATATATGTATATACTGTTACAACTTTAGACAGTATATACTGTTACAACTTTGGACAGTATGAATATGAACTCGACACGAGAACGATATCCAATGTGCATATTTACATGACACTTACAATATCCGTTTGTCACTTTTTCTTTTTATAACTTCGAATACACAAACATACACACACGATATCCGAACCTTTATGATATGAGTGTATAAAGGTGTGTGTATGTGTGTGTTTATATATATATGTATACATGATACAAACAGACACACATTTGCACGCATACACGTGCATATCCGTTCGTCACAGTATACATATACATAAGATTGGAAACTAGTGTAGTCATTCATTATCCAAGTTACGGTGATGTTTTGTTTGTTTTGTTTGGAGCTTAGTGTGATTTTGTTGAATTTCCGGTTGTTAGATGTTTAAGGTACGTGTCATTTAGTTGCATTGTTTGTTAGTAAACCACGGGAGGAGTGATGGAGATGCCGGACGATTCGGTAAAACAAAGATTGAAATACCTAATCTGCAGGATGCCTCACTTCCGGCTGAGGCTTTACCAAGCTGCTGAGTGGAGAGATGAACAAGAGAACCTACAAATCCTCTACGAGCTGTCCTATAGGACCTCATTTCTTGCAGGCATGAGGAAGGCCATAACTGGTGAGAAGGAAGGAGTGGAATCGAAAACAACCTAGACCTACAAGAACCTCGCTTTCGGGTGGAGGCTTTCACCGTAAGGCAGAACGGAAGTCGTCGATGGTATTGTCGTTGTTCGTTCTTATTTGCGTTATGTCTTATGTGCTATGTGTTATTTCGTCGCCGTCGTATTTGGTTAGGTTACATTGTCAGTACTATTAGGCATATGCATATACTAACCCATTAAATTACAAAATTCAAACTAAGGCAATTATATACATATATACTAAAGATATTAAATGATAATATGGCTAAAGGCAATCCGAGAATTAAATATGATACAAGGCTATTAAATATCATATTTGCACATAATTTTGCTAATGCATATATATGCACATCATTTTGTTAGGTTACATTGTCAGTAATATTAGGCATATGCATATACTAAGGCATTAAATTAGAAAAATCATACTTAGGCATTTATATACATAAACTAAACATCTAAAATGATAAATAGTATAAAGCAATTAATATATTAAATATGATACTAAACACTCTAAAGGGAATAACCTAATTTTCACATAATGAGTATATAATATATTATACGTATGATAATGTGAAAATTATGAAATATTGTGAAAATTCATAGTATACTTTCATAATCATTTTCACATTGTTAGTATATATTATACTTAATATATTACATACTATTTATGTGGAAATAATTATCAAATCATAGTAAACATTATATGATCACAAAAAAGTTGCTTTTCTCAACCAAAACTAAAAAATATTAAAAATATTAAACAAAAAAAAAATGGCGTTAAATATGCTTTTACGTCATTATTATTGGCGTAAAAAAAATTTTACGCTAATAATAATGGCGTAAAAGCATATTTAACGCCAATAATAATGGCGTACTAACATGTTTAACGGCAATAATAATGGCGTAAAAACATGTTTAACGCCAATCACTGGTACATCGTCTTCATCATTCTGTTCATCACAATTTACACACCAATTTACACAAACTTCCTCATTCAACACAGTATCCCTAAATCTTAATACTAAACGCCAATAACAAACAATCTCTACTAAAATCATACAGACATAGGTGTTAATTAATCAATTTCATCGTCTTCATCATTTTCTTCATCAAATTCAAAACAATAAACACATTCTATGAAGTTACAAAAAAACAAATTATACTTACTCATGCCGAACTTCCTTCATGGAGCTCCCTCTATGTTTGATGATACCAAACTTGAAGATTAAACACAGGCTCTTTGTTTGATAAGATTAAACAATTTGTTTATGTTTTTTGGTTCAGCTAAGAGTTGTGTTGTGGCAACCAATTCACACATAAATAACATTGAAATATAGGGGAATTGCCAAATAACTAAATTTTGGCGCTCACGATGTATTTTTAACGCCACTATTATTGACGTTAAAATTTTAACGCTGATAATAATGACGTTAAAAATACCTCGTTACGCCAATAACCTTCAGTTGTGTTATTGGTTGGTTTAACGACGATATTATTGTCGTTATGGATGTATTTACGACAATAATATTGTCGTATAACCTAAATACAATTGTGTTCACTTTTGCCACTTTAATTCCAGAGAGGAGGGGGCGCAACCAAGCCTGAATTTCCAAAATCCCGGGAAAGTAACCTCTTCCTATTTTTATTGTGTCAGAAAATAGCTTTTTTCTATTTTAAAAGTGAAATAATGGTACCCAAATAGCTGGTCATCTCCTCCACAGCATCCCTCTCCCCTTCCATTTGTGGCTGTTGGAAGAGATGGGCGTCCACATTTTTTTCATCATCACCACCACATATACATCCCATGCTTTTCTCTCATGTTCTTTCATATACTTGCAGCCTTGCAGGAAACACACAAACCAGATCTGTTCATGGCGAAGCATTTTTTTTTGTTTTGATGATGTTAAATAGAAAATCTCAGTCACAAATTGGGAAATACGAGTTTCTTTTTTATGATTTGAGATCTAAGAAAATTGATTTTTGAGTTTTATTATCATACGAAATGTAATTCGTAAGTGTATTTTCCATCAATTTTCATTCTTGGTGAGAATCAATGAACAGATCTGGTTTTCTGATACATAATTTTTTAGATCTGTACTGTATTTCTTTTTTGTGATTTTGAATTTTATATATCAATTTCCATAGGTTTAAAAATTTTTCTTCAAAAAAAAATTTCAATTGTCCAGCTATTTCTGCTAATGGATCCGTGAAAGCACTTGATTCAAAGAATAGGTCTTAAAAAATCTAATATTCTATTTTTGAGCATTTGTATTTATGATTTTTCATGTTTTTTCGTCATGGATTCAAGATGTTAATGTTAAAGGTTTGATGTTCTTGAAATATTCCAGTTTTTCACTGTTCTTGCATTGTGATTCAGTCAATGTCTTTAATTTCTTCCTTGTAAATTTTGTACCCAAGAAAATGAAATTATTTCAGAACAGAAAAGAAAAAGTGATATGCAAAAGGAATTAAAAAAATATAAAGTTACATGAATAAGATAAAAAAACGTGAAAAGATGACCCAAAGTATGAGAAAGAATTTCACACCTTCAACCAAATAATTTTTCACCATCTGTAAAATAAATCAAACCAATAAAAAGTTGCCATGTGTTAAAAAATGACAGTGTGGCTGACTTTAATTGCCCAGACCAGTACGCTTGCTCTAACCCGCCCCCTAATGGAAAATACTTGTTGTGGGGTGAGGGAATTTGAGATGAAATAATGGGTGAAACGATCAGAACTATATAATTTAAATACAAAATAAAGCGCGTGGTCTGTATTTACCACGTGATGTCTCCATGAACAGATGTAAGACACCACATAAAAATTACCCCAACCCCACCCCTAAACAGTAGTAAATAATACTCTTCCCTGCCTCGAAACATAAGTCGTCTTAGCTAGAGTTTTTACATATATCAAAAGTATTGGGTGTTGTCCTTTATACCACTTCGACATATATATATATATATATATATATATATATATATATATATATATTACACACGCGCGCCTGAGCATAACGGTTACTCGGAGCAAAGCTATTTGCATATAGTTGAAACTTGGTTACGTAATAAAATGAAAATTCTACCATAACCATCTAATCATATTTTCATTTTGGTCACGTGCCTTTGACACTGCCGTGTATATGAATAGTCTTGTCCACGGTTACAGTTGACATGTTTTCTCTTTTTGAGAAGATTTTTCCATAGATCTCTAACTATGGCAAATTGCCTTCTTTTGGTTGCATATGTTATCCATGGTTCAAACGCTTTACTCAACATCAGTGACGGACGCAGGATCTCGGGTAAGGAAGGACAGTAAAAAATTTGAAGAGAAAAATAAAAAATTTAAGGGAGGGCAAACAAGATACATACTACATATATTAGTAGGATTTTTTCGGATTATCCCTCCTTAGCTGTATGTAGGTCCGCCAGTCAACACAAACTTGAACCATGCTCTCTTGCACGTGTTACCGATGGCTCAGACCTTACTCTCTTAATTACTCAAAGTGCCTATCTATGTCTTGATCGATCCACACAGTCACAAAATATATATGCTTCTCGTCATGTCAGATTTGTCGAAATTGTTTTTTGTTTTCACAGTCTTACCAATGTTACTCTTGACCCTCTATCCTCCACCATTAATTCTCCTATCCCTATGGATTCCTCAACCCTCCCTGCCTTCCCCTCCTCATTCTTTTCTTACGCTTGAACCCTTGAGAGACGGGAATCGAGCATGGCAAGGACTTTGCGAGGACATCCGTTATCTGTCATGGGCGTAATTAAACATGAGAAACACGAGCAACACCTTGATTCATCTGATCTCTAATAAATTTATAATCAATAAAATAAGATATCAATAGGTTCTACAATATAATCAATGTCGCAAGAAAGTTGTATTTTTATTTTATTTTATTGTAGACGTAATATTACTCGATTGTTAAGGTGTTAGTAACCAACAATATAGAAAAAATATACCTAATTAAAAAGTATATTTAATAAATTAAAACATACTACATGTATACGATCGATGATACTCATCTACAATTTTATTTTTTTTGAGGGTGATACTCATCTACAATTAATCTTGAAGGTAAAATAGTTTAGATAAGAAAAGGAAAGAAAAAGAAAAAAAAAGGTGTGTAATTACTCAAATGTAGCATAGGTTAATTAGACATTTGTCATTGCCAACCCATGCAACCAATTGAAAGAAGCCAATTAACTCTCCACGCTTCAGCTCGAAATCATCTATATTAAGCTGGCTTTTCTTTTGTTGCGTTTACACTACACAAAGCTATCTAAACCTCAACTAAACAGGAAAAGAGAAATCTTGCTTGATTTGAAGGAGAAACGAAGCCAAATTCTCGTGTCCCTTTTGTCAAAATGGGAAAGATCACTCAGCAGCAGGAAGAATGGAGTTCAAATATTGCTACTTTATTGAAACATGCATGTAATTAAATTAATTAAGCTTCCAATTCTTGTTTAAATCTCAGAAATTTAATTTCCCTTTTTTTAAAGTAAAATCAATATTTAAGACCCGTCTGATTGTTTATATATTAGTTTATTAATCAATTTTGGGATAATTTTGTTATAACTGCAGTTGAACATCAGCAGCTAAGGGAATTTATGGATAAGTTTCCGCCAATTCTGTATCGGCTACCAGCTGATGGTACTTGTACAGCAGAGTGCTATGCGCCGCCAATTCCACTTTCTGCAAAAGTTGAAGATGTTAAGCTTGTAGGTTCTTATCCTGATTCTGTGGTGCTTAGCCTTGCTGCTGAAAGGGATGATTTGAGGATGAAAGTGTATGAACTGAAGCAACAACTGGCTGAGTATAATGGAGAAAGCAGTGACGACGACGACGACATCGAAATTTCTTCTGATGGAAACATGTCTGAAGATGATGATTCTGATGATGAAGGATGTTTTGGGGTGTTGTAAATTTTCAGACTTTATAACTGCATGCATGTCGGTCTCTTTTTTGTTTCATGATTCGGCTTAATGTAATGTGCGTATATATGTTTGGGGAGGAAGCAATTTTGGTGTAACTAGTTCTGTATCGGTTTGCTTCCCATATAGGTACATCAGTATCAGTATGTGTCATGACTCATGTGTGTGTTGATGGACTATGTTTGTAATAATATCCTTCAGTTCAGTTCAGTTCATGTACTTAATTAACTAAGCAGAATTAATGTGTTTGTATGTAGTTGTTTATCAGTTGTTATAATATGCAGTCTGCTACTTGGTACTTTTCTCCATTTTGCTGTCTGGTAAGCGCTTTTAGTTCTTGTTGGAGATTTTGAATAAAAAATTAATAATGGAGGGAATAATCCGAATGGACATGTGACAAAGAGCTGCATCGGTTCGGTGAAAAATTTGCAATCATATAAGGGTTGTATCTGTTCGGTTGAATCATTTTTGAAAGGACGCAATTCGGTAGTAAATTGTTTGGTTTGTTTGACCTTTTCTCTGCACATTAGCTAAATAATAGGACTGATTAGGTGTTGTTTGTTATTTCTCCTACATTTACGGGTAGTGCCTGGTCTCCACTTTGGAGATTTTGTAGGGATTTCAGTTATTCCTCTTTCTTGTATTTTGCTATTTAAAGCTTCAGTTGCTATCAAATAAAGGCAGAGTTTTCGTTTTGATTCTATTACTCCAATTGTTAAATACTTGCAACAATTGGTAGCAGAGCCTACTCACTAGGGTCTGTTTGAAAGAAAATCAAAAGAAAAATGGCAGAAAGTAGCTATAACAATGGGAAATTTGTTCAACCGGCAATACCAAAGTTTGACGGCTACTATGAGCATTGGGCAAAGCTCATGGAGAATTTTCTGCGTTCAAAGGAGTACTGGAATTTGGTGGACGAGGAATCACTCAAATTCCTGCAGAAAGCAGAGCAAATGATGCACAGGTGAAAGAAATTGAGGAGCGGTGAAGGATAGAAAGGTCAAAAATTATCTCTATCAATCTATTGACAGAGAAATCATGGACACTATCCTGAACGATGATACCTCCAAGCAGATATGGGATTCAATGGCCCAAAAATTCAAAGGATCCACCAGAGTGAAGAGAGCTCGACTTCAAACTCTTAAGACCGAGTTTGAAATGTTGAGAATGAAGGAAGGTGAATCGTTGAATGGGTATTTTGGGAGAGCATTGATTATAGCCAAAAATATGAAGGCTTGTGGTGAGAAGATTCATGAGAAAGACATCACAGCAAAAATCTTGAGATCACTCAGTCCAAAATTCAACTATGTGGTGTGCTCAATTGAAGAATCCAACAATGTTGACACATTGACTGTGGATGAACTTCAAAGTAGTCTTCTGATTCATGAACTCAGAATGAAAAATGTTGTAGAGGAAGAACAAGTTCTGAAAATATCCAGTGATGACAGAGGCAGAGGAAGAGGAAATTTCAGAGGAGGTCGTGGTAGAGGAAGGGGCAGACAATCTGTGGATAAAGCTACTGTGGAATGCTATAAGTGTCACAACCTTGGACACTTCAGATATGAGTGTCCCACCTGGGAAAAGGGTGCTAACTATGCTGATGTTGAAGGAAATACTGAGGATGATATGCTTCTTATGGCACATGTAGAACTCAACAATTCACAAAGGGAGGAGGTATGGTTTCTGGACTCTGGCTGCTCAAATCATATGACAGGAAATAAATCTTGGTTTGGCCAGGGTCAATTGAATGAGAACTTCAGACATTCTGTGAAGTTAGGCAACAATCACAGAATGGAGGTTTTAGGAAAAGGAATCATAAATCTGGAAATTGATGGGACAAAACATACCATCAACAATGTCTACTTTGTACCAGAATTGAAAAACAATCTGCTAAGTATTGGCCAATTCCAGGAGAAAGGTCTGACAATTCTCATAAAGAATAACTGCTGCAAAATCTATCATCGGACAAGCGGGTCGCATACTCAGAGTAAAATGACAAACAAACAAGATGTTTGTCTTGCTGGCAAAGATACAACAAGAATCAACCTGCTTCAATGCTAAATCTGAAGCATTAGGGGAACTATGGCACAAGAGGTTTGGACACATAAACAATCAGAATCTGAAGAAACTACAAAGGTGGGTACTAGGGATGCCAGAAATCAACACACCATCTAAAGTCTGTCAAGCATGTTTGAAGGGAAAGCAGCATAGGGTGACCATTCCAAGAAAGAGCAAGTGGAGAGCTGACAAACCTCTACAACTGGTTCACTCTGACATTTGTGGCCCTATTAGTCCCACATCCCACAGCAATAAAAGGTATGTTTTGACCTTCATTGATGATTTCTCTAGAAAGCTTTGGGTTTACTTACTACATACAAAGGATGAAGCCTTTTCTATGTTTAAACAATTCAAAATAAGTGTAGAAAAGGAATGTGGTTTGCCTATTTGTGGACTAAGAACTGACAGGGGAGGAGAGTTCACCTCAAAGGAATTCTTACAGTTTTGTGCAGCCAATGGTATAAAGCGCCAATTAACCAGAGCCTATACTCCCCAACAAAATGGGGTGGCAGAACGCAAAAACAGGTCCATTTTGAACATGGTCAGGTGTGTGCTTGAAGACAAGAGGATGCCTAAAATTTTACGCCGAAAGTCGTAAAATGGGCCCGCCATGTGTTGAAACAGATCCCACTGCAAAGATGAAAGACAAAACCCCTGAGGAATGTTGGAATGGCAGGAAGCCTAATGTTGATTATCTCAGAGTGTTTGGATGTGTTGGTAATGTCCATGTGCCAGATGCAAAGAGGCAGAAGCTAGATGCAAGGAGTCAGAAATGCATATTCCTTGGCTACAGTGACGAATCCAAGGGATACAAGATGTATAACCCAACTACCAAACAGATAATTGTAAGTAAAGATGTTGTTTTTGAAGAAAGTGAGTGTTGGGATTGGGGGAGGAATGATGCTGAAATCAGAAGTGACTCACTTGTCTGGGAAGATGAGGAAAGTGACTTGGAATATTCAAGTGATGAGGAAGAAGGAATTGATGCTCCTGATGATGATGCAGAAACTGATCAGGAAACACCCATCCAGAACACACCACAAGGTGATCAAACTCCTGATATTCAAAGTACCAATGATGAAACACATCAGCTGGTTGAAAGAAGAGTGAGAAGAGCTCCAGGCTATTTACAAGATTATATACTTGGAGAAGGTCTATCGATGAGGAAACAAGACAAAATCTAGTTATGTTTATCTCTCCGATGATCCAACAAGTTTTGAGGAAGTCGCGATCGATCAAAAATGGATAGATGCAATGAACTTGGAGATGGAGTCCATTGTTAAAAACCGGACATGGCAACTAGTTGAAGCACTAAGCGAGGCAAAGGTCATTGGAGTTAAGTGGATATACAGGACAAAATTGAATGTAAATGGTGAAGTGGACAAGTGTAAGGCAAGACTTGTTGCCATGGGTATGCCACAAGAGAAAGGAATTGACTACAATGAAGTGTTTGCACCAATAGCTAGATGGGACACAATCAGAACTCTTATGGCTTTGGCAGCTAAGAATGGATGGATACTCCATCAATTGGATGTAAAAAGTGCCTTCTTGTATGGAGAATTACAAGAAGATGTCTATGTTGCTCAACCTCGAGCGGTATGAAAAACAAGGAGAAGAGGCTAAAGTGTACAAATTGAAAAAGGCTTTATATGGCTTGAAACAAGCCCCCAGGGCATGGTTCAGCAGAATTGAAGGTTACTTTTTAAGCCAGGGCTTTGAAAAAAGCAGCTATGAACATACTTTGTTTGTCAAAAGGGAAGGCAAAAACAGTCTCATTGTAAGCATATATGTTGATGACCTTGTCTTTACAGGTAACAACTCTGACATGCTAAATTCATTCAAGAACTCCATGAAGAATGAATTTGAAATGACTGATTTGGGTGTCATGAGTTATTTCTTGGGAGTGGAAGTACAACAAACTGCTAGAGGTATTCACATCTGTCAAAGAAAATATGCAGAGGAAATTCTGGTAAAATTTGGAATGAAGGACTGTAATCCTGTCAAAAATCCTTTAGTACCTGGAAACAAGTTGACTAAAGATGAGGAGGGCAAGAAGGTTGATTCAACTCATTATAAACAGCTAATTGGAAGCTTGATGTACCTAACTGCTACTAGACCTGACTTAATGTATAGTGTCTGTTTGTTAAGTAGATTCATGGCCAATCCAATGGAATCTCATATGATGGTACGCAAAGAGGTGCTCGAGATATTTGAAAGGAACTACCTGGACTAGGAATTATGTACAAGGTTGGATGTCACGATGATTTACTAGCATACACCGATAGTGACTATCTTTGGGGATCTTGATGAATTTAAGAGCTTACGGATATGTGTTCTTACTAAGTAAAGCGGGTCGTGGCATGGTCATCTAAGAAACAATCGGTGGTCACATTGTCAACAACCAAGCAGAATTTATTGTGCTGCTTGCTGTGCTTGCCAAAGTGTTTGGATCTTTGAATATTTTGAAACAAATAGGTGAAACTCAAGTCGACTCCATTACTTATACTATGTGATAACTCTTCCACTATTCAACTTGCTAAGCATCCAGGTGTTCCATGGAAAAAGCAAACACATTGCAATCGATTTCATTTTTTCGAGGAATCTTACCAAGGAAGGCACAATTAAGATCACACACTTTGTGGTACAAGAGAACAAATTCTTTGATATGTTTACTAAGCCTTTAAGGTGGAAGTTTTGAAAGATTCAGAGCTGCACTTGGAATGAAGATGGCAACGGATGTAAACCGAAATGCAATATGCATTTTAGTTTAGGGGAGGATTTGTTTGGTTTGTTTGACCTTTTCTCTGCACATTAGCTAAATAATAGGACTGATTAGGTGTTGTTTGTTATTTCTCCTACATTTACGGGTAGTGCCTGGTCTCCACTTTGGAGATTTTGTAGGGATTTCAGTTATTCCTCTTTCTTGTATTTTGCTATTTAAAGCTTCAGTTGCTATCAAATAAAGGCAGAGTTTTCGTTTTGATTCTATTACTCCAATTGTTAAATACTTGCAACATAAATAACCCTTCATTTTCTCCTAAGTTATTATGTTGGAGATGTTTGATTACTTTTCTTGATTTTTACCTTTGGTCTGTGTTTATATTTCAACTTAAAAAGACTTTTCTGTGTGTACTTTTGTTAAGATCACGGGAAGCGTTTGATGTTGACAACTTTTATGCCATGCTTTTTGCTCTTGTTGTAGAGTTTTTGTACATTGTGTGTGTTGTTTCAGAGGGCCTCTAGGCATGCATATATGTATGTATGTATGCATGCATGTTTTAGTGGTCACCTAGCAGCTAGTGTTTCAACTACATCCGACATCGTTGCTCTGTACTGAAATGGAGTCACAGTGTTGACTGGCGATCTCCGGTCACAACTGCTGCAAGCCTCTAACTGCAAGAATTTGAAAATCCTAATAATCTAAAACAAGGAATGTAATTCAGACTCCAAAGAATAAAGTAACGTTTAGATTAGATGGAGGAAAAAAATGGGTAGGGATCTCTTGCGGGAATGATTTGAAAAAAAAAAAAGAAAAAAAAAAAAAAAAAAAAAAAAAGAACCACCGGCCCCTCCTCTTAAGGGTGCAAATTACCATTATGTCACTTAAGAACAAGGGTTATGCCCATATGATTACTCGAACCGAAAACCTAAGCACTGGACCCTCCTCTTCATCTTCTCGTCTCCTGCTGTATCATCAACATCATCTCTGTGGATTACATTCGGATTATCATCACCTCGTATCCTTCTCCTTCATACTGAGTTTTAGAAGAGAAGATTTCAGAGGAACTTGAAGGATTTGTTACCAAATCAGAGTTTCAACTTTGACCCCTCATATCTCCAAAAGAAGAGAGCTAAAGGTATGCTTTTTATTCCACGTTTCTTTCCTGCGCTTCGAAACTTCTTCTCTGTGTTCTTCTCTATGTTTTCTGTGCTTATTCGGAGGCGATACATCAACCAAATGCTCATTTCCCCGTTCTTAATTCATAAAAAGTCAGTGCCACATGATAATCAAATCAGTGAGTTATCAGGGAATCACTGGTTGATGGTCTTTTCTTTTTAATTGCTTTTTTTTTTAATTTTTATTTTATTGGATTGATGAAATGATTAAGATGAAAAAGCAGAGCGATTTCTGTTTGCTTCAGAATACATTAGCTATGGTTGGAGATTTATGGCGATGCCTTAAATTTAGTTGGTTGAGGTTAAAGGTTTAACCTTTACAAAAAAAATAAAAAATGGTGTTTCAGAGTAAAGAGATTAAGGTTTTTAAGGATAGCTGAAAGTATTTTCATGTTCAACCGTTTGCTGGACTAGTTATTTTAGTGAATATTCATGGCCTAATCGAGATTAAGGTGTTTTATAGTTGGATTAGTTTCTTATGGTTAGGTTTGTTAATTGGGAGGAAAAGTGTTCGATTAGATCATTCACCAAAATTTCACTTTTGAAATATGATTGTTGTTAATTGATGGTGCCTATTTTGTTGCTTAGTTGCTGCAATGTACTCTTTTTTCCAGGTTGGTATGGCGACATGCCATAGGATGTTCGACTAATTGCTTAATAGACGGTCTATTTCGCACTGTTCTCAAAGACACGATGTCGACCAAGTTCTACAAAACTGTAAAGCCACTTTTCCAAACAAATACGAAATCAAATGAAGAAATGGCCGACGTCATAGCTAAGTCCCTTGCAACTTCAAAATATTTGAGTCCCATCTCTTCATTGGATACCCATCTCAATTCCCAGGTGATCCACCTGGTCCTCACAAACCCACTTATTCCACCCGAAAACTGCTTACGCTTCTTTGAGTTTCTGCAAACAAACCCATCTCTTCCATCCCGTAAACCGAATCTTCAAGCCCATGTAGCATTGGTTTTCCGCTTATTCAAAGCTGGAAATTTCTCCGAAGCCTTTAAGATTTTGAACTCTGTAGCAGTGGACGACAACCTCAGACGACCGATCTCAGAAGTAGCTTCTTTAGTGGGTGGTAATCACGTTTCTCCCAAGAGTGTAGGCAAGCTGTTTGATATGTTGTTTAGGGTTTACGCAGATAACAAGATGTTTGAGGAGGGTCTGGAGGTTTTCGAACACATGATTAATAATGGTTTTGTGGTTGGTGAGAGATCTTGTACAGGTTATTTAGTTGCCCTTAAGAAATCTGGTCAGTTTGATTCGTTGATTGCGTTTTTTGATAAAATGGTGAAGTCAAATGTGGAGATTACAGTTTATTCAATGACGATTGTGATTGATTGTCTTTGTAAACAAGGGCATGTTAATAAAGCTAGGAAATTAGTGGATGAGATGGTTTGTAAAGGAATCAAACCAAACCACTATACGTATAATACGTTATTGAACGCCTATATAAGAATGTCCGATGTTGTTGGACAAGAAGAAACTTTGCGGGCAATGAAGAAAGATGGAGTGGAGTTCAGTGTAACTACTTACACTCTATTGATTGAAAGGTATTGTAGCTATGGGAAGATTGATCAGGCTGAGAAGTTATTTCATGAAATGCACAAGAAAAATATTAAGGCTGATATCCGCGTATACACTGCTATGATTAGTTGGAACTGCAAGTTGGGAAACGTCAAGAGGGCTTTTGCATTATTTGATAAAGCATCAGAGGAAGGTCTTCTCCCGACTGTTCAAACCTATGGGGCCTTGATAAATGGGGTTTGCAAACTCGGCCAGATGGACGCAGCTGAATTTTTACTTAACGAGATGCAAAGCAAAGGAATTGATTTAAATCGAGTGATATATAACACTTTGTTGGATGGTTACTGCAAGAAAGGGATGATTGATGAAGCATTAAGATTTAAAAGTGTCATGGATAAGAAAGGGCTAAACGCTGATGTGTATGTTTATAATATAATTGCCACAGGGATGTGTAAGATAAATCGCCATGTGGATGCTAAAGTGCTGCTGCTTTCTATGGAAGACAAGGGCGTGGCTCCCAACACTGTCACGTATACTACTTTGGTTGACATATATAGCAAAGAAGGAAACTTTTTTGAAGCAAAGCGGATACTTCGTGAGATGGAGAAAGTGGGAGAAAAACCTAATGCAGTGACATACAATGCAGTGATAGATGGCTATTGTAAGAAAGGGAGAATGAAGGAGGCTCGTCTACTATTCGCGGAGATGGATGACAAAGGCTTGATTCCCGATGTTATTACTTATACCACTCTTATACATGGAGAGTGCATGCATGGAAAGATCGATAGTGCTGTGAAGTTGTTCAATGACATGTCAGGGAGAGGTCTAGTGCCAAATATAGTAACTTATTCGGTACTTATATCAGGCCTGTCTAAAGAGAAAAGAACAGAGGATGCTTTTAGATTGTATGAAGAGATGAAAGCAGCAGGCCTGACTCCAGATGACGCTGTGTACTCTTCACTTGTGGGAAGTCTTCATGGGTCTGAATCTTAGCTCGGGGACTAGGAAAATCTGGCGAAATCTTGCCCTTCTGGTTGTATGGCTTTTGCATGCTGCATATGGTTTCTGTACATTGAGCTAAAGAGCTTTGTCTATGTAATGGCACTGCTCCTTCTGGTGTGCTACATATCAGGTATGAATGTATATAATCCTTACGAAAGCACAAAGATCGATATGATTCAACTGTTTACAAATGTTTCCAGACTGTTGCGGAATTGTTTTCAACATTCTTACCTGTGACTCACAAGTACTGATGGAAGAAAAATAGGCAGGATTGTGGGGCAGAAAGACTGGCTGGAGGGACATATATGTCGTGCTAGTTGGATTCGTATTTTGATCTTTTAGCAATTACAAGCTTCTTTGGTAATAGCACAATGCAGCAATGCAGTTCCAAGCAACGAAGAACATGTAATGATAAGAGGAATATACTGTGTCAATCGTAACGATAATCTGTCATGAATCATCATCGAGAGGTTGCAGGGTGAGAGGCTTTCGAGCATATCCATTGCCTGGAAATACATAATTCAAACATAAACAATTATAGATATCTTTTGCTGTGGAGATTGACAGTACTGTTCACAGTCATTCTTCACCACACTGGTTCTCGGAGTTTTGATGCCTTTCTCCATATAATGTCATTGTTCATAGCCTTAAAAGGATCATTTTTAGAGAAACTGCCCCGTAGAGGAATCAGAGTTTGCCTCTAGACAGTAGAAACCATTGAAAGACAGAAAACAGAAGCTGAAATAGGATTATGTTATTCTGAAAGATTGCAGAGCTTTTTCATCAAACTGGAAGCTGAATTTATTCATCAACATGGAGAGGAGGTAGCTGACAACATTTGTTTTGGTTTAATGATCCCATCCCCTTGGTATTGTTTTTGGACAAGGACTAGATTTCTTCGTCTCTTTTTTTGCTTTCGGCCTCCGGGCTTCTGGTGTAATAGAGAAAAAATAATCATGATCAATGGTTTAAAAATTCTATATTTT
Organism: Gentiana macrophylla; assembly: GCA_026214975.1. Taxonomy (NCBI): domain Eukaryota; kingdom Viridiplantae; phylum Streptophyta; class Magnoliopsida; order Gentianales; family Gentianaceae; genus Gentiana; species Gentiana macrophylla. The sequence goes on along the minus strand of CM047807.1, from coordinate 41,296,412 downwards.
AACTTCTTTTTTTTGTGCGCGTGTGTGTGTGTTTATTTTATCGTGAACCAAAGTATATGATCTATCAAGAAGTTACAAGAACCAAATAAAAAGGGAAAAACGAAACAGGGGACAATGGTTTAGTTAATGCAAATAAAGAGAGAAAAATCGATTGAATGAATTGATTTTATTTCATCATTTTGGTTAATCGAGTATCTCATTTTCTCATTTTTACACATATGTGAATATTTTTTGGGTATATTTTTTAAAACTTTATCATTCATTTTCGTTTCGTCGTTATCTGTAGAATAATTAGAACAGGCGGTGGACATTAAAAGTTTGTATTGCCACGTTAACTTTTTCCAGGTGACTTTTTCTTTTCTTTTCTTTCCTTTTTTGATGATGATGATAGGACCACTGACTTTTACCTTAATGCTCCTGTTTTTTTCCTCCTTGTTTCTGTTACTATTTAAAAACAAAAACCCCAAAAAAAAAAAAAAAAGGCGGTGTGTTCTATGGTTTTTTAACCCAGCCCATACCAGTGAATTGCGACCTGCATCGTTATTTTTCCATTGAAGAGGTAATTCTTGCTAGCTAGAAATGGGATTTTGCTGAAAAAAAAGGTTATTTTTTATACAATTATTTTTGGTTAAAGAAATCATGGAAACATTGAGCTGAAACCCATTTTTATGTGTTTGTTTAACTTTTTTTTCATCGGATTAATTTGCACAATTAGTAACTCATGCATGCACTCAAGAATAAAGAATTGTTTCATAAAGAAATAAAAAGGTAAAGAATTGAGCACAAATTTTGATAATTTGATCTTCTTTGTTGCTGGTTTTGTTTCTTTGTTTGTGTGTGTGTGTGTGTCAATTGTTTTGTTTTTGATTTTTACTGGGATCGTTCTACTGGCAGTTCTGTAACAGTTGGGATATATATAGCTACTGAAAATGGAGGTTCAAGTTGTAAACAATCAGAGAGTCACTGAACATCAGAGGAAAAGACTGAAAAAAGTGCTGCTAGTATTGAACTGTGTAATGTTAGGCCTCGGAAACTGCGGCGGTCCATTAGTACAACGCCTTTACTTCGTGAAAGGCGGCAAGAGAATCTGGATATCTAGCTGGCTACAGACAGTCGGTTTTCCGTTCATTCTTATTCCGTTCTTCGTTTCATATGCATTTCGCCTTAAAAAGAAAGAAATCGAAACCACCAAACTCTCTGCTATGAATCTCGGCCTTTTCCTTAACTGTGCGTTTCTCGGGATTTTAACCGGTGTGGACGATTACCTAGCAGCTTACGGCGTTTCGAGATTACCTGTCTCGACTTCTGCACTCGTAATTGCTACACAACTGGGATTTACTGCTGGATTTGCGTTTCTAATCGTGAAGCAAAGATTCACTCCGTATACTGTTAATGCAATTTTCTTACTGTCTCTTGGTTCGGTTGTCCTTGCATTTCATTCCAGCTCGGATCGTCCTGCTCACGAGTCTAAACTGCAGTATTACATTGGGTTTTTCATGACATTGGGAGCATCGGCTTTATACGGGCTCATATTACCGTTAATGGAGTTAACTTGCAGAAAGTATAGACAGATAATGACTTACTCTTTAGTCATGGAAATGCAGATGATCATATCCTTGTTTGCAACCGCGGTCTGCACAATCGGGATGCTTTTCAACCATGATTTCGCGGTCATATTCTCTCTATATATCTACCTTTTTTTTTTGTGCATGATGATTGTGTAAAGATACTAACGGATATACGTTAATATTTGCAGGCGTTTTCGAGAGAGGCGAGTGAGTATAAAATTGGGAAATCAATGTACTATGTTACACTGATCAGCAGTGCATTACTATGGCAGTTGTTCTTCTTAGGGGCGATTGGAGTTTCGTGTCTCGGTTCGGCATTGCTCTCGGGAATCGTTATCGCGATGCTGCTTCCCGTAACGGAATCACTGGGTGTGTTGATCTTCAATGAGAGGTTTCAAGTTGAGAAAGGGGTTGCTCTTACTTTGTCTTTATGGAGTTTCTTGTCATACTTCTATGGTGAAAGTTTAGAAAACAAGAAGAGGAAACAGCTAGTACAGAATATAGGGGATTCAACATTTGATTAAGTAGATTTGGGGTACTTTTGAGTTTTGGAGAAATCTTAGAAAAATAGCCTCAAATGTATGTCAAATACCAAAGCAACTATGTCATTTGCTCTAATAAGCAATTAATTAAGTGGGGAGGGTTTTTTTTATGATTCACAAATGTCATATTGCAAGTCACTACTAACACAATGAATTAAACTCTAAATTGAACAAAGCAAAGCAAATTACTTCTAAATGGAAAGGTTTGATAGAAGTAAATAAGCTAGTGAAGAAAATGCTATAAACTCTACAAGATGAAAGACTGGCTTTTGTTCAAATCATCCGCTGCTAGTGCTTGAGAATGAGTTGCCGCTTTTAATGGTGTTGGAGGAAGAGAAGGGCTTCTGGCAGTTATTACATATTACACCTACCTATACCTATTAGTTCACGGACGCTTCCACACCGTTGGTTGCTACTATTCATTTCATACTCGACGAGACGATCAAATGACCGGTGGTGTGCGGTGTTGTTCTGATCACCTCCCACGACCATCCCCGCCCCGTGGCTAAAGCGAGAAAGAATCGGTACACGCGGCTCGGCCCCCGCCATCGATTGGAAACTCCTAAGATCCCACTCCGACACCATAATACTTTCCTTTTTGGTATCATCCGTGCACCCCTCTTGAACATTATAGTATCCTCTACAGCGAGAAACTTTGTACCTCTCCCATGGTCGAGCGACTCACGCACCTATCTTTAATGGTTTCTTGAAGAAAGAGTATAACTTACCTACCTTCCTATTCCTATTGTGCTTTTGAGATGATTAATGATGTTATGCACAAGCAATAAACTTGTACGGTCAGATTTTACCCCTGAGTAAGAGTCGGACTATGCATGGATGATCTCTAATCACAATCCAACCCACAACCTTGTGCCCCACCACCACCTCATATTACTAACTATTTCACCACTACCGCTTACCACCACCCACCTCGTCATAAACCACCATCGATCATCACAACCCAACCCACAACTATTTGCCCCACCATCACCTCATGTTACCAACTATTTCACCACTACCCCTACCACCACCCACCTCACACTGCCTTCCGCATCCTCACCCATAACCTATCCCACCATTAACCCCTGCCACTATCATCCACCACAACCAACTCCATCACCACCAATCTCACTTAGCCACCATCACCTTTCACCGGACACCACAACCACAACCCCCGCCGCCGCCACCACAACCATCAGTATCGCACACCTCACATCATCTGCTGCCACCCACCACCACCCGCCACACTCATCATCACACACCTATCACTCACCGTGTCACTTGTCACATCTTATAAAATCTCGAACATTTCATTTAATTACATGTCAAATATATGAGTGAAATCACGTCTATTTATCTATACCAATCCATTATGCAACATGTCATGTATTTTTTTTAAGGGCAAGGGTCCAAAAAGACATATATTAGACTTAATTAGGCAAATATGACACTAAGGAATTTTATTTGGTTATAAGGACAACAATGAGTAACCACTCTAATGCATTGACCACCGCGATGCAGTGACCATCCCGATGCAGTGACCACCTCCGATGTAGTGACCATCGAGATCCATTGACCACCGTGATGCATTGACCACCCCTGATCCATTGACCACCCCGATGCAGTGGCCCACCCCCGATCGATGACCACCCCGATCTGAGAGACGCCGTGATGCGAGAGACGCGCGCGATCGCGAGACACCGCACTCGATGCATTCACCTCCGCGATGCAGTGACCACCCCAATGCATTCACCACTGCGATGCATTGACCACCCCCGATCCATTGACCACCGTGATGCAGTGGCCATTCCGATGCAGTGACCACCCCCGATACAGAGACACCGAGATGCAGAGACACCGAGATGAAGTGACACCGCGATGCATTGACCACCCCAGATCCTTTGACCACCGCAATACAGTGGCCACCCCCGATGCAGAGACACCACGATGCAGTGACCACCCCCGATGCAGAGACATGATGTGGACTTTCCTATGGTTCCAGTCTAACCGGTAATGTACCGGGTCAATTGTAGTCTAGTCTAGTGAACAAGGTCGTCTCCTCAGGGAATCACAATATAAAATGTGGTTAAACACCAATTAGCTATTATTTTCTTGATCTACGTCGCAGTTTTGATAGAAAAGTTACTTAATTACTAATAAATTTGACAATTAATAAGGGTACTACCAAGACAATTTCATTGAACTACAGTCTCTTTTAGTTTCAAAGTTGTGATTAATTCAGCCTATTAAGGGTGTCCAAGTGTGTGAAACGGTGTACTCCTATTCTAACAATTTCCCCTCATACGAGTGTACGAAATTGTTCTATGCCTCCTCCTTGGTTCAAGAGCCCTAAACCTAATGATTTGACATGATAAAAACCACGATTACAAACTAGTTCATTCCCCGGATAAGAAATTGAACTCCGATAACGGTCAACTTTACCTTCCGGTTTTCTACCTCGTTCTCACACTTAATATATCCGTTCGGCATCCATTAAGTGTGTATGTGCTAATATTGGTTAATTACTCCAACACGAGCTAACAATCAATACAAGTAGAAAAAGCTTCAACACAATCGAAATTTAAAATATGCATAACATAATCATCATCCGGTTAACTAAAAATAGTTCAATTACATGCCTTGGCTAGTTACAAGACTAGCCACTCATTACTACGAATACTAACATGTTTAATTTAGCATTCATAATAATCAGATTATCAATACAAAATAAAACTAGAATATTATGTTACCGACTCCAACCGATCAGGTTGTAACAGCATCAAAAGATTTCTTCCTCCTCCGGTGATCGTCAATGGGGATTGCACCAAGATGTCAATCTTGCTCCACGTAACATACCCCAAGAAGTTAAACTAGCATTCTAGGATTACCCTTGTGATGAATATAGCTAACTCGATACTAAATTATCTTGGCTTTAAGAGACTTTGTAGTGTTGCCTTCAAGATGAAGAAGAGGAAGAAAAACCCAAGTCCCCCTTCTTTTGTGATATGCAAATATATATATATATAGGAACATCTCTGAATGTGAATAGCGGCCAGGGAAGTAATCGAATTTGTCCATTCACGGCGTACGCCGGTATTTTCCGGGTGTGCGCCGGAATTTCGGCAATCAGTTAAGTGTCAAACCATTAAATGCGCCAATATTTTCCAATCTTTGATAAATCTTGGATATCTTTCCGGCGTAGACCGGTATTACCCGGTCTGCGCCGGGTCTTGTCAAAATCAGATTCGTATAAGATTTATTTTGATAATTATGCATCCGTCGAGCTTTACGTCACGACTTTAAGACTTCACTACGTGGTATCTGTACAAAAAAAAATGAAACAAGAAAAACCACGGTAAATATGATAATAAAATTAGGCCGATAAAGCCTCCAAATAATTCAAAATAGTGGAAAATTATGATATCTACTATTTTCGGAAATAAACTATATTATTATGATATTTATTATATTTGATATAAAACATCGCTAAAAACTTAAGAAATGAGATTAAAAATGGATCAAAATATATTATCTGGTTGACATACATCAACCACTCCCCACTTAGCCTTTGATCGTCCTCGAGCAAAGAAGTGACAAAATAATTAAGGCCACAACCGTTAGTTATGTAATGCTAAGAAATGAATGTTTCAACAAGTTGATCCATCCAATCAAAATTTAAAGTTTACGTGTTGCTATCTAAGAGAGTAGTGTAGTGTGTGGACGGACATTTCTCAACTTTTGTTACTATTCAACCAATCGAGAAATCATGCATACTAAATTTAATAACTGCAAACCATAAGCTTAAGAGTGATACCAATCTCCACTAATCGAGGCACTTGGAATCAAGAAGATAGGTCGGGTAGGACTTGCAAGTTTGTAACGTTAGGCTCGGGTATTGGCTAATTGAAAGGATAAAAAGGATATATTAGAAAGAACATATGCAAGATAGCAAAATATGTACCTTCAATTCCAATGAGTTAATTAGTATTCCATCTCTCTCGTATAATTGCCAAAGACGTCTCTCTCAACAATAAACATAAGATATGAAGTATCCTTTCATTTGATTTAACACCCAAACTCGCATTACTCGAATTGTTGAACTCGTCCTCCAAAATTGCCATCTAAAACTCAACCCTTACTGAGAATTAAGTATTTTTTTAATTTTTTTGAAAGTAAAGTATACATAAAAATTTAATAAATATCAACGGTCTCCGAACTTGATAGATACCAACTAATCTTTGTGCCAATAAAATTTTCCAACCTTCACCTCCAAAGTTATCACCGCATAATATAGAAATTTGCTAAACTTGCGGGTCATCAAGGGAATGTAGACCAATATTAGGCTAAGGGTCGGATAATAATGAGGTTAATCATGAATGGCTAGTTCGAGTGGGATCTCACCACTCTACAAAAGCTGAGGTGGGGACAGGTGTAAATTACGTTCGGGGACGGCTATTTGGCTATAGTTAAGTCAAAGAAAATGCCAGGGCCGTCATTCCTAACTTCGATTCCAAACACCTTATTATTTCGCCTCGAAAGGATATCAACCTAAGTTCTAGTTGCTACTGAAGCATATATTCATAATTTCATAAAAGTTTGTATGTTAACAAAAACTTCGGATATGTGTTCCAGGGATTCACACTACTGTCAAAGAATTGGAAGATAACATGTATCTTTAATTATTTAAGGTTGTTCATCATTTTGAAATATTTATTCTATTAATCGTAAAGCTAAAAGTTGTGCTCAAAATTATTTTATTCTACCTTTTATGCTCAAAAAGTAATCAATAAGCATTTCCTGAGTATTTAACGAAATTATTCCTTATTAAACTAACTATGTTGCCACTCCCCACTTATGAACTATCATCGTCTCGATGAAAAGTGAGTAATAAGAACATAGTTAGAAGGATAATGAACAGTTTATATTTAATCAAATTGTGATGTAGTGTCAAAACTGACCACGGCGTAAATCAGGTCCAATCCCGGCGGAAACCGGGATATGTGGGCAAAAAGTTGGCAGGTAAACACGGCGAAAGCCGAACTGTGCCCGGCGCAAACCGGAAATTGAAAAATACGTTCAGAGAGCTATTTATAAGTTTTTCAGCCAAAATGTCAAACCGAATTAGATTGTAAAAATGAAAATATACGAACCATTCTTCAATACTAATAATATTAAACACGCAACTTGATTTATTTAGATAGTTCAAATATTATACAAACCGACCAACAGGAAAGGAAATTCAGGATGAGCCACCTGCATTATTTTTTTATCTTACAAAACTTAAAAACAAACCAACCGGAAAATACTGAAAACATCATAGGAATCAACCAAATAGACCATTAGAACCATTAGACCGACCACCAGAATGAACCAGACAAGCATGCGTACACAACAACGAAATGAACCACGAACTCAATCGGTATTGCCCGTCTCTACAGACGAAGAACCACCAGGGGATATCAACAGCAACAACGCGGCTTAGGAGCAGCGGCATGGAAAAACTTCATCCGTAGGAATGATAGGCACTCAAACAACATGATTACATAAGTGAGAAATCACCTATGCAAAGGGCAATGGTTGACGGAAACTTGTCCTGGATAGTGTGAAACGGATAGCAACACAGTGTATGAACACACCCCAGTCAACCGCAGTACCAGTGGAGAGAGCATAGAGCAACAACAGCTCATCATCGTTAACTTCAGAAAAGTCATTTGTCGAAAAAACTCGAGAATTGATGAAATGCTTCCATGTGCGCATTTCAAGAGCCAAGCTATAAGCTGACATATCACGCTCGTGGGGAGCTCCAGGAAATAAGGCATGTGCAGCTTCAGCATATTTCAAAACCAACACAGCCACGGTGTCTAAACGCCATGCCCGTTCATAGTGAGTATGGACAACCACTTGTTCCTCGGAGATGAAAAAGGCACGGTTTATAACCGTAGGAGTAAATGGGATCCAGACACCTCGGATAAAGACTGAGGTGGTTTCTTCAATAGAGGGTGTTTCAGATAGTACGGTATTGAACTCTCTTACCATAGTGATGTTGATACGCCCACGGGGAGCACGAACAAATCGATCCCAACCTCCCCACAGAACTCGAATCTCGCCCCAGTCTTTAACTTTCCTCATGTTTAGGCCCTTTTCAATAAGTATAGGGAGTGAGAAAAGTTAGAGAAGTAACGATCTGTGTGTGATTTCGATCGTAATCTCACGATGTACGGGTTAGGATATTGTGGTTACAGTTGAGAAATAAGCTGAATTTGGTGTTCTGGTGGTGAAATGGAGGTGTTGAAGTCATGGTTTGCAAGAAGAAAGAAAAGAAAAGGATGAAGAAAATTTGGTGTGAAGTTTGGGGTTTTGATGGATGGATATAAATAGAATGGGAAATTTTTTTTGGTCGGTCCAAATGTAGCATGGCCGGCGCAGACCGGGACGTACCGGCGCAAACCGGGTCATGTACTAGCCTACTGGCTAGGAAGGAATATGTAGGAGAGGCAGAGATAGTTTCAAGTCGGTGTGAACCTGCAGTGTCCGGCGCGAACCGGGTCAACACGGCGTAGACCGTGCTAAACGACAAAAAGAAGGCCAGCTGGAGATTTCGGCGCAGACCGGTAATTAACCGGCGCAGACCGACAATCTCCAATTCACGTACGGAGAGCAAAAACATGCTTTTTAGCCAAAATTTTATCAAAATTAACACAATGATGTGTATTTTTGTAACATAAAAAGAACAGGATTTATTTAAACAAAGCATAGCTATGTAAAAAGATCAAGATGTGCACTACCCAAAGAGTGCATCAAACCAAAGATGATTATCGTGATATAGTTTGAAACCATGCAACAAAATAAAAATGACAAACCAACAAACCTGTCAATCCAAATAACAATCCAAATTGATAATTAAGTTTTTAGAAATTGATAGGAATCGTTCAAATGTCTGAATCAGTGTCGGAGTCATCCATCATGTGGCTTTGAATAGCTTCTCAAAAATCTGTATCACTCATATCTACCATGCTATTTGGAGCAAAACTCATTGGATTAGTCAGACCGACTTCTTGGAAACATGCAGGATCGAGGTTGCTCAAAAACTGGACTGGATCAGAGAGTGCGGCGACAGACGCCAAAGCTTCAAGACGAGCACCAGCAGCAGTTGTGGACATGACCACTGAACCTTCTATACCTATGCTACTTAAGCCGGCAGTGATGGAGGATAAAGAAGATGGAATGCTAAAGCCACCAGAGAAATCCGCAGCCGTACCTGTAGACACAAAACTAGGCATACCACCAGCAGCTAAGGTAGATCTAGGAAAAGCGTGTTAGGGGGTACGAGTAGGTGCAGAGGTTACCCAGGTGGGAAAAGTATAAGGACTTGGTTGACATTGACTAAGGGTATCAGAAATCTGCTCATAACCAGGATTGATAGTTCTTAGAAAAGTACGTGATGTATTATTTTTATATGATTAAATATACGTTATATTATTATGTTTTATCAACGAATTCTATATAAAATATATGAAATTATGATATAAATGATATAAAATGTTAATCTTTATAAATTAGAGTAGTTAATAGTAATAATAGTAAAAAGTTGTAATTTTGTACCGATTTTAGTAAATCGGAGTGTCGTGTCAGATTTACGTGGGTATTTGTGAATTTTATTGCAGATTTATAAACCAAGACCCCGAGAATCGACATTTTGAAGTTTAATCATATCTCTGGAATGATTTAGAGAGTGCCACGAGTTTAAATGGTCAATTGAATAGCTTAAGTGGACAAGTGGCCAACCAATCTGGATAAGTAATAATAGAGAAATGTCTTCGACAAACGAATGGCTCATCAAAACGACATTTTCAGAGAAAGTGTTCTTCACGAAAGTTGTAGATTTTTCCGAGAGCTTTCCAATGCAATTTAAATTATGAAGATTGGAGGTCTACAACTTAAACAGTGATCAAGTGGCTAATCGATTTGGATTAAGAAAAATCCCGTAAAAGCTTCGGGAGAACACGAGATCATCAAGAAAGCGTTATCTGGAGAAGAGTCCTTCATGAAAGTTGTAGAGTTTCTCGAGATCTTAATTTTGGCATTTCGTTTGCGATTTTTGGAGGTCCAGAACTCGAGATATGAATTTTACAAGTTATATATAATTATATATATATAAATATCTCCTACCGCACATCTTTGAGTTAATCATGGAAGTGGGGATCATCATTAGTCGGACCGATCCGGCCTAATACCGGACAGTCCGGCCTTTACCAATTTGTCTATATAAGGAGCAAAGATCGAAAGCATTCGAGATGTACTCCATATATATATATAATGATCTATATATATATATATCTTCTCCTTCTTCTTTTCTTTCTTTTCTTTTTTAGTAGTAGTAGTAAATAAGGCCTTACGCCGTAATAATGTAATATCGTTGTAATGCTCGAGAAAATCTCGGAAGTCGGTTTTGCTAAAGAAGTTGTAATGTCCGGAAAATACGATTTACGAATCATTTGCCGTATTCGGGTAATTTTTCTTAAGTATTTATGTTTGTTTTTGTATTTTTCGTTGTTATAATGTTTTTAGGCTAAATATAATCTTGGCCAAAACTATATAATCGGTTTTATTTCGATCTTTTGTTAAAGAAATGTTGTTAAGTTAAAATGACTAAAATTGAGTTAATTGAATCTTTTTCTATTTTGATCATATTCGTATTGACATATTTAATAGATCGAGGAATTCATAATCTAATTATGAATTGACGCCTCGTAGTCGAGGATTTGAAATAAAAGATAGAAAAACCGGAGGTAAAATTGGCCGTGTGAACAACGTGATAACGGAATCCGATTTCTAACCAGGGTAAATTTGTTTTGGGAGAAATGAATTTTATTATAATTTGTACTCGAGATCGTAATAATGTTAAATCATCAGTTTAATTGAAACTTAAACCGGAAAGTTGAATCGTCCGGCTTTGACAACCGGAGCCTTTAAAATAAAATTGACCGTTTGTGACGGAATGACTCCTTTTATCTAAAGGTAGATTTGTACTCAAGGACTGTTTAGATTAATTAGTTTACCGTAATGATTGTGGATCTTGGGTGATGACAATGGACATAGGACAATTTCATACACTCGTGTGAGGAGGAATTGTTTACCTCAGGAGTGCACCGTTTCACTTACTCAATTGGACCTAAAATAAAAGGAGAGATCGAACACATTTCAATTAATCGAAAAGATCGTATAAACCAATTATATAAGTTTTGGCAGATTCTCTCTAAAATTATCTATTAATATCTTGGTACCTATATATTTATATCTATATATATATTTTGCAATTTATGTACATCTATATATATTTATATATCTATATATATTATATTAGAATAACTATTAAATTACATATTTATTTTATGTTAACTAGAATAGTAGTGATACGTGTGATAAAATTGCGATTTAAATCGAGTTAATAATGACTCTTTGGTGTTTAACCACACGTAAAATAAATTACCAAGTTCCACGAGGATTCGACACACGACTCACCATACTAGCACTCTGATTTGACCCGATATTAATCGTCGGTTAAGGTGGTATTAGCACTAGAAAAGGCCACGTCGACATTTTGGCGCCGTTGCCGGGAACGTCGCTAATTTCTTTTATGTGTCTATGGTTACTACTTGTATTAGCTTAAAACTCTCGAGAATAAGTCAACACTTTTCTTATCTCATTTCTATTTTATTTTTAGTTGGTTGTTACCTTTTAGGAAAATTACCAATTTTACTACTATCAATTTCAGTATTATTTTCTATTTTCGTTAGTTGATGACCGTAGTGGTAAGGCCCTCTCGTTCCTTATAAGCTGACATAAACACTTACGAAAGGCGATTAAGTAGAGAGTAAACGCGGTCATACTAGTCAGGAAATCCTGGCCAAGAATCATCTTCAAAACAAATACGAGAATGGTGAAATCGGTGATGAAACACCGAACAAAGTGGAACATGCTCTACAGGGCATGGACAAAACCTGTTAACCCTAATAATAATAATAATCGAAATAATCAAAATCGGAACGAGAATAATCGTAATAATCCACCAAACCCGAGACTATATGTGATCAAGCAGTAAGAAGAAACCGGACTAATAATCCCATACTTTTACCTAATGAAGGAGCGAATAATTTGAAATTAAGTCTCATCTTTTGGTTTAATTGACGTAAGAGCCCAATTCTAGGAGAGGATGATGAAGATCCACATCATCATCTCTATCTTTTGAAGAAGAATCTGCAATGACCAAAAGTCAAGGTGCTCATAAGGAATTAACGAGAATGACTATGTTTCCTTTTTCTTTAAAAGGACGAGAGCCGAGATTGGTTTATGTCTCTTCCACATCATTCACTTACTAGTTGGGAGGAGATTCAAGCTGAATTCGAAACAATATTTCACTCTGGACGAAATTTGGAATTAAAAGTCGAGGTTGCTAATTTTAGACAAGGATACGAAGAAACACTTGGGAATGCGTGGGAAAGGTTTAAAAATTATTACGAGCTTGTCCCGATCATGGTTATTCCTTAGATATGCAAATTCAACTCTTACGTAAGTAAATTGAGAAAAGACTCACGTGCGGATGTAGATCATGCATGTGGTGGTTCGATTAATGATGAGTGAAGCTCAAGCGATTCTGATGCTATAGAAAAGATTTCCAAAAATAATGAGAATGTGGGAAACCGGTTCTAGCACGAGAAAAGTAGCTTTTTGCGGGAGAATGTACGTCTAATACGGAAGTTTCTAGCACACTTGGAGAATTTGAGTAGGAAATTTGATGGTTTAATGAGAATAAGAACCAAAATTCAGAAAATAGTACACCAAATGAATACTCAAGTCATGATAATGTGGCATTAGGGAGTGAAGAACCAACAGGATATTCGAGGGAGGAGGTGAGTTTTCTTCAGCAGCATAGGAATTTGAACAATGCATACTCAAACTCATTCAATGCTATTAGAAGAGATCATCCTACTTATCGATGGTCTGAAAACCCTAGTAAGCCAGGACAACCGCCATATCCAGTCCCTTATAGGAATAATAACCAAGTTTATCAAGAAAGTACATCTAATCAGAATTTACAATCATTACCAAGATCCTATCCTCAACATACCACTCAAAGTATACACCAACTCGAGTTCAACTCAACTGCGCAGGAAGGAGTTGAAAAATGGGAAAAACTAATGGAAAATATGATGGGTGTGGTATCTACTCAAGCTAAGAATATGGAAAGCGATGATGACTTCTATTAGTACAGATCACTAAAGATATGAGTACAATAAAAACATCTATGAGTGGACATGATACCAGAATGAGAACAATAGAAGCCTCATTAAGGAATATGGAAGATCATTTGAGTAGGGAAGGTGAACGTAACAACAGTAGACCCCGGGAGGATTACCAAGCAACAACGATGAAACCCAAGAGAGGTAAATGTTGTATTTACGAGAAGTAGGAAGCTCGGTGGAAGCAATGGAGTAGAAAACTTTGGGAATAATGAAGTAGAAAATGATTTAGATGGAAAGAATGATGAAACTAAAGATAAAGATGAATTCATCGGCGAGGAAGAAGAAATTATAGATAATTTCTTGAAAAGGAATAAGTTTGGAACACGAAAATGAAGGTGAAAATTGGGTAAAAATCCTAGGATTTTGAAAGACCCTATGGATAAAGATTTAAGGAATTTATTCAAGGAACATGTGAGAATAAATGAAAAGCAGGAAGAATCGAAAAATCAAGCGAGAGATTGATTTAAAAGAAAAATTCAAGAACACGAAACATGGCGACTAAGTAATACTCAAAGGTTTAAGGAAAAGGAAAAGAGAAATTGACTAAGGAGCCAAAGGTTATAGATTTAGAATCTTTTACCTACCCTCCTAAAGATCAAATCAAAAGGCAAAAGCGATAAGAAGTATGCTCGGTTCCTTGATACCTTTCGTCATCTTCATGTTAATATCCCACATTATTGAAGCTCTAATTAATATACCGCCTATGGAAAGTTTTAGAAAGAGATACTATCAAATAAGAAAAATTAGAGGAATACGAGAATATATGCCTAAATGAAGAATGTTACGCAGTGCAGCATAAGTTACCACCTAAGCTGAAAGATCACGGAAGTTTTACGATTCCATATGAAATTGGAGGATTTCTTTTTAAGAAAGTCTTATGTGATCTTGGAGCTAGTATAAATCTCATGTCTTATGAGGATTATAAAAAGCTAGGCATAGGAAAGCTTACTAAGACTGAAATGACTCTGCAAATGGCAGATAGATCGATTAAGTACCCTAAAGGAATGATTAAGGATGTACTGGTTAAAGTAGACAAATTCTATTTTCCAGTAGATTTTGTAGTTATGGAAATGGAAGAAGGATATTCAGCGCCTCTTATTCTAGTGTCGTCCATTTCTAGCTACAGGAAGAACTTTAATCGATGTTCATAAAGGAGAATTAATTTTGAGAGTCAATGAAGATGAAGTTGCTTTCAATATTTTTAAAGCTATGAACCATCCATATACATCACCAGAATCATGTTCTTTTATAGAAGATATTCATTCTGTCTATGATAATCAGTTACCAACTTTTGAAGGCAAAGTTAGAAGAATGCTTAACTCTGTCTATCTATAAAGAAGATGAGGAAGACATTGAAATGAAAGAGATAATCCTTTCTCTAGATAAAGGAAGCTTTACTTTTAAGCCACCATGGCATAAGTATTTGGAGTTAGAACTAGAAGGACCGATTCTTAAATCATCAATAGAAGATCCGCCAAAGAATGGAATTGAAGCCGTTACCTTTAAATCAAATATGTTTTTCTAGAAAGCGATAATCTATTACCGATTATTATATCATCTACTTTAAGCGAAAGCGAGCAAGAAGATCAATTAATAAGAATGTTAAGAAAGCATAAGAAAGCTTTTGGATGGATGAGTTGCGATATTCGAGGTATTAGCCACGAGATTTGTGTTCATAAGATAATTACGAAAGAGGATGCTAAACCTTGTATTCAACCGCCGCGCCGCCTCAACCCGAATTCTGATTAATCGTCAAGAAAGAGGTCATTAAGCTATTAGAAATGGGAATAATCTTTCCTATATCGGATAGTGAATGGGTTAGTCCAACTCAAGTTGTACCAAAGAAAGGAGGTTTCACGGTGAAAGAGAATGATAAGAATGAATGGATTCCAACAAGGAAATTACAGGATATCGAATGTGCATTGATTTTAGAAAACTAAATGATCATACTAAGAAAGATCATCATCCACTTCCATTTATAGTTCAAATGTTGGAGCGTTTAAGTGGTCATAAGTATTCTTGTTTCTTAGATGGTTATTGAGGTTATTTCTGAGATCTTCATTGCGTTAGGAGATAGAGAAAAGACTACTTTCACATGTCCTTATGGAACTTTCGGGTATAAAAGAATGCCGTTTGGTTTATGTAATGCTCTGCCACGTTTCAAAGATGTATGATGTCTATATTTTACGATATGGTTGAGAAATTCTTAGAAATTTTTATGGACGACTTTAGTGTTTATGGAGATTCTTTTGGTAAGTGTTTGTCGCACTTAGAAAGAGTTTTACAACGTTGTGAGGATACCAATTTAGTTCTAAAGCGGGAAAAATGTCATTTAATGGTATCGGAAGGAATTGTTTTAGGTCATAGAATCTACGAAATAGGAATTGAAGTTGATAAAGCTAAAGTCGAGGTGATTGAAAAATTACCGCCACCAGATTAATCTAAGGACTCTAAGAGGATTTCTTGGACATGCACGAGGATTTTATAGGAGATTTATTGCAGATTTTTCAAAAATAGCAAAGCCGTTAAGTCATTTGCTTGAAAAAGAAGTATCTTTTAACTTTGATAGTAAATGTATGGAGCGTTTAAGACCACTGAAGCGAAGTTGATTCTTGCACGAGTTTTGGTAGCACCAGATGGAATTTACCTTCAAATTATGTGTGATGCTAGTGATTTATTTGTAGGAGTGTTTTAGGTCAAAGGTACAATAGAATTCTCAAAGCTATTTACTATGCATCCCACACATTAAACTTGACTCAACTAAATTATGCAACTACTGAAAAGGAGGCTGTTATGTAATTTTTGCCTTAGATAAGTTTAGATCGTATATTGTAGGTTCTAAGGTAATAGTCTACCTACAGACCATTCACTCTGAAGTATTTCTTGAGTAAGAAGGATGCGAAACCACGTCTTCTTAGATGGATTCTCCTACTACAAGAATTTGATATTGAAATTAAAGATAAAAGGAAGTGAAAGCGTAGTGTGAGATCACCTAAGTAGAATGGAGGCGAGGAAGAGATAGGGAATGAAATTAAAGATTCATTTCACGATGAACAACTATTTAGAATAGATACTCCTTCAACCATGCAATTATTAAAAAATAGGATTCCTCTAAGGAAATCTCACCTTGGTTTGGAGATATCATTAATTACTTAACTTTGTGATTATATTCCGTCTCATTGGACTTGGCAAATGTGAAAAAGAAATTCTTTTATGACTTAAAATTTTATTCTTGGGAGGAACCGGACCTTTTCCGTAAATGTTACGATGGGATAATCGGAAAATGTGTGCTGATAATGAAACTTTAAGTATTTTATCATTTTGTCATGATCGTGAGGCGGGAGGACATCATGGAGGATGGAAAAGCGCTTTTAAAGTTTTACAATGTGTTTTTATTGGCCTACATTATATAAAGATGCTTATAAATACGTTAAATCTTGTGAATCTTGTCAAAAATGGGAAATGTATCTAAAAACATGAAATGCCTATGCAACCTATTTTAGAATGTGAGTTATTTGATGTTTGGGGTATAGATTTCATGGGACCTTTTCCTATATCGTTTGGAAAAGATTTATTCTTGTAATGGTAGATTATGTTTCAAAATGGGTAGAAAAGTGAAGCTCTTCCCACTAATGATACCAAGGTTGTCATACGATTCCTTAAAAGAACATATTCACTAGATATGGCATTCGAGGCGATCATTAGCGATAGAGGTTCACACTTTTGTAATAGACCATTTACTAAGTTAATTGAGAAATATGGTGTAACACATAAACCAGAACGCATACATCATCCGCAAACCGGTGGTCGGTAGAGGTGTCAAATAGAGAAATCAAAAGAATCGTGAAAAAAGCAGTTGATTCAAATCGTAAAACCGGGCAATTAAATTAGATGATGCGTTATGGGCGTCTGAGCGACTTTTAAAAGCGCCAATAGGTTGTTCTCCTATAAGCTAGTCTTTGGTAAGTCTTGTCATCTCCAGGTTGAGTTAGAACACCGAGCCTTACGGGCTATTAGATTTTTAAATTTCGATCCTAAAGGTCATCGGTGATCATAGATTGCTTCAATTGATGAGAACTAGAAGAATTTCGTCTCGATTCTTATGAAAGCCTTTCGAATCTACAAAGAACGCATACGAAGTCCTTCCATGATAAGAAAATCTTTAGCGTGAGTTCCATGTAGGTGATCGAGTGCTTTTGTACAATTCACGTTTAAAGTTGTTTCGAGGTAAGCTTAAATCAAGATGGGACAGTCCATTTAAAGTAACACGGGTTTACAAAGCTGGGAGTGTTGGACTAAGCGATGGAAATACAACTTTTATAGCCAATGGACATAGAGTAAAGTTATTTGTAGAAGGAGAAGGAATCGAAAGAAGAAATAATGCTCTTGATTGATCCCCGACAAATTGAACCAAAAAAGAAAAAAAAATGAAAATTGAAAAGCAGAGAGCGGAATCGACCAAATACCAGGTGCTATCTATCTTTACTCTACTTTTACGTAATTTTAATTATGTTTAAACTTTTTCGTCTTTTACCGGATAGACGTAAAAGAAGCTGGATGTCTTTTAGATAGAATAGGAGTTTTATTTTACTCTTGAAATTAGGCCTTGATAAAGATGTCGCGTTTTTATAGAAGCTTTAGTTTTTGAACAAAACAAGAAATTGTTGAGAGAGATTAGATTAAGAGAAGTATGTAATGGAACATCAAGAAAGTGCGATAAAAGGCGGGCAAAGTTTCTAATGAGATGCGAGAATCTGTGGAAAAAGTGAACATGTTGAATGACTGTGGGAAAAACACAACCAAATCCCAGGATGAGTGTTTGAATATTGTTAGGAAGGGAACGATTAGGTGGTTATCCGAAAATCCCGATGGAATTCCGAGAGATAATTCAAATGCCTCATTTTTAGGAGTTAGGTTGATCGAGCGTTATATAAGAACTTTGGAGGATTTAGAAATCGAAGAATCAGGAACCCCTTAAGTTCGAGTCTTTTATTTTATAAAATTTTCGCATAACTTCTAAGAATTTTATAAAATTGGATCTTTATAAAATTTGAGGAGTTTTATAAAAGTTTTATAAAAGTTTTATAAGAGTTGATATAAATTTATTAAATTTTTATAAGCTTTTTATTAAAGTGTTATAAGGATTTTATTAAATTTTTATAAATTGTTATGAAATTATAAAAGTTCCTTCAAATTTTATTTTAAGAAAATTTTATAAACTTATTTTTAAGACTTTAATTAAGATTTTGTATAAGTTTTATTCAAAAAATCACAAAAAAATCGAAAAACAGAAAAAATTGTTCACGGACCGATCCGCCTTATACACGGACGGTCCGGGTCCAAAACATAAAAGCAGGCGGGGACCATTCTTTTCTTCTTCTTCTTCCCTAATTTTTTCTAACAGCCGCACCCCACACCTAAACCCCACCTTACGAATTTTTTTTTAATTCCTTCCACAAAAATTCATCTCACACTACACCACTACTTGATTTCTTCTCATTATCATCTCCTCTCTTCAACACAAAGTGGAAAATTCAAAAAAGGGTCAAGAACAAGCTCCATTCATTCCGGCGACTTTAACACTTTTCCGGCCTATTTTTCAACGTTTTTTACACTATAAGGTATAATCTAGTTTATTTAGTTGTTAATTTTGTATTTTTCATAATTTTTTAGATTAATTTCAACTGTTTTGATTTTTGAATGTGTTGTGACATTGTTATTTTTTTTTGCTGTTTTTGTTGTTGTTTTTGTTGATTGGCATTACCAATATCGTAGAATGGCTGAGTCGAGTACTAGAGTCTCTAGAAAGAGAAAATCAAAAATTCCAATTTCAACTCCTGTCGTAGGCACAGTAATTTTATCACCTGAAGAGGAATCTGTAAGTTTTGAAAGAACCGCATCACCTGAGGCTAAGAAAGCGTATGCAAAAATTTATAGTAAGTGTGATGTTCTGGTTGAAAAAGGTTTAGATTTGAATGACTTAGGTGATGAAGTCAAAAATATCTTTAGAAGGCGTCAGTGGTTAGATTTAGCAGCCAGAAGGGAAGGTGAGATTAACACGACTATAGTATTGAGTTTTATTCGGTTTTATCTACTATGTCGGAAGAACGACTTACTCGATCGGAGCTGTGCCTTTACGAGCTAGAAATATTCCTTTTAACCTGCCGTCATTAATGCAATTTTAGGAGTTGAGGTTTTTCACGATGAGGAGGATTACGGGGTAGTCTATAATTTAGATGATCCTGCTAGTTTTGAGCAGATCGCCTGAGAGCCAGGCTGTTTTTGACCCGACCGCGGTGTGGGTTGAAAATCGGTTTAATTACGGAAGCTGTTTTAGAGGTTTAAGGCGATTAAAAGATTTATTAG
Source organism: Gentiana macrophylla (assembly GCA_026214975.1). Taxonomy (NCBI): domain Eukaryota; kingdom Viridiplantae; phylum Streptophyta; class Magnoliopsida; order Gentianales; family Gentianaceae; genus Gentiana; species Gentiana macrophylla. The sequence goes on along the minus strand of CM047807.1, from coordinate 41,276,633 downwards.
CCATAATCTCTATCCTTCTCGTAAGCACTTGCTTTTGGAAAGGAGGATGTTTGTATTGCACAGGCTATGGTAAATGATGTTAGAGTGGATGTTGGAAAGGTCATGTTTAAGAGGATTTTTGAGAGTATTGTCATCGCTGGACCAGGAGTCATCTTTACTTCCCTTGTTTTATCTCGATTTATGTCGTAGGTTGGGAGTACCATTCACGCCTAATGACAAGTTATCTCGGCCGATGGAAATCTGATTGGACCTAGTTTGACTAGTCTTCCGGATGGTAGTATTAGCTCTTTGCTTAGAAGGCGTCAAACTCGGCCATTTCCACCGTTTTACATCTTCTTCTTTTCCATCTTTTTCTAGTCACCTCAACAAACTCCTTTCTCCAACACTATCACATATGACATGTTTCAATCTTTAGTGACGAGATGTTTGCGCGTGGTCAAGCCAATGTGGCTTTATTCATTTGAAGTACTAAGCGATGGTGTGATGATATTCGTAGAGGTTTAAGAAAGAGCAGCGGTTGCTTCGTAATCCTACTTTGATGATCCCGCCTATCCACCTTGTCGACCGATCCATATACCTTACCACGGTGGGAAACACCTATTCCACCACAATCGAGCTTTCATCCATCGTCTTATCCTTTTGGAAGCCAATCTAGTAGGGGCGGTGTATTTTCGACAGTGTTCGAGAGACCGATGTCGAGTTGGGAGGATTCACGAGTTTGCACATGTTACATCTGGCATGAGTTCGATGGGTCTTGATAGTTCAGTCAGGACCACGACTTCAGCTTATCCATCAGCTTCTCAGTCGTTTCCAAGTTCGAGTTTTCAAGTTGATCCGGAGGAAGATTATGGTGAAGATTGAATTTTTAATGATTGATGAAACATGTTTACTACACATTTTATTGCATTCGACTTTTGTCATTTAACTATCGGTTTGTTTTCAATTTTCGTTACAATAGATTTTGGTTTGCATTTTAAATCGGTTTAGTTTTTATAAAAACTATAAAGAAAAAAACCCAAAAATAATTTTCGTATAATTACTACGTCATTTTATAAAATATAATGTGTCGTTTTATCCGTTCGTATCAAGTTAAATTAACCTTATAATGTATCTTGAGGAAAGAGCTAGTAAGAGGCACGTGAAAGTAAATAGCCAAAAATCAAATTGACTTTCACCTCGTCCCCTCAATAAAAGCGAGGATGTGGCGGACCGGTCCGGCCTATACTCGCCCGATCCGTGAAGGGAAACAAACATGACTCATTTTTTGAGTCTGTCTCGTTCATCCACGTATGTATTACTTTCTATCTATATAAAGGAGGCCAGGGAATGAGGAAAGGATACAAATTTCTTTCACTGCCTATCTACTTCCAACTGTAATTTTATTTTTTTATCAAGTTTTAAAAATGTCGAACCACTCCTCACCATCTGTAAATTCTTACGAGCCTAATACACCGGATCATCCGGAATCGCAAGCCTCTAATGAGAGTATAAATTTACACCCTCGTTTTGCTAATTCTCCAATCCTATTGGAGAAAGGTTTGAATTTTGATAAAATTGATCAGTGGGGTAAAACTCTCATTAGGAGTTTCGGTTGGAAAAAATTTGTCGAGACACCGAGAGGAAGGGTAAATGTCTCGATAGTGCGAGAATTTTATTCTGCGCTAATGGCGACATCTATGATGTAGTCTCACAGCATTGTTACAGTAAGAGGAGTGGCTGTTCCCTTCTCTTCATCTATCATCAACCAAATTTTGAAATTCCACCGGTTTATGCCACATTTTGAATTGCAATGGGGACTACAAAATCCCTCTAATCATTTGAATAAAGTACACGAGTCTTTCCAATGTCTGTTTTCGCTTTTTGATACAAATCACGACATGTCTACACGAGCTTTACTTCCACATTTAAAGCGTGGAAGCATTTTATAAATTCTCGAGTTTATCCCACCTGGGATTTTGGAAGTTTCTTGAGAATGAAATGCTTCTACTTTTGCTTTGGCATTCGGTGTATTTGTTGATTGGGGTATATTGATTCAAAGGACAGTGTTGGAATTTGGGATCACAAGAGGTAGTAGGGGGAAACCTATGCCTAATTCTTGGTTGATATCACGTTTGTGTATTCTTCTCAATGGAGTAGAAGAGCTGGAGACGGATGAGATTTTTCCGTCTAGAGATAGTCGATTTGGATTGCTACCGGTTGATACACCGGGTTGTTCGTCTACTATCTAGAGAGTTGTTATAGTTTGTTAGTAAGATTTAAGTTTTAATAAGTTAATTTAAGTTAAGTTTGCAGTCCTTTAGTTAAGTTTGTAATAATGTATCTTGTTTAATATATATGTCTTAGTTTTTTAAGTTCTTTGTTTTTATTTCATGATATAATTAGTATACGCTAAAATAAATTCGGAAAAATAACGTTGATAGATAATTTTAATTTTATTTTCGAACCTACTTCTTTACTACTTATTGAACATCGGACGATGCCACTTAAGTAAGTGGGGAGTAGAGTTAGGTTAGAAAATTCATTAAAAAAAAAAAAAAAAAATAATAAATAAATATATTTATATTATATGTCTAATTTAGATTTTAAGAAGATTTTAAGTTTATATAATGGATTAATTAATATTAGATATTGTTTTTATAAAATTATATAAGTATGATTGATATTTATAAGTAAAATTTTTAGAATCATTTTCAATACGAATTATGAATTTGGAATTGGATTAAGTTTATTGATTTTGGCACCACAAAAATATAACTATAGCCAAATAACCTACCTCAGCTTTGATTAGAGTGATCAAGACCTCACTCAAAATTGTCAATTATGATTAAATAACCGAGCTTTAGCTATTTTGGTCTACATTTCCTTGAAATACCGCAAGTTTATGCATCTTGATCGATAAAAGAGATGGTGGCGTAAAAGCTAAATTTTGGTATATCTTTGAGATTGGAAAAATTAGATAAGTAGTAGTATATTCGATCTTACCTCATGACACTTGCAACATAGCCGATTTTGGTAATAAGTTCGGATATATTAATTAAGAACGAAGCACCATATTTACATGAATTAATCAAATATCAATTATCTTCCTTATCTCGTGATTAACAACTTAAAAATAAAAGAACAAATCGGATGTAGCTACCAATGATTGGAGTGAGTAGGGTATATATCACGAAATGTCCTATATCACTATGAGGTAATTAAGCTCCGATTGCTCGATGATAGTAGTCCACTAGGGTATTATCACGAAATGTCCTATTCTTTGGGAATGAAGGCACAAGATAAATTGAAAAGGAAAAGTTGAATCATAAGATCTCGGGAATTATTACAAGTTTAAGGAAACCGGACTTGTAATTTTCGATCGAAAGAGTAGTACTCGATCAATCTTGATGAAGCAATGCCTGTAAGTTTGATTTTCTACACACTCACGCTTTTAGTTCTTAAAAAAAAAAAAAAAAAAAAAAAAAAAAAAAAAAAAAAAAAAAAAAAAAAGAGAGAAAATGAAAAAGATGCTAAGAATATGTTTTTTTTCAAAAATATAAAAGATGAATGACGCATAATCTGATTTCTTTTCTCTTTTGATTTCTTTTCGATTAACCAACATCTTGAACATAAACTCTATAAGCCCATTTTGTCAATTACTTTCTTGAAATTTCCGATTCCGAATTTCATAATAGTTGCGATTAAAAATAATTCGATATTTTATTTATACTTCTTAACTATTACATATATAATTTTATCTAAATAATATTTAATGTTTAAGTTATTTCGATTATATACTTTTTTTGTCTTCTTAAGATTTTAAATTAAGATAGATAATATATTTATAATATTGACAATATAAATTATAATCGAAAAATTATACTATCTTTTATTATCGCTTATTTTTCTTCGAGGGACGATCAAAATTTAAGTGGGGAGTAATTTGATGTATTATTTTTATATGATTAAATATACGTTATATTATTATGTTTTATCAACGAATTCTATATAAAATATATGAAATTATGATATAAATGATATAAAATGTTAATCTTTATAAATTAGAGTAGTTAATAGTAATAATAGTAAAAGTTGTAATTTTGTACCGATTTTAGTAAATCGGAGTTGTCGTGTCGATTTACGTGGGTATTTGTGAATTTTATTATTGATTTATAAACCAAGACCCGAGAATCGACATTTTGAAGTTTAATCATATCTCCTGGAATGATTTAGAGAGTGCCACGAGTTTAAATGGTCAATTGAATAGCTTAAGTGGACAAGTGGCCAACCAATCTGGATAAGTAATAATAGAGAAATGTCTTCGACAAACGAATGGCTCATCAAAACGACATTTTCAGAGAAAGTGTTCTTCACGAAAGTTGTAGATTTTCCGAGAGCTTTCCAATGCAATTTAAATTATGAAGATTGGAGGTCTACAACTTAAGCAGTGATCAAGTGGCTAATCGATTTGGATTAAGAAAATCCCGTAAAAGCTTCGGGAGAACACGAGATCATCAAGAAAGCGTTATCTGGAGAAGAGTCCTTCATGAAAGTTGTAGAGTTTCTCGAGATCTTAATTTTGGCATTTCGTTTGCGATTTTTGGAGGTCCGAACTCGAGATATGAATTTTACAAGTTATATATAATTATATATATATAAATATCTCCTACCGCATACATCTTGAGTTAATCATGGAAGTGGGGATCATCATTAGTCCGGACCGATCCGCCTAATACCGGACCGGTCCGGCCTTTACCAATTTGTCTATATATAAGAGAAGCATCGAGAAAGCATTCGAGATGTACCCATATATATATATAACAGTCTATATATATATATATCTTCTCCTTCTTCTTTTCTTTCTTTTCTTTTTTAGTAGTAGTAGTAAATAAGGCCTTACGCCGTAATAATGTAGTATCGTTGTAATGCTCGAGAAAATCTCGGAAGTCGGTTTTGCTAAAGAAGTTGTAATGTCCGGAAAATACGATTTCTGAATCAACTGCCGTATTCGGGTAATTTTTCTTAAGTATTTATGTTTGTTTTTGTATTTTTCGTTGTTATAATGTTTTTAGGCTAAATATAATACTGGCCAAAACTATATAATCGGTTTTATTTCGATCTTTTTGTTAAAGAAATGTTGTTAAGTTAAAATGACTAAAATTGAGTTAATTGAATCTTTTTCTATTTTGATCATATTCGTATTGACATATTTAATAGATCTGAGGAATTCATAATCTAATTATGAATTGACGCCTCGTAGTCAGGATTTGAAATAAAAGATAGAAAAACCGGAGGGTAAAATTGGCCGTGTGAACAACGTGATAACGGAATCCGATTTCTAACCGGGGTAAATTTGTTTTGGGAGAAATGAATTTTATTATAATTTGTACTCGAGATCGTAATAATGTTAAATCATCGTTTAATTGAAACTTAAACCGGAAAGTTGAATCGTCCGGCTTTGACAACCGGAGCCTTTAAAATAAAATTGACCGTTTGTGACGGAATGACTCCTTTTATCTAAAGGTAGATTTGTACTCGGGACTGTTTAGATTAATTAGTTTACCGTAATGATTGTGGATCTTGGGTGATGACAATGGACATAGGACAATTTCATACACTCGTGTGAGGAGGAATTGTTTTACAGAGAGTGCACCGTTTCACTTACTCAATTGGACCTAAAATAAAAGGAGAGATCGAACACATTTCAATTAATCGAAAAGATCGTATAAACCAATTATATAAGTTTTGGTGATTCTCTAAAAATTATCTATTAATATCTTGGTACCTATATATTTATATCTATATATATATTTTGCAATTTATGTACATCTATATATATTTATATATCTATATATATTATATTAGAATAACTATTAAATTACATATTTATTTTATGTTAACTAGAATAGTAGTGATCTCGTGTGATAAAATTGCGATTTAAATCGAGTTAATAATGACTCTTTGGTGTTTAACCACACGTAAAATAAATTACCAAGTTCCACGAGGATTCGACACTGACTCACCATACTAGCACTACTGATTTGACCCGATACAATTGTCGGTTAAGGAAGGGGTATTAGCACTAGAAAAGGCCACGTCAATCTGGCCTGACCTCGGATACCAATACATATATCTTCATTGAGTCCCGAACTCTCTCAAAACCTAAGATTAGATTAGTATCATGAGTGGCTTGGTTATATCCAGAATGGCGGCTAACCTTGACTCAATGAAGTCGAACCGGGCCTCACGAGCAAGGTTTTGGATAGGAAACATGGTAGAGAAGGAAAAATATAGGGCAAAAAGTCGGAATGCTACTCTTTGGAAGGTGGTGCTTGAGGTGGTATAGGATTATCATAATTAATGCAACCAAGCTGGAAGATTGGCAAGACGGGGGCCCATAATTGGTGAGTCGGGTGACATGAGTCGGTCATTTGGAACAATGATGACTTTAGCTTGGATGCAAAGTGTAGAGATAAAATTTGGAAATGGCATATGGCGCGCTCGAGGATGGTTAAAAGCGAATTCTTTGGCTCTAGTAAAGATAATCCTTCTAAATCAACGAGAATATTTTTAACTATTGCCCAGGCTATGCAAGAATTAGGATAGTTGTAAGCACTAAGATGTCGAGAAGGGCTCACATTATGACCTAAAAATGATGCGAGGGCTCGGATATCCTTGATACATCCACCAAATTTAAATCGTTTTTCAACCCAAGTGGCGGATGGATCAAAAGCACGTTGAGCCTTGAAAACTCGAATTTGCATCATACTAGCTTGACTGAGGTTCCAAATTTCATAATAATCTTGTTCACGAGGTATGTCTGGGATTTTGTAAAAAGCATTGATGACTTCAGGGGTAAAAGGGACAACAGTGCTGCGAATGGAAACTGAATTTAATGGCCTATCCGCTACCTAGCGAGGACATAATAAAATTCAGTCACCATTATGGCATTGATGACATCAGTGCGTGGTTGGACAATCTGTAACCAATTTCATACGAGTGTACGAATTTGTTCTATGCCTCCTCCTTGATAAAACCTCGATTAAACCTAAAGATTCGACATGATAATCTCTCGAGTATAAATAATCTGTCCCCGGATAAGAAAGAGGGTTCCGTTTGTCAGACGGCCAATTTTACCTTCCAGTTTTTCTACCCTTTTCTCATATCCTAACGTCTGCAGTCGAGTTCATGATTAGGTTATGTCTCTGTCCCATCTTGGTTAATTACGTCAATACGGGTTTGTCACTTAGTCCAAGCGAGAAAAAGATTCATCATATTCGATTTTAATCAAATTTTAACATAGTCATCATCCATTTCCCTAAAAGATCAAAATAGTCCAATTACATGTCTTGGCTAGTTATATAATTAGCCTATAGTCATTATTAATACTAATAAATAGATATAAATGACAAACATAATAACATTAGAATATTACCGAATACAATTGTTGAGTTTGGGCCTTATCCTCTGAACGTAACAACAGCTTTGAAATCAACAATCTTCGATAATTACTCTAAATATTACAACGATACTATAACTACTTTTTATGGAAGAATGCTCTAATGAAATAATATTTACAGAGATTATATATGATAATATATATATATATATATATATATATATATATATATATATATATATATATTGGTACCCTTTTTCCTTTCATAAATGAGGGCTATTTATAGGTGAGAGTTTCTTGATCTGGCGTCTTGGGACTAATCCGATCTGCGCGGATTAACGGAATTTGAGTGCTTCTGTCAGACACATGTGGAGTAATCATGATTTTAATCATCTCATAATCCGGCGTGAACCGGTGTCTTCCGGTCTGCGCCGGTTTTGACAAATATCAGCCTCATGATCAGATTTTTATATTTTTCGATTCCGATTCTTCTACTTTGTATCACATAATACCTGCATAATTCAAAAACAACAAAACCACAGGTAAATCTGATAACAAAAGTTATAAATTATATTACGACATTTATTTGTAACGATTAGATTTTTATAAGTTATATTAATACTTTTTAAGATATTTAGATAAAATTATTGATAATACGTTATAAAATGTTATAAATTTTAGTTATAAAAATGACATATATCAACTACTCCCCACTTAGCTTTTGATCGTCCTCGAGCAATAGTAAGCGATAATTTATAAAATTACAATGAAAATAATGTAATTGTTTAGATTAGGTTATTAATTCAGTAAAGTACTCTGTCAATATTATAACTATATTATTTTTGTCTTTCTTAAAAAATAAAAAGTGTGTATAGCTTATAAAATTAGTTATCAAACATTATTTAGATGAAATTTTCCATGCTTTACTTAATAAACATTAAAAAAAAAATAGAAATACTTCCAATCGCCACTAATGAATATCCGAATCAAAGACTAGGTCAAGTAGTTGGCAAAGTGGCTTGTAACGTTTGGACTCAGGGTGTTGGCTAATCGAAAGGATAAAAGGAAAAATCAAGAGAGGAAAGCAAGTAAATGCGTACTTACACCTTCAAATTCTTGATAAAAATACATTGATTAGTAACATTCGTCATGATCTAAAAGCTCGCAAAATCTCCGTCAATGACTCTTATTTTACACACATATATACAAATGGTTCTAGTTTATTGGTTGGAATCAATTTATTACTAAAACAACAAAGTTTTTTTTTTTTTTTTTTTTTTTGTGGCTAAATGACCTCCAAATAACAATGTACCAATCTCAACTCGTGCCATTCTAATGTATCGTCACTTAGTTCCGATAGTTCCGATGTCGTTACCGCTATCCATAAGTACATACTAAACTTACGGGATGCCAAGGGAATGTAGACCAAATTAGGCTAAGGGTCGGTTATAACGAGGTTAATAATGAATGGCTAATTTCGAGTGGGGTCTGTCCACTCTACAAGGCTGAGATGGGGACAAAAATGGAAATTATGTTCGGTTAGGCCATTTGGCTATAGTTAAGTCAAAGTTATGCCAAAAATTGTCATCCCTATTCCGATTCCAGACTCATATCATCCTGGGGACTCAGAATGAAACTAATTTAACACTCCTATCACATATTTTTAATAGTTTTCAGCAGGGGCATGCTGAAATCTATCTAATCGCCCTGGACGCTCTGTTACAACTGGTCATTGGCCTATGAGAGACTTTACCAATGGAAAAGTACGAAGGACCTATTGAGTAGGTAGAGGGTTCTATGGCCTATTTTGGATAGTATTTATGGCTACGGCTTTTTTAATCTTATTCGTATTCAAACTCATTAGACAACTTTCTCTCGACCCAATAAACAAATTTATCAAAAAATTCCAAGCTACTTATGAATGTAACCACAATTAACATCACTACGGTCGGGCTATCGAACACGGAGTCAGAAGTGAATTACGAGTCGGACCAATTTGCGAATCGAGCGAGCTCCCCTTGCATGCAATGATGTGGTGGTGAACCTCTCATTCTAATTTAGTGCTCTCCGAACCGTGCGGGAAGGTTTCCCATCACACGGCTCACCAACTTGATCTTCCATGGGGAACCATATGTACGAACAGCCTGGAAAGGTAAGGTCTCGCTTTCCTAATTTGTCTTGAAAGAAAGTTTTTCTAAAACATTAATTATAAAAATAAGTATACTTGTCTAATTTCATAAATAAAATATTTGATAAAAAAAAAAAGTTATACATACTTAAAATCGTATTAAGATAGGCATATATAATATAATTATAATATATCGAGTTTACTTTACTTAATTAGAAACTTATTCTTTCCAAAAATATTATCTTTATTGTAATAATTATATATATTATCATGTTTATTTCCTAAAGGATAATTAAACTAAGTGTTTGGAGTTGTTGATATAATAACTTCATTTTATTTACTAACCTAACTCTACTCCCCACTTACGAACTGTCATTGGCCCAATGATAAGTGAGTCTAAAAAGTTGGGTAGAAAATAAAAGGAATTTTTAATTAAGGTGATAACGAGGTCGTCTATGAATTAATCGTTTATGAAAGAAATTGATACAGAAAATCATAACATTTTTAGAAAAACAAATATTGATATTACACAAGATATGAAAACATAATTAAACAAAGTTACTACTGGAAGTAAAATTTTAAGACTAAAACAACTAAAAGAAACTTAACAACTGAAAAGTTAAAACATCTTATTCCAACCAACTAAACCCAGCAACGCTATTTCCTTACACCGTACACAAGTTAAACCACTCCTCTATTCTTCTGCTGTAGATGAACCACCTGGTACATCTACTGGGAGTAACCCTAGATGAGGTTGACGAGAAGGAAAAATCTCATCCGATCCGGATTCCGGAACTCCAGCAAAACGTACACAGATCCTAGAGATCAACCACGCATAAGGCATTGGTTGATGAAAGTTCCGTCTACCGAGCGCAAAGTTGATGGCCGTCTTGTGGATTAAGACTCCCCAGTCAATAATGGCTCCAACCGTCATAGCATAAAGAAGCAACATCTCATCATCAGAAACCTCTGAAAAGTCCATAGTTGGAAAAACTCGTGAATTTATAAAATGCTTCCAGGTTCGAAGATGAGGAAGCAAAGATGAGGTGGACACAACACGATCACGGTTGTAATGTGGAAAGAGAATCTGAAAAGCTTCGGCACACTTATTAATAACACCATTAACAATGTCCAAACGCCATTGTGATTCGTAATGACTATTCGTGGTAGTCTGGACAAGGGGTATATGAAAAACTTGATTTATGATAAAGGGAGTAAATGGTACGATACAACCACGAATACGTACAAAATGAGTAGACTCCACAGAAATAGATTCTGACAATGCTGCATAAACTTCTCGGACCAGTGTAACATTTATCCTGCCCCTTGGTGTACGAACGAAACGGTCCCACCCACCGCCTTCTATACGCAGGAATCCCACTCGTTCATTTTTCGAAAGTTAAGACATTTTTCAAGCAAAATGGGGGACTGACTAAAGTTAGATAAATAACGGTCTTGAGCTGTTTGGTTCGGATATTCATTAGGATTGGGATTAAAAAATAAGGTTTGATAATCCGGAATTTCAACATTTAGGTAAAACGGGGGAGAATAACTGTTAACTGACGGAGAAGAATGATTGGACATTTTGTACCGTATTTTACTAGACAGTAGAGGAGAGAAGTGAAGGTGTACAAATTTAGTAGTTGGTTTGGTGCTATTTATAGATAAAAATTCGAACAGAAGAGGAAAAGATCTTTGTTGGCCCATAAATAGACATTCCGGCGCAAACCGGGATGTTCCGGCTCACGCCGGAAAATATTTATGGCCTGTAGAATTGATGACCCTATGTTGTAGGCCGGTCAGGTCGGTGATGGTCCGGCGTAAACCGGACAGTACCCGGCGTACGCCGGATTCACTGTTTACAAACAGAGTCTACTTTGTAGGTAAATGGCCAAATTTTTTTTTTTTTTTTTTTTTTTTTTTTTGAATTCTAATTTTTTTTTTTCAAACTCATACATATATATATGACATCACATATATAAAATTTTATAAAATTTCCATCAAACAAATTACTATGAACGGGGAAAATTATAAAAAAAATTGCACTAACCACCGAGTGCAGCATCAAAATAAAACAAAATAAACGTCAAAGTAAAGTGATAGTACCGAATTTATCAAATAAAGGCAAATAGTTGTAACAATACAAATGTTTCCAAAATGATAAAAGTTTAGTTAGCTTATTCAAAATCTTCAAAAGACATGTCATGAGGTGGATGTGGCACAGACTGAGTCGGTACTGCTTCAAAACCAGGAGCTGAAGTTGTGGTATGAAATGGAACTTGTGAGCGTATGGTGGACATAGCAACCGAACCTCTAAACCAAGTGAGCCAAAACACGTAGTAGTAATATTTGAGACCGATGTGAATCCGCCCAATCCCCAAACAAAGAAATTGTAACACTGTAAACATACCACATGGCATACTAGCTTGGCGTGAAGATGCCTGAGTGTAAGAGTGAAAGGTAGGAGGTGGTGGGATAAATTTGGATCCAAGCGAGGCAAGGTATAGGGGCTTTCCGGCACTAAGGTAGATCATCGAGATTTGCTCATATGCGGGTCTAGATCTCTCAAGAAAGCTCACGCCGGCCCGAGCTCCAACTCTAAGATCGTCTGCCCATTGCCTAACTCGTTCAAATCCTAACACCATATTAGCCTGACCTTGAAGAATTGCATTGAGAATGGCATCAAATTGGTCATCCCTACCCTGATTGCGTACTGGTTGTCTAGAGGAGGAACCGAATAAAGGTGGAACTCGAGTACGAGGGGTGGTCAGTCTTCTTGATGATTAGGGTTGTTATAGTCAAGCCTACCGCCCGGGACGTGGAGCGAGTCTAGGGCCTATTATTGGGGCATCGGGAGAGATGATGATTAATCGGTGGTAGGGCCAGGACTTGCGCCATTTGGCACAAGGCGTAAATAAGATTGGAAAGGGCATGTTCCTTGTGGAGTGCGGCCATGAGGAAAATCCCAAGCCCTTGTATAGATCAACTTTCCTAGATTGACTGAACGTCATTAACTATAGCCCAAGCAAGAATTACATCATCTCTCGCCATAAGCACTAACATGCGTGGATGGACTAACATCATGGCCCCGTAAACCGCTTAATGGCTCGAACCTCCTTAATACAACCTCCGTCATGAAACCTATTCTCAACCCAAGTTGCAATGGATCAAAGGCTTGCCGAGCTTCATAAGCTTTTGTTGCGTAGAATCACGGTGACTCAAGTTCCAAACAGAATAATAATCTTCTTCCTCGGGAACATCGGGTATGGCATAAAAGGCATTAAATTGCCGGGGTGAAAGGAATGGTAGCATTCTAAGAGGCAGAAATCAAAGGGCCATCATCTAGAGATTCATGAGCAGAGATAACGGAATAGAACTCAGACACCATCGTGGCATTAACAGGGTCAGTACGCTCGTGAGCAATTTCCATCCACCCTCTACTCTCAAAAATTTCCTTCAATTCATGTCCTAAGGTAGTAAAATCTATGCTACGCCTAGTAACACTTTGCATTTCACAAAATATCTATCATAAGCGGCTACGGCAGCAGGGCTAGCAGTTTTTCTAAAGGATATAGACTCTTCTTCGGGTGTCAGGGGCCGAGGCTCATGCACAGGTACTAAAACAGGTGTGTCGGATTTCCTTTTCTTATTACCTTTTCTACGAGTAGATGATGATTCGGCCATCTACAAATGTGGTATCATCAACAACAAAATGATTAAAACAACAACAAATTAACATTGATAATGATTAAAATAAAATGATGAAAATGATAAATATATATAATAGATGATTACCTTAATATGTGAGGGATGTAGAAAAATAGCGAGGTGGTCGGAAAATATATCAAATTCGCCGGAGTTGTTGTCAAAAACCAAAAAAACTTTTTTAGTTTAATGTATATAATTATGGTGTTTTTGGTAGAAAAGGTTTTGAAATAAAGAAATTAGAAGAGAAAAGAGGTAAAAATTATGGTGGGAAATAGTGGGGGAAAAGAGGAGATGGGCGGCGGCTGTAAAAAAAAATGGAGGAAGAGGAAGAGAAAAGAAGAAGAAAACCGGTAGGGTTATATGTAGTTAAATCCGGCGTAGACCGGATAAATCCGGTCTGCGCCGTATTATTTAAATGCGTTTTTTTTATTTTTTTATAATAATAATCCTATGTTATATCATATATATATATAATTATTTATAAATGATATAAAAGTAGGTTTATCATTCAATTTTATAAAATATCATATAGTTTATAAAATTCCTTTAGAACATCTTATATATAAAAATTTAAAAAAAATTCTAAACTTTCGATAATTATGTCGAATCGAAACTTCTTATCCTTAGATCCTCAAGAGTTCTTTCATATCGTTCTCTCAACCTTTCTCCAAGAATTGATGCATTTGAATTTTCTCTTTGATCTCCATCGGGATTTTCGGATAACCACCTAATCGTTCCCTTTTTAATGACATTCAAACACTCATCCTGGGATTTGGTTGTGTTTTCTGAACATCTTACATTGTGTTCACTCTTTCCACAGATTCTACACCTCATTAGGAACTTTGCCCTTCTTTTTATTGCACTTCTTGACTTTCCATTGCATACTGCTTTCGCTCTAGCTTCGTTCAACAACTTCTTATTTGTTTTAAAAACTATATATTCTATCTTAAACGCGATATCTTTATCAAGACCTAATTTTATAAGTAACAGAAAAACTCCCATTCTATCTAGAAAAGGCATCCAGTTCTTTAATGTCTATCTGGTAAAAGACTAAGCTAATTAAAATGCATTTAAAAAGTAAGTAATAAAGATTGTACCCGTTATCGGCTTAGTTTGTAGTTGATAGCCAAACTTTTTGTTTGTTTTTTTTTTCTTAATCTGTTGGAGGGTCGCTAAGATACATAACCTCTCTTGTTGAAGTATTCCTTCTTCTTCCACGAATAATTTCACTCTGTGGCCATTGGCTATAAAAGTCGTGTTCCATCGATTAATTCTGACTCCCGACTTGTAGATCTTTGTTACGTCATATGGACTCGCCCATCTTGATTTAAGCTTACGGAAAACACTTCAAAATGTGAATTATATAAGAGTACTCGATCACCTTCATGGAACTCACGACGATAGATTCTCTTATCATGGAAAGATTTCGTGCGTTCCTTGTAAATTCGAGCATTTTCATAAGCATCGAGGCGAAACTCATCCAGTTCTGTTAACTGAAGTAATCTATGATCACCAATAGCCTTAGGATCAAAATTTAGAAATTTAATAGCCCAAAAGGCTCGGTGTTCTAATTCAACAGAGAGATGACAAGATTTACCAAAAACTAATTTATAAGGAGAACAACCAATCGGTGTTTTAAAGGCTGTTATGTACGGCCATAATGCATCATCTAGTCTTTCTGCCCAGTTTTTACGGTTTGAATCAATGGTTTTTTCCACGATCCTTTTTATTTCTCTATTAGATACTTCTACCTGTCCACTTGTTTGCGGATGATATGGTGTACCAAGTTTATGTTTTACACCATATTTCTCAATTATTTTTGTAAATGGACGGTTGCAAAAATGTGATCCTCGGTCACTAATGATAGCCCCCGGAGTGCCAAATCTCGTGAATATATTCTTTTTAAGGAATTTTAGCACTACTCTGGAATCATTAGTGGGAAGAGCTTCAGCCTCTACCCATTTGGATACATAATCGACCATCACTAAGATGAATTTCTTACCAAATGATGGAGGAAAAGGGCCCATAAAATCAATGCCCCAGACATCAAACAATTCGCATTCCAATATAGGTTGGAGAGGCATCTCGTGTTTTTTTAGAAATGTTTCCCCATTTTTGGCATGACTCACAAAACCGTGCATAGTGGTGTGCATCTTTATACAGTGTCGGCCAGTAAAAACCACATTGCAAAACTTTGTAAGCGGTTTTCCACCCTCCATGGTGGCCTCCAGCCTCACGATCATGGCAAAAGGATAAGATACTTAAAATCTCATTATCGGACTCGCACTTCCTAATTATGCCATCCGAACACTTTCGAAAAAGATCCGGTTTTTCCCAATAGTAAAATTTTAAATCATAAAGAACTTCTTTTTCTGCTGCTATGTCCAATGAGATGGAATATATTCACAGGTAAAGTAATTAATAATATTACCGAACCATGGTGTGCTTTCCTTTGGTGTATTACCTGCTTTAATGAGTTGCATTGTTGGAAGAGCATCAATCATGAGGAGCTGTTCATCTGGAAATGAATCTTTGATCTCTTGTCTCCTTCCTCCTTCTTAGGTAAACTCCATAAGACTTAAATGGTCTGCTATTACATTCTCACTACCCTTTTTATCTTTAATTTCAATGTCAAACTCATGAAGTAACAGAATCCATCTAAGAAGACGAGGCTTCGCATCCTTTTTACTTAACAAGTATTTTAATGCCGAAAGATCGGTATAAACAATGACTTTAGAACCAATGAGATAAGATCGAAATTTGTCCAAAGCAAAGATTACAGCGAGTAGCTCTTTTTCTGTTGTTGCATAGTTAAGCTGGGCTGCGTTTAAAGTATGGGATGCATAGTAGATTGCCTTAAGTACTTTGTTATGGCGTTGACCTAGAACAGCTCCGACTGGCAGATCACTTGCATCACACATAAGTTCAAAGGGTAAATCCCAATCTGGTGCTACTAGTACTGGTGCAGTTATCAACCGTGCCTTTAAAGTCTCAAATGCTTCCATAAATTTGTCATCAAACTTGAATGGCACTTCTTTCTCAAGCAAATGACTAAGAGGTTTCGCTATGTGGGAAAAATCTGCAATAAATCTTCTATAGAAACTAGCATGTCCAAGAAATCCTCTCAGAGTTTCCAGATTTACTGGGGGAGGTAACTTTTCAATTACTTCCACTTTGGCTTTATCTACCTCAACACCTTCTTCAGAAATTCGATGACCTAAAACAATACCATCTGACACCATTAGATGACACTTTTCCCAATTTAAAACTAAGTTTGTGTCTTCACGGCGTTTTTAGTACACGTTAAGTGTGCGTAGACATTCTCGAAAGAATCTCCAAAACATTTGAAATCATCCATAAAGATTTCTAAAAAATTTCTACCATGTCGAAAATATTGCCATCATGCATCGTTGAAAGGTAGGTGGTGCATTGCATAATCCAAACGACATTCTTTTATAAGCAAAAGTTCCATATGGACAAGTGAAAGTCATTTTCTCTCTATCTCCTGCAGCAATAAATATCTGTAAATAGCCTGAATAGCCATCCAAGAAACAATAAAATTTATGTCCACTTAACCGTTCCAACATCTGTACTATTGATTGAGGTCAAGTTAAATTATTAACTCAATGCCTACTAACACACTAGCAAGAGAACTAGGTTCAATTGTAGTATAGCTAGATAGAGTCGAGGTCGATCCCACAGAGACTCGGCACAAACAAAACACAACTTTATCCTATTAGAACTAAATTGAAAGGGCGGTCTACGACCAACTAAACGCTTGAGTAAATAAAATAGTGACAACCACAAGACACGAGAATACCACAAAGACAAACGAAAGACTACTAAAACACGGATAATCTGTGGATATTATCTAAACAAACAAGATATTGATTACGCTAGTAGATTATAACTCCCCCATGTGAATTAGGATGATAACGAGATAAAACAAACGTTAAAGATTAATTATTATGACTACGGGAGTCATCCCCTAAGGTAGATTTAGCTCCGATTAGGCCATCTAAATCATCGTGCCTCCATTACGTGACTTCGCTTTTTAATGCCTCCATCTCATATAACTTCTGACACAATTACGAAACTAGGGATGCCGGTATAAACCGTAACCTCATCAAAGCAACATTCTTTGGGTAAGGCGTACTTCTTAGATGCCGATTCAATCTATATCCTAAGTAACAATCACTTTTTAGGTTTCATGTTAAATTATGATGACAAATAATTAAGTTGATCGGGTTTAATTACTCGCTTTAATTCCAAATCGAGAGAATGACGGCGTAGTCGTAGCCGATCATAATATTGCCCCTACACATCACCACGCCGGTCAACCGAATGACAAAGACTCGGGCGACCGAATGACATGTCTCGGTTGACCGAACACAGTTCTGTGTGGGTACAAATCATGATTACTTCTTAACGTTTTTAACCTAAACACATGAGTTCGTAAATTAATCTACATCACGCAATCAATACAAGAAAAACTACTCCATAATAAAATTTATCGATCTACGAATAAAGATTGCATAATTGAATAGTCATACCTCAAGAGGCAGAGTGACTCCCACTCTTTATTGCGCTCCCCAACCGGAGACTCCGATGAATCCACAATGTATGAACATAAAGAAAAGAAAACTAAAACTTAAAACTCAAATTGTCTTGTGTTGTAATGGTGTGTCTTCTCAATTTCATAGCTGCTGCTTATATAGAGGATTCTGCCGACATAGGATGGATCTAGAAGATATGCACGCGTTTTTAGGTCTGGATAGCTTCGGGTAGCCGAACCTCCTGCCTCGGTCGACCGAATGAAGTGGCTCGGTCGACCGAGCCTCCTTTTTGCACATGTTAAACGCGTTTCTTGTCTAACTTGTTCCCCACTGCATTCTTTCGTGCTGATATGATTTCTCTAACTTATCCCTTGATTAATGCTCCGATTTTCTTCCTTATTATCTTGAGATTCACTGATTGAATGACATTCATCCTCCCGATTTATCATGATCTATAAAATCAGCATTTATCGCACAATAAATTGGTCTTTAATAATAAAAACAGCTAAATACCATAAATCTTATTAATAATCACTTAACATTAAATAATAAATATTAACAAGTGATTTAATATGAAATATATATAATTAACTCCGATTTAAGGTTAGAATTGATGACATAAATAGGTACATTTTAACCGTCATCAACTATGAACGGGAGCGGATGGTGGTCTTTCTTAGTGTTCTCATTCAGTTTGCGAAAATCAATGCACATTCGATATCATGTGACTTCCCTTGTTGGAATCCATTCATGCTTATCATTTTCCTTTATCGTGAATCCGCCCTTCTTTGGTACTACTTGGGTGGGACTTACCCATTCACTGTCTGATATGGGAAAGATTATCCCCATCTCCAGTAGTTTAATAACCTCTTTTTTGACCACTTTTTGCATATTCGGGTTGAGGCGGCGTTGTGGCTGGATACATGGTTTGGCTCATTCATTCAATATGATCTTGTGTACACAAATCTCATGACTTATTCCTTGAATATCTGCCACTGTCCATCCAAACGCTTTCTTATGTTGTCTTAACATTCTCAACAATTGATCTTCCTGTGACTTGGTTAATGATGATGAAATAATAACAGGAAGCAAATTATCAGCTTCAAGAAAGGCATATTTGAGATTCGAAGGGAGAGGTTTTAATTCCAGATTCCTTGGTGGCTCTTCTACTGAAGGTTTCAATACTGGGCCATCCAGTTCTAAGTCCAAATAACGATGCCATGGTCGTTTCTCAAAAGAACTTCCTGCGTCGAGGTGAAAAATGACTTCTTCCATTTCCTGGTCATCTCCTTCATAGATAGATAAGGCTAAACATTCTTCGAGCTTATCTTCAAAAATTCGCAATTCAGCATGATTCATATAAATAGAAGATATAGTATCTATGAATGAACATGATTCCTGTGATTTGTATGGATGTTTCATAGCCTTAAAGATATTAAAAGTGACCTCATCTTCATTGACTCTTAAAATTAATTCACCTTTTTGGACATTGATAAGGGTTATCCCTGTAGCTAGAAATGGTCGACCTAGAATGAGAGGTGCTGAAAATCCTTCTTCCATTTCCAAGACTACAAAGTCGACTGGGAAGTAAAACTTATCTATCTTAACCAATACATCTTCAATGTCTCCTTTAGGACGTTTAATAGATCTATCTGCCATCTGGAGAGTCATCTCGGTGTTTTTAAGCTTTCCTATTCCGAGTTTCCTATAATCCTCATAAGACATAAGATTAATGCTGGCTCCGAGATCGCAGAGCACTTTCTTAAACAGGAAACCCCCAATCTCACATGGGATGGTAAAACTACCGGGGTCTTTTAGTTTAGGCGGAAGCTTGTGTTGTAATACTGCGGAACATTCTTCATTAAGGTAAATGTTCTCATATTCTTATAAACGTTTTTTGTTTGAGAGGATATCCTTAAGAAACTTTCCATATGTGGGCATATTGATTAGTGCTTCAATGACAGGGATATTGACATTAAGGTGACGAAATGTGTCAAGGAAACGTGCATACTTTTTATCCGTTTTCAACTTTTTAATTTGATCTCGGGGTGGGTAAGGTAAAGACTCAAGGTCAATAATTTTAGGGTTTGAAGGCATGCCTTCCTTACCTTTCTCCTTAGATGGTGATGCTTCCTTAAACGCTTGAGCATTTGGTGGTCGCCAGTGTCATGATCCTCGCACTACTTTCTTTGAAATTTGTCCCGAGTTCCTATTTACTTGTTCTCGTTGGTTGAGTGTTGCTACTCCCCACTTGGATCTGTACTATCAGTAACCTCGTCCTTTCTGACATGTTCATTGAATAAGGTCCGTAGATCGCTAGCCCTTGGATTTTTCAATATTCTCGGGACTTTGATCCATTCCTCTTCTTCGCTTTCGGCTTCAACATGTTTATCACGACTTAAGAAATCATCAATGATTTCTTCTCTTCTTCTTTATGAATTATGGTTCGCCCTTGTGTTCCAAGTCCTTTTGAATTTATCATCCAAATCATCTTCTACTTCATTGTTTCCGGAGTTTTCTACTCCGTTACTTCCACATACCCTTCCACTTCGGTAATAACAAAGATTCACCTCTCTCGTGTTTCTTTCGGTATTACTAGGTAATCCTCCCGGAGGTCTCATTGTTCTTTCGTTGGCCTCTCTACTCAAGTGATCTTCCATATTTCGCATGAGATGCTTCTATAGTTCTCATCCTCGTGTCATGTCCACTCATGGATGTTTTTAAAGTACTTATATCCTTAGTGACTGCACTATAGAAGTCATCATGGTTTCCATATTCTCGAGCTTGAGTAGACATCACACCCATCATATTTTCCATTAATTTTTCCCACTTATCAACTCCTTCTATGGGTTTGAGTTGAGGTTTGCGAATCGGTATACTTTGAGTGGTGTGTTGTAGGTATGATCCGGGTGGTGATTGGTGGTTTTGGTTCGAGGTATTTCCTGGTAACCTTGGTTTTGAACATTAGCATTGTACGAGCTTTTGTATCTTGAGTTGGATAGGGTGGTTGTCCTTGCTTACTTGGGTTTTCAGACCAACAAAAGGTAGGATGGTCTCTTCTGATGGCATTGAATGAGTTTGATTAAGCGTTATTCAAATTCCTATGTTGTTGCAAAAAACTCACATCTTCCTCGAATATCCTTCGGATTCTTCCATTCCATTGTCATCATTTCTCATACCATCATTCGGATATTCATTTGATAACTTTCCTTCCGAGCTAGGATTCTTGCTTCCTTGCAAGCCATCAAACTTTCTACTAAGATTTTCCAAGTGTGCTAAAACTTCTGAGTTTGATGTAGATTCACCTACAAATGCTACTTTCCTCGTGCTAGAGCCGGTTTCCCACATTCGGTTATTCCTAGAAATTTTCTCAATAGCATCGTAAATAACTTGTGCTTCACTCATCATTAAAGAACCCCCACATGCATGATCAACATCAGCACGCGAGTCCTTTCTTAATTTACGACAGAAAAGTTGAATTTGCATGTCAAGAGAGTAACCATGATCGGGACAGGCTCTTAACTGTTTTTTAAATCTTTCTCACGCATTTCCAAGTGTTTCCTCGGATCCTTGTCTAAAATTAGCAATTTCGACCTTCAACTCCAAATTCCTACCCGGAGTGAAATATTGTTTTAAAAACTCAGTTTGAATGTCCTGCCAACTTGTCAATGAATGATGTGGGAGTGACATAAACCAGTCTCGTGCCCTTCCTTTTAAGGAAAAAGGAAACATTGACATTCTTGTCAATTCATGATGATCACCTTGGCTTTTGGTTGTGTTACACAGTTCTTCAAAAAGATATAGGTGATGATGCGGATCTTCGTCATCCTCACCTATAAATTGGGCTCTTGTGTCAATTAAGCCAAAAAGATGGGATTTTATTTCAAAATTATTTGCTCCATCGTTGGGTAAACGAATTGGATTGTTGGTCTCATTCCTTCTCAATGTCTGATCACAAATAGGTCTTGGGTTTGGTGGGTTATTATTATTATGATTATTCTGGTTTCGGTTTTGGTTATTCCGATTATTGGGATTCTGGTTGTTGGGATTTGGTGGTGGAGGAAGATTTTGTAATGGTGGATTAGGATTATTGAGGTTTTGTCCATGTCCTTGGGCATGAGCAAGCCCTTGTTCAGGTGGGGTTTCTTCACTGGCCTCGGCCATTTCCGTACCTCGAGTTGACGATTTCTGGGGAGATCTGTCTCCAAGATGTCCTTGGCTGGTTGACCACGTCTATTCTCTCCTCTTAACTGCCTTTCGTAAGTATTTATATCAGGCTTATAAGGAGTGAGTGGGGCCTTACCGCTTCGGGTCATCAACTACAAGATGAAAAACAACATGAAAACAATAAAAATAACACGTGGCTACTTACCGATGAGGTAAGTACCAAAGAAACAAAAATAGAAATGAGATTAAGAAAAGTGTTGACTTATTCTCAAAAATTTTGAACTAATGCAAGTAGTAACCATAGACACAATGAAAGCATTTTCATGAAGGTGATTTGGCTCGAAGTCTACTTTTGTTTTCAAAAAAGAAAAAATCGCCCTTTCTTCAACAATTTTGGATCTCTAGTGAACCTCTCAAGTAGGATTCGAACCTGATGGAGTTCGACCATCTATCGAGAGAAAAAGAACGAACGGATCTTGTAGGATTCCCGTGAAATCGACATCGAGTTTTTATTATCGTTCTTCGCCGCCTTTATCTCTAAAAGGGTTTATGCACTCCACTGTTACCACTAAGCACGAAGCCAGGAGTGGAAGGAGGGACTTGAACCTCAACCTCGGCCTTGGCAAGGCTATGCTCTACCATTAAGCTATTTCCGCCCACTACGGTAGTGGCGAAGCACTACTGAGCAATTCACGTATCACTTGATACGGACGACTTCTGTTTTTCCGCCGGACCACAGTCTTGACCTCCGATTGAGCTACGAACACGAGTAGGTAGGCGGCTAGGAGGCGGCCGGGCTGCCTTTAAATATAAATAAATCTCCGCCGCTTTCGGCCGCTTATTGGTGCGAGTTGTAAGGAGTCTTGGACTCGAGTCATGGGGCGTCATTTCATTCTCTTTGATATTAACCTTCTTCCACTTAAAATGAACCTTCCAATGGTATTAGAAAGTATAATCCAAAGGGTACCCAAAATTCTTGTTCCGTGCGCTCTTCGGAGCATAAATACAGGATGCACGCCCCCGATACGAGGGCTAAAAGCTTCAAAGGTTCCTCGAGATAAAAGTCGTGATAGTAAAAAAGACCAAAGAGGAGGTGTATAATTAGTAAGAAAATAAAACCAGCGGATGGCGAGAATATGAACAAAGCGGGTGGCCAATTAACATCGTTTCCCGCAACGGCGCCGTAAACTTGATCGTAACTTTCTAGGTGTCCAATCTTACGGCATTGTACCGGTCAATTGTAATTTAGTCCGGTGAGTCGGAAGTCGTATCCTCGGAAAAAAAAAATATAATTCAAAGTGTGGTTAAACACCAATTATTTATTATTATCTCAATCTAAGTCGCAATTTTACCATATAGAGTTATCTTGCTACTTTATTAATATGATAAATAAATAAATACTAATATAATATATAATTAGACGTGTATATATATATATATATATATATATATATATATATATATATATATATATATATATACCAATATAATAAAAACTAATATCGATAGTTATATATATATAGATATAATAAGAACTAACCAAGACAATATTATTAAACCATGATCTGTTTTAGTTTAATGGATGTGATCGATTTTTCCCGTTTTAAGGTGTAATTGATTATGTGAACGGTATACTCCTCAGCTAACAATTTCCCCTCATATGAGTGTACGAATTTGTTCTATGCCTCCTCCTTGATAAAACCTCGATTAAACCTAAAGATTCGACATGATAATCTCTCGAGTATAAATAATCTGTCCCCGGATAAGAAAGAGGGTTCCGTTTGTCAGACGGCCAATTTTACCTTTCAGCTTTTCTACCTTTTCTCATATCCTAACGCTCTCTCGGTCGGGTTCATGATTAGGTTATGTCTCTGTCCATACTTGGTTAATTACGTCAATACGGGCTGTCACTTAGTCCAAGCAGAAAAAGATTCATCATATTCGATTTTAATCAAATTTTAACATAGTCATCATCCATTTCCTAAAAGATCAAAATAGTCCAATTACATGTCTTGGCTAGTTATATAATCACCTATAGTCATTATTAATACTAATAAATAGATATAAATGACAAACATAATAACATTAGAATATTACCGAATACAATTGTTGAGTTTGGGGCCTTATCCTCCGAACGTAATAACAAACTTTGAAATCAACAATCTTCGATAATTACTCTAAATATTACAACGATACTATAACTATTTTTATGGTAACGCTCATCAAATAATATTTACAGAGATTAGATAAGATAATATATATATATATATATATATATATATATATATATATATATATATATATATATATATATATATATATATATATTGGTACCCTTTTCCTTTCATAAATGAGGGCTATTTATAGGTTGAGTTTCTTTGATCCGGCGTATGCTGACTAATCCGGTCCTGCGCGCGGATTAACGGACTTTGAGTGCTTACATCCAGGCGCGCATGGAGTAATCATGATTTTAATCATCTCATAATCCGGCATGAACGGCGTCTTCCGTTCTGCGCGGTTTTGACAAATATCAGCCACATGATCAGATTTTTATATTTTTCGATTCCGATTCTTCTACTTTGTATCACATAATACCTGCATAATTCAAAAGCAACAAAACCACTGGTAAATCTGATAACAAAAGTTATAAATTATATTACGACATTTATTTGTAACGATTAGATTTTTATAAGTTATATTAATACTTTTAAGATATTTAGATAAAATTATTGATAATACGTTATAAAATGTTATAAATTTTAGTTATAAAAATGACATATATCAGTTACCATCTGATTTAATCAGACCACATCCAACATTGGTTGTTGGGTATTACGCTGATAAATACTACTGCACCAGATCAGAATATCGATCCACCCAAATGTAGTGGGAGTATGGTTTAACTATTGACCCATCTTTGTGATCATGCAGACTTTGATCACGAGGGTAATTGATAACCTATGGTCTTTTACAAATACTGTATAGGATTCAGATAAAAGAGGTTGGTTTAAAGCCATAAAACCTGTAAATAGAGTTTTGGTGCTCCAGTTCTGTTCACAATCTTGTAGAACCACTTGAGTGTCTCAGGCCCAATGGGAGTAATTTGATCTACATGGAAAAAAGTCGAATGAATGAGAAAGTTTATCTTTCTAGGCAAAGCCAAGTGGTCTAGGGATAATTCCCTGAGAAGTAGATAGTTCAATAGGGGTGATGCCCTGAGCTCTCTCACCATTCAGCCTTGCTTGACTCCTTGGAAAGCAGGAAGATTACCAGGGGTGATGCCCAGAAACTTTCTTGCCGAACAAAGGAGCTTGATTCATTCGGAACGGAAGAGTTTTAGCTTAAAGCCAATGACAGATGCTTATATACATCGGTGGATTAATGCAAACCTCTAGGTCATTAAAAGCCACATGTAGGATTGACCAGAATATTGATAAGTCTTTTGAAGACCAAAAAATCAATATTGGTAAGGTAGTAAACGTTAGTGTAAATGAAAGGTGACACTGCAACAATTGTAAGCAACATGAGTGTGTTATCTGAAGTCAAGTACTGACGAGCCAAAGCTTCTCTGAATCAGAGAAGTGGACTATATTCTTAGAATTCGATTTGGTCGAATTCATGAGAACAAGTTGTGGCCGTATCCTATCCATCTTATAATGCATTTACGTATGCAATATTAAACGAGAGGTTTCCTACCCAACCCCTCACGGAATAATTCTCTCAGTCTTTGGATAAAGGGAAAATGGGATAAATTCTCTAGTGGATAGAGAATGTCTAATTATTGAAAGTCAATTGTAATCGAATCTTGGATTCAAGTATTGATAGCAGTATAGTGCATCCTCAAGTATCTTTAGAGAATGAGGAATCATATGCTTGTGTATTCGGGTGCAAACCTGAGTGTTGTTGACTACACTGATTCTGATTTTTTGTCGGATTAAGGATGATCGTTAATCGATCTTAGGCTCAGTGTTTACTCATAGTGATGAAGCTATAGTCTGGAGCAATCTAGCACTACCAATTTGACTCTGTTAGTCAAATACATAGCAGCTTTTAGAGCGGCTAGAGATGCGACATAGCTTAAAAGTTCCTTGTTGATCTGGAAGTAATTCTAGGTCTCGATAAGCCGATACCCTTTTACTATTAAAACAGTGTAGAGGTAGCTTATGCAAAGGATCTTCGCAATCACAAGAGGACAAAAGCCTATTGAGAGAGAGTACCACCTGATCAGACAGACCGTGCAAAGAGGCGATGTTTCGGTCCTAAAAGATCGCCTCGAGCCGACAACCTATTTGAAATCGTTTACCAAGTCGTGTGGCATCTAATGTCACCGATAAGCGCTTAGTGGGTATGAAATTGGGAGATATGTCTTATACGCTTTAGAGCAAGTGGGAGAATGTTGTGGATAGATAGAATAAGGGTGTGGTGTGCTCTAAAAACAATTGTTGTTTGTCTTTACGGGCAAGTGGGAGATTGTTGGATGTAGTGCCCGAAAGACAATTGTTGTTTGTCTTGACGGGCAAGTGGGAGATTGTTGGAAGTCACGCCCGAAAGACAATTTATGTAATTGTTTTTATAATTAATAAATGACAGATTTATTCTCATCTTATTACTTGCTTTGTGCTTGTACGTAATACACTGCTGAAAACCCCAAGTCGTATCATATATAGCCATATAACTTAGTGTGTGTCACACTTGAGGATTAAGTTTATGGTGATACACTTGAACTATTAGTCCGTGGTGAACTTAATCAAAGTATGGGGTCTATTAATGCGCCCAGAACACTTTATGGTGTGACCGTCTTATCCGGACCGTCGATATTGGTTATCTAAGTGAGGCATTTATATATGATGTAGTCATATAGGACTGGACCGATTTAATCTGTATTTCTCATATAATTCTGTGATTGAGAAATCTTATTAAATCACAAGATGATCATAAATGGATTAACCTTAATCCTGAAGTGTTTGCATACTCCTACTTGTTTCAAGATAGGGTTTGATGTGTTCGTTAAGGATCGCAGGCGCTGTCCGAATCACTTTCACGTTGGCACTATTCTGGAATGAGTGAGAAGTGTGTGTCTCACAGATATGGAATCCATTCCTTCTTACGGGAGGTAGAAAGACAATCCCCTTATTTGTTAATCCTAGAAACTGATCGATCCGCGGAGTTCGTATTGGTTATGAACTAATTGATCACTAGTGGGTTAATGGTAAATAAGGATAAGATGTATTGAAGAAGGTTTACGGAAATAATCTCGCTTCATTACGGATAGTCTACATGGAGGTTAGTTTGTATGTAATGATTATATCAATTGACACTTATCTACTCGACGCGTTTTGAGAATAAGTTATATCTATAATCGATAGAGTTCAGTTTCGGATTTATGATGGCGTAATTCCGGAATTAATGAGTTGGGTAGAAATATTTTGTAATGATGAATATTTTATTCAATTTATCAGAAACTCTTGGTTATAGGCCCGTGGTCCCGGGTTGGCTCTAACACGCGAGTGTTTTCTCATTTTATGGAACCTCGAGAATAAATTAAATAGTTGGTCTATTCAATGAATATGCAATATTATTTATTTGGTAAATAATATGTAAAATAGAAAAGAAAATTTCTATTAAAATAATGACTTAAAGGTGGCGCCCCAATGTGAGAAAATTAGGAAAAGAAATTCTCCTAGATTATGTCACATGTGTAATTAGTTAATTATTTATTTGTTAGATAATTATGGAAAAGAGATAAGAGATTGATTTTTTGGGAATTATCTCTTATTTTATGGCAAATATCTTTTCCTTATGGGAATAGGTAATTGTGGTGTGAAAATGACAACTCTATCTTGACTAGTTATTTTTCTATATAAAGAGAGTTCCTTCCAACACAATACATACACGAAATTGCGAAATTAGTTTCTTGTTCTAGTCATTAAGAGAAAAAAAACCTAGGTTTTTTCTTGGACATATTCGAGGAGGTTCTACGGCGAGGATCGACGTCCACCAGTCGTCGCTAGGAGATACAATCCGAAAGACTGCGGCTTCTCCCTCTCTGTCGATTTACTATTCCTCTTCAATTAGGTAAATCTTCAACTTTCTCATATATTAATTATTTGTGTGAATCATATCGTGGTAAAATCGCATGCGAATTTATTCGTAGCTTCCGATGTGCATGATCGAGCGTCTCGATCGGTGCTGTGAATCAGATCTGACGATCCAATTATGGATCGGATCCAGATTCGGGTTTCTGTATATCCAGCAGGCAAGACTAGTAAGCTCCGTCGCCGCCACAACTCGGGATTCTCCGGAGCCGAAGCAAACAGCGGAGACGACTTTCCCAACAACACCTTCTCCGAAGCAAACTGAGGGCATTTTCTTGAAGGGTCGAATCCTCAGAGTTGACACAGCGCCTGATTCGATGTGATCTCGGTTTAATTCTGGAAAAGCTCCGTTCCAAAACCTCGCAAGAATAATTGAAGGGAATAATGGAGGAGATCGGCACCGACGGTGATAGGATTCAACGATTTGAAAGAGATCGAAAGAACGGGATTCTTAGGGAGGGGTAAATTAGGAAAAATAATTGAAATGCGTCCTTATAATCAATTAAGATTTATGTGTGTCGTAAGTGCCTAATTAAGTACTCAAACTAGTCCTTATAAACAAATACCTTTTTTTTTAATTATTTTTTTTAAATTGGGTGTGTGTTCTTCAACTCACCACATTACATTGATTTCCTTTCCATGTGACCTTGGAATATATAATATACCAACCCGTGAAGGTTTATATAAAATTAGTGTGCTTTCCACCTAACAAATGTTTAAAAAAAGCAATCTGAAGCACACAAAAAACCAAATAATGCAAAGATAAGATTAAAGATTAATTTAGCTTTGATTTGGATCTTGATTTGCTTCTGGCTCCTCCGTGTCACGGGTCGGGTTTCTACTATTTTTTATTTTTTTATTACAGATGAAATGAAGAACACTACAACTATTTACAACCACAATAGTGGACAAACACACCACATAATGTGGATACAAACTTCCTAAAGAGAAAATGTACGCTGAAGGACTATCAAATTATTACCGATTTAAACCTGAGACCATGAAAATCTTGGTCTGGCCCAGGTTAATGAACAGCCTCGCAATGGAGTTTCTACTAATTAATGTTGCCAATAATATGCCATCATAAACACATATCATAGCCACTCAATTATTTTTATCATTATCGAACCTGGCCGTTTTGTGCTGTGGATCCCGTATAAACGAGGAATAATGATACGGGCATAAAACTGTTATGTCATAACAGGCGAATCAACGGTCATATGTACCGTTGATCATGATAAGTGAATTAACGGTTGTGCCCGTAGAATTATTCCATATAAATTTCATTCTTAATAAGGACGGTAAAGAGGTTCGCCACGTCGATGATCATTATTCTAGTTATCAATGAGTTACGATTTTTCACACGCGCACGATATTCTACGGCCAATATAAATCGAATGTGATCGACCCAATATAAATCAAAAGCGTGATTTATTATTCTAACTTAATTTATGCCATCGTAGGTTAATTTTCTAAACACAATACCGATCACAGTTTCTATTTCATAAGTTTAGTATTAGACTAACTTACATTATTGTAAAATATGTAATTTTGAATCTCCTTTGCTTCTATCACGTCCTGACCGAGAGACGGCCCTGACCGGATTGAGGGAGAACAAAATTAAGACATTAAAGGAAATAGGGCCCATCATATTAACTTGATATAGGTCCCATAAAAACCTTATCATTATATCATATAAGGTCAATTGCACATCAATTTTGACTTATTTTCATAATATCATAAATCAAAAATAAAATTCCCATAGCTGTTGTGGGCTCCACCATCATATATTGCTGAATAATGCATGCATGGCTTGTCGGAAGAATTCAGCAAAACCAAAATTATCTCCATAACCCAAAAGACAACAAGCCACTGAGTTAATTACCTAAGAAAAAAAAGATCAACATTTTTTTGCTGATGGTTAGTTGCATTTTTTGTGTCAGTGAAAATTAATTTTCTAAGAGATTATTTGTCCACAAAATACAGCTAAAAAATCAGAAGATGGTCCCTCATTTTGCATTAAATGAAGAATGAGAACTCTTTTTGCTAATTCTTGCTTAAGAAACACTGATTTCAGAAGAATGTTGGTTGAATTGTCACTATATTGTTTTTAATATGTGGTCTAAACACAATAACAATAACATCTCTAAACCCTTATTGCCATTAGAAATATTATGAATCATCATTTGTCTTCATTTGCAATCTGATTGAACAAATACTGTACTATTACCTTAGTAGTACTTCTTCCTGCCCATTACTTCACAGCCTGTTAAGAGTTGTAGAAAATTAATCCCTTAGCAAACCGACAATCAGACTACGAAAACCCCATGTGGGATACTTTGTTTTAAGTTCATTTCTACAGCTTCTTCACTTCTTGAATCTTTAGTTGCTTCTGCTTCTGCTTTGTGTTGTAAGAAAAGATCTTAGTGTCCAAGCTGAAGTTCTCTGATCTTTTGCAGCAAAACATGTGGGAATCAGAAAGTGAGTCAATTGGAGGAAGAGATTTTGGCAATGGAGTCCTCACAACAAGCAAGAATAGCTTGAAGATTGAAGGTTTTGAGCAAAGAGGCCATTCTTGGTGAGTAATTATGATGGCCCTTTTATTTTCATGATCAAATATTCTGTCTTTAATTGTTTTAGTGATGATTTTGTTTTTGTTTTTGTTTTTTTTGTTTTTGTTGCTTCTTGTTTTGTAAATCAGGTATGTTGCTACTGATATCCCAAGTGATATTTTTATTCAAATTGGAGATGTTAATTTCCATTTACATAAGGTATATTTAACCAAACAAACCTCTTCTGAGTTGTAAATTTGTCTTGTTTCTTGGATTAAAATGTAGTTAATGACCTGTTTTTGTCATGTATTATGTGTTCAAGTATCCATTGCTTTCAAGAAGTGGAAAGATGAACAGAATGATATATGAATCAAGGGAAGAGCTAAACAAGATAGTATTAGATGACCTACCAGGTGGGCCAGAGGCTTTTGAGCTAGCAGCGAAATTCTGCTACGGGATTTCGGTTGATCTGTCAGCAACCAATATATCTGGCCTTAGATGTGCTGCAGAGTACTTAGAAATGACAGAGGATCTAGAAGAAGGGAATCTGATATTCAAGACAGAAGCTTTTCTTAGTTATGTGGTTTTATCTTCATGGAGAGACTCAATAGTGGTGCTCAAGAGCTGCGAAAAGCTGTCACCTTGGGCAGAGAATCTACAGATTGTGAGGAGATGCAGTGAGTCCATTGCATGGAAAGCTTGCACCAATCCAAAAGGGATAAGATGGCAATATACAGGGAAACCACCAAAGACATCTAATAGCCCGAGTACGAAATGGACTGAATCGAATGAAGCTAGTCCTAGCAGAAACCAGCAGGTACCACCTGATTGGTGGTTTGAGGATGTTTCCCTTCTGAGGATTGATCATTTTGTAAGGGTAATGACTGCGATTAAGGTAAAAGGAATGCGGTATGAGTTAATCGGAACCGTCATTATGCATTACGCGGCTAAGTGGCTTTCTGGCTTGATAAAAGAAGGAGGTACTACAACTGTGTCTGATGATGGAAGCATTAGTGGCAGCATCAACAGTTGGCAAGGAGGACTACATATGATCGTGTCAGGAAACAAAGACGAGGTCCCGAATGTTCTTGCAAAAGATCAAAGAATGATCATTGAAAGCCTGATCAGTATAATCCCTCCACAAAGGGACAGTGTTTCTTGTAGCTTCCTTCTTCGATTGCTTCGAATGGCTAACATGCTAAAAGTTGCACCAGCTTTGGTGACTGAATTGGAAAAAAGGGTTGGAATGCAATTTGAACAGGCAACATTAGCAGATCTTCTAATCCCTTGTTACAACAACAACAAAAGTGATACCATGTATGATGTTGACCTTGTCCAAAGGCTTTTGGAGCATTTCTTGATTCAAGAACAGACAGAGAATTCTAGCCCAAGTAGAGAGTCTTTTTCTGAAGCTGCTCAAAGGGGATTACATTCAAACCCCAAGATGAAAGTAGCAAGGCTTGTTGACAGCTATCTCACCGAGGTTTCTAGAGACCGAAATCTGTCCTTGACAAAATTTCAAGTCTTGGCTGAAGCATTGCCTGAATCAGCAAGAACCTGTGATGATGGTTTATACAGAGCTATTGACTCTTATCTCAAGGTACATTGTTTTCTTTTGAATTTTCCATAAAACTTCTTTCTCTGTTATGTATGTAAATTCGTATTCGAAATTTTGCAGGCTCATCCAACACTGTCAGAACATGAAAGGAAGAGGCTATGCCGTGTGATGGATTGTCAGAAGCTGTCAATAGATGCATGTATGCATGCAGCACAAAACGAACGGCTTCCGTTAAGAGTTGTAGTTCAAGTTCTGTTCTCTGAACAGGTGAAAATAAGCAATGCAATAGCAAACAGCTCACTCAAAGATACTGGAGAATCACATTACCAAGCAGTTGTGTCGAACCGTAAAACATTGCTAGAAGGGACACCACAGTCATTTCAAGAGGGTTGGGCAGCAGCTAAAAAGGATATCAATACACTCAAGTTTGAACTTGAAACAGTGAAGACTAAGTACATTGAGCTGCAGAATGATATGGAAACTTTGCAGAGGCAGTTTGATAAGATCAATAAGCCAACAAAGCCCACTTCTTCTGGATGGACATCTGGATGGAAAAAACTTGGGAAGCTGACGAAGACGATCCCGGAATCGAATGAAGTTGGATCACATATTGGAGGCAATACAGAACATCAGCCCAAAAAGGGACCAAGGAGATGGAGAAATTCCATTTCTTGAACAAGTTTTCTTTTTTGTTTTTTATTATGGAGACAGGATAAACTACTGGCTTTGCTTCTATAAGTTGTTAATGCATTTGAGGTTTTACTCAGTTTATTTCCTTGTATTTTTTTTCACCTTTCTTCTTGGATCCACAACAGTTGAACCCTTCAGTTTGAATTGCATCAGTTAGTTGTTTCTTTTCTGTGTACTTGTAGGCCATGGACTTCAATTGTGGTGTTTTACTTCTTTTACAGGGATTTCTCCTTCTTTCTTTAGCAATTTTGGTAATAAGAAATGCTAACGGTTGTGTCACAACGAGTGATACTACTACGCACATTTGTATCATTGATCATTAGGTAGGACTTGCTACTGGTCATGAACGAGTAATGATCAGAGAAGGGTGCAAATTTATAATCACTTTATACGAGATGGAATGAATTCAAAACTATAACGATTGCCACAGATCAAAAGAAGCTAAGGCTACTGCAAATGAAGATGAACCACCGAAGAGCAAAGTAATTGCAGCCACTTATGGCTCATTCCGATCTTTGTAATGGGAGTGTAACGTCGGAGAAGGGGATACATCGGAGACTTTCAGCATTTACATTGGACACACAATTGAATGAAACAGACGAGATTTCATAAGAGGTGACGGGTAAAGCCTCTAATGGGTGGTGGTGATGAGGTAGGAGGCTAAGCACAATCAAGTGACATGAGCCCTTCCTACCAGTAAGCACAATTAACACACATTGTCTATTTGACCTTTTAGTAGAGAAAGGACAGATACACATACACTAAAGAAGACTCTCTCCTCGAGTCCTCGTCCCTGGAGATTAGATATACAAAGTCCTATAGTGAGCCATCATTCCTCTGAATCTCATCGCCTCCAACTCAACAACGGTGCTGTTAAAAGAGAGAAGCAGGGAATTAGAATAGAGAGACATTCTCAGAGAGTGGTCCACTAGATCTGGTTGCCTCTTCATTCTCAAAAGTGAAACACGACGGTGCACGAGTCCAGCCGTTACTATGATCTTTCATGTTCTCACCGCCAGATTGATAGAGAT
This sequence comes from Gentiana macrophylla, assembly GCA_026214975.1. Classification (NCBI taxonomy): domain Eukaryota; kingdom Viridiplantae; phylum Streptophyta; class Magnoliopsida; order Gentianales; family Gentianaceae; genus Gentiana; species Gentiana macrophylla. The sequence continues at coordinate 41,242,770 of CM047807.1, read as the reverse complement.
TAATTCAGTCTTCTACACTGGTAGTTTCCAGTAGCTAAGGTAGACCAGTGTCTAGAGCAGCCATTGCCAACAAGACAAGTTCGTGAAGGAAAACTCTGTCTAGGTCAACAAACATTTAATTCAAAAAACAACAGGGTCAATATCATTGCGCATAATCTTTCGTATTCAAGAAAATGAGTAGACAGAGGAATAAGTAACTGTCCAGGAAAAAAAATGTGTATCAGTTGAATTTACTGGCAAGGTAAATCAGGAAAGTAAAGACAAAGGAAATATGTTTTAACACTGATACACCTCATATCTGAAGCTTAACAGAAGCCCCTCTACAAGGACAGCTTCCAATCAACTGCAAGGTTGATTAGTTTCCAGATTCCCAGTAACGTTTTTAGCACTGATACATCAAATCGTGTGAAGCTTAAAACAAACACTTCTATGACAATTAGCTGCCAATTTTCCACAAGATTATTTAAGTGTCCAAACTTCAGACCGCCTTTACACAACATGAAAGGAGGACCTTGCAGAACAGGTAGTCCTCGAACCTTACAGAGTAAATACAGATCAATTACAACATGGTGCAGACAAAGGCTGATTGAGTCAAAGGTACAATGATAATTATCAAAAAAAGATTACACTAACCAGACAAAGAAGATTAAATAACATGCAAGCATGTAAATGCTGCTGATAGAAGAGGTCCAGTCAAGGAAGCACATACTGCCTCAAAGTATGTTACAACAAAATAGAGCAAAACTGGTAGGAAAGCGCCCAAGTTGCTCTACATTATCAGTCCTACTACAGGAATTCAAAAACAGAGCTAAGCAAACAACAACAAAGTCTAGTTACTAAGCCGTCTTAACCTTATCATCCCTCCGACATTGATATGGGGAGACTGCTTAAAAATTCATCAAGGCCCTCAAAGAAACCACCTCCCTCAATGATATCCTCCTCCCCACGTCCTGGCCCGCTATAGTGGCTCACCCTTCGGAGCGGCTCCTCGGTCTCGTTGCTGAATTCTACATTCAAGTCCAAACTGCCAAAGTTCTTTGAACCTCTAGCAGATTGCCTCCTGGAATTTGCGACAGCTCCCTTCTTAATTGATTCAGAAACCCCCTTTTTCCTTGAATCAGCGGTTCCTTTCTTCACAGGTTCAGTGACAGATGCAGCAGAGATTCTGGCACTTTCCTGAGGCACAAATCCATCAGAAACATTGTCATTGTCATGCGTATTGACAATGTTATCTTTGTCAATGTGTGCCTTTTGCAAATTTTGGGTTGGCGTTGCTGCTGCTACCCTCCTTCTTCCGCCTTTTGACCTCTTCCCCCCATTTCTCTGCCATTCAGTGTCAGATTCCCCACCTGAGTCTGAGTACTCCAGAAATACATCATCATCATCAACATACACTCTTGGACCTGAGGCGTTCCTACCACCCATATTCCCACCCTTCGACCCCTGCGCGTCGTCATTTGCATTCCTACTCCCAAAAAGATTCGCATTACCGGCGTTCGTAATATTTCCTGACCCTTTGAGGCTAAACATGGGAGAAAATGGGGTCCAGTTTCCACCAAATCCCCTATGTCTATCCAAAGTTGTCATTGAGATACCCATTGGCATTATCCCCCAACAACAAAAGTAAGCATCTTTACCCTCAACTGTGGAAGGCGGCTTCGGAATAACCACACCATGAAATGCTTTCCTACACTTCTTATTCTGACACTGCAAGATGCACTCAGCGTACACTTTAGGATACTCGTACATGTAATAACAATAAGGGCATGCTGTCCAGAAATTCAAATTAGGGTCATCTGATGAACCCTTATTTCTATTATCATCTATAACCTCACTCCCCTCAGCATTCTCAAATGCATTATTAAGATTCCCACCCTGATCAGAAGCGTTTACATTCTGGTTATGAGCACCAGAACCACTAGAAAAAGCATCGGTAGCATTACCACCCATCCAATTCTCCCTCCTCGGTTGCTGAAGCTGAGGCTCAGGACGTAGTTGGGGCTGCGGCTGTTGCTGTGGTTGCAGCTGTGGTTGCGGCTGCTGAACTTGGTCTCTACTCAAATGTAGCTGGGGGAAAGGGTGACCCACCTGCTCTAGGTTAACATTCTGTGGAGGAAATTGTTGACTCAATCGTTCTCTGTTCATCGAATGCAATGGCAACATCTGACTGACCTGTTCCCTAACAACACTATGCTGCTGCTGCTGTTGCTGCTGCGGCATTACTTGAAAATTGATTTCAAAAGGCTGGTAATTCATCTGTTCTCGGGTCACACCACTAAAAATAGGGTTATTAAAACCCGAACTTGGAGGGATTACCGATGAATGAGCAGCCATGAGCTCATTATCATAAAGCGTCTTCGAAGATGAATTTGAAAGAACTGACCACGCATTCAGCACTAGGTTAAAAGCTTGATCGGCGTAAGGTAACCGGTTCTTTTGCGGATTCAAAAGGAAGGTGAGCTTACGATACTGACTATTGATGAGTTCCGCGTCACGAGTCTGGCTACCAGCGATTTGAAGGATCGAGTACCAGTCCGGTTGGTTGTTGATTCGCTTGTCACCGGCTACAAGTGTGTCGGCAACTGCAATTATTTGGTCGGCGTACAAAAGCGTCGGGTCGGCTTCCCGTGCACGGGCTGCGAAGGATTTACTGCCTACAAGGTCACGACCATGTAAGAGCTTCTCGGCGATGGCTAACCACCGCAAAGCCTCCCCCTGGCTGGTGGTGCTGCTGCTGCCCGCGGTGGTAGTGAAAAATGGCAACTCCATTTTTTTTTTTTTTTTTTTTTTTCTTTGCTTCTATTACTTTTACTTTTTTTTCTTTAAAAGAGATGTGTCTGCTTTAAAGCTAAACAGACTTCACAAAATGACGGAAAAGGACACGAATTGTTTGGAAAGAACTCAAAGGAGATGGGGCTTTGCGCTTGTGATGCATGTGGATAAAAGGTTAATTATGTAACTATGACTAAAGTGTGTGGGGCCAATAGGCGCTGTACGGGTGAGTGTGATTACTTATTGATGAGTATTATGAGTCCGTTGGTCTTCGTTTATGGAAAAAAAATAGATAAAGGTGGCTCGGTGGTTTATAGTTTGTTATAATTACACACGTCAGTCTTATATTATAGTGACATCTTAATAGATTTTATTGCGGAAATATTCAAAGGTAAAAGAACGAAAAGATAACAATAAGACATCTCCGGATAAGGAATATGAACAATGAAGAGTTATCGATCAACAAAGTCATAGCCCGACCGTGTTACCGCGCCGGTAATGTGACAGTTGTATCAACAATGACAACTTATTAGTGATACAATCTACAACCCAACAAGGATAGTACTATAACTAGCAACCTCAATTATACTATATTCCAGTCACAGTCTATAAGAAGATCCATACACCATAATCAATACATAAACGTCTCACTCTACGCAATACTAAAGAAGATGGCCTCAACAAAAGGAAACAAAATACATAATGAGTCAACATGTAGGGCACCGACCTCAGAACCACAAAAGGAAAACATAGATCTAATTAGTATAATAGAAGTCACAGTCAGGGTCCTTGAAACCATCGTTACCAATGTCCCCTCCTTTTCAAAAGTTAAACAAGGAATGAACTCACAACTCAGTAAGAAAATACATAATCAATTGGGAACCATGAGAATATTCAAGAATACATATTACAATTCAGACAATCATGCATAATTATCAGTCATCTACCAGTTAGTGCTATTCATCATTACTTACTTATTTGGCCACTTTCTAAATTACTATTATTATTATTATTATTATTATTATTATTATTATTATTATTATTATCATTATTATCATCATTAGTACTAAACATATCTTCAATATAAAAGTCATTCATCATTAGTGAAGTGTGAAAGTATAGTAACAATGTAGTGATCGAAAAAAACTGAAATGACCATTATGTATTGCCTTCGTACATAGATCACCACCATTCTTATTATTTGGTGATACATGCCGTAACATAACGATTTTAAACATAGCACATTGTGTATCATTATGTATTGTTGTCGTACTGATTCGAAGAATGTGTATCGTTACGCATGCGTAGACATACATGATTTCGATAATGTGTCTTCGTTACGTGACGCAATCATACACGAGTTATAATAATGTACTGTTACGTGACGCAATCATACACGACTTATAATAATGTCATAATCAGCTTAAAACAACGTGTAAATGATACTTTCAGATAACAACCTAAAACCTATAGAATTATGACCAAAATATACTACTTAGAATTGTGCTTAGCATTCTCACTAAACATACTTCCAAGTTTGAAGGTACATTTTATCTTAGGATCTAACATCCTTTCGTGCTTATATTTAACATGGTTATAACTGTTTTTCCACAAAGACGAAAGTTTTTATTAAAAGCCAAACTTACAACGGAAAAACAACAAAACCAACTAGAAACAGCTAGCCCCCGGCTAGACTAAAATCCATCACCCAACTGGACTGCAACCAACATCAGGTTGGACTAAAACCAGAACAAAACCAATACAAATTTAAACAACAGGACTAATACAGAAACAACTTGTCAACAACGTAACACTCCGAAGAGTATGCTTTGAAAAAAAGGGTGATGTAGGGCAGACATTCCAAGGAGTACATCACCAACGAAAAACTGAAAGAATAAACAAATTTTTTCTCCTTCTCTGCCATCGGAAGGATGCTCACCACTAAACGCCTCCGCTAGCCACCAACATATTAGAAAGAGCTCGAAATAAAAGCTTACCCTCCAAATAGAAAATGCATCAAATGGAACCCAGAACGGGCCACATAACAAGTAAGCTGTTGGAAGTAGCGTCCGAAAGACAATTTATGTAATTGTTTTTATAATTAATAAATGACAGATTATTCTCATCATATTATTTGCTTTGTGCTTATATTTAATACACTACTGAAAACCCTAAGTCGTATTATATGTAGCCATATAACTTAATGTGTGTAGCACGCGAGGATTAAGTTTATGGTGATACACTTGAAATGTTAGTCCGTGGTGAACTTAATCAAAGTATGGGGTCTATTGATTAAACCACCATTAATGCGCCCAAAACCCTTTATGGTGTAACCGTCTTATCCGGACCGTCGATATTTGTTATCTAAGTGGGGCATTCATATATGATGTAGTCATATAGGACTGGACCGATTTAATCTGCATTTCTCATATAATTCCGTGATTGAGAAATCTTATTAAATCACAAGAGGATCATATATGGATTAACCTTAATCCTGAAGTGATTACAGATTCCTACTTGTTTCAGGATAGGGTTTGATGTGTTCGTTAAGGATCATAAGAGGCGAGGTCCGAATCACTTTCACGTTGGCACTATTCGGAGCGAGTGAGAAGTGTGTGTCTCATGAGATATGGAATCCATTCCTTCCTGCGGGAAGTAGAAATACAATCCCCTTATTTGTTAATCCTAGAAACTGATCGATCCCGGGAGTTCGTATTGGTTAGAACTAATTGATAACTAGTGGGTTGATGGTAAATAAGGATAAGATGTTTTGAAGAAGGTTTACGGAAATAATCCCGCTTCATTACGGATAGTCTATGGAGGGTTAGTCTGTATGTAATGAGTATATCAATGGACACTTATCGACTCGACGTTTTGAGAATAAGTTATATCTATAATCGATAGAGTTCAGTTTCGGATTTATGGTGGCGTAATTCCGGAATTAATGAGTTTAGTAGAAATGTTCCGTTCGATGAATATTTTATTCAATTTATTGTAGCTACTGGTTATAGGTCCTTGGTCCCCGGGTTGGCTCCTAACACGCGAGTGTTTTTTTGTTTTATGGAACCTCGAGAATAAATTAAAGGAAAAATTAGGTATAAATCCACTTTTCCCTCTTAATTAAGCATTAATCCACAAATCTTTTTTTAGTTGCACTAAGGACAATTTTTTTGTCATGGACCATTTTACCCTTATTTTCAATTTTATTTATGTTTCTCTGTTTGGTCGGATAAATGTTTTCGTATAATTGACGGTGGCCCTTCCTCCTATTTTCTGGCCTTGAGATAAAAGTCGACCATGGACGGCGTCGGATCATGGGGCAATTCCGGAAATGGAGTTCTCTGTTGTGGCAGCACAAGTTTTTCTACCAATTCGGAATCGGATGACATTTTTTGTTGAATAGAATCGGGGTGAGTGTAGAGCTTTTGATTGAGATAACAACGGAGGTGAGCTTTACGGCTATTCGTGATTTTTTTTTTTTGCATTTTTCTTTGGTGAAGTGTTTTTAGGTCGTCATTTATGCAATTGAATGTTTTGTTTGTTTTTTTTTTTTTTTTTGCTTTTGATCTTTGCACTTGGGTTCATTGTAGTGTGAAATCATATATAGTTTAGGGAATTGTATTAGTATCTTGGTTGCTTGAGTTTTGGGATGTCTAGCTTTTTTTTTTCTTTTGATGATTAAAGAAAATTTTATTTTTTTATAGAAAGATGATTGGAGATTAAAAAGTCATGTTTTCCTCTTTATTTTTTGTGCCATTATGGTATATCCAGAGCAAATTTTAGTTAAAGTCCTGGTGCTTTATGCAACTTATTGGTATTTATATAGAAATTCCTCGTGTTATTCTTGCTTTTGATTGTTTCATTCAATTTCTAATTGCTGTGGAGTAATGGTGTTTTTGTTCATGAAGTTCGTGATGTTTCGGAAGGGGACGGGTAAACGGATTCATGAGGAATCGAGTAAATCACGGATCACCGATGGCGGTTTATTTTTCATACAATAGAAAGCATGTTTGATGAACTTAGCGGTGAAGCTTACCCATATTACCCCCTACAGTACATTCATTTCGATTTGATAGTAACATCATACAGGAATGGGAAACCATTAGAATAGGTTGCCAAATTGATTGGAATTTTGGTGTTTGGTTTGATTGGGAAAGATTGTGAAGAGTGGATTTCTCCACCACCGATTGGAACCAGGAATCCATTTTTCAATTCTTCAACTTCCGTAATCGAGAATTCATTCTTCAAATTCAATATCTTTGTCATGTTGATAAAGACCCTAATGTTGCATTGGATGATTAACGTTGCGATCAATGAGCTTTTATATATGAGGATCGACATAAAATTTGGAAATTGACATTCTGATTGTATATGCACATCTCTGCTGTTTGGTTTTCCCTTAGTCAATAAGAGACTTGAATTAGTGCTATGTTGTTTGTTAACAAAGTCATTTACAAAATGAGCATTCTCATCTTCTTCTCTTCGTTGCATATGATATTGTGTCCCTCGAATTAAGCCTTATATGAGCTAGATATGTGTGCCTTGAAGTAGTCACTTGAACTAAGCCTTAAATGAGCCTGATACTATTTACTAATAATGATACTGACACTGTTACTGATATTGTATGCCTTATATGATACTGTTAGTGATATTGTATGCCTTATATGAGCCAGATATGATATTGTGTCCCTTGAATTAAGCCTTAAATGAGCCTTATATGAGCCAGATATGTGTGTCTTGAAGTAGTCACTTGAATTAAGCCTTAAATGAGCACGACATCGATACCGATCATGTTTCATCGACATCGATCATCGTGTTAGTGTAAATGATGCGATTAAATTCGGCTTTCAAATACTACGTCGAAAAGGTATCAAATGAGGTATCAAATGAAGATAAAAAAAATTATAAACTTTGGTGAAACAATTTTGATGATCGGTGTTCTAAATCAAAAGTTACGGTCGTTTATAAAAAAAACGCTTCGGTTAATGGAAATATTTTTTCGGCTTTCAAAATTTACATCGGAAAGGTATCGTATTTGGGCTCAAATTAAAGAGCAAAAAAATATGAATTTTGGTGAAAAAATTTCGATGATCGGATTTATAAATCAAAAGTTACGGGTGTTTGAAAAAAAAAATCCCAAACCTGAAGCAGCGGACAAGAAGGATATGCATATCAGCATATGCGCGCGTCCTTTCTATAAAGGGGTATTTTTGTCCGTATGAATTTTTTTGTCCTTTTTGCAACTAAAAAAATGAGTGTGTCTATTTATTCATTTTGTAATTTTTTTGTCATTTTCCTCAATCTCTAAATTAAATGGTTAATTACATTTAATGAATATCGCAATATTATTTATTTGGTAAATAATATGTAAAATAGAAAAGACATTTTCTATTAAGATAATGACATAGAATGTGGCACCCTATGTGATAAACTAGGAAAAGAAATTTTCTTAGATTATGTCACATGTGTAATTAATTAATTATCTATTTGTTGGATAATTAATGAAAAAAATAAGAGATTGATTTTTTGGGAATTATCTCTTATCTTATGGCAAATATCATTTCCTTATGGGAATATGTAATTGTGGTGTGAAAATGATAACTCTCTCTTTACTAGTTATTTTCCTATATAAAGAAAGTTCCTCCCAACACAAAATCACATGAAAATTGCGCCACATTTACAAATAAAGGAAGAAAAATTAGTTTCTTTGTTTTAGTCGTTAAGAAGAAAAAAACCTGGGTTTTTCAAGATATTCGAGGAGGTTACGGCGGAGGATCGACGTCCATGAGTCGTCATTTAGGAGATACAATCCGGAAGATCACGGCTTCTCTCCGGTTGGGTAAATCTACTAACCTTCTTGTAGATTATTAATTATTATGTGAATCATATCATGGTAAAATTGCATGCGAATTTATTCATAGCTTCCGATGTGCATGATCGAGTGTCTCGATCGGTGCTGAGAATCAGATCTGACGATCCAATTATGGATCGGATCCGGATTCGGGTTTCTGTATATCCAACACGTGTAGTAGCGAGAAGCAATGTTAAAGCGATTTTGCGATCTTGATTGCATAATTAATTAATAATGAGTGAAATAGAATAAAATTGCATCTTTTAATTTATTTATGCGATTGAATGTTTTGGTTGGCGAGATGGATTGAGGGTTGTATCACATTTCTGTTAGATCTATCATGAAACCTGTTTTTTATCCGAGTATAAGATAACATGTAATTTATTTTTGTAATTTTAATTTTCTACATTAATTTTATTTTCGGCTGAGACATGTTTATTTAATTCGGACGAAGACTCTGAAGAGGAAAAGCCGCAGCACAGTGGCCAAGCCACAGTTTCAATTGTATACAGACCCGAGTTCAAATCACTTTTGTTGGATCGATAATGCGCAGACACACTCTAAAGGGAGATGAATAGAGTGTGGGTAAAAATTGCCTTTTAAATTTTTTATGGCACTTGAGCAAATATTGCAGGCAATATACTAATAAAATCAGAGTTTATAAAATAATTAACACACTTAGAAATAAACTGGAAGCATGACTTAAATCTAAGTTATATGTGTTAACTATTATTACCTAGATCAAGTTTATATATCACAATAGTTGATTGAAACACTTGAGCACAAATAGAAAACACTGATAAAATAGGTACAAGTTCAGTTCGAGTAAATATATAAAAAAAAAATATTGAACACTACTTTTAGAACCAAAAAGCAAATATTAATATGCAGTTTCAATTAATATATATACAAAGCAAATTTGCAGATCTGAAAAGCTAATTTAAGAACCAGTAACAGTACAACAGTTCCAAAAAAAATATATATATCTATTACAGATTCGGCAATTAAAATATACTTAACAGATGCTATAATAACTACTCCCTCCGTTTTTATATATATGTCGCAGAGAGAAGAATCACACAGATTAAGAAAGTAATTAATATGCGTATTGGAAATGTATTTTTTTATTGGAGATGTAAATGTTTTGTTGGTAAAGGAGTTTTAGTATTGGAATTGTGTTTTTTATTGGAGATGTAAATATTTTATTGGTAAAGGAAGAAAAATAATAAATCTTTGCATTGGAAATGTAAAATGACAGATAAATAAAAAAATGGAAAAAACTGAAATGTGACAGATAAAAAAAAACGGAGGGAGTATAAATTATTACAGCAAATTCAGCACCAAAGCTACAGATATAATGATTAGCAGATACAGCAATTTAGTACAGAAATTCAGGAGCTTAAAAACTGAACTATCAGTCAAACTTCAACAGTGATAATCGAGTTCAGGAACTAGATTATCACAGCTGCAATTTTTACAGAACTAATTACAATGAACAGTTTCCTAATGCTACTACCAAGCTATTACAGGTTGTTCACAGATGACAGATTCAGCAAAGTAATATGATAGCAAGTGCAAGTTCAGCAATTGGAAATATTCAGGATTCAGCAGGTTTGTTCAAAACAGAACTTGCAGGCTCAAATAATACACAGCAAATGGGTATTCCAAGATTGATAAACAGTAACAATAAAGTCTACTGATGATCAAAACTGGAACCAACAGATTATGGGGGAAATCAAAAGACTGAATCACACAATAATTTGAATCAACTCAGACAAACCTCTAACAGTGAGTGAAGACCTACAATGTAGTCAACACTTACAAGGGCCTTGAATGAAAGACTTCTAAATATTGTATGAAACAAATGTTGCAAAAAACAGACCGAACAGACCAGAATCTAAACTAGACTTCTGTCAGAGGTCAGAGGTCAGAGGTCTAGACTTAAGGATATTGATCCTTCTTGAGCAGTCAGAAAATAGTCCACAGAAGCCTCACTAGGCAGGATGCCTTGGCACGTCAAACCAAGCAACCTGCGTGACCTGTAATCTGACCGAAGATGATCAACGTCCAAAATCAGGACTTCAAAACTCAGAACCAACACAGAAACAACACAAGCAAGACTAGTATCACTAGACTACTATCAAGCTAATCAATAAGCAAATAACCAAACCAAAACACAAAATAAATGAACTGAGTCAAAAGTGTTACCTTGACAAGGAAACCACTAAAGACCTCAATCCAGGAATTCTGTGAGTGCTATTGAGTAGTACCTCACTTTTCAATAGCCTTCAACAAAATCAGAACTTGGCAGACCTCCAAGTCAGAATCCTCAACTTCTAAACTTTTGAAAAGAACTAGAAAAGATAATAATTTTTTTTAAAAGTGTAATGGAATGTAGGATTGCTCAAGAAAGTGCTTTCTGAGTTGTTGTCACAATCCCATTCACTATACTAGTCTATTTATAGACTAGAGGGCATGTAAGAACCCTTAAGCAACAAGACTCTCATAAGTCAGCTCATTGACTTGAATCTCAAAAATCATGTACTAACTAATTAACTCAAGTGTTAAAACACTGATTTAGTACAGTGATTTAACCCAAGTGCTATAAGCCATAATTGGTTCGGTTTATGTGTTTTGTGCAATTCACTTTGTGCCACCTGAGTTGCCAATTAAGGCCGGTAATAGGGCTCTTTAGGCTGGGAATTTTGTTGAACCATTTAATTTGAACCAATCGAATTACTGACACTACGGGGAGCTATTTAACACTTAAGAGAGGTCTCCTAGACTAGATTAATCCGTCCCGGTTTGACCAATACTGAACCAAAAATTTATCAAGAAGGGTTCAGCATTGACCAAAAACGATTTTCTTGACTCAGAGTTTGATGTAAACCGAGCATCAAACCCTGATGGTCGGGTCAAGCCACCATACCTGAGCCAATCCGGCATTGGACTCGGATTGGGAGTTGACTGAGCAAATGAACAGGCTGGATATGCAATGGATAAGCCTTTGATAAAGCAAGCTTCGAACTTTCAGCTTCAAATCCGAGAAGTCAGGTTCAAAGATGAGACATTTTCAACTCTGAATCAGTCAAAGCTTCGAATGACCATCGTTTCAATTACCGAAGATTCAGGATTCCCTGAATCTCGTCCTTTACAGCTCGATTTCGACCAAGACCAGGCAACTTCTTATCCTTATCATTTTCTGCATAAGATTGTCGTTAAATGCACAGATATAGTCACAAAAAAAAACAGAAATGATAAAGTCAGAACGATTTCACTAGATTTCTGTTTCGCGGTCAAACTATCACGTTTTTACACAAACGATTTGCATTTGAATCAGACGAGAAGCCTAGACGCCGTAAATCTCTGAAAATCAGAGAGTCGAAGGAGAACAACCATGGATTATGAACAGATTATCCACAAAAAGGCCAATTTTCTGGGGAAGAAGAGGTTTACATCGAAAAAGCCATGGAAATCGGGAAATTGGCCGAGAGAAAAAAAGGTTAGGAAATTTCTATCAACTACGGCGGATGAGGAGAGAAATGAAAGAGGGCCAAAAAATATTTGAGGATAATAATTGAATAAAAAATGGTTAAACCCTAACCATAAAGGCCTCCCTGATCTCACAGGAATGTGGTGATAAGTATCGAATAACCAAGAAATTTCCACGTAATTTGTCTTTGAAAACCTCTGTGGCTGAAGGGTGTTATCAATCGGAATCAGCGCCATTCACGAAATCAAACCGCCGACATCCAGAACAGGTTCAAAGTTGTATTACACACTCATGCCGCCACCACTAGGCCATATCCAGGGGATTTGAGGATAATAATTGAAGATTGGGTCTGGCAAAACAAAATTGATGGGCTAAGATTTATTATTTAAGTAAATAGATAGACCGAAAATATCCAAGTCCAATACTCTTTAAAAAAAATGCATCAGCCGATTATTTATAAAATTAATTATAGATAATTAATTAACCAATAAAAAGGATAATTAATTAATGCAAATAATTAATTAGTGCAATTTTAATTCCTGCAAAATAAAAATCATACAATTTTGCCATATAATGTAAACTTTCAATTTCATGGCCATTAGTGTGACAATTAAATATATAACACGTATGTGATAGTATTTTGACAATTAATCAAATTTATAAATAGCAACTGGGGCAATTTACACAACACCCTTGGCTGTATCAAATTCTGAATTTTTTTGTATTTTTTTTTCTTCTGTTCGTATTTTTTTTACCGTTCGAAAAAAAAAACGATTAAAAAAAAAGAAACCGAAAAAAATAAAATAAAACATTTTACCGTTCGAAAAAAAAAACGATTAAAAAAAAAGAAACCGAAAAAAAATAAAATAAAACAAAAGGAGCGGGGAATCGAATTCAAGTGGTGATGAAGGAAGAAGGAGCTTCAACCAATTCAGCTAAAAAGGTTTTTATTAAAGATCTGGAGTAGAAAATTCTTATACTCGTCGGCGGCTACACAAAATTTTAGGGTTTATTTGTTTATTTTATAAATTAGATACGGGGGGTACCAACGGTCCACCTCAATTGTTTATTTTTTGCATTTATTTTCTTGGATGATTATTTATGTGATATAACCATGTCATGCATCATATTCATAAATTTCACTCCTAGCATATGCATACATGTAGAAAATTAATTATGCCATTAATTAGATATGTATGAATACGATAATTAATTTAGATTAATAATAAATTAAATTAATTAAAGGAAACAGAATTTTATCGGGAAATAAAATTCACATGATAAAAATAAAAATTTACTCGGTAAGTTTGTTTTTGGGATCTAAAATTCTTTGAGAATTTCGATTATGTAGTGTCTACATAAATAGAATTTTAATAACCGAAAATTTGGAAAATCGTGAAAAGATAGGACACTAACTAGACGGTATTTGGAACCGATAAGTTGGTAATTGTTTTTCATGATTTATTTTTTTATCGATTATTGGAAAATTCTGAGATCCTAAATTTTTTATCTTGAAAAAATTAGGACTTTAAAATTAATTGGTGAATTTTTGTTGTGTAATGACTACACAAGAGATTTCTAAATAATCGACAAATTGGAAAATCATGAATATAGTGTCACTAGTTAGACGGTATTTGAAACAAACAAACTAGTGGGAGCTTTAAATTTGTGATTTATTGTTTTTCGAGTTGGTGGGAAATTCATAAGTCCTAATATATTAGGATTATAAAATTCTTGGTGAATTTTAATTGTGTAGCGTCTACACAAAGAATTTATAAATCCATAAAATTGGAAAATGTGAATATAGTGACACTAATTAGACGGTATTTGGAATCGATAAACTAGTGGGAGGATTATATTAAATATTCATGATCTATTGTTTTTTATTGTTAGAAAATTCTAAAATCCTAATGAGACTACCTAATTTTCAAAATAACGAGTAGGAGCGGGGAAGGTGACAACTGACCCCGCGGCCTCTACTATTGACACAAGCACGTGAGAGAATGGTGACTCCTCGTGCCGCTTTGATTTCTGCCCCCTGAGGGTGGCTTTCACCGCTATCAAAATTCAAGGCTTGGTCTCCGAAAGGATAGGATTTTGGGTATTCGTCGAGTCACTGACCGACCCTGAGGTGGCATACTCGGGGCGTACTTTGAGATCTGAAACAGTAGGTAACACTCTAAAGGATATTTTAGGAAATATCTTGGCTGAAAAAAAGGAAGGTAATCAGCAATTAAATAGAGATGTCTGATTCTCAGTTAGTTGTTGAAAGAGATTATCTCAATTTAATCGTCAACTCTTTGACCTACCCTGAGGCGGCACTATAGGTGTGAGATTAAATCCTTGGAATGGTAGGATAAACTGCATGCATTACATCATGTTTATGATTCCTAAAATTATTATATGTTGTAGTGTATGATTTGATTTACATTTCTGTCATAATTTATTACTGCAACTACATATCTTCTCAAGGTATCTAAACTGCTAAACATATTGACTGATAACGACTTCGTAAAAGTGGAAAAGTAACAAGAACGTTGAACTCATAAATCGAGAATGCAAATTAATTTTTCGGAAGAGGATGTTCCTCTTGAGTCTACAAACTTAAGTGACATTGAGAAGTATGTCACTACTGTCACTCGTGATAAGCGAGAGACAAAACAAAATTGGTTTAAAGATGACGAGAATGATTTAGTATCAATATCACTAGGCATCCCACAGTTCACGAGGAGTGCCTACTCTAATGAACTGCTAAGTTCACGGCCATTTCCTTTAAAGAAAGCCAAGAATGGGAAGGTAAATTTCTACAAGTGTAAGTCATCTAAACTAAATAAGTCAAAGGCTAAACCGAAATATTTATAAAAGAAAGTATATGATAAGGAAAGTGATTTAGGATTACTAACCTATTAGAGACTTTCTCGATCGTGTAATTGACTCGGAAGCTAAAGTTCTTTCGCAAGAACAAGGTCGCTGGGCATTCATGATAAAAGAGTAGACAACGGGCAGTTATTTCAGCTGAGATAGTGGGAGTGATATAAGGAAAGAAATTTCAGATTTTAATCCTTGAATATCGAAGAAATTTAATTTCTGTTTTCAGATTCGTTGGAACAAATGGATTCACTTTCACATCGATAATATAGTTGCCTTAAAGAAAGTGATTATGACATTTCTATACGATTCTGAGACTCGGATTTTGTCTGATAAAGTCAGAACCACTGAGTAATGCTGAAAAGGTATATGTAACACATCATAAACTATTAAGACAAATGGTTTCCGTATTTAGATAAACGATTCTTTAGCATCTATTAATTAGAGATATATCCTAGGGATAAAATCTGAAGACTGGCTAAGGGTGATTCCTATCTCCCAGTCTAAGAACACTATCTCAAAGGAAAAATGACTAAGTAACCTTTCAATTGGGAAAGAGTAATGGAGCTAAAGAAGTATCATAGCTTGTTCATATTGACCTTCGGGGTCTTATGAAGGACACAAGATAGTGGGATCTTTTGAGTGATAGACATTTTGTCTAACGAATACTCGAAACGCCGATTAGCTTATCTGAATATTGGGAGGAAACTCTGATATTACAAGAGAAGAGAGTATTCCATGCTCGAGATCTGAGGCTCGGCATGGTTTTGGTACTGATGCTTGGCCTACCTCCGAGTGAAATGATTTCACTGAAAGGATAAACCGTGTATTGTCTTATATAGTTATTGATATACTACAATACACTGCTTAACTCGATTAAGATATTGGTTACAAAATAACGGTATACATTATTATGTAATGCCAAGAAGTCTACCTTGACGATGCTTAGGAATTTGTGGATAAGGGGTGAAGTAAATTTACTCCACTTCCGCAAATAGAGGCATTTAGCACTAGTGCTTGAAGGTAGGACTGGAGATTTTACATACACGTTCAGATGGCGACTGTTCGTGAAATATCTTAATGCAATGAGTAATGGTTGGTTATAAGATTCTTAAGATCGGATAGTGACGGTTACACCGTTACATCCTTTCCAAAAGAATGTTCAGATAACAACCTTAGGACTTGAAGTATAGTTACTCAAGGAAATACTATCTGATTTAATCAGACCACATCCAACATTGGTTGTTGGGGATTATGCTGATAAATACTACTGAACTGGATCAGAATGTCAATCCACCCAAATGCAGTGAGAGTATAGTTTATCCATTGACTCGTTGTGATTATGCAGACTTTACAGTCTGCTGGGGGTGATTGATAACATATGGTCTTTTGGAAGGACTGAGTAGGATTTGATAAAAAGAGGTTGGTTTAAAGCCATAAACCTGTAAATGGAGTTTAGGTACTCGGTTACATTCCTTATCTTGTAGAACCACCGAGTGTCTCAGCCCGGAGAGGAGTAATTGGATCTACGTGAAGAATAGAAGAATGAATGAGAAAGTTTATCTTTCAAAGCAAAGCTAAGTGGTCTAGGGGTAATTCCCTGACAAGTAGATAGTTTAATAGGGGTGATGCCCGAAACTTTCTCACCACTCAGCCTTGCTTGACTCCATGGAAAGCAGAAAGATTAACAGGGGCGATGCCCTGAAACTTTCTTTCCATACAATGGAGCTTAGTTTCATTCAGAACAGAAGGGTTTTAGCTTAAATCCAATGGCAGATTGACTGCCTATGCTTATATCCATTGGTGGATTAAAGCGAACCCGCATATTTGAAATATGTGGGCTTGACCAGAATATTGATGAGTCTTTTGTAGACCAGAGAATCAATATTGGTAAAGTAGTAGACGTTAGTGTTAATGAAATGTGACACTGCAACAGTTGTAAGCAACATGAGTGTGTAATCTGAAGTCAAGCACTGATGCGCCAAAACTTCTCTGAACCAGAGAAGTGGACTATATTCTTAGATTTTGATTCGGTCGAATTCATGAGAACAAGTTGTGGCCGTATCCCATCCATCTTATTGTTTAAGATGATAATGCATTTTCGTATGCAACATTCAACGAGAGGTTTACTACCCAATCCCTCACGGAATAATTCTCTCAATTCTTCGGATATAGAGAAAATGGGATAAGTTCTATTTTGGATAGAGAATGTCAGATTATTAAAAGTCAATTGTAATCAAATCTTGGATTCGAGTATTGATAGCAGTATAGTGCATCCTCAAGTATCTTTAGAGAACGGGGAATCATATGCTTGTGTATTCGGGTGCAAACTTGAGTATTGTTGACTACACTGATTCTGACTTACAGTCAGATTAAGGATGATCGTTAGTCGATCTCAGGCTCAGTGTTTACTCATTGTGATGGAGCTATAGTCTGGAACATAGCAGCTTTCGGAGCAGCTAAAGAGGCAGTGTGGCTTGAGAAGTTCTTTGATGGATCGGGAAGTGATTCCAGGTCTTGTAAGTCGATATCACTTTGCTATGAAAACAGTGGAGAGGTAGCTTATGCAAAGGATCTTCGCAATCACAAGAGGTCAAAAGCATATTGAAAGTAAATACAACCTGATCAGACAGACTGTGCAGAGAGGCGACATTTCGGTCCTAAAAGATCGCCTCGAGCCGACAACCTAGCTGATCAGTTTACCAATTTGCATGACATCTAGTGTCACTGATAAGCGCTTGACGGGTATGAATTAGGGAGATATGTCTCATCTGCTTTAGAGCAAGTGGGGGAATGTTATGGATAGATAGAATAAGAGTGTGGTACTCTAAAAACAATCATTGCTTGTCTTTACGGGCAAGTGGGAGATTGTTAGGTATAGTGTGCCCGAAAGACAATTGTTGCTTGTCCTTACGGGCAAGTGGGAGATTGTTGGAAGTAGCGCCCGAAAGACAATTTATGTAATTGTTTTTATAATTAATGACAGATTTATTCTCATCTTATTATTTGCTTTGTGCTTACATTTAATACACTACTGAAAACCCTAGGTCGTATCATATGTAGCCATATAGCTTAGTGTGTGTCGCACGCGAGGATTAAGTTTATGGTGATACACTTGAATGTTAGACCGTGGTGAACTTAATCAAAGTATGGGGTCTATTGATTAAAACACCATTAATGCGCCCAGAACACTTTATGGTGTGACCGTCTTATCCAGGCCGTCGATATTGGTTATCTAAGTGGACATTTATATATGATGTAGTCATATAGGACTGGACCGATTTAATCTGCATTACTCATATAATTCCGTGATTGAGAAATCTTTTTAAATCACAAGATGATCATATATGGATTAACCTTAATCTAAAGTGATTCTGCAGGACTCTACTTGTTTCGAGGATAGAGTTTGATGTGTTCGTTAAGGATCGCATTAATAAGGCGAGAGTCCGAATCACTTTTCGTGTTGGCACTATTTGGAACGAGTGAGAAGTGTGTGTCTCGTAGAGATATGGAATCCATTCCTTCCTGCGGGAAGTAGAAAGACAATCCCCTTATTTGTTAATCCTAGAAACTGATCAATCACGGGAGTTCGTATTGGTTAGAATTAATTGATCACTAGTGGGTTGATGGTAAATAAGGATAAGATGTTTTGAAGAAGGGTTACGGAAATAATCCCGCTTCACTCTATGGAGGGTTAGTCTGCATGTAATGATTATATCAATGGACACTTATCGACTCGACGTTTTGAGAATCTTATTATATATTTTCAATCGAATAACCGTCAGATTACCCATTTTTCTAATTGACCCGGATCCAAACCCAAAAAAAAAAAAAAAAAAAAAAAAAAAAGGATCCAAACCCGAAAAAAAAAAAAAAAAAAAAAAGCGTGCTGCTGTTTGGGTCCTATCCCAAACCCGGTTTTAAATGAGGAAAAAAAACAAATACACGATCTCCATAGTCGATCCACGATCTCCACTCTCCATTATGTTCCAAATTTTTTCTTCTGAACCTTTAAACTCCCTCAGAATCCCTGCAAATTCTTTCTTCCAAATCCTCATCATGCGACAGACCAAATCGGCGAAATTCCTGCAAATTATTTCTTCCAAATCTACTCTTTTAGATCTCGAATCGGCGAAAGCTTTCCCAATCTCTTCCACATATGGTGGAATTCACGGAGAAAGAAGCGACAAACCAAATCGGCGAAATTCCTGCAAATTCTTTCTTCCAAATCTACTCTTCTAGATCTCGAATCGGCGAAAGCTTTCCCAATCTCTTCCACATATGGTGGAATTCACGGAGAAAGAAGCGACAGAACAAATCGGCGAAATTCCTGCAAATTCTTTCTTCCAAATCTACTCTTCTAGATCTCGAATCGGCGAAAGATTTCCCAATCTCTTCCACATATGGTGGAATTCACGGAGAAAGAATTTATAATTTCTTTACGAGATTATTTGGTGGAGCGGCGGGGAGCAATCCACAATGTAAGACCGAAATCTCTTATCTGTGTGTATGGAGCATTGGTAGTTTTTGAAGCTTCACATTTTTCTCCAATGTATAGGTATTATCAATAGAAAGGTGGTTTTTTTCTCAGATTTTGTATGAAGGACAGGGTGATTTTTTTCTCAGATTTTAAGGATTTCTCTTCATGTTTTTTTGGAATTAAGATATTTGTTTGTTTCTATTTGTTTCTATTTCAACTTCACAGGCACGAAAATGTTGATTTCTTTCTAATAGTATGAAGAAGTTGGTTGTGCGTTTGGTGAATGAGATCAGAGCATCCTTATTATGGTAAGAATAGTATATATGTGGTGCATTAAGGCAAGAGTTCTTTAAGTATATTTGGTGTAATTTGTCATTTTTATTGAACTTCTAATTGATAATCATCCTAAGTGATACTGTTGGTTTTGAACTATTGGTCTTAGACGAACAAAGTAAATAATCTCGATCATATTGCAATATTTTGCATTCAACACTCAAAAAATTTTGTATCCAAGTGCGTATTTTGTATCCAGGCCTGCAGGTGGTTTTGTTTCAGACAGGGTTGGGAAGAGGTTTGGAATGAGAGGGAGGCTATGGAGCTTGTGGGTGGTGCAGACAGTGGCTGGGTTGCTGTGCGTGTTGCTTGGAGCCTTGGACGAGTTAACTCGCTCTGGGCGTCGATGGTGGTTATGTGTGTGTTTTCGTTCTTTGTTCAAGCTGCTTCGGGTCTTACCTTTGGTGTTGTTCCTTTCGTTTCAAAGAGGTAAACTCATAGCTAGATTTGTATCAAACATGTTTATATATGTAGGCAAACAAAGATAATATCCAAAATCAATGTAATGCAACAAAGGTTAATTACCATTTGAATGGATGTTAATTTTGCAATGCAGATCAATGGGGGTGATATCAGGCATGACCGGAAGCGGCGGAACGGTAGGTGCAGTAGTGACACAGCTTCTACTCTTTTCAGGCACAAAAAACATGTCCACCGAAACCAGCATGTCACTCATGGGCATTAATCAGTGATTTCGTTGAACCCCATTATTGTGATATTTTACTTTTTTTTGGACCTATCATTGTGATGTTATACTGTATCATTGTGTTTGTTACCTTCTTCTCAACTATTTATTATTTAATGTTATCGTTATTCATATAGAAAATAAATAAACATTTCATTTTATTTTTATATGTTAGTTAGTTCCGTAATGTACAATGTTCTATTCATATATGTTGGACGATGGATTATATGTTGTTGAGTCAATTACTCTTTTCGACGTAATCGGCTACTGATGTTTATTCATGCTTTATTTCTCAAGGCTTAGGATGGAGTAATTAACTTATTTCAAGGTAGTATTATACTGGCTTTGCTTTAGTGTTACTAGATTTGAGTTTATATATGTGATACTTTTTTTAAAGATGGATTTGAACTTTAATCTTTTATTATTTCTTAAGCAATCAATTCTATTTCTGTATCGTTTTAAGACATTTTTTTCATTATCTTTTGACTGCTAATATAGCTTTCAATTTTCATTTTGGTATTACAGTTTTTAATTCAAATGCATTTATAGTTGTTGGATTCGAAAAGCAGTTATGAAGATTTACTTTGGCGACCAAATTCACACTCTGAAGCTACTGCAAGTTGTCATGGAAGGATTGATGCAGTGACTCCAATCAAGTGGTTGTTGATGAAGCGATTGTTAATGGTTATTAAGTAAGCGATTGTTAATGGTTGTTAAGGAAGACTATGGTTATTAAGTAAGACTTTTTAATTGGACCACAAGATTAGGTTGCAAGAATGCTTCTTTAACCTTTGATTTGTGAAGTTGCTTTTTGTTGATGTCAGCTTTGTTATTTTTTTTTCTTTATGTTCTAATGTTAATTATTTACTGTTTGCTTAATGTTCTATTTGCACACTTCATTCTATGTTACCAATTTTCAAATGTTACGTTCTCCCGTGCATTGCATGAGTTTTATACTAATATGTTATTTTTTTGTTTTTCTTTATGTTCTAATGTTAATTATTTATTGTTTGCTTAATGTTCTATTTGCACACTTCATTCTATGTTACCAATTTTCCTTACTACCAATTTTCAAACGTTACGTTCTCCCGTGCATTGCATGAGTTTCATACTAATATGTTATTAATATATAATTGGTTATTTAAAATGAGTTTTAATCCGATTAAAACTCGGTTTTAATGGACAGCCGTGATTAAATCTAAAACCTAGATCATTCACATTTTTTACGGGTCTCCGCCTATAAAAGCAATGCTTTACTCCATTATAAGCATACGAAGCAAACCAACACATCACGGTTATAGGCAATGAGAGGGATGTCAGAATCCTCACCAAGGAGGCAACAACATCATGGCGACTAAAAGTTGCATATGTTTTGAAAGTAAATTGGTTTGATGCATGCACTTAGGCTTTCAAACGTAAACGTGAACAAGGTGTTGTTTTTTTTTTTGGCTGTCGATGTGATCAAACACCTTGTTTTTTTTTGTTTCACTTACATAGCTTTTCAATTACCACAATATCTACAAATTTCTACATACACGTATATCATTGTAAATATTTCAAAAATGCCAATTTTTTTTTTGTTTCAGTAAAATACCTTTTAAATTACTATAGTATCTACAAATTTCTATAAACACATATCGATTTTTCAAGACTAACGTTCTCCGTGCATCGCACGGGTTTCATACTAGTAAGTTATATCTATAATCGATGATAGAGTTCAGTTTCGGATTTATGGTGGCGTAATTCTGGAATTAATGAGTTGAGTAGAAATGTTCCGTTCGATGAATATTTTATTCAATTTATTGTATTTACTACTTGGTTATAGGTCGTAGTGCCCCTGGCTTCTCTTACACGTGAGTGTTTTCGTTTTATGGAATCTAGAGAATAAATTAAATAGTTGGTCTATTTAATGAATATGCAATATTATTTATTTGGTAAATAATATGTAAAATAGAAAAGACATTTTCTATTAAGATAATGACATAGAATATGGCGCCCTATGTGATAAATTAGGAAAAGAAATTTTCCTAGATTATGTCACATGTGTAATTAATTAATTATATTTGTTGGATAATTAATGAAAAAATAAGAGATTTATTTTTTTGGGAATTATCTATTATTTTATGGCAAATATCTTTTCCTTATGGGAATAGGTAATTGTGGTGTGAAAATGATAAGTCTCTATTTACTAGTTATTTTCCTATATAAAGAGAGTTCCTCCCAACACAAAATCACATGAAAATTGCGCCACATTCACAAATGAAGGAAGAAAAATTAGTTTCTTTTTAATATTAAGAGAAGAAAAACGCAGGGTTTTTTTAAGATATTCGGAGGAGTGCTTCTACGGCGAGGATCGACGCCCATGCGTCGTCGTCATTGGAGATACAATCCAGGAAGATCACTGGCTTTCTCCGGCCAGAATAAATCTACTAACCTTCTTATAGATTATTAATTATTATGTGAACCAGTATGCCGTGCAGAAATCGATATCTGATTATTTATTCGTAAACCATTTGTCGTGATCGAAACATCTCGATCGGTCTTTGAAATCAGATCTGACGATCCAATTATGGATCGGATCCGGTTTCGGGTTTTTGTATATCCAGCATAAACAACCAACCACAGACGAAACCGGGCCACACCGACAATCCCACCTCAGATCCAAGCAGGATGACCACCGATTTAGCTCTCACCACCGCATGCAAGCCAATAACTTTTATAGATAAAGGTGTGAAGCAAGCTAAGGCTCCTGATGGGCTGTAACGTAGATAAAGTGCTCAAATTAATTAAAAATGTAACATGAAAATGCCTAAACCCCTCAATTATGGCTTTTCTTACCTTTTAAAGCTTGGAATTGCTGCAATTTTTTCAGGAAATCCGGAAAAGAGCTATCTCCTGGTAAATGAGTTTCTAGAAGAGGAAATGTGCTTAAAATGGTAAGGACTTGGAGGAAACATGAAGAATCTCATGTATAATCTTTAATCCATGGAAATTTAACAATATCTTGAAATTTTCTTACCAATTGTTGCAGGAATTTGTGCTTGATCTACTTCTTCTTCAAGATTAGAAGCTTGCACAAAATCTCCTAAGATGGAATATAAGAAATATGAGTTCCATGTGGATTTTCTTATGAAGAAATGTTTGGAAATGGAAAGGGGCGGCCTCTCTGGGAGGAGGGGTGAAGATGGTGTTTTATTGTGTTAACTCGAGAAAGGGTTTGGAGCTTATATACCCATAAGAAAGGTGATTGGACAACAATGTCCTTAATTAGGAAAAATGTCTATTACAGATTTACATTCAATTTTAAAGTTTTCATCGGCACACGCTTTATTTACATAATGTGATTATATTGTGACATCACTTCTAACAAACTATTTCAACTCCGCTAATGATGATCGACATTTGAAATGTCGATTTTAAACTTTGAAATGTCGATTCTCATTTGGATGTTTTGATACTAGGATCGATATTTGATAATTCCATTCCATGTGTGGTTAAAGGAAAACGTAATATAAATTTAGTCAAGTCTCCGATAGTTGCACATGTTAAAATTTTATATGGTGTCACTAGTAAAATTAATGCGGTGCTTTCAAACAAATTAATTTTATCCGTTTGAGACAATATAATTCGTTTCATTTAAAAAAAAAATGGATGGAATGGAATATAAGACCTAAAACATTGTTTAATTTATCAAAAAATCCTTTAGTGCGCCTGAAACACAGAGTGTATGATCGTCGATCGTCGATCGGCCGTCGGTGTTGGACACCTTAGTCGTTGCACTTATACGTGAAATGGTTCACGTGGGACTGGACTAGTTCGATATGGTGATCTCGTACTAAGACCGTAATGAGAGGTACTAATTGAATCATTAGATAGTCATTTATGGATTGAATATTAATCTTGACGTGTTTATAGACTTATGCATTTTAAGGGGTGGAATTTGATTTTACGATACGGTTAGTGATAATGTCGAAATTATCTCGGGTTGATTAGCGGTGGAATAAGGTGGATATCTGGCTGTGAAAGTGATGCAAAATCTGGTGGTGCACGGCGGTGAAGTGGAATTCGTGGTGGTGGAAGTGGTGGTGCAAAATAGAGAATAGTGAGAAAATAGTTTGGCAGAGTAAGCCTATGTTTTGTATTAATGTGTCTATGTAAAATGGGTTAGCCCTATTTATAGGTAAGCCATATGTTAAGATTTAGCTAATGAAAATTAGATACAAATAAGTACAATAAGATGCTAGTTAAGCTAATCATCGTATTGCGGCGCCAATGAGGTGCTGACCTAACACTTAGCCGTTTCTTATATCCTTGTCTCGCAGCCCTTGGGCTGTAGTTTGTCCTTCCTTGTATCGCGGGCTTTGGTGTGAGGCAAACCTAATAGCCTTATGGGCTCGCGGGCCGGTCCCTTAGCCATTCCCGATGCCGTATTGGACTTAAAGGCTTAAGTGCGGAGCCGAGGGCTCGCGGGTCAAAATTGGCTTATGGGTTCGCGGTCTGCAGTGGCCGTTGGCCTCATCCGTGATTTATTCATACACTAAGAGGAGTTGGACTCATAGTCATAGTACGTGCTCTACGCGATACACAGACAGATCGAATAGCCGGATTACGGTAGGAATGGACTGCTCGTCAGGAACCCTAGCAAACCTCCCCTGCGACTCCTCCGTTTCTAAGTCGAGGGCAACATGGGAAACAAGTTCCCTTGCTGAGTGAGATTAACATCAAAGCTGTTTGGCTCGATTGAAGGATGCAGGTTCTTAGATCTAACCAAAATTAGATCTATACGCAGCGGACGGATCACGATTTACATATCATAAAACATAATCAAAGGATTTAACAACTACAAGGGGTTAAGATCATGTTACCAATATAGAGAAGAGAAGCCTTGATCTTCCGATGTGTTCTCCAAACGGCGGTTGGTGGACACCCTTCGATACACTGAGCCTCCTTGATATGCGGTGAGAAAAAATCCAAGATTTTTCCAACTCGAATTAATTTCTACATGTATGCATATGGAGTGGAATTCATGATATGATGCATGTCATGGCAATTTTCCGGTTCTATTCATACAATACACACATGTATACTAGTGCGGAAAATAAACACCGAGATGGACCGCTGATATCATGAATTTAATCTATTCGAAAAATAAATTAAAACCCTAATCTGCAGCTGTATAGAATCTTCGACGATTGGCATATCAAACGAACTCGGATTGGGACGAAACTTTCCAGATCTGATCTTCATTCTTCGGAATTCAAGATGGACGGTTGGATCGGAGCTTTGACTTGTCAATCTTCTCCAGCGAGCCGCCCAACTTGCTGCTGAATCTGACTTTTACAGCAGCGCATCAATGACTTCCCGCTGCCGATCGGGAATCGAGATGAAACCCGATCGACCTGAAATTTTTATTCCACGTCCAAAACTCCATATTTGTAAATCTGACCGGTTGGATTTACGTTTCAACGGTCGAAACTCTCCCAGAAATTCGAGGAAGTCACAGGTAGGGTTTCTGTGAATCCTGCGTTTTTCTGTTACAGCAGCTTCTTTGCAGCAACGAACGGACATCCAAACGGACTCTGATCGACGCCAAATTTTGTGGGATTGTTCATAAACTTCCAATCTTGATTCTGACCGGAAGGATCTTCTTTTAACGGCTTGATCAACGGGAAAACGAAATATCTAAACAGCTACTAAACAGATCTATTTTCTGGAAATTAAAATCGCAATAAAAATAAATTACATATTTTTTATATCTCATATGAACGAATTTTCATCGCTCATATGAGCCATAAATAGATCTAACGGCAAACGACGCCAACCCCAATCCATCTCTTCAACCATAACAATTTTAATCACATCAATGCATAAAATAAGTAAAAAAAAATACCTACATGCAATTCCACTTCTTTAAATCATTTAACTACGACATGATTGTATAAATCGTGGAATCTTCTCTCGATACCACATGAAGGATGCGAGGTTCTTAGATCTAACCAAAATTAGATCTATACGCAAATGACGGATCACGATTTACATATCATAAAACATAATCAAAGGATTTAACAACTGAGGCAAGTTAAGATCACGTTACTAATATAGGGAAGCAAGCCTCGATCTTCCGATGTGTTCTCCAAACGCGTCGGTTGGTGGACACCCTTCTTGATACACGAGTCTCCTTGATATGCAACCGAAAAATCCCAAGATTTTTCCAACTCGAACCCTAAGAATAGAGGCCAAATTTTTCGGCAATTTCTCTCGGTGAATAGTGACGTGAATAGTACCTTGCCATTAGACAGGAGAACTCTCTTTATATAGGAGAAGTAATCAATGCCCTCCAAGGATTAAATAATTAAGTGATAATTATCACATTAATCCTTTTC
Source organism: Gentiana macrophylla (assembly GCA_026214975.1). NCBI lineage: Eukaryota > Viridiplantae > Streptophyta > Magnoliopsida > Gentianales > Gentianaceae > Gentiana > Gentiana macrophylla. Next base: position 41,215,905 of record CM047807.1, on the reverse strand, counting down.
CAAATAAAAGATAAATAAAATGATTATCCCAAACAAATTAAGATAAATCATATTATTATCTATTATTCCATGAATTATCATTTAACAAATAAAAGATAAATCACATGTTAAATAATTATCCAAGAAAACTAATTTCTCTCTAATTATTAGGACATTAATGGCGCCACATATTGGGTCAAAAAGTGCTCACATAAAATGCCTTTATGTGTATTATATTATTTAAATTTCAACTAAATAATATCCATGCATATCAATTAATTAGCCAGTAATTAATTAATTATCAATGAGGCCCAAATAACAAGATTATTAGTCCGAATTACGAAAGTTTCACACCTAATTATGGGACCTATAACAGAAGCTCCAATAATTAATTATTCATCGAGCGTAAAGTACATTAATTATTAATTCCGGGATTATGCCACCATAAACCCGAAACCGAACTCTACCGATTATAGATGTATACTTATACTCAACCCATGAGCGAATAAGCGTCCATTGATATAATCACTACATACTGATTAACCCTCCATAGATCGCCCATTCGAGAGGAAGTCTCCGTGAACCCGACTCGAGAATATCTTATCCTTATTTACCATCAACCCCCTAGTGATCAATTAGTTCACATATCTGACTAGTAGCTAATTAGTCTAAATATGAACTCGGCCGATCGATCACTTTCTTAGGGCTGACAAATAAGGGGACTGTCTCTCTACTTCCGGCAGGAAGGAATGGATTCCATGTCTGTGAAAATCAGAACTACTCACTCATCTGGAGATAGTGCCAATGAGAAGTGGCTTGGAACACATTATTTAAGTGAACCGTAACTAACACATCAAACACTACCCGGGACAAGCAAAGACCACTCGTGATCACCTCGGGATTAAGGTTGATCCATATATGATCATCTAATGATTTAATAAGATTCTCTCGACACGGAATTATACCGAGAAATACTGATTAAATCGGTCCAAATTCTATATGAATGCCATCATATATAAATGCCCCACGTGAGTACCTCTCACCGACAGTCCGGATAAGACTATCACACCCTAAGGTGTTCAGGCGCATTATTGGTGTTTTAATCAAGAGACCCTAAACTCGATTAAGTTCACCACGGACTAACAGATTTAAGTATATCACCACTAACTCAATCCTCACGTGTTATCCATACACCGAGTTAAGTGGTTACATACTGAGATATACTTAGGGGTTTGCAAGTGATGTATTACTTTACAAGCACAAAGCAAGTAATAAGGTGAGATAAATTCTGTCATTCATTATTAAAAACAATTACACAAATTGTCTTTCGGGCACTACACCTAACAATCTCCCACTTGCACGAAATGACAAGCAACGATTGTTTTAGAGCACACCCTTTCTCATCTTATTCACAACACTCTCCCACTTGCTCTAAAAGCGGATGAGACATATCCATTAATGCCGTACCCTCCAAGCACTCGACTTGGTACTTGCGATTAGTTAGGTTGTCGACTCGAGGCGATCTTTAGATTGAAACGTTGCGGTCCTTCCAATCAAAGGTACTCTCTCTCAATATGCTTTTGACTTCTTGTAATCGAGAAGATCATTCTAAGCTATCTCTTCTTTGTTTTCACAATGAAGTGATATCGGCTTATCGACCCTGGAATTATTCCCAGACCAAAAAGAAAATTCTAAGTACTATGAGTAAACACTGAGCCCGAGATCAACTTAATGATCATCCTCAATCTGACTACAAGTCAGAATCAGTGTAGTCAACCATATTCAAGTTTGCACCTGAATATACAAGCATATGATTCCTCGTTATCTAAAGATACTTGAGGACGTACTAAACCGCTACTTATTGCTCGAATCCAAGATTTGATTACTATTGACTTGTGATAACCTGACTTGCCATTATCCAAGAGAGACTCTATCCCATTTTCTCTTTATCCGAAGATTTAGAGAATCATTCACGAGAGGTAGGTAGACTACTCGATGAATGTTGCATACGTATATGCATAATCATCTTATTCAATAAGATAGGTGGGATAGCCAATGTCTCATTCTCGTGAATCTGACCGAATCAGATTCTTAGAATATAGTCCGATTCTCTCATCCAGAGAATTTCGACCTGTCAGTTTCCGACTTCAGATAGCACACACATGTTGTTTCCAACCGTTTTAGTGTTATCATTTATGAACACTAATACTACTACTACATTACCAATATTGATATCCAGTCTACGAAAAACTTATCAATATTTTGGTCAAATCCACATATTTTAAAACATGTGACTTTTAAATGACCGAGAGGTTTTCTTAAATCCACAAAGGATATAAGCCATGGCAGCCTCATACCAAAGGTTCTTTCGAATGAATTAAGATTTCGTTAGTCTCGCAAAAAGGTCTTGGGAATCACCCTATCTTCCGCTTTGTAACGAATCCGTTATTCATTCTTAGCTAAAACCCTTCATTACGAATGAATTTGATTCCGTTGTTCGGCAAAAAGTCTCGGGAATCACCCCTATTTTTCTGTTTTCTAACGAAATCTAGCAAGATCTGAGTGGTGAGAGAGTTCAAGGTCCGGTTAACTCTCTACTTGTCATGGAATCACCCCTATACCACTCAACTTTATTTGAAAGTTTAAACTTTCCTATTCATTCGACTCTTTTCCGTGTAGATCCAATTACTCCCACTCGGGCCGAGACACTCAGTGGTTCTACAAGAGGTGAAGTAACCTGAGTACCAAAACTCCATTCACAGGGTTAAGGTTTTCAAACCAACCTCTATAATCAGAATCCTATACAACCCACCAAGAGCCATAGGTTATCAATCACCCCAGCAGATTATAAAGTCCATAAAATCACAATGGGTCAACGGTTAAACCATACTCCCACTGTGTCTTGGGTGGATTGACATTCTGATCTAGTAGTATTTATCAGTGTAATCACCAACAACTAATGTTGGACGTGGTCTGATTAAATCAGATAGTAACTACCTTTGGGTAACCGTACTCCAAGGTTTAAGGTCACATTTTATAGATTCTATCGAAGGCTTGTGGCAGTTCAACCGTCACTTTACGATCTCAAGAATCTTATAATCAACCTTCACTGTCTCATTAAGATATTTCACGAACAGTCACAATCGAACGTATGAGAAAAATCCCGACCCTACCTTCAAGCATTAAATGCTAAATGCCTACATTTACGAGATGTGGTGTGAACCGAATTCATTCCTTATCCATAAACTCACTAGCATCTTCTAGGTAGACTTCTCGGTTTACATAATAATGTTAACCGTTATTTTGCAACTAATTATCTTAATCGAGTTTAGCGATTGTATTGTAGCATATCAATAACTATATAGGGCAAGTCTATGGTTTCTTCCTCGGTGAGAAATATTCCACTAGGAGGCGGGCCGAGCATCATCCCAAGACTATGCGATAGCCTATTTCTCGAGCATGGAATACTCTATTCTCTCGCTAAAATCAGAGACACCTCCTCGTATTCTTTCGATAAACCAACCAGTGTTTTGAGTAGTTATCTGACAGAATGTCACCACTCAAAATCTCCCACTAGCTTGTATCTCTCACTAGACCCCGAAGGTCATGGTGAACAAGCTATGTTACCCCTTCAAATCTATTACACTTTCCCGATTGAAATGAAACTTAGTCATTGTTCCTTTGAGATAGTGTTCCAAGACTGGGAGATAGGAATCACCCTTAGCCAGTCAGCAGGTCTTGTCTCTAGGATATATGCACTAATTAATAGATATTGAAAGGTCGTTTATCTTAATACGGAACCTTTTACCTTTAATAGTTTTAGATGTGCTACACATACTTATTCAGCTGTTCTAAGTGGTTCTGACTTTATCAAACAAAAGTCCGAGTCTCGGATTCGTACTACAAATGTCATATTCACTTTCCATGAGGCAACAATATATCGAGTTGAAAGTGAATCCAATTGTTTCAACGAATCAGAAATGAAAAAATAAATTTTTCTGTGATATTCAAGGATAGAATCGAAATTCATTTCCTTATATCACTCCCACTATTCTAGTGAAATTACGCCCGTTGTTACTTTATTAATCATTAATGCATAACTTCATTGTTCTTCCAAAGAACTAAGCCAATGAGTCAAGTTACTCGGTTAAGAAAGTCGCTAAGGATTCATTGGTTAGTGATCCAAATCACTTTCCTTATCCTATACTTTCTTTAATTAATGTTTCGGTTTAGCCTCAAAACTTTAGTTAAGATGATTAACACTTATAGACACTCTTTCCCATTCTTAACTTTTCAAAAGGAAATAGTCTTGAACTAGCGATTCGTTTGAGTAGACACTACTCGTGAGCGTAGGATGTCTAATGAAAGTGTTACCTGAGTGGGACTGATTTTCTAATAAATTAGAAAAACATAATATAAAAGCTCCCACTAGTTTATCGGTTCCAAATACCGCCTAACTAATGACACTTTAATTTATGATTCTCCAATTTTTCTATCGAGAAAATTTCTCGTGTAGACATTACACAATTCACTAGAAGAATTTTATCGTCCCAATCATCTTTCAAACTAACTACGGTTGTCTCTCGCTCAAGACGAGTGACAACAAAGTGATATGCCTATTCACGTCACTTAAGTTTTGAAGGCTTCAAGAGAAATCTCTCTTCGAAAAATTAATCGCATGTGAGATTAATAAATACAACGTTCTAGTTACTTACCACTTTTTAACGAAGTCATTACTAGTCAATTTTACACTAGCGATCTAGCACCTTAGAGATATATATAATGATTGTAAATAAAATTGATGAAAATAAATCCAAATCATACACTACTAAAATTTTAGGAACATAAACTAAGTACTTTATAGTCTATCCTACCGCTCCAAGGATTTAATCTAATGCCTCAAGTGTCGCCTTAGGGTAGGTCAAAGAGGTTTCGATTAATATTGAAGATCGATTGAGAATCGAACATCTTATTGTGATCGTCAATCACCTTTCCTTTTCAGCCAAGGTACTACCAAAAATACCGCTTTATGAGTGTGACTCATTGTCTCAGATTTTTAGGTAGACCCGAGTGTGCCGCTAGTGGTCGGTCGGTGACCCGACGTGTACCCAAAATCCTATCCTTTCGGAGACCAAGCCTTGAATTTTGATAGCGGTGAAGGCCTTCCCAGGGGGCGAAATCAAAGCCGCACGAGGCGTCACCATTCTCTCACGTTGCTTGTGTCAACAGTAGAGGCCGTGAGGTCGGCTGTCGCCTCTCCCGCTCCCACTCAATATTTTGAAAAAGTGGTGGGTTTACTGATCATATTTTTGGACTTGATGTTACATTAAGGAACAATAATTCACAGGCCCGAATGTTGTCGGTTATGTGGTACAGAAAATAAATCCAAATCATATAACAGTTGTAAATAAAATTGACAGAAAATAAATCCAAATCATACACTACTAAAATTTTAGGAACATAAACTAAGTACTTTATAGTCTATCCTACCGTTCCAAGGATTTAATCTAATGCCTCAGTGCCGCCTTAGGGTAGGTCAAAGAGGTTTCGATTAATATTGAAGATCAGATTGAGAATCGAACATCTCATTGTGATCGTCAATCACCTTTCCTTTTTCAGCCAAGGTACTACCAAAAATACCCTTTATGAGTGTGACCTCATCTGTCTCAGATTTTTAGGTAGACCCCTGAGTGTGTCGCTTAGGGTCGGTCGGTGACCCGACAGTACCCAAAATCCTATCCTTTCGGAGACCAAGCCTTGAATTTTGATAGCGGTGAAGGCCTTCCTTAGGGGGCGAAATCAAAGCCGCACGAGGCGTCACCATTCTCTCACGTTGCTTGTGTCAACAGTAGAGGCCGTGAGGTCGGCTGTCACCTCTCCCGCTCCCACTCAATATTTTGAAAAAGTGGTGGGTTTACTGATCATATTTTTGGACTTGATGTTACATTAAGGAACAATAATTCTGAGCCCGAATGTTGTCGGTTATGTGGGCTAACCCACCCGACCTATTCGTTAGAACATATGTGGCCGCCGGACGGATCAAGGCTAGGGGAGCTCTGTTAAGCCGTAGTGGCTCTTCGGATGACCCGACCTTGCGAGATCCCGATGCAAGCGCCACACGTGGAGGGTGAAGTCGATCGAGCCGTAGCTCACCGTTGACCACCCAACCGTGGTTAAACCACTTTCGAACCTGTTTGCCCGTGATTATCCAATCCTTAAACATCAAACTTTCACGTAGACACTACGGAACAAAAACGCATCTCGCCTTGGTAAGGTGGAATTCACCAAGAATCCAACACCTTAACCACGAGGTTTCGGGATTTTACTCCTTATGCTTTCGTAGAGTGGGATTCACCGAGAATCCATCACCCAACCTCGACGATTGAAAAAACCCCGTTCCTCGGTTTTTACCCTAATTAGTTTCTAATCAATATCAAACAATTAATTAAAACTAATTGCGTGTTTTATACATGCCTAACTAATTCCTCGAATTAATTTCTACATGTATGCATATGGAGTGGAATTCATGATATGATGCATGTCATGGCAATTTTCCGGTTCTATTCATACAATCTACACATGTATACTAGTGCGGAAAATAAACAGCATAGATTGACCGTTGACACCCCCGTAACTAATCTATTCGAAAAATAAATTAAAACCCTAATCTGCAGTTGTATAGAATCTTCGACGATTGGCATATCAAACGAACTCGGATCGGGACGAAACTTTCCAGATCTGATCTTCATTCTTCGGAATTCAAGATGGACGGTTGGATCGGAGCTTTGACTTGTCAATCTTCTCCAGCGAGCCGCCCAACTTGCTGCTGAATCTGACTTTTACAGCAGCGCATCAATGACTTCCCGCTGCCGATCGGGAATCGAGATGAAACCCGATCGACCTGAAATTTTTATTCCACGTCCAAAACTCCATATTTGTAAATCTGACCGGTTGGATTTACGTTTCAACGGTCGAAACTCTCCCAGAAATTCGAGGAAGTCACAGGTAGGGTTTCTGTGAATCCTGCGTTTTTCTGTTACAGCAGCTTCTTTGCAGCAACGAACGGACATCCAAACGGACTCTGATCGACGCCAAATTTTGTGGGATTGTTCATAAACTTCCAATCTTGATTCTGACCGGAAGGATCTGCTTTTTAACGGCTTGATCAACGGGAAAAACGAAATATCTAAACAGCTACTAAACAGATCTATTTTCTGGAAATTAAAATTGCAATAAAAATAAATTACATAATTTCTATACTCATATGAACGAATTTTCATCGCTCATATGAGTTTTTACAATAGATCTAACGCAGCAAACGATGCCAACCCCAATCCATCTCTTCAACCATAACAATTTTAATCACATCAATGCATAAAATAAGTAAAAAAAAATACCTACATGCAATTTCCACTTCTTTAAATCATTTAACTACGATTATGATTTATATAAATCGTGGGAACCTTTCTCTCGATACCACATGAAGGATGCGAGGTTCTTAGATCTAACCAAAATTAGATCTATACGCAGCTGACGGATCACGATTTACATATCATAAAACATAATCAAAGGATTTAACAACTACAAGGGGTTAAGATCATGTTACCAATATAGGGAAGAGAAGCCTTGATCTTCCGATGTGTTCTCCAAACGGCGGTTGGTGGACACCCCTTCGATACACGAGCCTCCTTGATATGCAAAGGAAAAATCCCGAAGATTTTTCCAACTCGAACCCTACTAGAATAGAGGCCAAATTTTTCGCCAATTTCTCTCGGTGAATAGTGACGTGAATAGTACCTTGCCATTAGACTTGGGACTCTTTATATAGGAGAGTAATCAATGCCCTCCAAGGATTAAATAATTAAGTGATAATTATCACATTAATCCTTTTCCAAATAAAGATAAATAAAATGATTATCCCAAACAAATTAAGATAAATCATATTATTATCTATTATTCCATGAATTATCATTTAACAAATAAAAGATAAATCACATGTTAAATAATTATCCAAGAAAACTAATTTCTCTCTAATTATTAGGACATTAATGGCGCCACATATTGGGTCAAAAAAGCACATAAAATGTCTTTTATGTGTATTATATTATTTAAGCGCAATTAAATAATATCCATGCATATCAATTAATTAGCCCACCAATTAATTATCAATTTGAGCCCAAATAACAAGATTATTAGTCCGAATTACGTAAGCACAATTGGGGCCATTATGGACCTATAACCAGGTGAGCTCCAATAATTAATTATTCATCGAGCGAAAGTACATTAATTATTAATTCCGGGATTACGCCACCATAAACCCAAATCGAACTCTACCGATTATAGATGTATACTTATACTCAACCCATGTGAGCTTAATAAGCGTCCATTGATATAATCACTACATACTGATTAACCTCCATAGATCGTCCATTACGGAGGAAGTCTCCGTGAACCCGACTCGAGAATATCTTATCCTTATTTACCATCAACCCCTAGTGATCAATTAGTTCACATATCGACTAGTAGCTAATTAGTCTAAATATGAACTCGGCCGATCGATCACTTTCTTAGGGCTAACAAATAAAGGGATTGTCCCTCTACTTCCCATGAAAGGAATGGATTCCATATGCGTGAAAATCGAACTACTCACTCATCCGGAGATAGTGCCAATGAGAAGTGGCTTGGAACACATTATTTAAGTGAACCGTAACTAACACATCAAACACTACCCGGGACAAGCGGCAAAGACCGTGATCACCTCGGGATTAAGGTTGATCCATATATGATCATCTAATGATTTAATAAGATTCCTCGATTACGGAATTATACCGAGAAATACAGATTAAATCGGTCCAATTCTATATGAATGCCATCATATATAAATGCCCCACGTAGGTACCTCTCACCGGCAAATCCGGATAAGACTATCACACCCTAAGGTATTCTCAGGCGCATTATTGGTGTTTTAATCAAGAGACCTAAACTCGATTAAGTTCACCACGGACTAACATTTTAAGTATATCACCACTAACTCAATCCTCACGTGTTATCCATACACTGAGTTAAGTGGTTACATACAGATATACTTAGGGTTTGCAGCAGTGTATTACTTTACAAGCACAAAGCAAGTAATAAGGTGAGATAAATTCTGTCATTCATTATTAAAAACAATTACACAAATTGTCTTTCGGGCACTACACCTAACATCGATAAGGTAGCGTTGGAATGTGAGAGGTGCTATTGCCGCTCGACCCCACCCCGGGAGGTCCGATCGAAGCCATGAGGAGTTACTTCACTTTGGTGGCCAGACGGACCCGAATATAGATCCGCGGGCTGGAATACGGTTTAGGCATATCAGTTAGCTAAGCGGTGCTTTCCTTAATTCCGACAATTTTAGCACCATTCATGATTTAGTAGTCGGGAATGTAAGTCACAGAGATGAAGTCCACTACTTTCTCGGAAAAGACAGACAGTTCTTTTGTTTTTTAATCCAAATATTGATCAATTGTTCGCACCTATCAAACGGATATCGGTCATTAATTAGTGCGTTAATGGTAGTTCGAGGATAAGATGTAATAGAGAAGTCTTACAGACAATATGTTTCTTCATATACAAACTGTCTGTGAAGGGTTATTCATATGTAAGGGTTATATCAGTGGGCGTTCGGTAACTAGTGAGTTAATGATGACGCCGAGATTAGTGGTGCTGGTGATTCAGCTGAAGAATTTGATCAGTTATATATATATATATATATATATATATATATATATATATATATATATATATGTATACATGTGTGTGCGCGTGTGTAAGTATAAAGTATGTATGTATATATACACACATAATTTTTTTAGGGTATATAAACACACACACACATATATATATATATTTGTGTGTAGACTTTGTCGTCTTTAAATGTAAGTCATCGTAGCACGTTTGTCCTTTAATTGTTTTGTACCAAAGTATATTTATTATAAACAATTTCTCTCATCCTGCCTCTAATTTATTTCCATCGTCCACTTAATTCATTTTATTTTGCAATTAATGTATTGATATAAGTCAAAGTTTTAGGCAATGTAGTCCAATATTAATGACGTTTAACAACTATATTAATCCAAATAAAAACTCTTTTATAAATTACATTTAGAGATTGAAGGAGTATAGACTTATTTCCCTTCATGATATGACTACGTAACAAGTTGGGCCTGGTATTACTATTAGTAGTTGTGACACATCCCTTAACATAGGAATATTATGTTGTCCTCTGACCGGAATGCTGAAACCCTGAAATAACACTTAAATATCCTAATGGAACGTTTAGATTGTGGTAATGAGATGAAATGCAATGTTTTTTCATTTCATTCTATCAATTTAGCGTGTTTGGCAACGGAAGAATGAAATATGTTTTCAATCCAACGAAATGAAAATGAATGATTTTCAATCCATCAAAAATCCAATTGATCGAATGGTCGGAATGGAATGAAAAATTAAATCATGCAATAAGAAACGATTTCATTCCAGTGCCTATCAAACGCAGTAATAGAATGATATCATTCCATTCCATTGCATTTCATTCCTACAGATTTATTCTATTCTATTACATTCTATCAATCCAAACGATTTTACATGTATATACTAAAAGAGTAAATACACATAATTAAAAACATGTATAAGTTTCGAGTAATAATACATGTACAATCATTCAATCACAACGAATGGTAAATATGAATTTGCGCCACACCGACTATGACGGGTCTACATCATGATCAACGAGGTCTACATCATTATCAATGATGTAAATACATATTGTGTCAATTGTTATGTCCGAGTGATTATAACAATAATATATATATGCTCTTATTAGTACTCCATATATATATATATATATATATATATATACACTACAGCAGACTTTCCACTTACATAAAATGGAGTAACTGCAAAGCATACACATATTTGTTTGGACTTCAGATTCAGAAACACAGATGGTAAATGTAGAAAGTATAAGGTATAACTATACTTTCTTTTCTCTCTCCTTTTCCATTTCAATTTCTATGTATTGTCCTCCATTAATTGGTAGAGCTTAATGTCAACAACCAATAATCTTCAAGGGTGGGTGAATTCACGAAAAATATCTTCAATCCCTATTCCATTTAACCATTTTTTTTTTTTTTTTTTTTCCCCTCTCGCTCCCAAATAAGCAAACAGTACTCAGAATCTTCCTATTTCGGACCTTTTTTTTTCCTTTCCTTCTTTAGGGTTTTTGTGGATTTGCCTATATATCTCTCTTCATTTTGCTTATTTTGGGACTTTTTCCTGATTTGCCTCATTTTTAGGTTCTGGTCCTATCTTTTTGTTGTTTTCAATGTGAAAATTTATGGTTTCATTACTGTCTGTTGTTCTTGAATTATTTCTGAAAGAATAATAATTCGATCTCATTTCTGAAGGAAAAAAAATAGAAAATTAGAATCTTTCTATGAGATTCTTTTTTGGGTTTGATTTGATTCTCCCCAGCCAATTGCTTTCATCAAATTATGGAGGAAGGAGTCCAAGTTAATTACAGCAGTTTTTCTTTTGTTTTTTATGATTCTTTTTTGTTTGTTGTTGTGAAAATAAAATAAAATAAACAAGACAACTGTGAATTGAAATCACTCACAATTTTCAGACAATAATTATATGTGTTTTTCTTTTGTCATTTTGCAGAAAAAAATCCTGATAGATATCTTTTGTTGATGATTTGTAAATAAAAAGGGATTTAATCAAGAAAATGGTGAGACAAAAGATTCAGATAAAGAAGATAGATAATTTAACATCAAGACAAGTGACATTTTCAAAGAGGAGAAGAGGGCTTTTTAAGAAGGCACATGAACTCTCTACACTTTGTGATGCTGAGGTTGCTGTCATGGTTTTCTCTGCAACTGGAAAGCTCTATGACTACTCTAGCTCCAGGTCATCCCCTATCACTCCCTCCCCCTCCCCCCCTACCCCTATCCCCTACCCCTATATAGCTACTCCTCTCTCACTAGCTTCTCTTCTCATTATAATTACATTGGATTAATAGATGCTTGATGTTTGATAAATAATCACCTTAATTGCTTGATTGATTTGCAAGTAGTACACATTTTCTTTGAAAAAAATTTGATTGGTGAAATGCTATTTACATAACAAAATTGTTACAATAAGCAAAATAAAAACCTGTTTTTGAGATACTGTTTACTTGGATAATCTATTTTCTGAGTTTTAAATCTACATTTTCGAGTTTAAAGGATCTGCCATGCAAAATGAAATGTATTAGATTCTACATTTTACATACTACGAATGAATATGGTAGATATAATTTTTTATTACAGAATCTCATTTAATCCCTCCCCTTTCTCCCCATCCAAATTAAACCCTCAGTTAATTGCTCCTAAACCGCCCCATATTTCTCTTGAAAAATTCGTCGCAAACAAATACCCTTCTTATTCCGTGAAATACTTAAGAACGCGTTGTTCAAGCGCGACTTTTCCGTCTGGATTGATGCGAAATTGATGAAAATACGATAATTACAACAAAAAATATTAGATACCATAACCAGCAAAAACTTAAAGATGAACGGTAGATCACAACATTGACCAAAAAGATCAGGATGTTTTATGCAATATATTTGCCTAGATCAATAAGTCATACGACATCAACAATAGTTATAAAACTTTATTATGTCATTTATTTGTGAATCCATTTTATCGTAACATCACTCGTTTAATTACTCTCACATCAACTTCACAAGTGGCACTTATATACATAGGTACATATATAATATAGGTTCTTCAACAGTCATTTTTTCTTTTTCTCTTTAGACGATAAAAAATTTATAAAAAAAAAAAAAGTTCGGGAAAACTGAGGTTTTTACATACTTGGGAGTAGTTAATTATACATAGCAGCAGTAGTACTATTTATTCATAGGGACTCGTTCGATTCTTTGACTGGGTTAACAGTTAATGGGGAAAATAAAAAAAACATACGCATATGAGATTTCGTTAAACGAAATTGCTTAATGCTCCTTCATACTCCGTACGGATTTTGTTATATATATATATATATATTTGTAGTCATTATTTTCGAGAAAAATGGGTTACTCATAATGGAAAATTTGTAGTCATTATGAAGCTCTTTAACACGTTGAAGCCACTAAGAAAGTCTAGCATTCGACCTCGTAGGAGAAATCAGACCCTAACATTTAGGGCTGCATTCTCGGGACCACTAAGAGCACTTGAAATGCTAGCTAGCTCTTAACAAATACAGTTTTTTTTTTTTTTTTTTTTTTTTTTTTTTTTACTCTGACAAATAGAGTTTTAAATACAATTTTTTTCTAGGTTACGAAATCTCTGAGCGCATAAGATTTTATATTTTACAGAATGCGGAAGATATAAAGAAAATTTTGAATGCGTTAAATATAAGAAAATTTTACAAATTCTGTAATTTACGATAAAAGTAATGGAGCAACAAATAGAGTGTCTGCTGCTGCGATAGGTACCTCTAGTTAGCGCACGTAAGCGTTTTAACCTCACCGAAGCCTAGGTAGTTCGGTTCGGCTTGAACATGTTCGAATACATGGCTCGATTCGGCTCGAAATTTTCGAGCCTAAAATATCAGGATTCGGTTCGGCTCGAACTTAAAAAAATGGGAAAAAATTCGGTACTATTCGGCTCGAACAGTTCGAATAGCTCGAATAGTTCGAACATGTTCGGTCCGAAAATTCAAAAATACCCAATAAATAATTCTAGTTCAAAAATACATGTCCAAAACTAAAATAATACATTACGTAATAAAATATAACATAACATGTCCAAAATGTTCAAGGCCCTATTCCAAAATATAACATAACATGTCCAAAAATACCCTGCAACTCTACGAGCCGAACATGTTCGAACATGTTTGGCTCGTTTGTCCGAATACCAATTTCCAAGGCCCTATTCTACGTTTGATGATACGAGCCGAGCCCCGAACCGAACTTTTTTGAGTCGAACACGCCGAATCGAATCGAACTTTAAGGCTAACTTACAGGCCTACCTCTCAGTCGGCGGACTCAGCTTATATAGAGGGGGTGCATGGACCCACACCACTCGATTTCCGGACGACAGAAGTTACTATTATGCCTCTAGTAATATTAAAGTTGTGTATGTATATTATTTCAGACAATATCTAGTGTAAATAATCATTTAGCTCAATTGGTTAGAAGCTTAATTACCTATTCTTAGGTCACAAGTTCAAATCATGGGTTTTGAGTTTTATTTCACGTTTTTTTTTTAATTTGACCTCCATTTGGAAAATTTTTCCTAGTCCCGCCTAACGCTACTATACAGTGGCTTATGTTTATTTGTATAGTAGGAGATGTGACCTTCGTAACGACTAACAGATCATCAAGAGAGTGTGTGTATATATATATATATATATATATATATATATATATATATATATATATATATATATATATATATATATATATATAGCATAATTTAAAAGAAACGATGGAAATGATTGATTTGCAATGTGGAGAAAATAAATAGTCCACCCTAACACCATCCTTGTCAATTAATTAAGGAGTTGTAATAATGATATAGATTGGTTTTAAAAAATCTAGAAATATACAATATATAAAAACTATATCCGATAATGTATTTTTTTGTTTAATTATTTCCTAATATATACATCTATACTAGTCCACAAGTTGGATGATGGGTGAAGAGGTCAATCTTGAACTTGAACATCAACCGGTGAAAGGGAAGCGGTATAGCGGTTTGGTGAGAGCATTGGTTTGTTGATCCGTATTAGAAACATGTGCAACTCGAATCCGACTCTTTTGGAGTTGATCCCGTATAAAAGGATAGTCAATAAAAATATTCTTCATGCGTTAATAAAATGCCGGATTTGCATAGAGTTTAGTTGCCCCGAAATTGTCACGAAAATGATAGGATTTTGTAGACTCGTATAGCCAATATCATTGAAAAGATATGCAATACAATTGATCTATGTTGAAGTGACAGCAACTGCCCTATATTCTGCATCTATTCAAGAACGCACAACTACTTTTTGTCTACCGGAGCTCAGCCAGATAAGATTATTACCAAGATATATAACATGCGCACTTGTAGATGAATAATCATCTTTATATTCTGAAGAAAGTGGAATCAATCCACTTTCCAAAAACTAGGGTTTTCGTTTGTGCTCAATGAAGAAGAAGAGAAAGTTGCTTTTTGAATCTTGTTTTCTTATTATGACTTAGTCAACCAAAATCCTATTTATATTTGGGTAGGCAAAGCCCAACTATACAAAGACCAATCTACTCACAAAGTCTATTACAAAATACACAGATATGTAACACCCCCCCTCAAGATGGAGTTGGGAAGCAATGAATGTCTTCAAATTTAAACAAGCTAATAAAGAGTAGAAAAGAGGACTATCTAATGCTTTTGTGAAAATGTCGGCTAGCTGATGTAAAGATGGAACATATATGAGCTTCAAAAGTCCATCTTGAAGCTTTTCTCGAATGACATGGCAATCAATCTCGATGTGTTTCATTCTCTCATGGAAAACCGGGTTCTTAGAAAGGTTGATGGCACTGATGTTATCACAATGCATGGAACATGAGTGGGATAGGGGAAACCGATATCCTATGCTAAGTAACACAACCATTGTATCTCACAAGTTGCTGATGCTAATGACCTGTATTCTGCTTCTGTGGAACTTCTGGAAATGGTGGTCTGTTTCTTTGTCTTCCATGATACAATAGCATCTCCACGGAACATACAATAACCAGTGATGCTTCTTCTTGTATCTTTGCAGGTTCCCCAATCAGAATCTGCATAGGCTTTTAATGTAAAGCTGTTGTGTGTTGGGTAGAAAAGGACCTTACCTGGGGCGATTTGATGTAACGCAGGACTTGCTGGGCAGTATGATAATGGTGCACAGTTGGGGCTGAAAGAAATTGGCTCAGTTGCAAAACTGAGATCTGGTCTGGTAATTGTCAGCTTTCCTACCAAGGATTTGTATAGTGTATTGTTAGGAAGCAAATCTGAATCCCAGCAAAAAGAACAGTTTTTGATTTCATGGATGTCTTGGCTGGAGTACGATCAAGCATGTTGAACTCTTCAAGTAGGGACAGTGAATATTTACGTTGAGAAATGACCATCCCTGATTTTGATCTGGAAATCTCAAGCCCTAAAAAATATTTAAGGTCTCCAAGGTCCTTTATTTTGAAGAGGTGATGCAGGTGGTTTTTCAACTCTGTGATTAAGTCCATGCTATTTCCTGCCAGGACTATGTCATCTACATAGGCTAAGGCTATCAAGCAATTACCCTCAGAAGTCTTGGTGAACATGATGTGATCATGTTGAGATTGAATGTACCCAAGATTTATCAAGGCACCAGTGAGCTTATGATTCAATTGGCGGCTAGCTTGTTTTAAGCCATAAATTGACTTCTTTAGTTTGCAAACTTTCTTGGAATCTGCTGTGTGAAATCCTAGAGTCAGTTTCACATAAACCTCTTCACATAAGTCACCGTGCAGAAACGCGTTGTTAACGTCTAACTGATGCAAGAACCACCCTTTAGCCCCATCAAAGGCTAATAAACTTCGAATAGTGGTTACATTAGCCACAGGTGAGAACGTTTCTTCGTAGTCTATGCCTTGAGTTTGAGTGTACCCCTTTGCTACGAGCCTTGCCTTGTAGCGTTCTACAGTACCATCAGTGTTGTACTTTACTCTGTAAACCCATTTACATCCAATGGGTTTCTTGGTTGGAGGTAAATCCACTACTTCCCAGGTTTGCGTGGCTTCCAAAGCATCTATTTCTTTCTTCGGCCTCTCGCTGGGAGAGGATGAAACGACCTAATTGTAGGATTGAGGTTCCTGAACTTTGTCAAGTGTTGCTACAAAGGATGTGTAAGAGGCTGATAATTGTGTACAGTCAAGTGCTTTATCCAGAGTGTGAGGTGATGAATGTTTCTGAGTTTGAGCACACACAAAATCTTGTAAGTGTGATGGGGGTCGTCTGATGCGACTTGGCCTTTGTGCTGGAGTAATTATGGTGGAGGGAGATTGTTGTTGAGTGGAATTCTAATTTGGAGGAGTGAGGGTCTGATCTTCTGTGGTAGTGATCTCTATTCTGTCATCTTCAGTGATACCTGCATCAGTGAACTCATGTATGACAGGCAAGGAAACTATATCATTAGTGTCAGTATATTGAGTTGCATCATAAAAAGGGAAACTGAACTCATGAAAAACAGTGTCTCTTGACAAAATAAATTCTCTAGTAACCAAGTCAACCAAGTAATACCCTTTAGTTGTATCAGACATGCCTAGATTAATACATACTCTTGCTCTAGGGTCAAACTTGCTACGGTCCCTGGTTAAAGTGGGAGCAAACACTAGGCATCCAAACACCTTAAGGTGCTTCAAATCTGGGCATTTGTTATGTAACTTCTCATAAGGGGTAGAGTCTTCTAAGAGAGGTGTGGGTGTCAAATTGATGAGCCTAACAGCGTGCAAAATGCAATAACCCCAGTAAATGACAGGTAAGTTGGCTTGAAATTTTAGGGCTCTAGCTGTGTTGAGGATGTGTTGATGTTTCCTCTCCACAACTCCATTTTGTTGTGGAGTGGATACACAACTCTCTTGATGTACTATGCCTTGCTCTGTGTAAAATTCTGGCCATCTAAACTCAGCTCCATTGTCTATTCTTAGCACCTTAACTTGAGTTTTGAACTGAGTACTAACATAAGTGCAAAAACCTTGTATCAAGGGTCTCACTTCTACCTTGGATTTTAAAAGAAACACCTATGTGAAACGACCAAAGTCATCAACTACTGTTAAAAAGTAGCTCTATCCATGGACTGTGGATTGTCTATAAGGCCCCCACAAATCCATGTGTACCAAATCAAAACACTTATCAACAGTGGTATTACTTAAAGGAAATGGCAACCTTTTCATTCTAGCTTAAGGACATATATAGCAAATGCTTTTTGGTAAATACACGTCATTAAACTGTTTCTTTATAACACTCATCCTCTGATGAGACATATGCCCTAACCTCATATGCCACAAGAGGTCTTTATTAGGGGACATATGGTAGACTGAACTATTACAGACTATCCTATTGACTGCTCTTCTGGTTTGTCTCTGTTATTGCACTCCATGTAGTACAATCCAGCTTTATTTTCAGCTATACCAATCCTCTGCCCAGTTTTCTTCACCTGCACATAACAGAATCCACCATAGAAAACCACACAAAGAGTTCCATCAGAGGTGAGTTTTCCCAATGAAACCAGATTGTAAGGAAAACTTGGCACACATAAAACTTCTTGTAGCACTAGTTATCACTTAACCTCATCTTGTCACTATGTGTGAAACATTGGTCGAACTTCCATTTGGTAAAGTTACTTTGACCTATGTTACCCTTATAACCTTTTCAAAATGATCAATTGAGTAAGTAAGGTGATTTGTTACCCCCGAGTCTAGTATCCAAGTGTACAGACTCTCACCTTGCATCTCTCGATGTGTTTGATTGAACTTTTGTTGTGAGAACACTTGCTTGATTGACATTGTGTTGATCCTGTCATCAAAGTTCATTTTATCCAAAGAACTTGGTCAACCACAAGCTCTTGGGAGGTGAGATTTAATACGAACTTGAACCTTTAATATCCTCTCGTCCCTTGTGCTTGCTTCACCTTCTACCAGATTGACCTTCTTTCTACTTTCCAGTCAGGAAGATACCCAATTTTTCTGTAGCAATTGTCCACAATGTGTCCATTGTAACCACAGAAGGAGCATTGCACCTTCTTTCCTTTTCCAATTTTAGTTCCACCTCTCTGACGTCCATCCCCACTTGAGTAAACCTTGTCACTTCCAGAACTTGGAAAGGTTTTGCTTCCACTGTACTCCACATTTGATCTGTTTTCAAATATCACTGATTGTCCATTCTGAGGGTGACTTGCACTGTATTCCATTTGGCTTTCAAATTGGACTGCCATAGCAAAAGCCTCAGTAATTTTTGGTAAAGGTTTCTGCAAGAAAACCTGTGACCTTACTTGTGCAAAACTATCATTCAAGCCTCTCATAAATCTTATGACATAATTAGATTAGATGTAACCTATGAATGTAGGAATAACTCGGCAAGTACATTGGACTGCACATTCACATGATGGAATTGGCCTCAGCACCATACTTTTCATCCCAAACGGTTTTCAGCTTCTCAAAATACTCTGTAACTGAAAGGTTACCTTATGTAATTCGATTGAAATCTTCAAGCATATCTGAGAGACGAAAACAATTCATCTTTGAATACCTTCTTTGAAGTTCCTCCCAGATTTCATGTGCCGAATTCATCCAAAGCACTGTCTTTGCAATCGGTTGAGTTACTGACCTCATAATCCACGTTGTCATAGTCATATCGCATTGTTCCCAGCGGGAACGCAATCTCTGGTCATTTGTAGGTTTGGGGATGGTTCCATCTATAAAACCTAGCTTGGTCTTCATAATCAGACCCATGCGCATCACTCTGCTCCAGGAATGATAGTTCTTCCCGTCCAGCGGTGGATCCGCAAGGATTAGAGCCAGACTTTTGCTTGGATGGAGATAATATGGACTCGACGCTCCAAATCTCCGATTCCTCATTTCGTCTATCTTTACGCCATTATCGATCTCAATAGAGAACATCAAAGTCAATTTCTTAATCAAAGCGAAAGAAAGAGAAAAAAAAATGGATCGAAGCTTCGAACTATGAAGCTGATTTCTCTGATACCATGAAGAAAGTTGAATCGATCCACTTTCCAAAAACTAGGGTTTTCGTTTGTGCTCAATGAAGAAGAAGAGAAAGTTGCTTTCTGAATCTTGTTTTCTTATTATGACTTAGTCAACCAAAATCCTATTTATATTTGAGTAGGCAAAACCCAATCTACCCACAAAGTCTATTACAAAATACAAAAAACACAGATATGTAACTACTTGATAGAACATATTCACCTCAATCCGCATCAGAATAATCATGTAGATGTTGGAAATGATGATATCTACTTGATAGAACATTTCCGTGGGCCTGGTCTTTAACCGGCCCATGGCGGCGGCATAAGAGCCTGCAGATGCAGACGCGGACCGACCGTCTGCTATAGGATCCGAAATAAATTTTAGATCATCAAGGTTTGGATTTTATCTATACCAATAGTGGAAACGTAATATAAGAGTTCGGATCGTAAAACAGAAAGTTTCATAGATTAAATAAGTAGATTCATCCATAAAGGAGATTGGAAATTATACCCAACGATAAAGGTACAATGTAGACACATGAATGCCTTAACCTTGGTCTTGAATCCTGCTTGAATAAACCTCCAAAAATCCAATCTTCAATGGATTCTACTTAGTGTTTAAGAACATAAACATTTTCTCTAGTTTAAGCTAGAAAGTGGCGCTCCATTTTGCATTAAGGAACACTAGGGTTTTAAGTGATGCAACATCCCTTAAACAAGAATAGATTATGACACTCAATGAACATTCTAAATCTCTTCATAATCCTTGTATTTAATGGATAATGTTATGTCCTCTCTATGTAATCTTATGAAATAATTTGTACAATTAAGAAACTTATTTCCTAATTCTAAATACAATTTATTGTTTCACTTTAGTCACTTAAAATAAGAAAACCAATTTTCTCATTTTAACCATTATTTATCTTATAAATAATCCATAATTTATATTAAATATTAAAACTATTTCTCCTTATAAAATATTAACACCAGTTTATTGAAAAACTATATTTACATTTATTTTATTTATCAAATATATAACCAAAGGCTTAATCATTTAGATAGAAAAACAATTCCATGTCATCACTATTATCAAGAAACAATTCCAGTGTGTATATTGGAAGGCAAACCGGAGAACATGAGCCTATAACCATAACCTCCAATAAGTCGAGTAGCAAACCAATTCTTTAGTTGAATTTCCCTTTTTTATTAATCCCGGTATTATATCACCATAAAACCGACAGTGCACACTACTAGAAATAGAACTTCTTACACTACTATGCATATAGTTACCGAGCACCCACTGATATAACAATTATCTATTGATAACCCTCGATAGACGATTCAAAAATGAAGCAAGACATCCGTACGACCTCTTCATAATATCTTGACTTTCATTAATTCACTAATGATCAATAATCATAATGAGTATCACAAATTTGGCCGATCGGTCAGTTCTAGAACTAACAAATGAGGGAACCTTCTTTCTACTTCCCGCAAGAAGGAATGA
This sequence comes from Gentiana macrophylla, assembly GCA_026214975.1. NCBI lineage: Eukaryota > Viridiplantae > Streptophyta > Magnoliopsida > Gentianales > Gentianaceae > Gentiana > Gentiana macrophylla. The sequence goes on along the minus strand of CM047807.1, from coordinate 41,194,637 downwards.
ACTTCATCTTTTTAACTTACATTCAGCTACCAATCACTGAATGATGTCAACGTGGACGTGATTGGGAAAGCTTCTCAAACCTAAATTTAACGCCATATAAACCACCACCCTTGAAAAGACATAAGTCTATACTCATATCAAGATCGAGATTAAATTCATAGATGCTCATCTTATGATTCAATTACATTCTCTCGTTGCTGAATTACTAAGAAATCATCATATAGAATTGGTCCAAGTCTTATGCAATCTCATTACATATAAATGATGCCCCTAAGATGTCCAACTTCGATGGCCCGGATAAAGCGGTCACACTCCAAGTGCTCTAGGGCTCTAATGGTGACTTTATCTTTAAGATCTCGAACTTCTGTCAATTTCACAACATACTTATTATTTAATGTGTATCACCTAAAACCCCGTGGACAACTCTTATTCACTGAGTATTATGTCCACATAACGAACCTCTAAGATTTTATGTGATGTTAATTTACAAGCATACTATTATGCAAATAAATGGATTAAATAAAGAATGCCAATTTATTAAAATAATACATTGTTGCTTTTCCGAGCACCGTGCTTAACGATCTTTAAGTTGCATGTAAATTCAATATGGATTATTTTAGAGCACTACACGATACAAAAACATCCTCTCATTTGTTCTAAAACAAATGGACCAAGACTTTTGTCACATAATATGCTAATGCTCACAAACATTATAAGGGCATTATCTTGTTGAGAATTGCTTCATAAGATGTTCCAAAGTCTATTATGTAGAACAAATTACATCAACAAGAATATACACTGACCCATAAATCAACTTTGGATCATCTTCATCAGTGTAACCGTCTTCTGTCAAGTCAACACTTGATTCGAATACCATACTAGCTTTCTTTTTGTAAAGGTATCCTCTATTGTTTATCCAATGAACCAATCATAGAATTGAACGAATGACTTGACTATCTTTAATGTAGAACATTCATCCACTTGTTACTTATGTTTTGTATTGTAACACACTCATATATGTGTAGAGTATTATTCCATGCCAAGTTGGAAGGAAACATGTCTTGGAATCTCGCGTTAGATAATGCTTATTCATCTTATCAATATTAACTATAACACCAATAAATCATTTAGTGAACTCGAATGATTCAAATTTCAGTAATAGAGTTTACCTTTCTTAATCATTTATTCAAAATAGGTTGGCTAGTCAATATCTAACTTTAGATAACATTTTTGCATTACTCTTAATTTAAGCAAAGCTATATACAAACAACACTTCAACACCACATTTCCATTGTTGATATTCTTGTTAACACAAGGCTTTGGAAAACCCTTTCCCAATAAAGCTTGCGCATGCACATTCAAAAGAGTCATATCCCACTGACTACAACATTTCCTATGAAGCGGTTATCCTGTAACTTCAATCCTTTCGCATATGTAATTTCCATATATATAGTCATTACATGAATGTCAATACATCAACAAATGTATCTAATGATCGGAATATTATATTATCTCAAAATAACACTTCCTTCGCTTTGTATAGACTTTCGAGAATAAAAAAATCATGATGAGGCCTTTTTGGATATTCCTTCCTACTATTAGGAAACGTGAAATTCAGACGGAAAACATATATCTTACGCGTGCTTTAGTATCACATTCAAGCACTACTGCATTGTCGCTCCTTCGTGGGAAAATCTCAATAATGTCAAAACATGACAATCTACACCGCGATATTATGACAACCCCGGTATGAGGATAATTACACAACCACTATAGATATGTGACACTTATAAACTAAATGAGTCATCCAACACACATATTCAACAATCATGCACATGTCCAAGTGTCAAAACATTTGGATATATGAGATGTATCACTACCATCACAAGATAGAATACATCGACATGCTAGTATAATCGTATTAATAATGCCTCATTTATTAAGGCGTATTTAACGTGGTTTCGAAATGTGCCGACTAGTCCATGCAGACAAGCGAGGAGTATTTTATTAACACGAGAAAGTTACAAGTTACAATTAATACAGATGGTATTTATAGCCTTGGTAATCAAACTCTAACCAACTAAACAGTCAACCCAGTAAAAGACTGAAATACTCCAGAAGTAACTTTACCAAAACGGAAAACCATGCAGACGTGTTCCCCAAGTAGCGCTGAGAATTAAATTTTGCAACCCAAGCATCAGCAGGTTGATCACCCTGCTGATAACACAGCTGAACACCACTTCTCAAAGAAGTTGTCCAAACACCCGCCGACGGATCACGATTTCACACCATATTTTGAGATAGTTTAAGTCACCATTAGTAATTCTCCACCTTGACTTCAACTTTATGAAAACCGACTGGGATGCACAACCAAGTGCTAGATTTCCTCTTTGTCTTCAGATTTGAACACCTCAGCAGAGCCCCTACCATTGGCTGAGTATTCCTAGATTCAGATTAACAACTTTGGAAATTTAGCAAGTCCAGACACAACTGAAACTTGCCCCTTGGAATTGGTTTAGTGAACATATCAGCAGGATTAACATCAGTGCTGATCTTCTCCACTTTAACTCTCCTATCATTTCTCATAAAATGTTACCTAACATTAATGTGCTTGGTTCTCTCATGATGAACCCGATCCTTAGCCAAACATATTGCACTAAGACATGTCATAATACACCTGGCTTGATCTTGATCTGGACTCAAATCATTTACTAGCCCTTTTAACCATATTGCTTCCGTTGTTGCTTCTGTCAGTGCCATGTATTCTGCTTCAGTAGTAGATAAAGTCACTATACCCTGTAAAGTTGCCTTCCAACTTACCACAAAACCACCCAATGTAAACACATACCCAGTCATAGATCTCATGTTGTCCATATCAGCAGCATAATCAGAATCACAGTACCCTGTGATAAAACATTGAGTACCCCTAAGGTACCTAAATATTCTTTTCACTGCTTTCCAGTGTTCCTTTCCAGGTTGAGCCATAAACCTGCTAACAACACTGACCGCCTGAGCCAAATCAGCCCTAGTACAGACCATGGCATACATTAAACTGCCCACTGCACTAGCATATGGAACCTTTGACATGTATTCTTCATCTTTAAGATCTCGAACTTCTGCCAATTACACCACAGACTTATTATTTAATGTGTATCTGATCGCGTGTAAGTCTTTTAACACACACGAAATACTAGCTAGAGTACTAGGTCAATCATAGTATATCAAGGGCGAGTCAAGGTCGATCCAATAGGGACTATTATTTAATAATGCTAAACATCACCACAATTTATAGGTCAACTGGATATGGGTGGTCATTGACCAACATAAAGGAACAGTAAATAAAAGAGATGCAAATAAACCAATCATCAATCATGTATCGAAAAGGCACTAACCACACTATTCAAAACTAATCTCCCCTTAATCCTCATCTGATCCATATTTGTAATTAAGCTACGGGTGTAATTCCTAACCATATCTACTCCGATAATGGCAGTAGATAATCTATACACCAGCTACCCTCCTTAATTGGTCCGTAATAGCCCATACACATACAGAACTAGAATTGCCGATATTGAGCGCTAACTCATACCACAAACCCACCTAGACAGCTGTACACATTGACTAGCTTTTTCCTAGGGTCCATTAAGATATTGTCCTAATTAACACTTCACTAACAGTCATTCATGTTAATTTACGATAACATGCAAATAGTTGATCAGGCTACTAACATGTAAATTAAATCTATCGATCAACGTAGCTGATGTCGAACCACAGAATTAGGATTTACTAGGTATTCAGATCTAGCGATAAAGACCGTGGCAGATCTGAAGAGCGCAACCCATAATTCTGTGTTTCATATTAACGAATCGAATAAAGATTAAGGTTCGTTTAATTAATTCATAGATGATTAGATGCAAGCATAATCTAGATCTAACACAAAACAATCATGAATCTAAGAAAGAAATAAAACATTGGAATAGATCTTACCCATAACGAAGAACAAATCTACTCTTCAATTCTCTCTCCCTCCGGTGATTCGATCGATCCATGAAGATCGTAAACCAAGCACAATTAAATAATGAAAGACTCGTGAATTATTTGAAGAAGAAAAGAAAAGAAGACTTTATTCCCAAAAGACTACATTGTATCTAGTTGATGAAGAACTAGAAAAGAGATGAATAATAGATGGAATAGATGGATGATTACAATTTCGTAGCTCTAATGGCTTTATGTAGGTGTATAAACCGACTTAGGGGTAAACCCAATGCTTGGAGGACAAGAAAAAGCATTTCTAGATGATTCTGGGCCTCGGTAAACCGAGGGTAACTCCCGGTTTACTGGGGTATTTTTGTCTTTTTCCTGCTGCCGACTTAACTTGGAATACCCTAGGCCCACCTTCGGTATTTAGACCATAACTTGTCCTACGAAACTCCGATTTGGGTGATTCAAAGTGTGTTGGAATCCTTGTTTCAGGCCCTACAACTTTTATGAAAAAGTCCAAGCCCATTTCGTCTTGTAAATCTTCGGAAATTGCGTTGCAAGATCACCAATCAGATTCTCGAGTCCAATCTTAGCTCGAAACACTTCAACCTTCAGCTCGGTTCAGTTCTCTATCGATTAACTCTTATATTCAGCCCAAATGATGCTTCAAACACTCATCCATCTGTCAATAAAACCATAGCACACATAGTAGCTTCTATTTCTAGCAAATAACGCATAAAATACACGGTTAATAAGCATAATACCAATTTCGTCAACACGGACGTGGCTTAGTGACATTTAGCTAATTAACCCATGATTTCATACATATTATACCCATTGAGAACACAAATCTAGGGTAGATTGATGGTAAATAATGGTACCAATTTGACCGTCATCAACTACCCCCCACTTTGCTTTTGATCGTCCCGAGCAAAAACCAAATCAAAAAATCCCCATAAACAATTACAAACTAATTAAGAACAACCTCATTCAAGAATGATAAATAAGATGAAGGTCAACACATATCCATCAATGATCCATTAAGCACTATCTCATAGTAGATCTGACGTGTGTGTGCAATAACTCTCAAACAACAGTGACGCAGACAGAATCACATTATATCAATAAAGATTTCAGGAAAAACATGTATCATACAACAATTCATAAGTTCCCCATTAATCATCACCTACCAATGCATCAATGTGTCTTGTGATAAATCTTTTGTGATAGTGCATTCAAGAAAAGAATGAAGTTATAGAGACCCCACAATCCTTACTTACCAATGTGCACACTCGCTCCTCTTGCCTTCAGACTCAGGCAAACAACATGAAACCTTACTTGGGCCGGGCGGACTCGGGGACTGAGCATCGCTCTTAAGTCCTCGTTTGTTTCATTTTATGCGAGGGTCGTGCCCTTTTTACACGAGTTCGCTTCCCTCACTGCCTTTATTGCATATCTATTTTTTCATTTTTCTTTTTTCTCTGGCTGATTTCCTCACTATTTTTTTCTCTCTCACTCACAAGTTCGTTTTGTCCCGGTTTTCCTTGTTTAGCATCATGATTGCTACCATCATCCTACAACAATTGGTTAAAGTATATCCACAGACAAATATCGATTCCCGGTCTAGGATAACTCTTCATCTCATCCAAATACTTCTCATTCAGATTGCGTGCTAAAAAATTGAATGCAATAGTAAAATAATAATTAATAAGTCACTACTTCATGCAACATAACACATGCTCATTCTTCCATACTAAATTGAATAATGCGTCATCTATACTACACACTGAAAAAGAATGAGTTATACGTGCTTAAAAAGGTCAAGTCCACAACAAGATAGATGATTAATAAACCACTACTTCAAAGTTGACAAACCCCTTATTCATCATTAATGAATTAAGTATGTAATTAAGCAATTTCAACGATTTAAGGTTTTTATTTCATTCAATTCAAAAATCGAAATTCACAAAAGTAAGTGTATGTGTGTCTCAATTTATTTCAAACTAAGTGTTGCCTACCCCCCCCCACTTTAAAACTCAACATTGTCCCCAATGTGAAAAGTAAAGCCAAAAAAGTAGGAAGAAGAAGAACACATAGCTTTGGAAAATAGAAGAACTCGGCTAGCTCATCTCAAGCAAATCATATCATCGAACTGGAATCAAAGTTGTCTTCTCCAAAGGACTAATCTGCACTAGGTTAGCTAATACAAACAATTCTTGCACAAAGGCCATTAGTACATGAGACGCGAATAAATAACAAAATAGTTATGTCATGTGGCGGTAAATAGCACAACTAAATGGAAGAAGTGCAATAAACAATTTAAGCCAATACAAAACAACTTAATTACTTAAACACAACAAAACTATTACACGACTCCAAATAAAAATAAAAGACTCAAGACTCAAAATAATAATCAAATAATCATGTGAAGTAAAAAAAAACTCCCGGACATCCTTTGCTCAACAGCCTTAGGCACATGGCGATGAAAAAAAAACCTTCATAATTTTATTCAATCATCGAAAAGAAAAAAATTAGCAAAAAGGTTAACTATAAATTAATGGCTATGCCTAACAATTATATAAATAGTCCCCGCAACGGCGCCTAAAAACTTGATCGCGTGTAAGTCGCTTAACACACACAAAATACTAGCAAGAGTACTAGGTCAATCGTAGTATAGCAAAAGGCGAGTCAAGGTCGATCCCACAAAGACTATTATTTAATAATGCTAAACATCACCAAAATTTATAGGTCAACCGGATAGGGGTGGTCATTGACCAACATAAAGAACAGTAAATAAAAGAGATGCAAATAAACCAATCATCAATTATATATCGAAAAGGCACTAACCACACTATTCATAACTAATCTCCCCTTAATCCTCATCTGATCCATATTTGTAATTAAGCTATGGGTGCAATTCCTAACCCTATCTACTCCGACAATGGCGTAGATAATCTATACGCCACTACCCTCCTTAATTGGTCCGTAATAGCTCATACGCATAAAGAACTAGAATTTTCGATATTGAGCGCTAACTCATTCCGCAAACCCGCTAGACAAGCGTCGACATTGACCAAAGACGTTCTCCAGGGTCCATCAAGATATTGTCCTAATTAACACTTCTTCAACAGCTTCTTCATGTTAATTTACGATAACATGCAAATAGTTGATTAGGCTACTAACATGTAAATTAAATCTATCGATCAACGTAGCTGACGCCGAACCACAGAATTAGGATTTACTAGGTATTCAGATCTAACGATAAAGACCGTGGCAGATCCGAAGAGCGCAACCCATAATTCTGCGTTTCATATTAACGAATCGAATAAAGATTAAGGTTCGTTTAATTAATTCATAGATGATTAGATGCAATCATAATCTAGATCTAACACAAGAACAATCATGAATCTAAGAAAGAAATAAAACATTGGAATAGATCTTACCCATAACGAAGAACAGATCTACTCTTCAATTCTCTCTCCCTCCGGCGATTCGAATCGATCCATGAAGATCGTTAACCAAGCACAATTCAATAATGAAAGACTCATGACTTATTTGCAAGAAGAAAAGAAGACTTTATTTCCAAAAGACTACATTGTATCTAGTTGATGAAGAACTAGAAAAGAGATGAATAATAGATGGAATAGATGAATGATTACAATTTCGCAGCTGTAATGGCTTTATATAGGTGTATAAACCGACTTAGGGGTAAACCCAATGCTTGGAGGACAAAAAAACGCGTTTCTGGAAGATTCTGGGCCTCGGTAAACCGAGGGAAACTCCCGGTTTACCGGGAATATTTTTGGTTTTTTCATCTTTGCCTTAACTTGGAATACCCTAGGCCCAGCTTCGGTATTTGGACCATAACTTGGCCTACGCAACTCCGATTTGGGTGATTCAAAGTGTGTTGGAATACTTGTTTCAGACCCTACAACTTTCAGGAAGAAGTCCAAGCCCAATTCGTATTGTAAAGCTTCGGAAACTGCTTTTCAATATCACCAATCTGATTCTCGGGTCCAATCTTCGCTCGAAACACTTCAACCTTCAGCTCGGTTCAGTTCTCTATTGATTAACTCTTATATTCAGCCCAAATGATGCTTCAAACACTCATCCATCTGTCAATAAAACCATAGCACACATAGTAGCTTCTATTTCTAGCAAATAACGCATAAAATACACGGTTAATACGCGTAATACCAATTTCGTCAACCCGGACGTGGCTTAGTGACATTTAGCAAATTAACCCATGATTTCATACATATTATACCCATTGAGAACACAAATCCGGGGTAGATTGATGGTAAATAATGGTACCAATTTGACCGTCATCAGTATCACCTAAAATCCCGTGGACAACTCTAATTCACTGAGTATTATGTCCCCATAGCGAACCTCTAAGATTTTTTGTGATGTTAATTTACAAGCATACTATTATGAAAATAAATGGATTAAATAACGAATGCCAATTTATTAAAACAATACATTGTTGCTTTTCCGATTTGTTCTAAAACACAAGACTTCTGTCACATAATATGCTAATGCCACCAAACATTATGAGGGCATTATCTTGTTGAGAATTTCATTAATGTTCCAAAGATCTTTAAGTTGCAAGTCAACACTTGACATTATGGATTGCTTTTTCTTATCAATATTACATGATACCAACAAAACATCCTCTCATTTGTTCTAAAACAAATGGAGCAAGACTAACTTTAGATTACATTTTTCATCACATAATATGCTAATGCAACACTTCAACAAACATTATGATATTCTTGGGCATTATCTTGTTGAGAATTTCATCATAAGATGTTCCAAAATAACACTATCCCTTCGCAATCCTTTGTATAGACTTTCGAGAATCAACAAATGTATCTTATGATCACGAATAAAAAATAATGACTTTCGAGAATAAAAAAATAATGAGGCCTTTTTGGATATTCATTCCTACTATTAGGAAACACGAAATTCGGACGGACAACATATATCTTACGCGTGCTTTAGTATCACATTCAAGCACTACTGCATTGTCGCTCATTCATGGGAAAATCTCAATAATGTCAAAACATGACAATCTACACTGCGATATTATGACAACCCCAGTATGAGGATAATTACACGACCACTATAGATATGTGACACTTATAAACTAAATGAGTCATCCAACATATGTATTCAACAATCACGCACATGTCCACGTGTCAAGACATTTGGATATATGAGATTTATCACTATCTTCAAAAGATAGAATACATATGACATGCTAGTATAAACGTATTAATAATGCCTCATTTATTAAGATGTATATAACGTGGTTTCCGGAAATGTGCCGACTAGTCCACGGAAAAACGAGGAGTATTTTATTATCACGAGAAAGTTACAAGTTACAATTAATACTGGATGGTATTTATAGCCTTAGGAATCAAACCCTAACCAACTAAAACAACCAACCCAAGTAAAAGATCGAAATACCCAAGAAGTAACTTTACCAAAACGGAAAACCATGCAGACGTGTTCCCCAAGTAACGCTGAGAATTAACATCAGCAACACAAGCATCAGCAGGATGATCACCATGCTGATAACACAGCTGAACACCACATCTCAAAGATGTTTGTCCAAAAACCCCTACCGACTGATCACGGTTCACACACGATTTCAAAGAAAGATAGTTTAAGTCACCATTAGGAATCTCCACCTTGACTTCAACTTTATGAAAACTAACTAGATGCACAACCAAATGCTAGATTTCCTCTTTGTCTTCAGATTTGAACACCTCAGCAGAGCCCCCACCATCAGCTGAGTATTCCTTGATTCAAATTAACAACTTTGGATATTTATCAAGTCCAGACACAACTAAAACTTGCTCCTTGGAACTGGTTTAGTGAACATATCAGCAGGATTAACATCAGTGCTGTCCACGGAAAAACGAGGAGTAATTTAATATCAAGAGAAAGTTACAAGTTACAATTAATACATATGGTATTTATAGCCTTAGGAATCAAACCCTAACCAACTAAACAGTCAACCCAGTAAAAGACTGAAATACCCCAGAAGTAACTTTACCAAAACGGAAAACCATGCAGACGTGTTCCCTAAGTAACGCTGAGAATTAACATCAGCAACCCAAGCATCAGCAGGTTGATCACCATGTTGATAACACAGCAGAACACCACATCTCAGCAGGCTGTCCGAACACCCTGTTAACCAGATCACAGTTTCCACACCAGATTTCAGCAGCATAGTTTAAGTCACCATTAGAAATCTCCACATTGACTTCAACTTCATGAAAACTGACCAGATGCTCAACCAAGTGCTATATTTCCTCTTTGTATTAAGATTTGATCACCTCAGCAGATCCCCCACCATCAGCTGAGTATTCCTAGATTCAGATTAACAACTTTGGATATTTAGCAAGTCCAGACATAACTGAAACTTGCCCTTTGAAACTGGTTTAGTGAACATATCAGCATGACTAACATCAGTGCTGATCTTCTCCACTTTAACTCTCCTCTCATTTCTCAGAAAATGGTACCTAACATCAATGTGCTTGGTTATCTCATGTTGAACCTGATCCTTATCCAAACATATTGCACTAAGACTGTCACAATACACCCTGGCTTGATATTGATGCAGACTCGGATCATTGACTAGCCCTTTAACGATTATTGCTCGCGTTGTCGCTCATCGCTGCCATGTATTACGCTTGAGATTAGATTAAGTCATTGTACCCTGTAAAGTTGCCTTCCAACTTACCACAGAACCTCCCAAAGTAAACATATACTCAGTCATAAATCTCCTGATGTCCACATCAGCAGCATAATCAGAATCACAGTACCCTGTGACAAAACATTGAGACCACCTCCATAAATGAGTCCAATATCAGATATACCCCTAAGGTACCAAAATATCCTTTTCACTGCTTTCCAGTGTTCCTTTCCAGGCTGAGCCATAAACCTGCTGACAACACTGTCCGCCTCAGCCAAGTCAGCCCTAGTACAGACCATGGCATACATTAAACTGCCTACTGCACTAGCATATGGAACCTTTGACATGTATTCTTCATCTTTAAGATCTCAAAATTCAGTCAATTTCACCACAGACTTATTATTTAATGTGTATCACCTAATACCCCGTGGACAACTCTTATTCACTAAGTATTATGTCCATATAATGAACCTCTACGATTATTTGTGATGTTAATTTACAAGCATACTATTATGCAAATAAATAGATTAAATAACGAAGACAATATGGATTGTTTTAGAGCACTACATGATACCAAAACATCCTCTCATTTGTTCTAAAACAAATGGACCAAGACTTTTTGTAACATAATATGCTAATGCCTGCCAAACATTATGAGGGCATTATCTTGTTGAGAATTGCTTCATAAGATGTTCCAAGTCTATTATGGAGAAGAAATTACATCAACAAGAATATGCATTGACCCATAAATCAACTTTGGATCAGCTTCATCAGTGTAACCGTCTTCCGTCAAGTCAACACTTGATTCGAATAGCATACTAGCTTTCTTTTTGTAAAGGCATCCTCTATTGTTTATCCAATGAACCAATCATAGATTTGAACGAAATGACTTGACTATCTTTAATGTAGAACATTCATCCCTTGTTATTTATGTATTGTGTCATAACACACTGATATATGTGGAGTATTATTCCATGCCAAGTTGGAAGGAAACATGTCTTGGAATCTCGCGTTAGATAATGCTTATTCATCTTATCAACATTAAGTATAACACCAAAAAATCATTTAGTGAACTCGAATGATTCAAATTTCAGTAATAGAGTTTACCTTTCTAAATCCTTTATTCAAAATAGGTCGGCTGGTCAATTTCTAACTTTAGATTACATTTTTGCATTACTCTTAATTTATGCAATGCTATATACAAACAATACTTCAACACCACATTTTCATTGTTGATAGTCTTGTTAACACAAGGCTTTGGAAAACCCTTTCCCAATAGAGCGTGTGCACGCACATTCAAAAGAGTCATATCCTACTGACTACAACATTTCCTATGAAGCGGTAATTTTGTAACTTCAATCCTTTGGCATATGTAATTTCCATATATATAGTCATTACATGAATGTCAATACATCAACAAATGTATCTTTTGATCTGAATATTATATTATCTCAAAATAACACTTCCTTCGCTTTGTATAGACTTTCGAGAATAAAAAAATCATGATGAGGCCTTTTTGGATATTCATTCCTACTATTAGGAAACGTGAAATTCGGCTGGACAACATATATCTTACGCGTGCTTTAGTATCACATTCAAGCACTACTGCATTGTCGCTCCTTCGTGGGAAAGTCTCAATAATATCAAAACATGACAATCTACAATGCGATATTATAACAACCCCGGTATGAGGATAATTACACAACCACTATAGATATGTGACACATATAAACTAAATGAGTCATCCAACAAACATATTCAACAATCACGCACATGTCCAAGTGTCAAGACATTTGGATATATGAGATTTATCACTATCTACACAAGATAGAATACATCTCACATGCTAGTATAATCGTATTAAAAATGCCTCATTTATTAAGACGTATTTAACGTGGTTTCCGGAAATGTGCCGACTAGTCCACAGACAAACGAGGAGTATTTTATTATCAATAGAAAGTTTCAAGTTACAATTAATACATATGGTATTTATAGCCTTGGGAATCAAACCCTAACCAACTATTTAGTCAACCCAGTAAAAGACTGAAATACCCCAGAAGTAACTTTACCAAAACGGAAAACCATGCAGGCGTATTCCCCATGTAACGCTGAGAATTAACATCAGCAACCCAAGCATCAGCAGGTTGATCACCCTGCTGATAACACAGCTGAACACCAAATCTCAGCAGGCTATCCAAACACCCTACTGACCAGATCACAATTTCCACACCAGATTTCAACAGCATAGTTTAAGTCACCATTAGAAATATCCACCTTGACTTCAACTTCATGAAAACTGACCAGATGACAACCAAGTGCTAGGTTTCCTCTTTTTCATCAGATTTGAACACCTCAGCAGAACCCCCACCATCAGCTGAGTATTCCTAGATTCAGATTAACAACTTTGGATATTTAGCAAGTCCAGACACAACTGAAACTTGCCCCTTGGAACTGGTTTAGTGAACATATCAATAGGATTAACATCAGTGCTGATCTTCTCCATTTTAACTCTCCTCTCATTTTTCAAAAAATGGTACCTAACATCTGTGCTTGGTTCTCTAATGATGAACATGATCCTTAGCCAAACATATTGCACTAAGACTGTTATAATACACCCTGGATTGATCTTGATGTAGACTCAGATCATTGACTAGCCCTTTTAACCAGATTGCTTATGTTGCTGCTTCTGTCAGTGCCATGTATTCTGCTTTAGTAGTAGATAAAGTCAATGTACCCTGTAAAGTCACTTACCACAGAACCACCCAAAGTAAACACATACCCAGTCATAGATCTCCTGTTGTCCACATCAGCAGCATAATCAGAATCATAGTACGCTGTGACAAAACATTGAGTACCACATCCATAAATGAGTCCAATATCAGATGTACCCCTGAGGTACCTAAATATTCTTTTTAACTGCTTTCCAGTGTTCCTTTCCAGGTTGAGCCATAAACCTGCTGACAACACTGACCGCCTGAACCAAATCAGCCCTAGTACAGACCATGGCATAAATTAAATTGCCCACTGCACTAGCATATGGAACCTTCGACATGTATTCTTCATCTTCAGCTGACTGTGGAGTAAACAAAACAAACAGATGTAGATTTGGTCCCTTAGGAGTATCTATAGGTTTGGCTGCTGACATGCCAAACTTGGATAATACCTTTTCAATATACGCTTGCTGAGACAAGAACAGCTTCCCCTGCTTCCTATCTCTACAGATCTGCATCCCTAAAATTTTTTTCGGTCCTTAAATCCTTCATCTCAAATTCAGCGTTGAGCAGATTCTTTAAATCTTGAATATCAGACTTGTTCACAGCAGCTATCAGCATATCATCCACATACAAAACCAGATAGATGAGTGAACCATCCTTCAACTTGTTGTGATAATCACGGCAATCATATGGACTCGTGCTATAACCCTGCTGAATCATATAACTGTCAACTTCTTGTACCGTGATGACCAAAATAGTAACGACCAACCTACCGGCAGAGTACCGGGTCGGAAATACTATAGTGGAGAGCAAGGTCGTATCCCTCGAGGAATCAATCGAGTACCAAAGTCGTTTCTCAACTTAGTTTAGGTCAATCAAAGTTTGTTCACGGTAATTATACTACAACGCTGTTTAAACAAGAGATAAAGAGAGAGAGAGAGAGAGAGAGAGAGACATAGCCAAACCACGATCCAATTGAATACTTTTGCCCCTCTAATCAATTATTTGGGAATGGAAACTACCAACCAACCATCCTAATGCTTATATCGACTCGTTCATGGGTGCAAACTCCTAAGATAGTACTAGACGCCATGCAACAACCTAGCACCCTTTGCCCGGTTCAACAGTCCGCCTTTAAGGATTTAACTGACCAGAACAAGATAAACACTCTAGAGCCGCTCGATTTACACCGACAAACCTCGTTACCCAATCGATCTAAACAACTCGGTCAATTGTAAATAACGATCTTAAAACCCTTTTTCCCACACCCCTTCGCAACATAAATTTATAAAAGTGGTGTGTGAGTTCATGAACTAGGTGTACAAGCTAATTCAAGAATTAAGAACAAGTTTTAAGACATGAATTCGTCGATATAACAACAATTAAACACTACCCATTCCCAATTTCATCAATTAGAGGGTGGTTTCTTCAATCTTCACATGATTTAGCTATGGAATGTTTAGTTACTCATAGTAAAACATGAAATAACAATCAAAGAGAAGATTAAAGCCATAAAAGAGAATGAGGAATGCAATTAATTACCAAAAACGCAGGAAATTAAAGTTGAATCAATCTTCATCCAAACCCATTGTCACTTGGGGAAGAAGACTTCAAAAACACCAACAATGAGGAGAGAATCTATGCTAAATTGTGTTTAATCTAAGGGAAAGAGTGAAAGAAGAGCTAATCTAAGGGAGAAAAGGGAAGAAAATCGACCTAAGGGTGTCCTAATTAAGTCTAGGTATGAGTTCAAATGAAATAGGGGGTGAAAAATCTATTTAAAAACGCCCAAAAACGTTCAGATAAAGCAGTTTTGGTGTGCCCCAAAGTCCTCGGCGCGCACTGAAATTGTTCTGTGACTTGCTGTGGTCTCTGTTCTACTTTGGCGCGCGCCAAAGTCTTCAGCGCGTGCCAAAAATTCCTGGACTGATACATCTTCAGTAATCTGGCAATATCTTTGCGTGTAGAGCTCCGATTTGAGTGATTCAAAGTGCGTTGGAAATATCATTCAATTGTCTACAAATTTCATGAAGACTACAAGTCCATAAAATGCTTGTATATGGGATAAAATGGCTGATGAAGTGCACATATGGTGAAAGCAACAACTATTTTTGATCAATTTCCATTCCCGGGCTTCGGTTTCGTCTTTCTAAGCCTCGTGCCTTAACTTCCGGGCTCATAACTCACCTAGATCCTGCATCACAACATTCAAACTAATACCGTGCATAACTCCGCAAGATAACTAGGGCTCGAAAAGGGTCAAAATACCGTAAAATGGTGAGGTTTTCCATTTATGTGATGGTTTACCTCAAAGTGAGTGCTCAATGCGATTTTGCCCTATAAACGCTCTAAAACTACCCAAAATAAGCCGAAAGTGTCATAAATGGGGCTTAAAACATGCACCGAAGCATAGTAAAGTTGACTCTTATCAACCACCCCCCACTTAGCGTTTGCTCGCCCTCGAGCAAAATAAGCGTTTTAAAAGAATCCAAAGAGTCAACGTTACATGCGTAGGTCAAGCCAATCACATATCAAAGATAACCGACAAGTAATTGAGTAAATGAATGCAACTTAACCATACCTTATCAAGCAAATGGGATGTGTGTGTGTGTGTGAATAGCTTCTCCTACATTTACCACGGTTTACCGGTTTGGATTATGGATGCTAGGTCAATGCGACTACACCAAAGGCTCATACTTCATAAGCATCTCCACTAATCGGGGCCAAACCGAGGCTAAGCAAGGTCAAGTAGGACTTGAAAGGTTGTAACGTTAGGCTCGGGACGGGGCTAACCGAAGGGAATTTCTGGGGAATAAACAACAAAGATATAAAACGAGCAAGCTCAATCATGGGGTGTAACAATACAAAACGTAGCTAGCTCTACCCTTCTCTAGCTCAAAATGAAACTAGAAACATGATCCAAGAAATAAAATGTCATATCGCACTATGTCTCAAGTGTAACGAGGCAAAAATGTATAAGAAATCATGTTTCTTCACTAAAATCTCATCCCAACCACCAACATCACATACTAAATCAATACATGAGTCCCATATTTTTGGCTTTCTTTGACTCAACCTTTTATTTTCCTTTCATGACTTTTCTTCTTCTTTTTTTTTTTTTTTTTTTTTTTTTTTTTTTTTGATTTTGAACTTGAATTTTTATTAGGTTTGAGTCAAAGGCCATCACATACACATAAAATGAATCGAGCTCCTACCCTCCAATATCATGAAATAGCTCGTAAAAACACCAACTCCTCTCAACATACACACCACTCTACCACCCCACACTTGCCTAAGCAAGTGTGATCTAGAAGAAAAGATTAAGCTAAACTCGTAGGGTGTTCAAGGGAATGTAGACCACAAATAAAGCTCAAGGGTCGGGTAATTATGGGCTAAATACGAACGGTTAAATGTCGGATGGGGGTCTAACCATCCTACCAAGACTTAGAGGGGTTACTGTGGAATATGTCACGGGATGGCTATTTGGCTCTGGTCGGGTCAAATAAACGCCATAAATGTCATCCCAAACTCTACCAAAGTCGGCCCTTCTATTTCGTCTCGAAGTTAATGATATGAGTTCTAGGTAGCCGAATTGTGCCTAAGTCTACCATAATCGGTCACTAGTTACCATGGCTCATGAAATCGAAGCTATACGTGCATAAAAATCTCATTTCCAAGATAAGGTAGTAAGCCAAGTAACATGAATTCAAACATTCACTACACCGTTTATCCAATCAATATGAAGGCTCAACATACGAATGCAACATCAATACCATGGAAAATTTTAAAAAGTGCTCAAATTTTTGCTAAAGAAGTGACCAAACACTAAGCATACAACACAATGGCCAGAATAACAATGAAGCACATATCAAAGCTAAGCCTACCACCCCCCACTTTAAATGCAACACTGTCATCAGTGTGTGAATGATAAAGAGAAAGAAGGCTTAGCTTAACCCGACAGAAAGGCGCAAACCATGTACGTGACATATCCATGAAAGTTCCACTCGAATACCTGAAGCCATGAGACAAAAACACCAAGAAAACGCATGCACGGGGAGCGACCACCGTGCAAAAGCAAGCAACAAATATCGAGATATAATAAAAGAGCGCAAAGTCACATACACGATCATATGAAACCAAAAAGGAACCGACTCAAGGCGCATGCGATGCAAAAACAATCAAACAAGTAAAACAAACATACATGCAAAAGACACGAGCCAACAACGGATCGAAGAAGAACCACTCAAAAACGGTACCCATACCCCCAAAGTATCACCCTAGACCACTCCTAGCACCAAAAACTAAAGCAAAAACAGAGAAATGGTGGGTTGCCTCCCCCGAGCGCCTTTGTTTTACGTCATTGGCTTGACTTATTAAGAAACTAAAGGAAAAGCAACAAAGCACGAGTGGATTGAAAGAAAAAATTGCACATCTTTTGCTCAATAGCATCAAGAACATGGCAATTAAAAAAAAACTTTCATCTACTTTTATTTAGAACAACAATAAACAAAAATAAATAAATAAAAATCTACCTAAAACATTCTAAGTTTAAAGTCCTTAGTTCGACTTTCTACCCGCAACAATGCTAAGGATAATTATACCAACGGAGAGCAAACCGTTGCGTCTCCCTACAAAAATCAAAAGGATTGAGCACACCCTTAAAATGGGACAAGACACACAAGGAGCTCAATCCCCACCACCAAGATTGGTTCAAGAAATTCACCATGAAACACAATGAATTCAATTTCCCCGAATGAGAGCATATGCTAAGTATCAAAGATTCAAACACCAAGCAATAACATTTAGGCTCAACCACAACATCAACATATTCTATGTGATCCACCACAACTATTTTTTCAATAAGGTTCAAATGAGAAGGAATAAATGATTCACTAGTAGCATGTTTCATACCTTCTTCATAACACTGATGATGGGTGATTACCTCAAGAGTCGACGGTGGAGCAAATAGAATTTCATCATTTTTAGCACTCATCTCAAACTTCCTCTTCTCAATCAATTTCTCTACCCGGTTTTCCAAGTTCTTACTTGCCGATTGAAGCATGGTGCTAGTGTTGTTGGCATTTATTCTAATGTCCCTCAATTCCCGACTATGCTCTTGTAAAGTTTCATTGATTTGCTACAAGAGGATGTCGGTTGAGCTCTTTTGTGGAGGAAAAGGTATTTGTGAAGGTTGTGCATATTGCAAATAGGCATTGGTGTGTTGAAACTGAGAACTTGGAGGACTCCCCCACTCATTGTTGTATGGTGATGTGTATGGGTTGAACTGATAATATGGTTGGAATCCAAAACATATACCACCGAAATTAAAGCCTCCAAATGAGTGGGGAAGAGAGCCCTCATGGCCATACGGATCCATACACTGCAATTCAAGGGAACAACAAGAACACAATCACGGTATCCAGTCACCACCACCACCGTAGTAGATGGTGTGACAATTCAACAGAAATCCAACATCAAGAAAAAAAACAAGAACGAAAAAGAAAAGGAAAAAAAACAACCTAAGCCTAAGTATTCAAACGACTTATAAGATATTGATTTGATTCCCGGCAACGGTGCCAGAAAACTTGATGACCAAAATAGTAACGACCAACCTTAACCGGCAGAGTACCGGGTCGGAAGTACTATAGTGGAGAGCAAGGTCGTATCCCTCGAGGAATCAATCGAGTACCAAAGTCGTTTCTCAACTTAGTTTAGGTCAATCAAAGTTTGTTCACAGTAATTATACTACAACGCTGTTTAAACAAGGGATAAAGAGAGAGAGAGACATAGCCAAACCACGATCCAATTGAATACTTTCGTCCCTCTAATCGATTATTTGGGAATGGAAACTACCAACCAACCATCCTAATGATTATATCGACTCGTTCATGGGTGCAAACTCCTAAGATAGTACTAGACGCCATGCAACAACCTAGCACCCTTTGCCCGGTTCAACAGTCCGCCTTTAAGGATTTAACTGACCGGAACAAGATAAACGCTCTAGAGCCGCTCAATTTACACCGACAAACCTCGTTACCCAATCGATCTAAACAACTCTGTCAATTGTAAATAACGATCTTAAAACCCCTTTTCCCACACCCCTTCACAACATACATTTATAAAAGTGGTGTGTGAGTTCATGAACTAGGTGTACAAGCTAATTCAAGCATTAAGAACAAGTTTTAAGACATGAATTCGTCGATATAACAACAATTAAACACTACCCATTCCCAATTTCATCAATTAGAGGGTGGTTTCTTCAATCTTCACATGATTTAGCTATGGAATGTTTAGCTACTCATAGTAAAACATGAAATAACAATCAAAGAGAAGATTAAAGCCATAAAAGAGAAAGAGGAATGCAATTAATTACCAAAAACGCAGGAAATTAAAGTTGAATCAATCTTCATCCAAACCCATTGTCACTTGGGGAAGAAGACTTCAAAAATACCAACAAGGAGGAGAGAATCTATGCTAAATTGTGTTTAATCTAAGGGAAAGAGTGAAAGAAGAGCTAATCTAAGGGAGAAAAGGGAAGAAAATCGACCTAAGGGTGTCCTAATTAAGTCTAGGTATGAGTTCATATGAAATGAGGGTGAAAAATCTATTTAAAAAAGCCCAAAAACGTGCAGATAAAGCAGTTTTGGCGTGCCCCAAAGTCCTCGGCGCGCGCTGAAACTGTTCTGTGACTTGCTGTGGTCCCTGTTCTACTTTGGCGCGCGCCAAAGTATTCAGCGCGCGCCAAAAATTCCTGGACTGATACACCTTCAGTAATCTGGCAATATCTTTGCGTGTAGAGCTCCGATTTGAGTGATTCAAAGTGCGTTGGAAAGCTCATTCAATTTTATAAAACTTTCATGAAGACTACAAGTCCATAAAATGCTTTTATATAGGATAAAATGGCTGATGAATTGCACATATGGTGAAAGCAACAACTATTTTTGATCAATTTCCATTCCCGAGCTTCGGTTTCGTCTTTCTAAGCCTCGTGCCTTAACTTCCGGGCTCATAACTCACCTAGATCCTGCATCACAACATTCAAACACATACCGAGCATAACTCCGCAAGATAACTAGGGCTCGAAAAGGGTGAAAATACCGTAAAATGGTGAGGTTTTCCATCTATGTGACGGTTTACCTCAAAGTGAGTGCTCAATGCGATTTTGCCCTATAAACGGTCTAAAACTACCCAAAATAAGCCAAAAGTGTCATAAATGGGGCTTAAAATATGCACCGAAGCATAGTAAAGTTGAATCTCATCATACCGCTGTCTTGGCGCCTGCTTAAGTCCATATAAGGACTTCATCAACTTGCAAACATATCCTTCCTTCCTAGGAACTTGGAAACCTTTGGCTGAGTCATTTAAATTTCCTTATCCACATCTCCATGTAGAAAAGCTATCTTCACATCCAATTGCTCAAGTTCAAGATTTTGATGTGCCACTATTGCTAATAAGACCCTGATGGAAGTATGTCTGACCACTGGAGAAAATATTTGTTCATAGTCTACCCCCTCTTTCTGACTGAACCCTCTTGCAACCAAACGTGCCTTATATCTGATGCCCTCAGCAGATGACATTCCTTCCTTCTTCTTGAAGATCCATTTGCAGCTGACCACCCTTATATCCTATGGTTGTTTGACTAGATGCCAAGTCCCATTATTCTGAAGTGACTCCATTTCTTCTCCCATGGCAACAAGCCACTGAGATGCCTCAGAACATGTCATAGCTTCCTTGTAAGTGTTTGGTTCAAAACCATCCACTTCTTCAGCTATCTGTAGTGCATATCCAACCATATCCTCCTCAAACCCATATCTTCTGGGGGTCTAATTGGCCTTTCTAGCTCTACTGAGAGCTATACTTTACTGACCAACATCAGCTGTTTGAGTGTCTACTGACCCTTGTTCAGCATACTGGTTTGGATCCAGCTCTGGATCTACTGAGTGTTGATTGTCCCATGCTAAGTCTTTCAATTCAGCAGGCTCTACTTGAAACTCCACATGTTTGTCAACCGTCTCAGTTTCATATCCAATTTTAGATTCAGATGTGGCCCTCACAAATGATTTAAGCATAGAATTTTCATGAAAGACTACACTCCTATTGAGTATAACCCTATTTTCAGCTGTTGACCAGATTCTATACCCTTTTACTCCATCTCCATATCCAACAAATACTCATTTCTTGGTTCTAGGTTCCAGTTTATCGTTAGTGACATGATAGTAGACTGTGCTTCCAAAAAACCCAGACCGGAATAGTCTGTTGATTTTCCTGACCAAATCTCAAGTGGTGTTTTGAGCTTGATCCCGGTGTGAGGCCCCATGATGATTAAGTAGCAAGCTGTGTTAACAGCCCCTACCCAAAATCTTCTTGTTAGACCAGAATTAGAAAGCATGCACCTTACCCTCTCTAGAAGAGTTTGATTCATTCATTCTGCGACACCATCTGCTGTGGAGTGTCTTTGACAATATGGTGCCTAGAAATGCCTTCATTCTTTTAAAATTCATCAAACTCAGACCAAAAAAATTCCAGTCCATTATCAGTTCTAAGTCTCTTGATCTTCCTCCCTGTCTAATTCTCAACCCAAGCCTTCCACTGCTTGAAGTGCTTGAATGTCTCACTCTTGTGCTTCATCATTATTACCCAAACCATCATTGAGTAATCATCTATAAAAGACACAAAATACCTGTGACCACCCAGTAACTCCACCCTTGAAGGTCCCCAACAATCAGAATGGACATAATCAAGTATCCCTTTTGTGATTGTCTGTCCCAGAACCAGATGCTTTATAGCGTAGCTCTCGAGCATGGAGTGAAGATTTCACATCTTCCAATCACACTGAGTCCTTCCCAACAATAAAGGACTGCATAAAGTTCTCATATGGTGCAGGCAATGACACAAATAGGATCAATGCTACATCTTCATCTTCAATCTTCACATCAATATTCCTTAGGTCAAGCAATATTGTTTTCAGCTAATCTAAATGATCCTTTAGTTGAGTGCCCACATGCATCCTTAGGATAAACAGACGTTGTTTCAATAACAACTTGTTGGCTAGAGACTTTGTCATGTACATACTCTCAAGCTTGGACCACAGCTTCTCTGTTGTGTCCTCTTCAGCAACCTCTGTGATAATATCATCTGACAAGCACAACATAATTGTTGAATGTGCTTTCTTCTCCAAACCAGCTCTCAGCAGCACTTCCTTCTGTTGATTTAGACAAGGGACCACATAATCCATGTTGTTTCAAAAAAGCACGCATCTTGATCTGTCACAGACTAAAACTGATTGTCCCTGTAAACTTACCAATCTTGATATTTAAAGTAGACATTATTCTCACTTGAAAAACTTGCGTAGATCCTAAATCCTAGCGTCAATTATGACCTTGGTGCCAATCTACCTTGCTTCAAACAGATAAACAAATTTATTGATGAACATGGACATGCTCTGATACCATTTTGTTATGACGGATCGATCAAGAAGTGATGGTGACTGTGAGTAAAGATAAACAATTAACAAGTAAACAAACATGGAAACAAGAAAAACACAGAGTTAACGTGGTTTCCGGCAACGTGCCGACTAATCCACGGACAATCGAGAAGTATTTTATTATCCTCAGCATCACTTCCTTCTGTTGATTTTATTAATACAGATGGTATTTATAGCCTTGGGAATCAAATCCTAACCGAATAAACGGTCAACCCAGTAAATGACTATAATACCCTAAAAGTAAATTTACCAAAATAGAAAACCATGCAGACGTGTTCCCCAAGTAACGTTGAGAATTAGCATCAGCAACCCAAGCATCAATAGGTTGATCACCCTGCTGATAACATATCTGAACACCACATCTCAACAAGCTGTCCAAACACCCTGCTGACCAGATCACAGTTTCCACACCAGATTTCAGCAGCATAGTTTAAGTCACCATTACAAATCTCCACCTTGACTTCAACTTAATGCAAACTGACCAGATGCACAACCATGTGATAGATTTCCTCTTTGTCTTCAGATTTGAACACCTCAGCAGAGCCCCCACCGTCAGCTGAGTATTCCTAGATTCAGATTAATAGCTTTGGATATTTAGCAAGTCCAGACACAATTGAAACTTGCCCCTTGGAACTGGTTTAGTGAACATATGAGCAGGATTAACATCAGTGCTGATCTTATCCACTTTAACTCTCATCTCATTTCTCAGAAAATGAAACCTAACATCAATGTGCTTGGTTCTCTCATGATGAACCTGATCCTTAGCCAACATATTGCGCTAAGACTGTTACAATACACCCTGGCTTGATCTTGATGCAGACTCAAATCATTGACTAGCCCTTTTAACCAGATTGCTTCCTTTGCTGCTTCTATCAGTGCCATGTATTCCGTTTCAGTAGTAGATAAAGTCACTGTAGCCTATAAAGTTGCCTTCCAACTTACCACAAAACCACCCAATGTAAACACATACCCAGTCATAGATCTTATGTTGTCCACATCAGCAGCATAAACAGAATCACAGTACCCTATAACCAAACATTGAGTACCACCTCCATAAATGAGTCCAATATCAGATGTACCCCTAAGGTACCTAAATATCCTTTTCACTGCTTTCCAGTGTTCCTTTCCAGGTTGAGCCATAAACATGCTGACAATACAGAACGCCTAAGCCAAATCAGCCCTAGTACAGACCATGGCATACATTAAACTACCCACTGCACTAGCATATGGAACCCTTGACATATATTCTTCATCTTCAGCTGATTGTGGAGCAAACACAGCAGACAGATGTAGATGTTGTCCTATAGGAGTATCTATAGGTTTGGATGCTGACATGCCAAACTTGGATAATTCCATTTTCAATATACCCCTGCTGAGACAAGAACAACTTCCCCTGCTTCCTATCTCTATAGATATCCATCCACAAAATTTTCTTTGCATTCCCCAAAACCTTCATCTTGAATTCGGACTTGAGCAGATTCTTCAGATCTTGAATATCAGACTTGTTCACACTAGCTATCAACATATCATCCACATACTGAACCAGATAGATGAGTGAACCATCCTTCAACTTGTTGTGATAAACACAACAATCATATGGACTCGTGTTATAACCCTGCTGAATCATATAACTGTCAAACTTCTTGTACTGCTATCTTGGGGCCTGCCTAAGTCCATATAAGGAATTCTTCAACTGGCAAACATATCCTTCCTTCCTAGGAACTTGGAAACCTCTGGCTGAGTCATATAAATTTCCTTCTCTACATCTCCATATAGAAAAGTTGTCTTCACATCCAATTGCTCAAGTTCAAGATTCTGATATGCCACTATTGCTAATAACACCCTGATGGAAGTATGCCTGACCACTGGAGAAAATATCTCTTCATAGGCTACCCCCTCTTTTTGACTGAACCCTCTTCCAACCAAACGTGCCTTATAGCTGATGCCCTCAGCAGATGACATTCATTCCTTCTTCTTGAAGAACCATTTGCAGCTGACCACCCTTCTATCATGTGGTTGTTTGACTAGATCCCAAGTTCCATTCTTCTGAAGTGACTCCATTTCTTCTCCCATGGCAACAAGCCACTGAAATGCCTCAGAACATGTCACAGCTTCCCTGTAAGTGTTTGGTTCATAACCATCCACTTCTTCAGCTATGTGTAGTACATATCCAACCATATCCTCATCAAACCCATATCTTCTGGGGGGTTTAATATTGGACCTTCTAGCTCTACTGAGAGCTATACTCTGCTGACCAACATCAGTTGTTTGAGTGTCTACTGACCTTTGTTCAGCATACTGGTTTGAATCCAGCTCTGGATCTGCTGAGTGTAAATTGTCCCCTACTAAGTCTTTCAATTCATCAAGCTCTACTTGAAGCTCCACATACCTTCTCAATTTCATATCCAATTTCAGATTCAGATGTGGCCCTCACAAATGAGTTAAGCATAGAATTTTCATCAAAGACTACACTCCTGCTGAGTATAACCCGATTTTCAGCTGATGACCAGATTCTATAACCTTTTACTCCATCTCTATATCCAACAAATACTCCCATCTTGGCTCTAGGTTCCAGTTTACCTTCAATGACATGATAGTAGATTGTGCTTCCAAAACCCCTTAGACCGGAATAGTGAGCTGATTTTCCTGACCAAACCTCAAGTGGTGTTTTGAGTTTGATCCCGGTGTGAGGCCCCATGTTGATTAAGTAGCATGCTTTGTTAACAGCCTCTGCCTAAAATCTTCTTGTTAGACCAGAATTAGAGAGCATGCACATTGCCCTCACCAAAAGATTTTGATTCATTCTTTTTGCGACACCATTCTGCTGTGGAGTGTTTCTGACAGTATGGTGCCTAGCAATGCCTTCATTCTTGCAAAATTCATCAAACTCGGACCAAAAAAATTCCCATCAATTATCAGTTCTAAGTCTCAAGATCTTCCTTCATGTCTGATTCTCAACCAAAGCCTTTCACTACTTGAAGTGCTTGAAAGCCTCACTCTTGTGCTTCATCATAATTACCCAAACCATCCTTGAGTAATCATCTATAAAAGACACAAAATACCTGTGACCACCCAGTAACTCCACCCTTGAAGGTCCCCCACAATTAGAATTGACATAATCAAGTATCCCTTTTGGGATGTGAATTGCTTTTGAGAACTTGCTCCTATATAGCTTCCCATACACACAGTGTTAACAAAATCCCAACTCTTTGACCTTATGTCCCCTAAGTAGATCAGACTTGGACAGAATTTGCATCTCTTTTTCACTCATATGACCCAATCTCATATGCCACAACTTGGTCAGCTGTGACTGGTGAACTTCTGATGATGCCACAACAGCAGAATCAGATACATAGACCCTTGTAAGATGTACAATGTCTCATGTCTGATACCCTTCAGAATCACGGCTGAACCCTTATAGACATTCACAACTCCACCTTCACCCCTGAACTTAATGTTGGATGTAATATTGCTGGACGGATCTAGATCCGCCCGATTACGCAGCAGAATAAACAAGAGGATCACGATCATATAAAATTAAACTACGTAATTTAATATCTACCTACAAGAAGTTGAGATCTACTTACCAATCAAAAGAGAGAACCAAAAGATTGATGAAGTAGAGATCCAATTTGAGATGCCACGATCTTCCGATGTGTGTCTCCAAGCAACAACCGGTGGATGTTGATCCTTGATGCTTGACCTCCTTGATATGCTACCCGGAAAATCCCGAAGATTTTCCCAACTCGTAAAACCCTAAGCTTTGTCCGAATTCCTTAGCTTATTTTGTGTGTATGTATGCGTGTATTATGTATCGAGAAAAGGCTCAGAAGAACTCTCTTTATATAGGAGAGAAATCATTGTCCACCAAGGATTTAATAATTAAAACAAAATCAATTATAATAATCATTTTTCATAAAAGATACTCCTAGAATAATCTAGAATAAATCTAGAATATTTAAGGATCAATCTAATATATTTTCATTAATTAATTATTTAACAAATAAATAATTAATCACATGACATGTAATTATACAAGAAAACTAATTTCTCTCTAATTACAACATGTACAAAACACGCCTATCAACCCTAAAATTAGGGTTTCACACGCCACACTCAATTATGGGCCGAGTCCACGAAAAATGTCTTTTCCATGTATTTAATTATTTATCCCACTAAATAATTATTCGCACATCAATTAAATAGTCCAACTACTTAATTATTATTTGAGGCCCAACGTCAAGAAACATATGCATGTTAGGAGCCACATCGGGGACCATGGACCTATAACCAGTAGCTACAATAAATTAAATAAAATTATTCATCGAACAGAACAATTCTTATTCAATCTATTAATTTCGGGATTACGCCACCATAAACCCGAAACTGAACTCTATCGATTATAGATATATACTTACACTCTAATCACTGAGTCGATAAGCGTCCATTGATATAATCATTACATACGGATAAATCCTCCATAGACTGTTCGTTTTGATTTGGGATATTTCCGTAAACCCTTCTCAAAACATCTTATCCTTATTTACCATTAACCCCCTAGTGATCAATTAGTTCATAACTAATATAATACGAACTGGGCCCATCGATCAGTTTCTAGGATTAACAAAATAAGGGAACTATCTGTCTACTTCCCGCAGGAAGGAATGGATTCCATATCTGTGAAGTCACAGACTACTCACTCATTCCAGAATAGAGCCAACGAGAAGTGTTCAGATCACATGTATCCAAGTGATCCTTAACTAACACATCAAACCCTACTTTGAACCAAGCAGTAGACTGTGATCACATCAGGATTGAGATTAATCCATATATGATCATCTTGTGATTCGATGAGATTTCTCGATCACGGAATTATATCGAGAATTCAAATCAAATCGGTCAAGTCCTATATGATAGACATCATATATAAATGCCCCACTAGGTACCCTATACCGACGGTCCGGATAAGACGGTCACACCGTTAAGTGTTCTCGGCACATTATTGGTATATTAATCATGAGACCCATACTCTGATTAAATTCACCACGGACTAACTAGTTTTAAGCATATCGTCACTAACTCAATCCTCGTGTGTATGCCATACACTGAGTTATGTGATTACATACCGATATACTTAGGGTTTTCAGTAGTGTATAATATAAGCATAAATGCAAATATTAAGATGAATTATAAATTCTGTCAAAAACAATTACAGAAACTGTCTTTTGGGCAATACACCTAACACTTAAACCCTTTGCTATCTAGTAGACTAAGTGATATCAAATTCTGGGTCATCTGTAGAACATGCCTAACCTCATTCAGTGTGCAGAATTTACCATCATGTGTCCTCAGCTGAACAGATCCAATCCCAACTATTTTGTCGACCTTGTTGTTGGCCATAGCAATATGGCCTCCATCCACCTGCTGATAAGTTGAAAACCACTCCCTGTTTGGACACACATGATAAGATGCCCTAGTGTCCAGAATACACACATCTCTGTGCCCTGCTGACTCTGAGACTGCTAAGGCCAGATCTTCTTCAGAGTTGGTGTCTTGTTCTACCAAACAAAAAGTACCCTGCTGAGTACCCTGCTGGTTCTTTCTCTTTGGACATTCATTTTTCCAATGTCTCCGCTCTTTGTAATAGTTGAGACATCCTTAGCTTTAGGACCCTTGGAACTTCTCTTGGATTTCTTCTTTCCAGAATTTCCTGATCCCCTGCTGACTCCACTAGCCACCAATCCAGCAGACTGATTGTCTGTCGCAGAACCAGATGTCTTATGGCGTAGCTCTCGAGCATGGAGTGAAGATTTCACATCTTCCAATGATACTGAGTCATTCCCAACAGTAAAGGACTGCACAAAGTTCTCATATGATGCAGGTAATGACACAAGTAGGATCAATTCTACATCCATCTTTAATCTTCACATCAATATTCCTTAGGTCAATAAATATTGTGTTCAGCTGATCTAGATGATCCCTCAGTTGAGTGCCCAAATGCATCCTTAGGCTAAACAGACGTTGTTTCAATAACAACTTGTTGGTTAGAGACTTTGTCATGTACATACTCTCAAGCTTGGACCACAGCTTCTCTGTTATGTCCTTTTCAGCAACCTCTGTGATAATATCATCTGACAAGCACAACATAATTGTTGAATGTGCTTTCTCCTCTGGACCGGCTCTCTCAGCAGTACTTCCTTCTGTTGATTTAGACAATGGACCCCATACTCCCGGTTGTTTCAAAAAAGCACGCATCTTGATCTGCCACAGACTAAAACTGATTGTTCCCGTAAACTTGCCAATCTTGATATTTAAAGCAGACATTATTCTCACCTGAAAATCTTTCGTAGATCCCAAATCCTAGCGTCAATTATGACCTTGGTGCCAATCTACCTTGCTTCAAACAGATAAACAGATTTCTTGATGAACATGGACACGCTCTGATACCAGTTTGTTATGATGGATCGATCAAGAAGTGATGGTGAGTGTGAGTAAAGATAAACAATTAACAAGTAAACAAACATGGAAACAAAAAGAACACAGAGTTAACGAGGTTTCCGGCAATATGCCGACTAATCCATGGACAATTGAGGAGTATTTTATTATCCACGAGAAAGTTACAAGTTACAATTAATACAGATGGTATTTATAGCCTTGGGAATCAAACCCTAACCGACTAAACGGTCAACCCAGTAAATGACTATATTACCCTAGAAGTAACTTTACCAAAACAGAAAACCATGCAGACGTGTTCCCCAAGTAACGCTGAGAATTAACATCAGCAACCCAAGCATCAGCAGGTTGATCACCCTACTAATAACACAACTGAACACCACATCTCAAAGAGTTGTCCAAACACCTGCTAACTGGATCACGATTTCACACCAGATTTGTGACATAGTTTAAGTCACCATTACAAATCTCCACCTTGACTTCAACTTAATGCAAACTGAATAGATGCACAACCAAGTGCTAAATTTCCTCTTTGTCTTTAGATTTGAACACCTCAGCAGAGCCCCCACCATCAGCTGAGTATTCCTAGATTCAGATTAACAGCTTTGGATATTTAGCAAGCCCAGACACAACTGAAACTTGCCCCTTGGAACTGGTTTAGTATCAGCAGGATTAACATCAGTGTTGATCTTCTCCACTTTAACTCTCTTCTCATTTCTCAGAAAATGGAACCTAACATCAATGTGCTTGGTTCTCTCATGATGAACCTGGTCCTTAGCCAAACATATTGCACTAAGACTTTCACAATACACCCTGGCTTGATCTTGATGCATACTCAAGTCATTGACTAGAACTTTTAACCAGATTGCTTCATTTGCTGCTTCTATCAGTGCCATGTATTATGCTTCAGTAGTTGATAAAGTCATTGTACCTTGTAAAGTTACCTTCCAACTTACCACAGAACCACCCAAAGTAAACACATACTCAGTCATAGATCTCATGATGTCCACAACAGCAGCATAATCAGAATCACAATACCATGTGACAAAACATTGAGTACCACCTCCATAAATGATTCAAATATCATATGTCCTAAGGTACCTAAATATCATTTTCACTGATTTCCAGTGTTCCTTTCCAGGTTGAGCCATAAACCTACTGACAACACTGACCTCCTGAGCCAAATCAGCCTTAGTACAGGCCCTAGCATACATTAAACTGCCCACTGCACTAGCATATGGAACCTTTGACATGCATTCTTCATATTCAGCTGACAGTGGATCAAACACAGCAGACCGATGTAGATTTGGTCTCATAGGAGTATCTATAGGTTTGGTTGCTGACATGACAAACTTGGATAATACCTTTTCAATATACCCCTGCTGAGACAAGAACAGCTTCCCCTGCTTCCTATCTCTATAGATCTCCATCCCTAAAATTTTATTTGCATTCCCCTAATCCTTCATCTCAAATTCAGCCTTGAGTAGATTCTTCAGATCTTGAATATAAGACTTGTTCACAGCAGCTATCAGCATATCATCCATATACAGAACCAGATAGATGAGTGAACCATCCTTCAACTTGTTGTGATATACACAGCAATCATATGGACTCATGTTATATAACCCTGTTGAATCATATAACTGTCAAACTTCTTGTACCGCTGTCTTGGGGCATGCTTAAGTCCATATAAGGACTTCTTCAACTTGAAAACATATCATTCCTTCCCAGGAACTTGGAAACCACTGGCTGAGTCATATAAATTTCCTTATCTACATCTCTAAGTAGAAAAGCTTTCTTCACATTCAATTGCTCAAGTTCAAGATTCTGATGTACCACTATTGCTAATAACACCCTGATGGAAGTATGTCTGACCACTGAAGAAAATATCTCTTCATAGTCTACCCCCTCTTTCTGACTAAACCCTCTTGCAACCAAAGGTGCCTTATATTTGATGCCCTCAGCAGATGACATTCCTTCATTCTTCTTGAAGATCCATTTGCAACTTACCACCATTCTATTATGTGGTTGTTTGACTAGATCCCAAGTTCCATTCTTCTGACGTGACTCCATTTCTTCTCCCATGGCAACAAGCCACTGGGATACCTCAGAACATGTCACAGCTTCCCTGTAAGTGTTTGGTTCAAAACCATCCACTTCTTTAGCTATTTGTAGTGCATATCCAACCATATCCTCCTCAAACCCATATCTTCTGGGGGTCTAATATTGGCCCTTCTAGCTCTACTGAGAGCTATACTCTGCTGACCAACATCAGTTGTTTGAGTGTCTGCTGACCCTTTTTCAGCATACTAGTTTGGATCCAACTCTGGATCTACTGAGTATTGATTGTCCCCTGCTAACTTGGCAGACCACCCTGTCAACGTAGAGCCATTCATGTTTGATATGGCTATTTGTGCAAGTATTTTACTAGTCTATCAATTCAGCAGGCTCTACTTGAAGCTCCACATGTTTGTCAACCTTCACAGTTTCATATCCAATTTCAGATTAGGATGTGGCCCTCACAAATGAGTTAAGCATAGAATTTTCATCAAAGACTACACTCCTGCTGAGTATAACCCTATTTTTAGTTGTGGACCAGATTCTATACCATTTTACTCCATCTTCATATCCAACAAATACTCCCTTCTTGGCTCTAGGTTCCAGTTTACCTTCATTGACATGAGAGTAGACTGTGCTACCAAAAACCCTCAGACCAGAATAGTCTGACCAAACCTCAAGTGGTGTTTTGAGCTTGATCCCGGTGTGAGGCCCCATGTTGATTAAGTAGCATGCTGTGTTAACAGCCTCTGCCCAAAATCTTCTTGTTAGACCAGAATTAGAGAGCATGCACCTTGCCTTCTCCAGAAGAGTTTGATTCATTCTTTTTGCGACACCATTCTGTTGTGGAGTGTTTTTTACAGTATGGTGCCTTGCAATGCCTTCATTCTTGCAAAATTCATCAAATTCAGACCAACAAAATTCCAGTCCATTATCAGTTCTAAGTCTCTTGATCTTCTTTCTTGTCTGATTCTCAACCAAAGCCTTCCACTGTTTGAAGTGCTTGATGCCTGACTCTTGTGCTTCATCATAATTACCCAAACCATCCTTGAGTATTCATCGATAAAAGACACAAAATACCTGTGACGACCCAACTCCACCCTTAAAGGTCCCCAACAATCATAATGGACATAATCAAGTATCCCTTTTAGGATGTGAATTGCTTTTGAGAACTTGCTCCTATGTAGATTCCCAAACACACAGTGTTCACAAAATCTCAACTCTTTGACCTTATGTCCCCCAAGTAGATCAGACTTGGATAGAATTTGCATCTCTTTTTCACTCATATAACCCAATCTCATATGCCACAACTTGGTCTGCTGTGACTGGTGAACTTCTGATGATGCCATTAACAAAGAGTAATCGAGATCTGATGAGACCATTGTAAGATGTACAATGACCCCTGTCTGATACCCTTGAGAATCACGGCTGAACCCTTATAGGCATTCACAACTCCACCTTCACCCTGAACTTGAACCCTTTGTTGTCTAGTAGACTAAGTGATATCAAATTGTGAGTCATCTGTGGAACATGCCTAACCTCATTCAGTGTGCAGACTTTACCATAATGTGCCCTCAGTTGAACAGATCCAATCCCAACTATTTTGCAGACCTTACTATTGGACATACCAATATGGCCTCCATCCACCTGCTGATAAGTTGAAAACCACTCCCTGTTTGGACACACATGACAAGATGCCCCAGTGTCCAGAATCCACACATCGCTGTGCCCTGCTGAATCTGAGACTGCTAAGGTTAGATCTTCTTGTTCTGCCAAAGCAACAGTACCATGCTAAGTTCCTGCTGCTTCTTTCTCTTTGGACATTCATTTTCCCAATGTCCATGCTTCTTGAATTAGTTACAGACATCCTTAGATTTAGGACCTATGGAACTTCTCTTGTACTTCTTCTTTCCAGAATTTCCTGATCCCCTGCTGACTCCACTAGCCACCAATCCAGCAGACTGATTGTCTGTCCCAGAACCAGATGCCTTATGGCGTTGCTCTCAAGCATGGAGTGAAGATTTCACATCTTCCAATGAAGCTGAGTCCTTCCCAACAATAAAGGACTGCACAAAGTTCTCATATGATGCAGACAATGACACAAGTAGGATCAATGCTACATCTTCATCTTCAATTTTCACATCAATATTCCTTAGGTCAAGCAAGATTGTGTTCAGCTGGTCTAGATGATCCCTCAGTTGAGTTCCCTCATGCATCCTTAGGCTAAACATACGTTGTTTCAATAACAACTTGATGGTTAGAGACTTTGTCATGTACAGACTCTCAATCTTGGACCACAGCTTCTCTGTTGTGTCCTCTTGAGCAACCTCTGTGATAATATCATCTGACAAGCACAACATAATTGTTGAATGTGCTTTCTCCTCTAGAATGGCTCTCTCAGCAACACTTCATTCTGTTGATTTAGACAATGGACCCTATAATCCCTGTTTTTTCAACAAAGCACGCATCTTGATCTGCCACAGACTAAAACTGATTCTTTTTGTAAACTTGTCAATCTTGATATTTAAAGCAGACATTTTTCTCACCAGAAAAGCTTGCGTAGATCCCAAATCCTAGCGTCAATTATGACCTTGGTGCCAATCTACCTAGCTTCAAACAGATAAACAAATTTCTTGATGAACCTGGACATGCTCTGATACCAGTTTGTTATGACGGATCAATCAAGAAGTGATGGTGACTGTGAGTATAGATAAACAATTAACAAGTAAACAAACACGAAAACAAGAAGAACACAGATTTAACGTGCTTTCCAGAAATGTGCCGACTAGTCCACGGACAAACGGAGAGTATTTTATTATCCATGAGAAAGTTACAAGTTACAATTAATACAGATGGTATTTATAGCCTTGAGAATCAAACCCTAACCTACTAAACAGTCAATCCAGTAAATGACTGAAATACCCTAAAAGTAACTTTACCAAAATGGAAAACCAAGCAGACGTGTTCCCTAAGTAACGCTGAGAATTAACATCAGCAACCCAAGAATCAGCAGGTTGATCACCCTGTTAATAACACAGCTGAACACCACATCTCAGCAGGCTGTCCAAACACCCTGCTGACTATATCACAGTTTCCACACCAGATTTCAGCAGCATAGTTTAGGTCACCATTACACGTCCTTTATATACCATAAGATATATATTATGTGCTTCTATATTATATTGGCTAGTGCGTTCTTATTGTATCATCTCTCTCGTAGTCGTGGTCAGTCTTGCCTCAACAGCTTGTAAAATATAAACTCACTTGAACTAGAGTAATTCAATCACTTGGTACTAAAACATCCAATTCTCTTAGGATACGATCCTCCTCACTGCCTATCATGTGATTGATTCGGTCATCTTCCGGTTAGATCCAAGTTAGTTAGTTAAGCAGGTAAAAGGGACCTTTATTTGTATCCTTACTCTGGTTCTACTTAGTTGTGCATCAACATATAAAGCCACTTGACCACACTGATGATGTTAGGTCATAGTAGTCGTTTTATTAGTAGAAAAAACAAGCATAGAAATGGATGGTCACAAGTACTTGCCATTTTAAGTGGAGAGGGTGAAGACATGTGTTTATTTGAAGATTCGTCACTAAAAGGGTTTGACTAAGAAATCAGTAAAGACACAATTATCATGATAGAACTTATAAATGGATAATAGATTTCGAATAAAACCGGGAACACGTTGAACATTCTTTGAATGAAAAGTAGTAGTGAAAGACGGTAAAGATGCAAAACCAATACAAGTCATTGGTAAGTGATAGAATATATAAAATGTTAATTATCTACCTCCCCACAAGCTTAAGCTTTTTGGAGAGATGGTAGTGCAACATGGTATCAGAGCGAGAGTTCTTGGGTTCAAATCCCGCTCCAAGCACAGTCTAAGTTTTTGGGAGAGATGGTAGTGCAACAGTAAGGATCTACCATCACCGATCATAATGTCGTCAGGACCTTGATACAGATCAGGAAGACTATGAGTCTTCATGTTATGAGAAACACCACTATCCGGTAGCCATGATGGTGAAGGAGCCGCAACATGATGCGCTTGAGGTAGTGAGGAGGCATACTTGGAAGGAGGAATGAGACATGTTCTCGTTTGAAAGAAATGATCGATAGGGGTTCATGGCAGGGAGCCTCAAAGTGAGGTTGACGTGGACGCCATGGTTGTTGAAAATTGGCAATAAGAACCGAGGTAGTAGACTTCGGCTTTGATGTAATATAAGCCGTGGGGGAGAGGATCAAAGCCATTGTTGAAGGGAAATGAAGTAACCTATGAAAAATGAAGAACAACGAGGAATATTGATCAAGTGGTGAGGGGAAAAAGAGAGGAGACAAGAGAGTCCGTAGAATTACGAATACTCTGAAACCAACAATAAAATGATGGAAATAGTTAGTAGATTGATTTACAAAGTGGTACAAATAAATAGCTTAGCATAGCACACAAGAGGCCCTTTAAAGAAGACATTATTGAATGTAATTCATGTCTCATCTTCCGATAATACGGTCTATGAATTCACTTCTAACCCACGTAAGTTATGTTTCCAGTACAACACATAGATTTTCACACCATCAAGTACCATTTTGCAGTCTTCACATAGATTTTCACACCACACTTGTCAAAGATTTCACATTGTTGCACATTATTACTCGCCCATACCACATAAGAACATGGGTTGAACTGTGAACTCATGTATGTTAAGTTCCTGACCAAAACGCCGTATGTGTACAGTGTACTTGTCACCCGCACTACACATCATAATCACCAGTCCATAATTGTCCAGGCTTATATCAGCGAATACATGCTTTCTAATAATATAATGGGTACCTACCCGCACACACACACCCAACGATAGCCATCCATATAGCAAGGCAACCATTAGGCACACAATCCCCGTACTACTATTCTCTTTCAATGGACATTGTAGTGCACACGCACCCATCCGTAACTGCTAATCTTTTTCACATGAGGCAGCACCAAAGCTCGGGGCTGTAGGTTGATCAAAACATCTAGGATTCTGAAACTATTTGTTGATTATGCATGATAGAAACCAAGATCTTCCGGAATGATCTCCCCCACGCAAGGTAGTGACCCAAAGCACCACTTTGATCCTTCTTGAAAACCCCCTAAAAGATCTAATTTTTATGTAACGGGTATAATTAAAACTTGTGTTTCTAGCACTCTATCTAAGCATACAAGCTATTAAAGAACTGTAGACTTAAACTTAAGATATTTGACTCAAAGATAGAGAGTTCAAGCATGCAAAGATCAACAAGATATCGCTCAAAACAAGTATATATATGCAATCAGACAGGCATATAGATAAATGCTAAAAGTATTGAACACAATAATTTGTGATGCATAGCTTACTCCTCTTGCAAAAGTCTCCCTTGGGACTTATAACATGACCTTAAACTAAGAGTCACCTTGTGGTGTTCTTGCTCATTTACAGACAAACACCAATAAGAACAATTAATTAATCTGGTTAACAACCGATTGATTGTTACAAAGACCGCACCACAATTGTCTTTAAAGCACCTCGCACCAAAATTGTTCAGCAGTTTAAGTCTTCACCTTAGGACTCTTTAATTTTTTTCTAATACTGAATTATGAAAACTCCTTTGTTAAAAAGTAGTAGATTTTATACATGGCCCTAAACTAAATCTGTGTGATTTTGTTTTTGTGTGTAGTATGAAGCAAATCATTCAAAGGTACAGACTATGTTCAAAATCTTTGGAGAAACAAGTCAGGCTCAATCTTGAAACCCCAGCTGTAAGCTACTCTTCTTCTTCTGAGAAACTTCTTATATATATATATATATATATATATATATGTTCAATTGTATATCATCCATCGATCTCATAATACCCAAAATCTTTAATATATATTATGACAGTATATATATATTTGCAAACTGAATTTTGGTTTTTCCCCAGACTGAGAATTATAAAAATGCAGCAGCACTTAGCAAGGAGGTAATTGAGAAAACTCTTCAAGTGAGGTGCAAAATCAAGACTTACATCTTTTACATTATGCACTCTGAAAATTCAATCTTCTTTCTATTAATTTTGACCATCATATCATATCTATGATCATTAAATTTGAGAGTGAATGGCTCAAAACACTTTTGTGACTTGTCATTCATCTTTCGTTTTGGCGTTTTTGTCGGTACTTGTGTTGTCTAGTTTTTTCCTGCAATTTTCATGTTTTCGTTAATTTCTCGACAAATTGGACGGAAAAGTCGCTCGTGAACAACACACTCATAAGGATTTCAGGGAATAAGAGGAGAATTTGTTTGCATGAATTTTCAGGAGAAAATATGCGTCGGCTTAGGAGCAATGGATGGTTTATTTTGGGGGAAAAAGGGGGAGGGATTAAATGAGATGATTTATTTTGTCTTCACAAAAAATGAGAAGATTAAATAAGTGATAAAGTTAAAAAGCGATGATTAGCATGAAATCCTTATGAGCATGATGATCATGCATGACTTTTTCATCCCAATCAATGTCAACCTGATAAAATGCGAAAATCGCAGCAACAAAAGAGAAAAGGAAAAAAATCGTCAAAACGAAAGATTAAGGGCAAGTTACAACCTTGACTTAAAGCTAGATCGGGATATTTTGCGCTCATAATTCTTAAATTTGACTAAACTTAATTAGACATATGGTTTCCTTTTAATTACCAGACGACTTAAAGGAGAAGAACTCCATGGACTTGGAATTGAGGAGTTGATGAAACTCGAGAATCTGATCGAGTCTGGATTAAGCCGTGTTACAAAAACAAAGGTAGTTTTAAGTCCAAATTACTATATATTTCGTACGAGTGAAATCTTCTTATCTTAATCGCGTTAATTGTGATCAAAATCTTCTTTCTGGCCGTGAATTTCAGAGCGAGAACTTCACTAAAGAGATCGATAATCTTAAGAGAAAGGTCCGTACCTATCGAATTCTTAGGCCTTTTCTTGCATGTACCTGCAATCTGCAATCTCAAACTTATATGCATGTTCTAGGTTTTATTTAATCTACTGTCAAGTATTTCATAACAAATTGGGTTTGCATGAAAACCGCAGGAAGCTCAACTAAAGGAAGAGAATGCTCTGCTCAAACAAAAGGTTACGTAAAATACACATATCTCTATCTCTATCCCTATATCTGTATATAGGGTGTTCGGGGTGTATTGGTATTTGTGTTTTGTTTCAAGGTGTTTTGAGATGTAAATATCAGAAACTGATAATTAAACGCACGCATATGCAGGCGGTAGACACGGCTGCTTCAAATTCAAACACAATACATTTGTTTCTGCAGCCATCTTCGGTTGATTCTGTCGGCAATCGTCGTAACATAAGCAATCATCTTCCCGATCTCAACACCAATATATTGACTCATTCCTTAATTTAAGGGTATGTCTGTCTTTTGTGGGATTAATTCTTATATACTATATCTCGATTTTTTTATTGCGCGGTTCATTTCTCCTGTTACAATTAATGTGTGTTTTTTCACCATTTAAAAATGGATTGACTTTATCAGATTAAGTTTGTGTTTGTTTAAAAGTGTTGGTAATTGTTTGCAGATTCACATGCATTAATTGCATTTGGCAACTGAATTCAAATAGCATTGAGTCAATGCAGAAGAAATCTTCTGAGATTGTGATCCATTTAACACTTGTGCAATGTTTATTTCCATATATACAAATAAATTCATGCTTTGATTATAGAATTAGCATGAACAAATTTAAGACATTTTATGTAGAAAAGTAAATAATAACCAAACAAATTAACTCGTGTGGGATTGAATCTAGTCTGATCATACAGATCATTGCATTTTCTGATGTCTATTGCACTTATGTATAGACCCTACATGTGTAAAGGAATCACACAGATGACGCAATTGATCGAATTCAAAATTTTGATTTTTTTTTTAAAACCGGAACGATTCCGATGAACATAAAAGAATGCAGAAAAAAGAGGAGAGAAACCGTTTATTGACTCAAGCGATGACGGCGGTCTAAGCAGTTGACCAGACCATTTATGACTTATTTAACGCTACAGGACCGGGGTCTGGGAAAGTGGCGGAACCAGGAAAAAATTTCGGGGTGGTCTTGGTATATAGAAATTTCGGGGTGGTCTTGGTCTTGGTAAGATCAAGAAAAAGACACATAACATACTAATATTAACACTACTACTAAAAAAAATTTCACAATTTAGGGTGGGCTTGAGACCACCCCTTTGCTAAGGT
This sequence comes from Gentiana macrophylla, assembly GCA_026214975.1. Taxonomy (NCBI): domain Eukaryota; kingdom Viridiplantae; phylum Streptophyta; class Magnoliopsida; order Gentianales; family Gentianaceae; genus Gentiana; species Gentiana macrophylla. The sequence goes on along the minus strand of CM047807.1, from coordinate 41,155,005 downwards.
GGTTCCGCCCCTGGTCTGGGAGCGTTACAGAATAGTATTCAGAGCCGACTATCATACGGAATTAAGTGTAACACCGTGAGAGGCGGTGGGGGCCACCTCTAGAATCCTATGGTAGGGACGAACTGGAACAAGTCTTGGCCATCCTGACGAGTACGTCAATTCCTTATAGGAGGAGAATGTGATATCCCACATTGGAAGTGGGGGAAGCGCATCACCACCATATAAGTGTACGTGAGACATAAAGGTTTTGTCAACTCGGGTTAGCCATTTTAGACCAATCGAGGACTACGGTCTAAGCAGTTGAACGGACCATTTATGACTTATTTAGCGCAACCAGGCCTTATGACTTATTTAGCGCAATCAGGCCCGAGATCTGGAGGCGTTACACCCTAGAGTCGCCAATGGGTGAGTGTGTGACTACTAAATCAATTCTCCTCTCTGGAAAACACCCTAAAAACATTATTGTTTGTAATGGTAGAAGAGAGTAGAAATATGTGGTTATAAAAAACCGTCACTTAGTATAACCATTTTACTTAGGGGTGAACAAAAAAACCAGAAACCAAACCAACCGGCCGAACCAAACCGGTCCAAACCGAAAATGCGTAAACCATGGTTTTTTGGTTGGTTTTTGTATTGTAAAAAACCAAACCGTAAAAAAAAATTTGGTTTTGGTTTTCTAAGATAAAAACCGGACCAAACCGGAACCGGATAAATATATATATATATATATATATATATATAGATGTGTGTGTGTGTGTGTGTGTGAATATCGACACTATAAATTAAGGGGACATTTATTTCGCACCACACCAATCCACTCATGTACCATTTCTATATATATGCTTGTGTGATGAAACCGACTTTTCGTCGATACATTGTGAAGCGATCATCAAGATGAACCGACTTTTCGTCGGTCTCCTCAATTATCACTACGTGTAAATAACTAATATCTCGATCTCATTATCTATTAATACTTTAATCAACTACCTCACACACGTAGTTTGATGTCCCTCCTAATAGGACTCCACGCATAACAAGATGAAATAAAACAATTTACATGATTTTATATGATCATCTTAATTGAAAAATATGATAATATAATGTTGTGTGTGACACACACATAGTGACATATTCGAGTTATGGTGTATGGTAAATGGAGAATGAGAATCTTTGTATTATTGTCGTATGAATAAATACATGAATTCGTTGAACAGTGATAATCTTTCTTTCAGATGAATTATTTATGAAAAAGAGAGGACTAAAAACCGGAAAAAAACCGTAACCAATTTGATCCACACTGCATAGGATAAATTGGTTTTACCTAGCTATGGTTCGGTTTTGGTTTGTAAATTTTGAAACCGTAAGAAATGGTTTGGTTTTAAAAGTGGTTAAAAACCGGAAAACCGGACCATGTGCACCCCTAAATTTTTACTATCGTTGTATTATAAAAAAAAACCGGTCGAGAAGTTTTATGGTAAAAGAGATGTAATATGGTTATACCGAGTGGCGAGATTAATAACCACGCATTTCTTCTCGAGCCGGTCTCAAGCTACTCAGACGAGAAATTTGTATATCATTTGTTTAATTTTCACGCCGATTGTGAATTCAAATTAATTTAAGTCAAATCAAATCGAATTATATTTCAAGCCGATCTCGAGCTACTCAGTTACGAGTAGCTTGAATTGCTATGAGTGGGAGTGCCAAACGACATAAAGGATCTAAGAAAACGGCAAAGCTTTGCTCAAATGGCAGACAGCATGCCACCTCAGAAACAAAAATCATCCTTATCTTAGTCGTCGTCACCAACGTTAGCACTCTGGTCTCTGTTTTAATTAAAAAATTAATAGTATCTTCTTCTTCTTCTTCTTTGTGGTGGAATTTAATTCAACTTTCATGGCGTCCATTCATCCAAGTTTTTCCACGGCCTCAGCCAGACCCGATCCAATTCCTTACAATCTCAACTTCCGGAGCCCGAAATTTTTCTTATCCCGGGAGCCTAAGTACTTCAACAACTCTCACTATCTTTCTGATTCCACGTTGTGTTGCTGCAACAACAGTCGTAGCAGCAGCAGCTCGATTTCAGGTGACGATGATGACGATTCGAAAATTCACAGGTGGAACTCAGCGATTCAGGATGCGTTCAGGAGTGCAAAAGCTAGTTTTGATGACTTTGTCAATTCCAACTTGAGTCAGACCCGGCAAAAAAGGGACGGCCTTGAGGGGAAAGAGGATGAAGGTGGTAAGGGTGATGGTGGTGGTGAGTGGGATTGGGAGCGCTGGTGGAAGCACTTCGGCGATGTTGATGAGCAACAGCGGATTCTTTCCACTCTCAAAGTACGTTTAGTAATTTGACTTTGTGCATTGTAATTGCTTGATTTGATTTATGAGAACCTGAAGGTTGAATCTTTGAGGAAATGAGAAACATATATACGATGAAGATAAAGAAGGACGATAGAAGAATTGTTGAGATTTCAATTTGGCATGCATGAGATTTTTCAGCTGCTAACCGAAATTCACATAGTTGAGGTGGTGCATCCCATTCACATGCTAATATAAGTAATCGAGTTGGCATGCTTACCCTTGAAATTCATCAAATTTCGCCGTATTTACATCTGCTCCGCATATGAACCTGCATTATGTGACATACCTTGTAGCTGGAGCTGGCATAAGAGGAAATGTAGTTGATTTATACTAAATATTTGTTATTTTCCCCGCAAGGTTTGAGGTAGTTGAAATGCAGAAATTGTGATCACACTTTATTATAAAAACGATCAAATATTGTATAGGAACTGTGGCCTTGAGTAATCAATAGTGGTTGACGGCTCCATTCACAATTCTAAATTAATTGAATTGGTGGGATCCAATGTAAACATGCAATTCACTTAAAATGTGAACATTATTGTGCTTAAGGCATGGCTTGGTAAAGATGGGATTTATGTAAATTGGTTTTGGTTTACCTCTCACAGAGGACAATGTATAGAACTGTTGAGTTTTGCAATGTTTAGATAAATCACATATGATTATGTAGGTTTTGCTTTGCCTATGATTGTTCGTAAGATCATAAATGCCAATCCCAAAGATCAAATAATTGTATTTGAACATATTGAAGAGAGAAATATATCACAGGAGAAGCAGACTAGATTGATCGAATTGTGCCAGTTTTTGCATGGATGAGTAGAATATCAATGCATCGACTTGTACTGTTGTTTTGGTCACCTGTGACATGGTTCTTTACCTCTCCTGGGTTGGTTGTTTAGCTGACTTTATGCTTTAAGTTCAAATTATGTTTAAGCTCAAGCCATACCTTGTACTTAGTTTTCCTTCTTATTTTTTCTTACCCATAATTGTGCACATCATTGATGTCATAGACAAAATTTGTCTTGGATTAAATGTTTGATAACATATATTATCATTTAATGTGAAAATTTGTTTTTTCCCATAAATATGCAAACCATTGCTAGTCAGATTTATCCTCAATTGAAGCATGTTTGATAACATAGCGTATTACTTAATTTGAACTTTAAGGGCTGCCTTGTCCATAAGATTTATAATAGAATGCAAACACGCTAGGTCTTTTCAATCTGAGACCTGTATTAATATGATCTTTTCAACAGTCTCAACTAGGGCTTGCAGTGACTAGAGAAGATTATGAAGATGCTGCGAGGCTTAAGGTGGCAATAGCTGCTGCATCTGCAAATGACACTGTTGGCCAAGTGATGTCATATTTAGACGTATGTTTTCTTCCCTCTAATTTCATAGCCTTTATTTAAGTTGATTTCTGTATTCTTCTTTCGCTGTTGTAATATACATCAGTGATTCATAGTTGAGTAAATGTGCATCTTTTTTGGGAGCCATTTGCAGAAGGCGGTGAAGGAAGAGCGCTACAGAGATGCAGCTGTCCTGCGTGACTTTGCTGGTGCTGGATTGGTGAGATTTGAGGATAAAACATCCACTTGATCAAACTGCATGTGTTGAATTTGCACGGTCTAAATTTGGTGTTGAGCTTTAAATAATCCTGTCATGACATGTCTTCGTCACACTAGATTCAACCCTGTTTTGCAGCCTAAATTGCATGTACCCCTAACTTTTTAAAAGCTCTTAGACTTGAAGTTGTATAGGGACTAGCAGGTACTTCTGGCTATTTGGTATAAAACTCATTCTCAATAGATGGGTCTCATATTGTATATCCTCACCCAAGACACTAGCAGGTACTTCTGTACTCCTGAATCAGGAGCTTATCACCAAGCCAGTCTCATAAAAAAAAATCATCTTTATGTAGAAGGCTTTCTAGGTTCAAATCATTAGGGCTTGTTGCATTTGCAATGAATAGCATTTTCAGAAATTGCATCTTATTTATCTGCTAAGGACGGAGCGGCTACATTTTTTTGACATTGTATATATCATCCTGTGCTTATCTCTTTCTAGGTTTTTTTTTTGGGTGATTGGAATTTTTAATTAATCTGACATTTCAGGTGGGTTGGTGGGCTGGAGTTTCGGAAAATACTGTTGATCCTCATGGTTGTATTATTAATATAAGTGCAGAGCATGGACGATATGTCGCAAGAAGTTTTAGCCCTCGGTAATTTACTATTCCTAGAGTTCAAGGTTTTAGTTTTCTGTGTAACCTTAATGTAGCTGTAAATATTACTAAAAGTAAAAAAAGAGCTGTTGTATAAAGACTATGAGCTGCCAAAAATATGCCCCGTATGGCTCCTAAGATCCCTATTCCTTGAAATTTCTCACAGCACAGCAGCATAGAATTTGCTTTTATTTTTATTTTTGTATTAAGTAGAACACTTCTAATAATACCATGGCACCTAATATGATATCTTCCAGAAACTTCTTGATAAAGTATTTCATTGTTTGTGTTCCATCGATGTTTTTAACTTTCAGTGGGAAAGACGAGTAAACAATCAAATATTCAGTTATGTAACGCTTCTTTTTTGCCAATGTCCGTCAATGCATTGTCTGTGACTTCGTCAAATCCTTTCTTTTAATGTTTAAATGTGTTGACCTTTTCTCTTATCAGGCAGCTTGCCACATCCATGGATGGAGCAACCTTGTTTGAAATATTTTTCACAGTTGATGAGAAAGGGGAATACAGACAGCAGGTGCTTTTCTTTGTCTATATAGACACTGCCTAAATATGTGTTTTCATCAATATTCTCTGCCATTGGATATTTGTTAAATGAGGAGTTGGTTACATCTGATTTAGCTTTTCTCCATGGAAAAGACGTGTTTGCTTACACCTGGTTTAGCTTTTACTCCAGCAGAATGATGTTCCACAGCATGCCTGAAAACACATGCATGTTCATTCCACATTTCTATACCAATACTTCATTTTAGACTGAAGCATAGTATAGATGCCCCGAATCTCCATTCAGTAGTGATGATCTATTATCGGTTGTTGTGAATCAGCCATTATATGTATTTTTTTGCTTGATATCCAACTTCTTGCATGACATGTTGACAGCATTTCTTCTTTTGTAAATTTTTGGATTTAGTTATTCTGCATTTGTTCTTCAATGCTTATTCGTCTGATAAACATTTACTTTATTTTCCAGGCCGTGTACTTGAAACGCAGCACAGATCCAACTAATTTTGCTATACCTCCCCCCAAAGTGCTGGGTGCTGCTGCCAGTAACTTTGATTCTCTAGGCCCAAGTGAGAATAATAGTGTCATGCTTAAAGAAACTGATGAGGAGGATGCAGGAGATAGTGCCGACAGCGATGAGGATTCTAGGTTTGAGGACACCTTGCGGGACCTGATTCCTGGTGCAAAGGTTAAAGTTTTGAAAGTAACGTCACCCGGGAAGGTGGACAGAGATTTCATATCCAAGGTTGTTGAGCAAATAATAGAGGATGAAGATGAGGAAGATGACGATGACCTGAAAAGTACTGATGATGAAGATGAAAGCGACAGCCAAAATAACGACGGGGAGAAAAATGGTGCTCTACTTGATGCTGATAGTTTAATATCTGATAATGAAGATGATAGTCGAATTGCAATCAAGGTTATGGTTGGTGGTCTCTTATCTAATTTACCTACCCGTCCACGTCAGAGAGATTTGCTTCGCGTACCAGCTAGGCTAGAAAGAAAGGGTCGCATGTCCTTTACGTTTACTGTGGAGGAAGATGATGATGATGATAAGAATACTCACAGTTCTGGTGGGATTGGAAAAGCTTCAACTGCTGAGAAACCTAAGCTTCCAAGTCAACGTACTGCAGATAATGTGATACTGGATCTTGCCAAGTTCATTGGCAAGGGGAGAATACCTATGAAGGTGAGATTTTGCATACACTAAAAATACATCCCTTTACTTTTCAAAAAAGAAAAAAGTTCTTTTCTTTCTCTTTAATCATGTTCTTACTGTGATATTTGGTGGTACTGTTTGTCATGCACTAACAGGTGCTAAGGGACGTGAGTGAAATGATAAATCTCACCGTTAATCAGGCACGAAGACGTCAACCACTGTCTGGGTCAACAACATTCAACCGGATCGACATTCCTGGAACACGGGACCCATTGGATGGTAACTGGTTTTAGGAATGAATGCATAGAATACTTCTTTATACTTATCAGAATCTAACAAGTTGTTTTGCCCTAATGTAGTATGTTTTATGCTTTTTAGGGCTATATATTGGTGCACATGGACTATACACTTCAGAAGTTGTTCATTTGAGACATAGATATGGCCAGTGGAAGGATGATGGCCATGGGAAAGAGCCTCCAAATATCGAGTTCTATGAATATGTTGAGGCCGTGAAATTAACTGGGGATCCTTATCTACCAGCTGGTCAGGTAATCTATCTTGAAACAAGTAATTAGTATGTTTCTTTACTACTTTACCATGTGAGCATTAAAATTGCTCCCTTTTACTTTTTGATTCCCAAACTGTTACAGTACTCCGTCTTTTAAATTGTTGGAACAGAGTTTTCTGTGAAAGTATCCCCCTGAATTTCAGCCACAGAATATCGTCAATAGTTTGACTGCCTGTGTAAAATGACTTGGGCTTTGCAGATAGCTTTCCGTGCCAAGGTTGGAAAAGGGTATCAGCTTCCTCATAGAGGGATAATCCCTGAAGAATTTGGAGTGGTAGGTGGCTTAGTTTGTGAAGACGGGTTTCCTTGTTATCTGGTTCCGCACTTTTCTATCATAATCGATTCTTAACATTTTTCGTTCTGTTCTTCTAGCCAAGATTTGGTAAGAAATAACGTCAGAAACCCAAAAAAAGAAAAAGAAAAAGAAAAACAAGAAATAACCTCTTTGGTTTCCATCATATGCTCACCTTAGCTTTTTATTTTGATCAATACAGATTGCTCGATATAAGGGACAAGGCAGGCTGGCTGAGCCAGGGTTTAAAAACCCACGATGGGTGGATGGTGAACTTGTGATTTTGGACGGAAAGGTCTCTTTGCTCTCTATTTGCTTTTTAATTGCTTTCCTTATGTTTCTCCCTACCCCTATCCCCTACCCCTACCCTCCCCCTCACCCTCACCCTCACCCTCACCCTCCCTGCTTTGAGGTTTGACAAAGCTTGTTTGGTCCAATCAATACCTGCAGCACATTAAATCAGGGCCTGTTGTGGGGTTTTTGTATTGGGCACCTGAGTATCATTTTTTGGTATTCTTCAATCGACTGAGGTTGCAGACATGAATTCTCCTCTGTTCGTAGAATTTTGGAGGTTGTTAAGAGCCCAAGATTTTGTTGCTATTGCTAGTAAGTTGCCTCTTTGCTTGCATTGTTCTTTTCATAAAATCACTCTGGGAAATAATAATCTTCATTTATTCGTCTTTTTTGTGTGTGGCAGTTTTAGGGGTTTTTCCCCAGCAGCCATTTACTACTGGTATAAGAAGCTCAATAGAGAGAGAGGGAGAGAGGAGAGAGAGAGAGAGAGAGAGAGCAATGGTGGGGACAAGATTATGAAGACTTTTGCAAGACGCCGATGAAAGTAGTAGTACTTACTGCCTTAGTTTGTTATAAATAGGCCTTCTTTGCAAACTAGATATCTAAGTACACTTTCTCACAATGCTCAGTATATTTATCTCTATCTCTTGTATCTCTGTATTGTTAAGTTAATGTCTGTTATTTTGTCATTGCTTTTGATGGCAAACTTAACCCCACCCCACCACACCCCCGTTTTTTGTGTGTGAATAGTGATTGGACTAGCCGTTAGGGTACGGTGGTTTGGTTTTTTTTCTGCATTTACTGAGTCATCTGCATTACAAGATGCAAACCACCGTTGTTTGTACAGAGAGAGTCAGAAGGGAGTAAAAACACATTTTGAATTTGTCAAATATTGGAAATAAAAGAGGTTGAAACTCTTCGTTTTTACGCTTTAATGGTGTGCATTTGGATTGTTGAAATAGAATAATTCAAGTGTGATCAAAATGTCTAATATTCTTGAATTGTTATTGATGTGTACTCCAAGCAATATGTAAGGGAATGAATATCAAGCATTTTATCATTTTTCTATTCAAAAATATGGTTACCAATATCCCCAAAGTAAAAAAAAAAAAAAAAAAAAAAAAAAAAAAAAGAAGAAGAAAAAGAAAGAACAAACAACAAACAAGAGATTGGGACTGTTGGGGCATCAAGAAGTTGCCCAAAACCCATGAAAAGAACTCAGAGCATGTAAACTTGGAAAATGGAGAAAGGTAATAAACCGGCGTCCTTGACGTTCGTTCATTAGAGCCATGAATGAATACATAAACTTATACACACACTAGAGGTGTCTGCAGCAACACTTAACTTGCAAAAAGGGGAATAGGGAATGATGCATCAAGTCTTAGCGACTGTTTCAGCTGGTGGTTGTTGTTGCTGCTGGAGTTGGTTTGAGAATGATTTCCACATTATCATGAACCCCTTGCAGCAATAGCTCACCGTCATAGGTAACAATCTTTCGTTTCTTTGCTGCCCTCAATGTCCCAACAAGTGCTTCAAATATGTTTGCACACTTGTCGTCGTGAAATAGCACACCAAAAGTTACCTGAAAGATTGCTAATAGTTGTCAAATAAGCCACACAGAAAGGTAATCAATCAACCTTCTCATTCATTCCCTTATACTAGATGACTGATTGATCTCATCCAACACATTAAGAACTTGTATGCCATAGGACATAAGCAGACAAAGTTAGGTTCTTGCAAGTAGCAGGCAATGATACAATACCAGTGATTCAAAATGCAAAAAATATTACGAATGAAGAGCAAGGCCTGTATTCCAACTAAACCATTTGGAGGACTTTAACAAGAGCAAGTTCACCAGTGTAGGAAGTTGCCATCTTAACACCAAGAAGACAGGAAAACTAGAAAAACAGAGTATACGAATTTTCCGGAAATCTGCTACTAATATTGAACAAGCTGGTCGAGATTCGCCCCCATGTCCACATGTACCACAAATATAGTCCCTAGAAGATGCTAACAAAAGCAAACAAACCACTTTCATCTTGTTCTTGAGTAATAATGCAAGTTTACTACACCTTGGTTGCAAGTACCTGATCTCAAAAGTACCTGATCTCAAGAAAATAACCAGAAGTTTTGAAATGTTTATAGCTACTATATAATATGCATTGCATCCCCCCCTACCCCCAAAGAAAAACTTAACATGGCTTCACCATTGCATACGAACAACAGGGGTTTTTCTTTGAACTGAAATATGATGAGCATAAAGATCAATAAACAATGTTTGACATCAATCCAATCATCATGTTTCTCAATTATTTGATCACACCGAATAATCACCACCATACTTCTCAAGATTTGTTAAAAATTAATCACATTCCTCCATCACATAAAATCCCAGCAAAATAAGGAAAAAGTAAAGGGTCAAAAACTTTCGGATTAAGATAACGAGATAATGCAAATATATAATGGCGCAACAGGGAATCAGGTAACTTGATATTGTTGCCGTCATCATTCATCAATCGGATCTATGCAGATCATAGTACTTTTAGCTTCTGCAACAGAATACGATTGGAATTGGAAAATAATAGGTATAAGAAATGAAAATGATTACCTTGTACGAGCCATCATCTTGGGGTTGGCCCAACCTCTTGATTTCCACTTTGAGTTTTTCAACTTCTTCTTCAACATTCATGGTTTTTTCTGTTCCTTTTTTGGTTTTGGGGAAGCAAACGGATCTGCTTTGGTTGGTCTGCTTTATCCGAATGCTTTCCCACTCAGAGATCTTAATTATTGTCAAGTTGCAGCCTTGGGGCATTTCATAAAGGCTAGACTCGATGGGGCGTGTGGCACATAAACGTATCACACATTCTATGGAAAAGATGGTATAGCCTGGGGGCCTAGCATCGAGAGTCCTTCTGTAGGCGTGTGGCAAAGTTATAGGCTAAGCATATTGTATGTGTCATTTCGTCGGGCACATAGTATGGCCATTGGGCTAGGCATCGTGTGTCTACCGATAGGGCACTTATGCAGGGCAAATATCATGGAACACTTACGTTGTACGCTACTATGTTGTGCGGATGGCATGGCTAGGGAACAAGAATCTTATGAGACGTCTAGTCGCTTCCCTTTCTGGAGCGAGGGGAACTAGTGCGAGTGCGACTGACGGACATGAGTGCCACACATGTCGCATTTATGGCCACGTGGGAGAGGGGTTGGGGATCATTGAACATCAGCCCACCGACGACACTTGACTGTGTTTGTGCCTAAACACATATGCCTTGTGTAGACACAACAGGGTCTTGCCTTGAGTTTGAACCCAAAACTTTGTTCAACATTCTTCCCTCGCCTTAACATTATAGTACACCAAGTTTGAGGTCATTTGGTTAAGGTTGACTTGGACGATTGCTGAGGCATTCTTGCCTTGTGCACAACGTGCGCACAATGGTATTTATGAGACATGTTAGTCGCTTGTCTAATGAAACATGACACTTGGCACAATAAACATGTAACGGGGATATAAAAGACGCCTAATTTTGTCACGATGATGTGCATTCATGCCCTCGACGGAGAACGCCTGGACACACGGTGGTGCCCAGGGCTTCCGAGTTTTGGCTCCATATAGATAAGCTTTGGTCACGAGGACTTTGTTTTTGGAGACCATATGATGAATAATGTTGATAAACACTATCTTGGTATTGTAATAAAAATGCTAAACACTTATATGTAGAGATGAAGGTAGTATACATTATTAGGGCACTATTATTGGCATCACAGTGAGTATGCTTTTAGGGCACCGCAGTAAATTCAACCTCTCCACAATCGAATTTATATACAAAACTCGACTCTAGAAAGATCGAAAATTCGACATCTGCAACGATTTGTTAAAGCGTGACACTATGATATCGGTGCCCATTATTTATTTATTATTTACTAGTAAAATGCACGTGTCTTGCACGTGTTTGGTTAAATTAATATTTTTCATATTTAATAAACAATAATTTAGTTTAATATTACACCTATATTGTTAATAATGTGTCTAATCTTTATAAAATAGAAATATTATAATAAATAATTATTATTGTTATAAAATGAGATCATACTTTTTTTTTTTTTGAGGAGGAAAAAATGATATCATACTTGATAGACTTGTTTTATTTCTCTTATTCATATGCATTAAATCACACTTTTCATTCACATTTATCATTTTTTTTAAAACTGAAAATCATTCTTTTGATTACAAAATCATGTATTCAGATGCTATAATAAAGATTTCTCTCATGTCTCTGTTATCTATAGATATTCTTCAAATTTCTACTAACCTAAATAAAATCATTAAAATAGCATGTGTCCAAAATGTCATGTGTTGTCCAAATACATTCATTTTTAAACTAACATTATTATAACTTCAAATCGTATTTGTTAAATAAATTTTGTCGGTCAAATTTATATTAGACATAAAGATGGCAAATTATTAGTTTCTATAACATGAGTATTTTTTTTTTTTTTTTTGAGGGGATAGGAGTATTATTGAGTTCTATTTTTTCTTTGTATGATCAATCAATTACAATGAGATGGAAAATTTTACATCTTAAACTTGATAATAATTGACGAAGATTCACTATATTGTTCATAGTAAAATAAATTATTTAATACATTTTTCAATTTGAAAATAATGAGAAATATTGTGTTATCAGTCATATGTTAAATCGAGAATTATTTTTTTGTTTTAATAATTATCAGTTATATTACATAATTAAAACATCATTTTATTTCTAGTTAAATAAGGGTCAATATATTTGGCCAAAATTGAGTTTCTTTAATTGCATGAATAAATTTTAATTGTTATACGGTAATTAATGCTAAACGAGTATAATAGTAATCTACTTCTTTTATACATAACTACAAGTGTTATTTGGACTGTGCAAGGCACAGTCTATGCCCATTCCAGAGAAGGGTTGGTGATAACAATAGGAACAAAAAACTCTGTGTAACACAAGCTACTGGCCAAACTAATTATATTAGTATGACATAAAATGAATTGCAGAAAAGCTTTTGTAATACAAATTATTGCATTATTAATTGATAATAGAAATCCAGGCCGGTGCTTTTATTTCATGTTACAAATCAAAAGATCATACATTTTATTGGAACCAACAGATTACAGAGTACTCACCTCTATTTTAAAATTCATGTAAAGTATTAAGAGAAGTAGCTTCTTCTCCTATTTCTCAACTGTTTTTTTCACCAAAGGATCATCCTGAATACCAAAAAAGAGCAAGGGCTACAACCTGCCATCGGAGTACCTTACATGTGACACAGATGCGTTACAAAAATTTATATAATTAATCAAATGGGTAAATCCGTGGGTCATGTTCACTTGCCATAGCCATTTCTGTACAAAGACATGTAGGACACATCACCTACAAGGTCGAAATACAGTGTAATGCAATTAACTCCAACGTTTAGGCAAGGAAAAAAATAGGGATAACATAGGTCGTCGTTAATGATTCATGTTTTCCTTAATTTTGTCTTTGGTGTTTAGAGTTAACACATTTGGTTCCTCTTCTTTGTAAATCAGTGTCTTTTTTTAGTCCATTGTGTAACGGTCGTGAGACAGTTCGGTTCCTATCTACCGTTGGTGTTAAAGGGAGAACTGCGAGGAGCCAACCCTAGTACGAGAGGACTGGGTTGGGCCAACCTATGGTGTACCGGTTGTTATGCCAATAGCAGCGCCGGGCAGCTAAGTTGGTATGGAAGAACTGCTGCGCCCATCTCTTCTCGAGAAAGAATGGGGCTATTTCTTTGCAAAATTGTGCTCAATTTCATATGTGGCAATTCCGCCAAGATCTCTTCGTTAGTTGGGGGAAGAATCCGCACGAATCGAATTTTTTGAGGAACATATCGAGAGACAATTGGATTTGGTTAGACTTGACGCGATACAAAAGACGACTTTTGAGAGTCCGCCGCCCCAACACCTAAGAATCCTCTCCCCAGCATGACGGCACTCCACCTTCGGGATAAGAGAGATGAGGACCTCATTCATACCCCCGGGAAAAAAAGACGTATCAAAAGCAGATTTAATAAACTGTGTCACCGAAGGGCCAACAATACTCCAGCAACGCTTGAAAAAAATGGGTGGAAGGCCGTCCGGACCCGCGGCTTTATACGTACCATAAGTCAAACGGGCGGATGAGAGACTCGACCTGTGGGAGAGGGATAGGAAAGAGTAAAGTGGCCGGTTAAGCAGCCAGTCCTAATCTAGGCACATACGCCGGTCGGTAACCGGACCGTGGGAGCATGGGGGGGTGGTATCTGCTTTTGACTGATAGAAAGCATCTCTGTCCCTCCTGACCGAAAAAAAATCACAATAAAAATTCTTGCCGGCGTCGGGCAATCCAGTGCCAAATCCGTGCAAACTCCTGAGGCGTCGGTCGGTCCTATAAACGGCGGCAGCGGCGCGAGGAGTTAAGACCGGACGTCTTTGCAACCTAGGGATCACCAGCGACTCTTTTCGCTCTATTAGAGATCGGGGCATAGCATAATTCTTCTTGGAGGAGGGTTGTTTGCCCGGCGACTGATCCTGCCATAATTGACTCCTACCTATAGCACCGGATGAAGAAAGGCGGGCCGCCGCTTGGGTTGGAAATGGCTCAGCCCACATGCATCATTTGATGAAAGCACTCCAGTCGCCTCCGATGATTGGTTTGTCAACCACACTTCCCTCCCTCAAAATAATGCTCCTCACCAACTTGGGAGAAGGACCCCTTGACCCGCAACAGATAGAGGAGGGTTTATTCAATCACATAGTTTGGGATACCTACATACCATGTGTTCTGACGATCAGGGCACGTATCATAGTAGCTCTTCCGGTGTATCTAGCTTGACGGAATGAAAAAGACATATATGGTAGAATCGTAACCGTTAAGGTGGAGAACGGAACCAAGAATTCTCTTTCTTCATCACCAATCGAATCACTGTTTCGTGTGGTTTGATTATTGACACATGGCACAACGGACTAAAACTATATTCATTTTACGTAAAAGAGGGACCAAATGTATCAAATGTAAATATCAAGGATAAAATTGTAAAACAAAATCGTGAAACATAAAGGACTCAATAGTGTTTATATCCTCAGGGAGATTCTAACTTTTCCAGATCCAGAACAGTTGGGGCATCTCTCAATTTTAGGAGGCGATAGAGGTTGATCCCCACCATTAGCTGTTGAAACTTGTTCTACAAGTATAAGAGTTCCTGGGCTCGATCAGCGTGCACCAGTAAGATATCCTGCATTCAAAATGTGTGTGTGTGTGTGTGTGTGTAGGTGGCTCGTGGAGATGGTAAACACTCAGTTTAAGAAAAATAGCAAGTAATTCTGATTGAGTGTAAGAATGTTTCATAACTATATTACCCGGACTACATAAAAAAAAGATGAATTCAATCTAATAGTGAAAAGTAAAAGAAAATCTAACCTGTGCCTAAACAGTACTTGCATCTTTTTTGCTCTTGCTGTTTCACATTGTTTATTTCAACTACCATCAAGGTTGAAATTACTCCAACAGCCCCACCCGAGAACGATGCCACAATTGGATCAACCTGACTACACATCCATAATTTCATCATATGCTCAATACAACAAAAGAATAAACAATGTGTAATCTATGTCCAGAATGCAACAACCAAGACATCTAAGAAATCTCGAGAAAATCCTTTAACAAATCCAAAAGACCGCAAATACTTTTCAAAGGGTTAGCCTAGCAGGTACTCGGGACATAAAGTATCACATAATCAACTTTCTCTTCACAAGTTCAACCAGCCCTACATTGTCATTTAATCCACATACATATGATCATAAGATGAAGATAGTTATATATGCATATACATGTGAGTGCGTGTCATTGTTTTTACTTTGGGTATACATTAATGCACATCAACTGTATTTTACACAATCGTTTCACATAATAAGAAAAAGTACACTAAATTAAAGGATGAGGGGTACACCGAAGAGAATAGCATAATAGCTCTAAAGGTATCTGAAATGATATTGGAATTTGAAACTACTAAATGAAATAAGTAAAAAAGGCTTGTGCATGGAAGCATCTCGCTGATGAGGAGCCGGGAAAGGTCCAACATTTTAGGTTAATGCCAAAAACTGGATAATGCATCATATGGTGCAGGAAATTTAACAACAGCAAAAACTGAATCAAAGTTGAAATGGACAAACCTCAATTACATAGGCAAATGCATGCTCTGTATAAAATCGGCATATGATGTGCCTCCCACACCCAACTTCAGCTTCAACTGGGATACACAAGGCATTGCACGGGAATTAAGAAAACTACGAAAGCATATCAAAACAGACAAACTTGATAAGCATTTGTTAGGTTAAGCAATAATAAAGTAAGGATGACGGAACATCTCAAGTTCGAAAGATCTGTGCATGTCATTTCCAAGTCTGAGGCAACTCGAAAGTTGCATTGAATAGACCAAGAAATAAAGGCAGACTTGAACAGTCATGTGTGTGTGCATAGATACATACATACATACATACATACATATACACACTTTGATCCCTCCGTACTAGTATCCCATATTTTTCAAAAATCTTGCACCCATATCCACGTATCCATACTTATGTATTCGTACACATGCAACCTAGCTTTCTATATCTATATGCACATGGAGCAAAACAGGCAGACCATACAATTAGGCTAGAACCTCGAGAATTCAAACATACTGCTCCCAACATTTGGGCTTTCCGGAACCAAGATAACTCATCATTGCGAACGGTTTGGATCTTTGACTGGAAACTCTCCTCTCAAGCTTAACACCTAACAAGATCTTCCCATTAAGGGCAACAAATTATTCTTGCCACCAAATGCAATGATTTTACAAAGAAGTAAAATTACAAAAATAAACGTACTTGACTGTATCCATTTCAACCAAGATTTCATTCATGAGACCGATTCTTTTGTCGGTTCGTTGCAGTTCTTCTTTTGACAATTTCTGCATCCTGCTTATTACTACTGTCTGTCATCATCAGAAGATTATAAAATTATTAAAACCAATGAAAAGGAAGAAAAAGGCATTACTTCTCAGAGGACTAAATTGCATAGTTAGCATTATAATCATGTAACTTGGAATTTGTTTGCAATTTTGCCATTCTCAGAGTGATGTTATTATGATAATAAAAAGAGGAATTACTACCTGAATTGGGAACATTAACGCAAGGATTAGTGCACCGATAAGTGAAGCAACACCTAACTGCTAGTAAAGAAGAACCAACGCGATAATGATACGGAAAGGAGCCGACCATAACGTGTGGAGTGATTGGCATATTTGCCGTTGACATATAGATGAAACAATGGTCACTAACAGCGAAGAAAACGCCATGAAAATGGCTCATGTACAATGAAACATATGATAGAAAAAGGATCAATAAAAACAAAAACAAAAACCTGAAGTGATTTAGCATCGGTTGTCATCAAATTGGTAATCATCCCTGATGCGAATTTCTTCCTGACTTTCATGGGTTAGCCTCAAAGATTTCTGAAAAACAGCAGCTATTAGTGTATTAGTGTATATTTATTATTATTCTTGTAATTACCTTTCATTGTATTCGTTACATATACATAGAGGTAGGCTCGGCTCGATTCATTGTACTTTGTATATATACTGTGCAACATCAATTGTGAATAATCAATCATATTTTCCACATCTGTTATGGTATCAGAGCCCTAGTTTTTCTTCTTGCATTGCTCTCCATCGGCACCCCCTTACCGCCGCCGATCCCTTCTCCTTCCTTCCACCAACGCCGCCCCTCCCCTCCTCTCCTCCTCGTCTCTATCCCCCCTATTCTCCCAATCCCTTTTTATTCTTTTTCTGCTATCAAACCAGTCGGCAGCCCCCCCCCCCCTTCCTCCTCCACCATGGCCGACTCTCCCACTGTATTTAATTCCGCCACCCAAACCCCCATTAAATTGGATGGCACAAACTATAGTATATGGCAACTCCAAATCGAATCTCTTCTCATTGGTTATGGTCTCATTGGCCATATTGATGGAACCACCGCCGCTCCCTCCAAAAACGTTCGTGGCAATGATGGCGCCACCAAACCCAATCCCGATTATGAAAAGTGGCTGCGCCAGGACAAGCTCATACTCCATATGCTCATTGCTTCGTGCTCACAGCACGTGGTTATCTTTTTACGATCAGCCACCACCTCTCAGGATGCCTGGGACATTTTACAGAAAACTTACGCAAAGGCATCTCGTGGCAGAATCAGCTCGGTACGTGAAACCTTAAAATCTATCAAGAAAGGTAATCAATCTGTCTCTGAATTTTTGTGTGCAATCAAGCACAAGGCGGATGAATTAGCACTACTTGATAAGCCTCTTGATAATGATGAATTGATGGAAATTATTTTTGACAATATTGGGGATGAATATAAGGACATTGCTAGTGCTATTAAGGCTCGAGACAATCCGATTACCTTCGAAGAACTACATGAAAAGCTGCTAAATTTTAAGGTTCCTAGCTCTAAAACATCCCAACTCTCTCCCTTCGGCATTGCCACTGCCAATGCAGCCCAGTTTCAGCGTCCCCCCTCCCCATGCATGCTGGCGGCTCTCAGAGCCGCCACCCCGACCACGGCCCTACTCCCAGCCCTACAACCAGCAGCCCGTCCCACTCTCCAGCAGCCTCTCCAACCCAACTACCAACCCCCCATCTACAACCCATACAACCCACAACAAACCCCTCGTCCGTATGGTGGAAAATGTCAATACTGTCAAGCTCCGGGTCACTCGGCCAAGTTCTGTCCTACTCTTCAAGGCCTCCTACAGCAGCTCCCCCCCACGGCTAGATCTCAATACCGAGCACAAGCTCATGTAGCTGAAGCCCCTGGTTCGTCTCTTACTGCCCCCGAATCCACTACTGATCCCTGGCTCATGGATAGTGGCGCAAATCACCACATCACCAACGACTTACAAACCCTCTCCCTTCACTCACCATACTTGGGCGTTGATGATGTCATGGTTGGTGACGGCACTGGTCACAATATCACGCATACTGGTTCCACCTCTCTTCCCTTATCTTTGTCAAACTCGCTTCTTTTAAATGATGTGTTGTGTGTTTCAAATATGTCTCGTAAATTGCTATCTATTTCCCAGCTTTGTAAATCTCATAATGTGTCTGTTGAATTCTTACCCACTGAGTTTCTTGTGAAGGATATCCCGACAAGGACTACTATCTTCCGTGGTCCGGTCAAGAATGGCCTCTATGAATGGCCCTCCCAGCCCATTCTTGCTTTTGCTTCCAATAAAGCCAACACATCCGTCTGGCATCATCGTTTGGGGCATCCTGCCTCTGTTATTTTTAATAAGATTATTAGTCAGCATGGGTTGGAGACAACCTCTTCTACTGTTTCTCATTGTACTGCTTGTTTAGAAAATAAAAGTCATAAACTTCCATTTACTGTTTCTACTTTATCCTCTTCCCGTCCTCTTGAAGTGTTGTTCACTGATCTTTGGACCTCCCCTGTTTTGTCAAACGATGGATACAAGTATTATTTTATTTTGGTTGATCATTTCACTCGTTACATATGGTTTTATCCCCTTACTCGTAAGTCTGATGTTGCTACTGTATTCCCTCATTTTCGTGCTCTCGTTGAAAAATTCTTTGGCCACCCCATTAAAGTTCTCTATTCCGATAATGGTGGTGAGTTCATTGGTATGCGTGATTATTTGGCCACGGATGGCATTTCCTTTTACACAACACCACCACACACACCTGAACATAACGGCATCTCTGAGCGTCGTCATATGCACATTGTTGAGACTGGTCTTGCCCTGCTCACCCATGCCTCCCTCCCTGCAACTTTCTGGCCCTATGCCTTTGCTACTGCTGTTTACCTCATCAACCGAATGTCCACTCCTGTTCTCCACATGACATCCCCCTATATGTCCATCTTCCGTTCTGCTCCTAACTACCAGAAACTCCGCGTCTTTGGCTGTCTCTGTTATCCCTGGCTTCGCCCTTACACTGATCATAAGCTGCAATCTCGGTCCAAGCCATGCATATTTCTTGGGTATGCACTAAATCAGCATGCTTACTATTGCCTTGATCCCACGACCTCCCGCTTATATGTTTCTCGCCATGTTAAGTTTGTCGAAACTGTTTTTCCCGGCTTCCCCCCTTCCCCCACCAGTTCCTACACACCCCCTGTTATCTCTGACTGGTTACCCACACCTCCACCTGTCTCCGCCTCCATCCCGTCTTCTCCTTCTCCACCGTCCTCCCCTCCAGCCTCACCTCCTTCTACTCCACCGTCCCCACCTCCAACCTCACCTCCTTCTAATCCACCGTCCCCACCGTCCCCACCCTTAGCTTCTCCATCTTCTCCACCTCCTCCTCCTCCCCCTCCGTCTCATGCCATGCGTACTCGATCTCAAAATAACATTCATAAACCAGTCCAGAAGCTAAATCTTCACGCTCACACTTCCCCCTCCTCTATATCTGAACCCACCTCTGTTGCTCAAGCCTTAAAAATCCCCCAATGGAAAACTGCAATGCAGGAAGAATACGATGCTTTGATCCGCAATAACACTTGGGATTTGGTTCCCTATGATCCCTCCTTAAACATTATTGGCACCAAATGGATTTTCCGTCTGAAGCACAAGTCTGATGGCTCAATTGATAGATACAAGGCCCGTTTAGTTGCTAAAGGCTTTGCCCAACGACCGGGCATTGATTATTATGAAACCTTCAATCCGGTTGTCAAACCCACCACTATCCGGGTTGTTCTTTCCCTTGCTCTAACGCAGGGGTGGTCACTACGTCAGTTGGATATTAACAATGCTTTCCTGCAGGGTGACTTAAAGGAAGCGGTCTATCTTGCTCAACCTGCTGGGTTTGTTGATTCCTCTAATCCGACTCATGTTTGCAGGCTTAACAAGGCAATCTATGGTCTTAAGAAAGCCCCCCGGGCTTGGTATGATGCACTCAAAAATTTTCTTATTGCATGTCACTTTCGGCACTCCCAGGCTGACACTTCCTTGTTTGTCTATAACAGTGGTGGTTTACTCATTTATGTTTTAGTCTATGTCGACGATATCATTATTACAGGAAATGACTCAGATGCTTTGGAAAAGTTTATTCACCGACTGGGCTCGAAATTTGCTCTCAAGGACCTTGGGCAATTGTCTTATTTTTTGGGCATTGAGGTCACTCCTAATGTGGCTGGCTTGGTCTTGTCTCAGGAGCGCTATCTGACGGATCTTCTTCACAGGTTAAATTTTCTTGCAGCGAATCCCACGCCTACGCCTCTTCCAACTGATATTTCTGGTCTAAAGGCCACGGCTGGGGTCCCTCTCCCTGATCCTACTGAGTTTCGTATGGTTGTTGGCAGTCTCCAGTACCTCGTCTACACCCGTCCTGATATAGCCTTTGCAGTGAACAAACTTTCTCAATTCATGCACTCACCTACTGATGTTCACTGGACTCACGTCAAGCGCTTACTTCGCTATCTTGTCGGGACTACCGCTATGGCCTTGGTTGTATCGTGACTCCCCCCTTATTTTACATGCTTTTTCCGATGCTGATTGGGGTGGTAACGATAATTTTTCCTCGACCAGCGCGCATATCATTTATCTTGGCAAGAATGCTGTGTCTTGGAGCTCCAAGAAACAAACCACTATTGCCCGTTCCACCACCGGTCGAATATATAAGCGATTTGCAAAGCGGCCCACCACCGCGAGATCATTTGGCTTAATTTTCTCCTTCGGGATTTACAGGTCCCCCCTTCTTCCCCTCCGGTGATCTATTGCGATAATTTAGGTACGATACAGTTTTGTCATAATCCGGTTTTTCATTCTCGTATGAAGCACGTAGCCATTGACTATCACTTTATTCGGGACAACGTTCAACAAGGCTTACTACGTGTCTCTCATGTCAATGCTAGAGATCAACTCGCCGACTGTCTCACCAAGTCTCTCCCCAAGGTCGATTTCCTTCACCAACGTGACAAGTTGGGTCTCGTCCCTCGTCCAACTTGAGGGGTGGTATTAGTGTATTAATGTATATTTATTATTATTCTTGTAATTACCTTTCATTGTATTCGTTACATATACATAGAGGTAGGGTCGGCTCGATTCATTGTACTTTGTATATATACTGTGCAACATCAATTGTGAATAATCAATCATATTTTCCACATCTGTTAGCAGCAACCTACCATTATGTCCAAATGTCCAACATTCCAAATTAAGAAAAGGAGAAACACAAATATAGCAATATTATGTTCAAGTTATTAAACCATTACAGTCACATCGTGGCATGCAACAACGCCGGTAACAACAATTAGTCATAGTAGAGGAACAAGTTCATACAAAGAATGCATTATCAGGGTTGATCTCAGGCGAAATCCAATTCGCATTACGTTCTGAAAATACTGTGCTTCAAATAGAACTCCAAAAACCTAAACCAATTCCCGCAAAATACGTTATAAACACATGACACAATAATCCATGAATAAGCATGGTAAAGAAAATTCAGTTTTTTAGTGCACAACCAAAACATGGACAGAACGTAATAGAACAGAAATCACAAGTTTAAAGCTCCACAGACATACATTACATGATGAAAAGTGAGAAAGCCAGAAACAGGAAAAGCTGGGGTCAAACTATACGACTCCAACAAAGATCGAGAATGCATAGATATAACTAATCCAAGCAGGATCTCCTGATTGGATACACTGCAGAAACCGGAAAAAGAAAAACATGAGAAAGGTGCGACAACGGAACAGATTCAAGAAAAATCAAAACAAAATGCACAAAGTAATAACTGATTATTATACTTAAATATTTCCTAAATCTAAAATCTTATTGATAAGTAAAGTAGCTAATGCTCGTGACGTAAAATTACTTTAATAATCGACATCTGCAGTTCAAGAACTATAAACAAAATAGCAAGAATTTATTATTTAACCAGATTATGTTGGACAGCAATCAGAACTACAAAACAACAGATAAAACATGAATGATTTGAATAATAACTGCCTATTTCATTAGTAGAATGTAAAAGATTTTCAAGCATGACACGTGTTTCTGACCTTTAGGAGATGATTCAGTACCATTGGCCCTACGAACTGCGACAAGTCATTGCCAGTCTGCATGGAGTTCAGTGAGCAAGAACAGTTATTAATGATTCCAAGCTTGAGACATTGTACCCACTTGGCCTCCTATTTCAACATATATTTTCGATATTGACAAATATAGTCACTAAAAATATTAGTTCAATCCATAAAATATTCTTAATAGCCCACCCCAAAGTTCAAATCATTAGCCCACCCAAAGTTCAAATCATGGCTCCGTCCTTGTGCACTTGCAATAGTTCGTTATTTTATGTAAACTATTTGAAATGGAAACACGAAACAAAAGATTGTACATGTAATAATGGAAATCGATGATTGACTCTCTATAGCGTCACTTATTCTCAAAATAAAGTACAATTTGTCACATGTGAAACGGCCTCGTGGATAGAATATTATATCACGTAATTACCTTCCAAAAGCCTCCCCACCAAAAACTGCAAAGAAAGAAAACTTCCATGAGATGTTTATACATTGATACATCCGTAAGTGCAACACAGAAAACCACTTCTGGCTAATAGTTTGTAAACTTTATAAGATAACAAGAAGAAAATGTATAAGGAAAAAATCTCTATGTACCGTCCACCAAGAGCACTATTTAGGGATTCTGACCGCTAAAAATGAGTAAGGAAAGTGTGGGAATATATTTTTATGTTCCCACTGATATCTAATCGATAACGAACGTGAATAGGTTTTTTAGGTCCAATTCCATCAATTTTTGTTGAGGCAATTCTTACTTGTTTATCGGGAATTCTTGTTTGAGGTCATCACATGTTTACTGTGGGCTTAGACATTGATACTCATGCCTACTTCACCGTAGCTACCACGGCAGTGATCCGTCGCGTGCAACCCATTGTTTAGAGAAAACCATAATGATCTCTGAAGAAGAAGCAGTAAATGTGCTTTAAGACACACTTTAACAAGAGCTTCAAGATGGACACCATATATGAATGTTAAATAGGAATATATAACAGAATTCTACCAAACAAGTTACAAACAAGCTCATAAACAAAGGAGATCTTGACTTGCATCCATCGAATGAATGAAAAACATGTGGTATTAAACAAGCTCATAAATAAAGCACGCTACCACAAACGTAGAAAAATCCGGTCACGTGTTGTGTTTCGATTGGATTTAAGTGGATCCATCATTGAGGGCACTTCACAGTAGAGTTCTACCCATTGGGAGATACAATAGCATGGGGAAGCAATAACATTTGAGAAAAGACAGTGAAATTACCATTCTGGTCTTCAGGTTCGATTTCATTCATCATGTTAGGACAGTCATCATCTTCTCCATTGCCTTGTCCAATTGCAGGAGGCAATTTTCTTTGAAGCTCTTCAACAATAGGTATAACATTGTCATCCAATGGGTCCCGAAGCAATACCTACCCTCAAACATCAATTTCAATTTTCCATATACTAAACTTTGAGTTCAAACACCAGAAACAAACATTCTCACTAACTCAAGCCCAAAAGTACAGTTAAAGGAAGTGAAACTCTACTTCAGAAAGAGTACTTAATACAGATTCTTCAAAAAAATAACTGAAAAACACGAGATTTTACAGTGTTATTACTGATGTTGGTAGAACACAGAAAAAACGCGAGTGTTTTTCAATTGTTTTGGGAGGTCCGTATCCATAATAAGCACTCTACGCAATAGAATTTCCCTAAAAAAATGACTTGTTCCAAGTAATTACTTCTTCAGTGGTTATAATTGCTTTGATGTGCTGAAATAAAAATTCCAAAATTGAAGATTCGTCAAAGATAACTCATAAAGCTGGGAAAAGAAAGAATCATTGCTAAAATTAGCAATCTACCTCCAAATTAAGAACAATAGCCTTGTCTCTAGCAAGAATTGTAGAAGGATAAGACAACATGGGATCGAGAATTCGAAGATCCCTAGCATTAATCGGAACTCTTCCCATAATAGCATACTTATCCAAATACGGAGGTAACTGGAGAAGAAGACGGTGAGCTCTCCTTTTTTATGGATGAAATGGTAATCTGAAGAAAGAGAAAAGACGTGTAAGCTAAAGCAAAGGCATGAGGCGGTGAATGCAGTAAACAATAACGCGTGTACCTAGAGGAATAGTGATAACCACGTAGCATTGCTATAAATATAACTGATGGCATGAATACGATGTCGTTTGAGTATGGTGACAAAAGAAGTGGTCGTAATCACCAATTCTCCAAAGTTTCTAATATAACTAACTACTATTCCTGGAAAAAAAAACACTATATTAATACTATACGATAAATAAGAATTATACACATGTAAATAAACCTCATTCAAAAGAAGAAAAACCGGAGAAAATTAAGATTAACAAAATAAACCGAGTATAGGAAGTCGTGGAAGACATAAACGAAATAATTTTAAAGTTAATATAAAGTACGAACAACATAATTTTTTTATACACGATACGCATGTTCAAGTTAAAAAGATGAATAAGAAACAAAGCCGATTAAAACTTAATATCAGCTCAAAAGCTTCATACCACAAAAGTTGTATCTGATTCACAAACGAATTCAATATATTACAATCTCCCAAAATCTATCAATATCTTGTGAAAAAGGCCGGCACACAAAATATATAGATATAAATATCCACCCAACAAAATCGATGACTCCCCAAAAAACTGACATAGACACAGAATATAAAATGATAAATTGGTCCAGAAGGACAAATTTCAAAATCAGAGATTAGTAAGGACAAATTGCTAATATAGTGACAAAAATGCCCTTTTATAATTTTAATAGTAATAATATGAGGAAGAAAGTAAGAATAACCCATAAAATATCGTAACATCCAATGAAAATATAAGTAATGACTTAAAAGCAGGTAGTCTGACCTCGAAAAAAATCAGAATACCCAATGAAAAAAAAGTAATGACTTAAAAACAAGTAATAATGATCTTAAAACAAGTAATAATGACCGTAAAATATAGTAACATCCAATAAACAAGTCGTAACAGTCCCGTAAAATGTCGTAACATCCTAAAAACAAGTAGTAACAGCTCGTAAAATTAATTGTAATGGCCTATAAACAAGTAGTAACAGCCCGTAAAATTAATATAGTACATCAAAAATTGTAGTAACGTTACAAAATTAATAGTAACAACCGTAAACCCTAAACTTTTTCAAAAAAAAAAAAAAAAGAACAGCCTGCTTCTCTTCTCCAAATACAGCCTGAGCTCGAATCCCTTGAACGATTCTTGAATCATCTCCTTGAATCAACAAATAATTGAACATAAATGGAATCAACAAATAAGAATAGAAATGAGCACCGGCGGCAGCAGCAGTAGAAAGGATTCCGACCACCACCAATCATCACCACCAATCGATTCTGGCCCCAGGACGATTCTGGGGCAAAGCTTCCATGGCCCCAATCACCACGCCGCCGCCGCCGCCGCACTCTCTCTACCGCCCCAGGCCTCCACTCTCTCCGGTCTCCTCCCGTTTCTCCTTATCGTCCGGCAAGACTCCTCGTTGCTCAAAATTGCGTATCTGTTCTTACCAAAAAGCAGATTAGTCACGAGGTCAAGAGAAGGGGACAAGGAGGCATAAAATCTGCAAACGATTTGCAGAGAAACAGTGGGGTAATTTAGTGCAGCATCCGGTATTGATTGCAATCGGATTTTTAAGAGGATGTTTCATAGGTTTTTAGAAGAAGAAGAAGAATGAGCCCGGCCCGAATTAGGGAAAGAGATAAGAATTAGAAAAAGGGTATATTAGTAAGTTTATGTATGTTTTGTCCTGATTAATTAGCAATGTCCTTGCATCCTGATTTCTGTATTAATTTGTCCTTCCCGACAAAAACCTATATAAAATATATACGCAAATCAGAACTAAAACTCCAAAAAAAACCACACACACACACACACAATTTATTAAATCAATCGAGAATATATAAAAAACCGATGACAAAGGAAACGAAAAACACACATGTGCATATCAAAAAAGCGAAGGCAAAAAAGAAACAATAAATACATAGCACAATTTGTTAAATCAATCGAGAATATATAAAAAAACCGATGACAAAGGAAACGATGAAACGAAAAACTCGGTGAAACGAAAAACACACGCATGCATAAAAAATACACACGGGAAAGAGAATATATAAAAAATCGATGAAAAAGGAAACGATGAAACGAATAACACACACATGCATAAAAAAACGAAGGTAAAAAAGGAACAATAAATACGTAGCACAATTTGTTAAATCAATCGAGAATATATAAAAAAACTAATGACAAAGAAAACGATGAAACGAAAACTCGGTGAAACGAAAAACACACACGTGCATAAAAAACACACATGTGCTAATATAGGAAAAGCAAATCAAAAAAAAGGGAAAAGTGATAAAAATATATAAAAAAAAAAAAAAGCCAAGAAAAAGAAAGGGGGTGTCACGTGTCATCTTCCCCCTTCTCCCCCCTTGTCTTTGTATATAGTAGTAGGGATATAAGATTTTGTTATATGTTACGATGGTAAATTTGAATTGTATTTTGGATAAGGATGAATAATGATCTATATCTATATCTATATCTATATATATTTAAAAGGGTAATTTAACCCGATTACCCATAAATTGCCCACAAAACCCGTTTCGGACCAAACTTAAACCCGCAAATCTTTATTTTTAGATATCTAACAACTTTCATATCCTATCGGCTTGAAATCTAACTCATCATTATCTTCAAATCTTCTCAAACCTACCTTGCTTGAAATCAGGTAACAACTTTACCAATAGTATCCCATAAACTCCTTCAAAATCTCCTCGCAGATGTCATCTCTGAAATCTCCCCAACTTCCTCCATATTTCCTCCATCTCCATATTTCATTTACAATTTCAATTCAAACATCACGGGAATGTTTTTTATGATTTTTTATATCATTTTTAGTAACAATGATGATGTTCATTCATATGATGATTCTACGGCCAATGGGTAGAAGATGCTCAAAAGTAACCGGCCGATTGAAAAATTCTTTCACAAACCATCATTTTGTCTCTTCATTCATTGTGTTAACGTATTTTTTTCGGTAGCAGTGATTCGGAATCGGAAACATCATTTTGTCTCTTCATTCATTGTGTTAACATCTTTTTTTTCGGTAGCAGTGATTCGGAATCGGAATATAATCACGTTCAGAGTTGATGTTTTAACCTCTAATTAATTTGTTGCTCTCTTCAATTTTTTTTTTCACATATTTCAATTTTGTTGACTAGAAATTACAAACATACAAGAGTGCTTCCCGATTTGTGAGCCTTATGGTAGTCTTCAAGTTTTTTTATTTCTTTCCCCGCAAATACTTTACTTTATCTCCCAATAGTGATTTAGATAAGTGTGTGTTTTTTTTTTTGTGTTTTGTTTGAATGATCGAGTTCTTCTCAATATTTGGTCTGGAATTAGAAATCCGCATGTAAAAACATTACGCCTTGATGTGTATGATTTGCTATGTATATCATCAGGTAACATTTTATTCATTTTTGTATTCCTTTTTTTTTGAGAAAATTTTCGTATTCATTTTCATATGTCCCAGTTGGTTTCATTTTTTTTCTTCATATTTTGAATGTACAAATACTCGTTGCAGTATTTTTGCCTTCTCATGAGTCGCCAAAGGAGAGAGTGAGAAAAAAAATGGTGGAAATGGATACCAAATTCTTGCGTTGGTTTCGTGCTCGGTCAGGACGGGAAGAAAAGCTTAAGTTGGTATGACCTGGTCGGTTTCGAATGGTCGGCGCCGGTGCATTTGTGACATCCGGCACTACTAGCCGAATTAAACTACGCGGAGCCATCTATTATACTACACTTTCTTACGCCATTGTTGGGTTCTCTGCTTTACTCTCTCTCTTTTTTGCTATACAGAGTTCGCCGTCGATATGCCCGTCGCCGGCGGTGCATTCAGTTACATCCGCGTCCCTTTCGGTACGTTACGCGAATGAATCATGACATATTAATGCATCATACACTTTTTCCGTTACAAGCGGGTTGTATGTTATTATTGATGAAAATCCAAAATCAAATCTTTTTTATGTGAGTTTTTAGCATTTTTTTTTTATCATTGATTATGTGTTCTCAAATGCGGCGGCGGCGACTAGATGTTTCACAATGTATTTTGCCTCCGCCATTGGAGTACCCGCTGAAACAAAATTGAGAATGACCATACACGCTCTTCTCAATGGTTTCAACGAAATTGATTTCATAGCTATATTCATTGTCTTAATGCTCTGTTCATAGAAGGTTGATTTCAAATTTCCTCTTTTCAAAATTGTAAGCCACATTGTTCAAAAACCAAATTAAGGTTATAAAAAACTGAATAACCAATCATCATATCGGTCCCTAGGCCCCATTGCTGGAAAGACTCGGCTTTAAAATCGTACGTGGAGCTTCCGCCTCATACAGATCCTCTAAGGATGGAGGTAGGCCCAGCCCAGGCTTGTGCGGTTAAGGTTTTTGTACACGATCTCCATTTCAACTAGTAGTCCTAGTAAAAAAAACCCCTCATCCACCCCGCTATGTGGTAGAGTGTTAATCTCCCCCACTTCTTCGCAGAAGCACCTATTTTTCTTCTTATTATCTTCAGGAAAGAGACTCCGAAATAAGCATTCCAGGTCTCAGAACAGGGCTTGACTGAAAAAGTAAAGTAGTTGTCCCTGGCGGAAGCATGAAGGAAGAATATAAAAGTACTAAATAGATTAAAAATTCTCGTATACAACAAAAAAAAATCAAGGAAGAAAGAATGAGCTCCTATTAACAATAACAACGATTTTTTTCTTTATTAATTCATTATACGATTATCCAAGTTATCTACTCAACTCATGGAAGCGATTAGGCAATGATTGATAGATTCATTAAGTTCCTTTTTCGGGTTTTTTTTTAACATAACAGAAAAGAAAGGACGTAGTGTGTGGTCAAGAAGCATCAACCTCGAATAATCAATGGAAAAGGGGCTAAGACCAACTTAAAGATCTTATTTACTATATGATATTAGGAAAAAAAAGAACAAGAAGAAAAGAAGATTCGGAGTCTGCCCTCCTGACGACCCTAGTGCCATCGCCACCAGGGTGAGTTTCTCTTCCTAAATTTTTTGCATCTGTTGTTGCTGGTGCGTCTTCTACTGCTTCTCCGAATGTTGATCTTCCTGATTTTGGTTCACTTTCCACTTACAAAGGGGAGCCAGCGCTGGTTCTCTCTCGGAAGGAATTGCAGATTCTCTCAGAGCTGTTTAAAAATTATCTCGTTGGACGTTTTACCTATGGTAGACCGTCAATGGAAGAAAAAAGGAAATTCATTGTATCTTTAGGTCTAAAGGGAGAGTGCCCGATTGGCCGTGGGAGAGTGCCCATTGAACGACTCTCATTTTTGTGACAGTACGAGAGAAATCTCAACGTTGAACATGGTGTTGACGGCACTGCACATTGTGTTTGTGATCGTGGTGGGATTTGTTAAAAGGGATCCAAAGAATTTTACAGAGCCAAGGAACCCGAAGAATGCAGGTGGGTTTTTCCCGTATGGAGCATCAAGGGTGTTTAATGGGGCGGCGCTGGTGTATCTGAGCTACATCGGATAGATGCGGTGTCGACAATGGCGGATACAATATAAGGTCCAATATTATAAAATTTTGATATATTAGGGCCAGTATGTTATCAAAAGTGATTAATTGCTTAAGGTTCGGTGTGTTAAAATAATAATTTAAGGGCCAAAATGTTGAGATCATGAAAGTGTCTTTTGCCCTTTTTTTAAATCGTTGTAACCCCGTCACGAATTGCATTTCAGATTCACAATCTTTACCATGGTATTTTAAGATTTTTCATTTTTAGAGCACCTTGATTATATAGTATTATTTGATTCAAGATTGTGGTCATACAATTTGATCTATTATGATAAAATGAAGTGTTGAAATTGAATCAGACAGCTTGGTGAAGAGTGGCAGATGGAATGTCTATGTTTCAGCAACATATGTTTCCTTGGTTCCTTCGCGATCGATTACTTCCTCATCACAATGATTTATTTATTTGCTTCAACCTCACCATTATTAGTAACCCTAACTTCACACACGATTTGTCCAGATGGATTTTTTTCTTTCTTTCATACTAATTGGATTCGTTTCTTGATGGTAGAAGTTACTCATATCTTGGTCGAAGTTACTCCCTTGCTGTTGAAATTTGATGCCTCGTAAATTCCGAAAGATGATTGCGGCATTCAAACATTAATACTTTTTGGCTTTTGATTATGTTATCTTTGAAGTAAACGAAGTGTATTTTGATTTTTTTAAGAGGGTACATTTCATGACCATGTGTATTTAATCCATAGAGTTTGTGTACCCTAACAACAATTTTTGTGTGTGGTTTTAGGCATCGACATTTACCACAAAGATCTTTAATAAATGTTACTATTTGATAGCCTTTAATTTTTTATTATTTTTGACAATCGATAGCCTATTAATTGATAGGCTGCAATAAGTTTCTAACAATTTCTCTTTACAATTAAAAGTACAAGTAAGTTGAATGATAAAGGTTTGTATGTTCAACTGCCGAATGTTTACGTTCTCTTTAACCTTAAACACATAAAATCATTTGGTTTTAGTGTGGTTATTCAAAAGTTGTATGCTTGCATTATTTATATATATTTTTTAATTTTATGCTACACCGTGCATCGCACGGGTTTAAAACTAGTATTTATATATTTTAATATGCAAATAAGCTTAAACTATAAATTGTAATAAATAATTATAATTTCTTACTTATATATGAACTTAATATTTTCTGATAAAATAAATATAAAAAACAAACTTATATATCTACCATATATATGTAACATGAATTAATTTATGGATAATGTAGATTTTATTTGACAAATATGACAACTTCATAAAAGTTTGGCATTTAGGACAATCTACTAAATGCTATTACAATTTGAACACCACTGATGAGTAATATAATTCAAGTCGTCCTCTCTCTCAAAACAAAAACCCCTAAATCACGGCTTATCAATTAATGCTAGTAATTCATTTTTTTATCAATCTTTTATGGGAAGAAACTAAATTTGAAACCCAGTTGATTCTACCCATCAAATCCATTCCAATCGGATTCTTTGAATGAAATCGTTCAAGTAATGCCTTTGGTATTTGGTTTGCAGAAGAACACACCATCATAAAAATTAGTACTGAACCTAACATATAACTGACTACTCACGTATTTGTTGTTTTAAAGCATTGTGTACATAATTTACATTCTATGCAAGGTTCACTAATGGATTTGAGTTTTATTCTAAACCTAGTTCTCGGCGTGATTCTGCAGTAACCGTGTGTTTATGTGTATCTTCAATCATGAGATATCATAAATGAGTCTCCAATTAACTTATATTATAATTATTATGACATGCCATGCTTATTTACAACTTTGGTATGTTTAAAATTTAATATTCATCCAATTTTAATGAAACAATTAAAGAAACTTTAAATTTACCTTATCTATATCTATATTCTATATCCTTACTTACTTATACAAAGACAATGGACACTTGCCCCTATGCCGACCGACATGTGGTTTTTTTTTTTCCCTACTTATTCTTTAAATAAGTCACAATTTTTTTTTACTAGACCATACATATATCCTATCTTATCTCGTACAACACGGGTCATTATTACTTATTCTTTAAATAAGTCACAAATTTTTTTTACTAGATCATACATATATCCTATCTTATCTCGTTCAACACGGGTCATTATTTTTTTTTTCCTCCATATTTTGCCTTTCATTTCTGTGTTTTAAATAGTTTCCTGTTTTTTTCTTTATGTTTATTAAATGGTTTAGGTAAAATGATTTAAATATTTATTTGATTCGGTTGCCGTCCGGAAAAAAAAATAAATTAACTGTACCAAACGGCAACCGAAAAAAATAAAATTAACCGTACCAAACCAAATTCTTATGGTTCTATTTGTGTTTTTTTTTTTCCCAATTTTTTTTTAATAGATCATATATATATCTTACCTTATCTTGTTCGACACGCGTCTTTCTTTTTATATTTTATTTCATCTTTTGCCTTCCGTTTCTTTTTTTAAAATACTTTCCCGTTTTTTCCTTTACGTTTATTTAGATGGTTTAGATATTTATTTGCTTCGGTTGTCAACCGGAAATAATTAAACTAACCGTGCCAAACCAAATTGTTCTGGTTCAATTTAGTTTTTGGATTATCTGTATCCGTATCCATCCCTACTTTTAGTGTTGCCCTTGGAAACTTCTATTGTCTTGTACACATAGAGATTATTTATGATTTTATTATTTCTCGTCGCTCTAATATATGTTGTTTTGTGATATTTGATATTATATAGTGTTAGGGTATCATCACATTGATAATTTTTATTTTTTGAACCACATGGACCAAAACTCAACTGAAAAAAAAATAAACTAACCGTACTGGGCCAAATTACTTCAGTTCGATTCGGTTTTCGGATTGTTCGTATCTATATACACTTCTACTTTTAGTCTTGCCTTGATAAACTTTTATTTCTTGTACACATAAAGATTATTTACGGCTTTACTATTTTTCGCTTTATCGATCCTAATATATGTTGTTTTATGATATTTGATATTAGATATTATTAAGGTATCATCATTCGGGTATCATCACAATGATATTTTTTTTGGTCTATCTCATATATCTATTATTTATTATTGTGTGATAATTCTTACTATGTGTCACATTTCATACAAAATTAATAAATAAAGTAGCAAAAAAATTACAAATTTTAATATATCATACCGTTGAAATATATTTTACTAGGTAGGGGAAGAGGGGGGGGGGTTTGAGGTTATAGGTGTAAAACGTTTTACCCCATTTTCAGTTTTTAATCGTCGACACTTTCAATGCTCCCACCCAACACCACCTACCCTCTCATCTTCTTTGCCCCTCAAACAGTGATACCTCCCTACCCAACTTTCTCTGCCACCGCTAGCCGATTCATCACCTGCCCCAACCACCTCCTTTCCAATCTCACCTTTCTAAGTGCTGAATCGGTACTTTTCTCCCCTGTTCACGACTATTGTTGATCGGGGAGCAATGATCATTCTACTTACTCCGATTTGGAACCAGATCTTAACTTCTCTTTCTCATTTTATAAGCACGGAGAAAAGTTCCAGTTTTTTCCACACGGTTCAGGTTCGAAAAAATGTATATTTTTTCCCTCTTCGTTTAGTTTCCTATATATATATAAGAATGCGAAATATTTGTTCTGTTTAGTAGTCCTAATTTATTATTGGTTGTTTTTGCATTTCAGATTGTGTTTGCACTTTTTCTTTGTAGAAGAAGCCTTAGTCAAATTGCTCGATTTAGGGTTTGATTTAATAAGATATGGCATGAGGCTGATTTTCGTTTATGGGTGTGAGTAAATTAAAATTTCGTTTCAGATTTTGGTTTCGATTTGGTTTTCAACTCTGATTTAGTTTCACTGTCTTTAAGAATTCTATTTTCCTGCCCGGTTTGGTTTTACCATTGAATTTTGTTTTGTGTTTCTATATGTGATTTTGGTTCTATTCCTGAATTACCATATCCTTACTTTCCTGTTTGCCTATTATGAATATTACATTCAAAAATATGTGTGGTTAGGTGAATTGCTTATTGGTGTGTTTTGAGCAATAGAGAAAATGGTATCTGTGTGTGTGTGTAAATATATTAAATTGGTTTCATTCTATAGTATAGTTACAGGATCCAATTTTTTTCCTCTTTCTAGTTTGCAACCAAATAAGCATAGTGATCATGTGTTCAGAGTATAGGAAAATGGAATATGCCCTTACACTTTTGCCTGTCAGTTACATGCTCTTTCTTATATATGCATTCAAAATATGTTACTTCTCTTTTACTTGAGTATGTCCCATCCATGAGTACCTTGATTATATAATACACTTTTATGTCTGAATAAACGTATTGTCTATGTGTGTGTGCACACACATGTTCAGACTGAATCCTAATACTTGTGTCTATTCATGTTTTGTGTGTTGTGCTTTAGTACTAAGATTAAGTTCTTCTTTTTGGCTTCTTTTTCTTCCTGTATCTTGTTTGGGGTCTTCCTATGTTCACATGTTTCCTGTTTGTTTTGCAGTTTCTCAGCGTTGAAGGTATTCACGATTCACTTGCTAGGAAATGGAAAAGATTGCTTCAGGTCAGTGTAGTTAGGGGTACTACTGCAAACCCCAATAGTTAGAATAGTTAGGGGATCTATGGCAAACCCCTTAATTTCGAGCTCTACACAAAATCCTACTTTCTTTATTTACCGTAACATTACCTACCAATTTGCGCATTCATGTGGCTCTTGTTTATCTGATTAGCTTGTGTATTCAGCTTCTCTTATTCTGCTCATTTGTTTACTGATTTACTCTAGTTTTTTTGTTGCTGTATATAGCTCTGAGTCTATGGTCTAACAACAATGTAGTTGTCTCATTTGTTTATTGATTTACTCTGGTTTTTTTGTTGATGGATATAGGTCTGAGTCTATGGTCTAACAACAATGTAGTTGCTTTCATACCTGCGTCTTTTCACTATGATATTCGAGCACAAATATGTTTAGCTCAGTTGTTTCTTAGAAACTGGTACGACATTGTGAATTATTTCTGTCTGAAAACAATGTCAGTCTGTTTTCATTGGATGGTTTGGTGCTACAATTGAGACATTATTAATTTTACAACGATACAAGCATATCAGTATAATGCCTATCAGCCTATATGATCCGGATGTACGCTATATTCAGTTTCTTCTTAGACCCTGGTTACTGTTTACCATTCCATTATTCCTTGTCCTGTGGATCACTTCCTGTTTTTAAGATACATGTACTGACAACATGCACTTTTTTGCCTTACCTTCTTACGTTCAGCTTACAAGTGTGTTTATTCTACATTATACTTATCCTCTTTTACAGATGTGCTGACTGTATGTGTACACACACATGTGGTCATGTTAAACCAACTCCACACATATGCACACACCTTTTAAAGATTCACA
This sequence comes from Gentiana macrophylla, assembly GCA_026214975.1. Lineage (NCBI taxonomy): Eukaryota > Viridiplantae > Streptophyta > Magnoliopsida > Gentianales > Gentianaceae > Gentiana > Gentiana macrophylla. The sequence goes on along the minus strand of CM047807.1, from coordinate 41,119,458 downwards.
TTTTGTACACCCTGGTTTTTTGTTAGCCTACCATGATTGTTCCTTTTATTTTGTCTGCATATAATAGTTAGCCTGTTCTGAAACTAATCGTGCTAATGCTTTGTGCAGTTGTTGTTGTTCAAGGTCATTGCACTTACTCAACCCTGACTTTTACAAACAAGGTTACCACTGCTTAAGGTGAGTGTAGTTAGGGGTACTACTGCAAACCCCGTAGTTAGGGGATCTATTGCAAATCCCCGTAGTTACGGGATCTACAGCAAATCCCATTTCACTTGTTTACAGTAATAGTTAGTATAGAATATCATGTTTTGCCTGCTCGTTCTAATAATAGTTAACACTTTGCACATCCACGCCACATAGTTTTTTGCTTGTTACGGTCATCGTAGTTGTTATATTAGGGTTTCTTAGGTCTCCTTGGAAGTATAGATATAGCCTTCTACTCTCATCTGTGTTTCACACGTAGTTTGTCCTGGACACCACATTCTTGCTGTTTGGTTCAAAGGTGTGGCGTAACATTTACCATGGTTGGATCACACACAAGTTCACAGGCTATCCCACCTTCTTCAGAGGTGTTATTTCCTGTTTTGCCTTCAGCACCTAATCTTGCTTCAGGTAGAATAGCTAGAACTCGTAAGCAGCACCAGGTAGCTACAAATAGGCTGCGTGAAAAAAAGAAAGCCCAAAAATATACAAGTCATGAGTCTTCTTCTGTTCTACCAAAAAATATAGCTATTCCTTTTCCTCCAGTTACCCTACCTGTTCTGCCCAAAATTAGAAAACGTGTAAAAGTTGTTGGTTTGTCTGTCGGGTCACAGGATAAGTGCAGTGGTCAAAAGTCTGACATGCATCTTCCTCATTCGTGTACCATTGAAGCATGTGAATCGGATATGGTTCATGGTTCACACCCTTCCTTGGATGGCTTCCACCTAAATGATGGTCTTAACCACAGTCAGGTTGGCCTGGCCCCATCATTGGACTGTTCAGAAGTTATACCTACGGTTTTATTCCCACCTTCATCCTCTGGTTTTTCCTCGCCACTTCCACCGCCACTAAACAATATTGTTGCCTCAACTAGCGTTGTTTTTCCTACTGTGGAACCTACTAATTCAAGTCTTCCTCATAGGAGAATCCACAGGAAAAAACAACAACCAGATTCAGCCCTACATTTTGAGAAAGATGCCTTTGCAGCTGTTGCCTTAACTTCTGATATCTTATGTCCAGTTCCCAACTGCAGTTGTTGTGGGGCTATGAGATTTGCTCACGAGCCTCCTACTTCCTGCTGTAGTAGTGGGGATATCGTTCTTGTTAGCACCCCACTTCCTAGCATCTTAGTGGACCTACTGATTTAAGGATCTAACGAATCCAAAAATTTCAGATCATGCATAAGGACTTACAACAATCATTTGGCCTTTACATCTCTACGTGCAACCTATGACAAGGACCTCTCTAGGAGAAATAAAGGCATTTATACTTTCAGGGTCCAAGGACAAGTCTACCATTTCATGCCACCTCTTACAGACTCAGGCAATTCTTCACAGAATTTACAGTTCTACCTTCATGATACTGAACATGAAGTGGCAAGTAGGTTGGCAAGCTGCCCTAGGTTGTATGAAATGTCTTTAGCCAAAATTCTACTTGTTCTTGAAGCCAACCCATACGCAAGATTCTTTAGAAGCCTTAGGCATGAGGTTGGACTTGAGGATCATGCGATTCTACTCTACTGTAACCCGGATGTAGATCAGCGCACCTATAATATGCCTTCGGTTAATCAGGTTGCTGGTATTTTAGTAGACGGTAGTGAAAATCAGCATAGAAGCATTAAAATATACAGCCTTAGTGGTGATTCTCACAACATACAATACTACTACGCATGTTATGACCCTTTACAGTATCCCTTGCTCTTTCCTTATGGCCAGATTGGCTGGCACCAAGGGATTGAAAAACAAGGCATAAGGGGAAGGGGTAGGAAAAGGGCCAGATCAAGAATTAGCAACGCTGGTTTAGACCATGTGCATGCGCATGATGCTGAAACTTTGCTTAATTATGAGGAACAAACAATGAATGCTGGCATAGACAGCCCTAACTTTGTCTCCATACGCGAGTACTCTTTGCTTTTGATTCAGTTAGGCAATCAGACCAATCGTATCTCCTCCACTTTGGCCGTCTGTTCCAGCAATATGCTGTGGACATGTTTGTTAAGCTTGAAACTCAACGCCTAGACTATTTCCGATCCCAACAAGAAAACATTCGGCAAGAATTCCTCCATGGAGTAGCTGATGCTTTAGCTTCAGGTGAAAAGGCTTGTGGCCAGATAGGACAACGTGTTGTCCTTCCTGCTACATTTATAGGTGGCCCACGACACATGAGGAAAAAATATTTGGATGCCATGTCTTTGGTCCAAAAGTTTGGAAAGCCTGACATCTTCCTTACAATGACATGCAACGCAAACTGGCCGGAGGTAAAGGAACACCTGAAACATGGTGAATTATCTCAAGACAGGCCTGATATTGTTTGTCGTGTTTATAGATCTAAGTTAGAGGAACTAAAGAATGAACTCCTAAAAAAACATATTTGGCAAGGTTGCTGCATACACATATGTTATTGAGTTCCAAGAAAAGAGGGCTACCACATGCACATTTCCTCCTCATACTTAAACCACAGTTTAAGTTATATCGTCCTGAGCAATTCGATGCACTTGTTTGTGCTGAAATTCCAGATAAGTTTAGCTATCCCCATTTACACAGATTAGTTCTGAAACACATGCTCCATGGCCCTTGTGGTGCTAAGAATCCTTCTAATGTATGCATGAAAAAAAATGGGACATGCAAAAATTTCTACCCTAGGTCTTTCTACGATGAAACAAATGTTACAGATGATGCATACCCAAACTATCGTAGACGCAATGACGGGCCTCACGTAAAGGTACGGAATGCTTGGCTAGATAATCGGTGGGTTGTACCCTATAACCCTTACCTGCTTTCCAGATTTGACTGCCACATGAATGTTGAGGTGTGCTCGACAATCAAGGCTGTCAAGTACATCTATAAATATATTTGTAAGGGTAGTGATCGTATATTATTCAGCCTGTCAGCTAAAAATCAACCTGACCCTTCTCCTGATAATCTTGTTCAAGTGAACGAGATTGATCAATACAGGAGTGGCCGGTGGATTTCAGCCCCCGAATCTTTATCGCGCATGTTCAGGTTCCCTACTACTGAAATGAAGCCACCCGTCATCCAAATGCATCTTCACCTAGAAAATTACCAACCCGTGACCTTCAAACAAAAACAGTTGCTCTCAAATTTCCTTGACAACCCAATGAACAAAAGAACTATGCTCACTGAATTCTTTTCAATGAATGCAACTGATGCCAACGCAAAGGCACATAATCGTACTCTATTCGAATTTCAGTTATTTTGTGCGGTTAGCGAGAAGAGAAGATGGAAGCTCCGTGCTGGGGAAATTTTGTTGGCGAGTAGTTCTTGTGCGACCCTCTGTATAAGAAGCGTTACTTCCTCCGGTTATTGCTCAGTAAAATCCGGTGCCCCACGTCTTACACATATCTCCAAACCATAAATGGGCGCCTTTGCGAAACTTTTCGTGAGGCTGCTTTAGAACGAGGTTTATTGGCAGAGAATAACAGCCAGCAACAATGCATGTCATAGGCTGCAAATTATAACATGCCATCTGCACTCCGGAAACTTTTTGCAGACTTGCTTGTGCATTCCTGCCCAAATAATCCTTCTCACCTATGGTCCATGTTTGAAAGCAGCATGTCGATCGATATTGCTTACCGTACAAACTTCCCAGCAAATCTGATTAGGAAAAAGGTGTTCGACCAAATTAACTCATACTTAATTGGTATGGGAAAGAGCCTTAAATATTATAAAATTTTCCCTACTGCCTTGACAGACGACACTGATGAATCCCGTGACACAACAAGAGACTTGAGAATAGAAAAGGCCCTTACTGTCTCCGCTTCAGATTTAGCATCAGAAATATTACTAAATACTGAACAAAAGCATGCATTTGATTGCATAATTGCGTCTGCATATGAGGCTAAAACCCGTGTATTCTTCATTGATGGCCCCGGTGGAACTGGGAAAACCTTCCTTTATCGTGCTCTCTTATCTCATGTACGATCAAGAGGCGACGTAGCTTTAGCCACAGCTACGTCTGGTATTGTTGCCTCGTTGCTTCCTGGTGGTCGCACTGCTCATTCCAGATTCAAAATACCGATTGACCTAGAGGATGCTTATGCGTGTAGAGTAAGTAAACAATCGTCTTTGGGTTTGCTTATCAAAGAGGCAAAACTTATCCTTTGGGATGAAGCCCCTATGGCGAAGCGAACTGCAATTGAGGCGTTAGATAGTTTGCTAAGGGATTTAATGGAATCTGATACAATCTTTGGTGGCAATGTATTTTTGTTAGGTGGTGACTTCCGTCAAACCTTGCCGGTTGTCACTAAAGGTACCAAATCAGAAACTATCAATGCGTTATTAATTAGGTCTCCACTCTGGCCGTATCTAACACAATTACGCCTCTTCTCTAACATGCGTGCACGCCTAGACCCAGAATTCACCTCTATTCTCCTTGCTATAGGAAATGGCATGCACCAATCAAAGGATATTGACAATGTTTCTTTACCTGATCACATTTACCATAAAAAAGTCTCTTCAGCTGATGATTTGAATGAATTCATCTCTGTGGTATACCCAGACCTTGACAACATAAATACTGCTCATCTTGCATTTGCTAATCGAGCTATCTTAACAACCAAAAACATTTTTGTTGATGAGATAAACGAAGCCATTATCCATAAATTCCCAGGTGAGCCCGTTGAATACATTGGGTTCGATGAAGCTGTTAACCCATCTGACCAAAGGTTATATGATGACCTCATAAACAGTTTGTCCCCTAACGGCCTGCCTCCACACAAATTAATTCTAAAAATCAATGCGCCGGGTATTTTGTTGCGTAATATAGACCCAGGTGAAGGGTTGTGTAATGGCACGCGTATGGTCTGCAAGTCTTTCTCAAAAAATGTCCTTCTCTGCCAAATTGTAATTGGGGATTTTGCTGGAAAGCACGTGTTCATACCTAGAATACCCTTGCAACCAAACAAGGGTGAGTTTTGCCCCGTGCCTTATAAAAGAATACAATTTCCGATCCGTTTGTGTTTTGCTATGACAATTAACAAATCCCAGGGACAAATTCTTGATTTTGTTGGAGTCTACCTTAAAGAACCTGTGTTCTCACATGGCCAGCTCTATGTTGCGCTATCACGTGCACGAACTTCTTCCCACGTTAAGATTTTTATATGCAACAGTACTGTTGAACCGTCTGCACCAACAAAAACACGCAATGTTGTGTACAAAGAGTGTTACAATTCTGACAATGCACATTTCATTTTGCCCAAAAAAAAGTGCCTGCTCGTTTTATGCTCGACAATGTGGTTTTTGGTGTACAGTTATTATGACACATATTTATCTGCAGCCATTATGCCTGGCAAACTTTTGTACTTTTGTAGCTTACTCACTCACAGCTTGGTTCTGTCTTGCTTTTTGCTCATGTACTCTCACCACTTCCACGATTTAGTTTCATTCAAATTACACTTCAGTCAGGTTTGCTAATTAACACGGATATGGTTATGTTATTCAGGAATACACTGAAGCATACATAACCAGTACAGAAACATGTCCCAGTTCCACCCACGTTTCTCAAATTTGCCCGTATGCATTATTTTCCCACCAACTCTGTCACACTGTGTTGAGATGCAGAGAAAAACAAAATTATATCATTCACTTCTGTATAATCTCTATACCATCTGTTCTTTGCTTCCAGAACATGGACAGAACATTACTTTCTGCGAACCAAATCACACCTACATTTATTGGCAAATGGTGTGTTTTAATTCAAGTAGTTGAGCGTCGCAATGCCAAGAAAAAGGACAATGGCCCTCTCTAAAGGAACTACATGGTCACTGACTCACAGGTGCATATACTTTTGAAGCATTTCACTTCTGAATTTATATGTATTTCAGTTTCTGTTTCTTTGTTGTTAAGTTTCTTATAATTGCTTTCAATTTGCCTGACCTTATGAACAGGGAACCAAGGTACCCATTGTCATCTTCGATCGAAATGTGGCTCATTTTGCAAACACCCTACTACCATTCAAGCGATACTACATTTCAAATGCATATGTGAAAGAGACTCATGACCATACTGTGGTACTCGAATATCCATACACATGGACTCTTTATCGGAAGAACCTTGTGGAAGCTTACGATGATCCAATCCCACCTTCACTGCCTTGTACATTCAATTTTGACAGATTTAGCGAGTTCTACTCCACTGCTGATCAAGAACGCTCTATTTGTAAGCATTAAACCCCCTGTCACCACTCAAAACATTCACCAAGTAAAGACTCATTTTAATTCTGCTCTCACTTACCAATCATTATGAACTTTCTATTAAGCATAAGAGCATTCATCATTCAGGCTCTACTTGTACAAGAGGGCACAACCTCGGCCTACTGAGACTTTGTGGTGATTAACGAAGAGTTTGTAAAACCATTTTTCTTCTATTCCTTATTGTTAATTTCAATAAATACAAACACCTTTTAGAAAAAATAACGATATACCCTTACTTGTTTAAATATTTTTGAGAATGATCCCAATATCGATGAGAGCATGGGATGATCTATTGGTTGACACTGACATCAATATCTATGCTAGATACAAGACTCCAACACTCATTATTGCATACGGGCTGAAAGTAACTACGCTTAATGGTACACTACTACTCTAATACATAAGCTTTTAATACATAAGCTTTTAAAGTAATACAATACGTACTATACAACTGCATATCTACTGTAACTGTTTTATTACTAAAATACACAAATTTCAACATAGGTCTGTGTCACGGATTTTATCAACACAAAATAAACAAGTAATAATCCGGTTAACCTCAAGTATAAGGATCGTAGTAATAGCGGTTAATGCCGGGTCGATCTTACGGGAACTAAACGATTGTGATTTCTAGTTTTTATCTAACTAACCTATGTCACGATTACTAAGCTAAATAACGGATAAAACTAAGCGAATCGAAAATTAAACTTAACTAAAGCGTAAAGCCGATGGCGGAAGAGATGATCTAAAGCCGGAAAGATACGGGTGCGAACCAATTTAAACTAACTAATCTAAGATGTAGATAAAAGTAACTAACTAGACAAATTCAAGCTTTTAAGGATTTAAATCAAATTTATAACGAGCAAACGAGGGATTGATCCACCTATCCAACAAGCATTGATTCCCTATCTCGATTATATTGCAGTTTTTATTCAGGTTGTGATTCACCTCACCTAAACATGAACCCTAATTCCTTAGAAAGTTCATCTATCAATCTACTATCTTCCGATGTAAGATTAACGCGTTTAATAACCGAAGGTGCAAACTTTGTGTTTATAATCTAGTAATCAGACCTATTAACTTCCGTTATGATAGATTCGAGTTACTATTCTTATTCATGGTGATCTAGGGTTTATTAAGACTTCCATCAACAATAAACAATCAACACATGCATATCTTCCGATATAAAAGCAAATTAAACATGAATAAGCATGAATAAGAAACAACCTTTATTAAAAACTCACGGTATAATCGAAGAAAACGAAATCAACAATTGTTGGGACGGCTTCACAATACTCGTTTGATGAAGCTTTTAGCCTCTGAACATCCTCAAGAACTCAAATTTGCGTAAGCTTGATTGCATAAAAGTAACTAGTGTTTAATCTAAACTAAGAGCATAAAAATAGGAATAAAAAGATGAAAAACGCAGCCTAAAGCCGCCCCTAGGTTTAGGGTTTTGAATAATGTGTGTATGATCCTCTTTTGTGGAGAAAACAGCCGACTATATATAGATTTTAAAGTCGGTTCTGCTAAGTCGCCACCGGACGCCTGTCTGAAAACCTTGAACGCCCGTCCACTCTTCAATAAAACTTGAATCGGGCGAGTCATGACCAGACGCTTCGTCAGACGGCGTCCACTCCAGCGCCCAAACTTCACGAATCAAAGATGACATCACGGGACGCTCGTCCAATTACATCGAGGCGCCCGCCCACCTGGGCGGAGATTCGGACGCCTTGATTTGATATGATCGATTTTGATTTATTTATCTTTATCTCTTCTATCTCTATCCCACTTCTTCATTATCTCTTTTATCATCAATTAGCTCGAACTTAATCAACCTTTGATCATCTTTTGAGCCTCAAACATGTATCTATAACACATAAAAACATCGCAAAATGTAATAATGCTCAAATAATCATAAAATCACAATTAAAACGCCAAAATTAACCAAGTTTGCGATTAACTCATTTAAAATCTCATTTGCTCAATATATCCATTAAACCTCGTTTCTTATGCAATTTAGTACAAATACGGGAAAAATATCATAGAATATAGCGTTATAAATCGTATAAATTCACCCTTAACAACTCCCCACACTTAAGCTTTTTGCTCGTCGAGCAAAACAAAACAAAAGTTAGGCTCGAGAGAAAACAGGCATCTAAGCGTGCATAACACATATCCAATAAATCGAAGTTCACCTTGTGCGTGTGCATAGCCATAATAAACTTCCACTATATCCAAACTCGAGAAACTCAAAGCAAAACTAGCTAATACCCCCCTTGTAGACTAGTAATAAAGGACACTCATAAGATGCACCCTACAAACGTGATATATCCCTAAAAGAATGATCGAATATATCTAGGGCCTTTCGAAATACTCAGAGGATAATCCCTACAACATATCTCATCGGTTTATACTGGGGATAAGGATGACGATAACTTAGTCTTATATACATTTCATAACACTTTATCAGTTGATTTAACTTTTCACTTAAAACACACATCAGAATGAGCTCTTGCCCTGTCATAGCAGAATAGGACATTTCGAGATAATACCCTACCTTACTCCAATCATAAGGCAGCTTTTTCCATCGATCGTCGTGAGCTTTTAGTCATCATAGTGGTATAGGACATACGTGGTATACCCTATCTCACTCAAATCATCGACTAGCTTTCGACACACCCAATAATTCTTCATATTAATTCAACTTTTTCACTTTGACAATAGCTACGTGTTACTTATCACATTCAAACCTTAGATATTCACAGTATATCATACTTCGGATCTAAATACAAACTATCATAAATCTCACGATATATACGTAGCACTAAGCACATGACTTACGAGATAATCAAAACCACTAATCCAAAAGGGTATAACTTTATAAATTAGCTCATCATTCACTATGGCTCGTGAAAAATAGTGTCGTGAAACATCTAACTTACCAAATATATGATACATTTAATCGAATCGCCTACGGGACAAAACAAAAGCGAGCGTTGTCGGAAAATTTCAAAAATTTTAGCTCATTTGCATAGAAACATTACGAATTAAACAAATGTGTAGATACATATCGAAACATTCCCTCCCCACACTTAAAAATCAACATGTCCTCATGTTGTGTAAAACGAAAAGAAAAGGAAAAGACTTAGTCGATTTAAATCGAAACTCGAATCGTTGGTCGGGCCGGAGCCTTCATAATGATATCAAGAATGCGTAACTGGACAATGTAGATACTGCACATCTTAGACAACATGGAACCATCTCGGGAAAGCGGGAGTCATACCAACATGAAAAGAGAATCAAAAATAAAGGTAAAGCAAAGTGAGAGCACACAATACATTGAGAAAGTTGAAACACAGTTTGAAATGAAAAAGCTACGCGCCTTATGGCTTACAAGATCCATCGAAAATAAATAGTAGCAATATCAAAATTACAATGAACCTTATAAGTAAAAAAAATGTCAATACAAAACAACCAACGTGAAAATAGACAAATAAGATCAAGGTTGGCTCGGAGCCGCAGAATCATCATTTGGAGGATCGAGAGGAGGTCCAGAAGGTGGTGCCGTAGCCACTAGCCGCCGAGTCAAGTCGCTCCTCATCTCGAAGATGACTCGAGTCGTCGGTGAGCATCCGCAATGACCTGCTCAATCTCATCGATAAAAGATAAGCAACGGAGCTCGGATTGAAGATCCCGTCATCCTCTGGCCGCCGCCCTCACTGAGATGCAATGAAGAATCGTCAAAATGTTGTTCGTGTATCCCGAATATCACCGAGCCATTCCGGAAACTATTGGCCATGCTTAACCGCATCCCGGCGGCGGGAGATAAAGAAGGAAGGAGGATGCACGAGGCGTTGCCAATGAACCAGGCTTCGTAGGTGCCTCCGGCTCGAAATGTCCCGAGGGCTTACTCTTTTCCCTTTGTATAGGCCTGGGTTCTTCGGTTTATGATCCGCCCCAAACTCAGGCACACCGGCATCGAGACACAAGCGTGGATCAAGTGAGGGACGATCAAGCTCCGTGTATAAACCTTCCGATTGATCGAGATCTCGTCATACAATGCCTGCCCCACATCCACATTCAAACCAAATGTCAACGCATACAACATTCCCTGGTCACCTATATGAAAATGTGTCAAGTTGTTCTTAGGCAACAACCGACTACGAATGAATCGACTTTGGACCTTCCAATCCTCCGTCCAGTCGTGGTAACCAACTCCTTCCGGTCTCCTCCCGGTCTCAACGCGTCTGAGGCCACATCCGGGCAAACTCTCAATCTCAACTCCTCCAAAGGATCCCCGCCCCAAACTCGCCTACATGCACAATCTCCTCCTTATAGTCCCGACCCTCGAAAGCCGCTAAGTTGTATTTCTGATTAATCACCTCCGGTGTAAAGGGAACTTCCACCCCTCGAACCACGACTACCTTTGTCCCCAAGTCGGTTTCCGAACAGTTTGCATAAAATTCCCGAACTAGGGAGCTATTCACCGGGGTAGTCGGGATTGTCATCAAAGCTTCCCACTTCCTATCCTTAAGCAACTTAACGAACCCCGGATCGACCTTCACCTCCAAAATAGCCCTCTCAACCAACATGTTTCTTGAAAAGTAGTGTTTAGTATAAACTTCATGGGCTCTAGGGTTCACGAATCGACGAGGCAATGGCATCGGGGCAACGGTTTTAGATTTCTTTCTAGGAGGGGCTGCCCTAGGTACAACTGGTTCCTCCTCCCGGGTAGCATCGACAGTTTCCTCAGCCCTAGACGAACCTCCACCTCTCTGAACTCTAGGCATCCGTACCAAAGGCACATCATCATCGGTCTCAGACTCCGAGGTTGGCTCATCTCTTAAGGTTGCCCTAGTTTGGGTGGCTCTAGGGGGTTGCTCACGAATACTCACACCCCGGGTAGGATCAACTAAGGTAGGGTCAATTTCTTTACGCTTTTTCCCCGCCTCCCGGGCCTCTTCCTTACCATGCCTCTTCACGACTGCCTTCTTATGAACCATTTCCACGCCTAGTCTAAACCAAACAATCCTAATGTGCACAAAAGATACCCGTTTAACATCCAAAGCGGGATTTCAAAACAACCAAACCACAACCACCACCAAAACCATCACCAAACAATCCATTCATCACCCACCACAACACCACATCACCAAAACAGAGCAGAAAGAAACACCAAAACCAGAAGAAAAAAACAAATTAAGGTGACATTCAAGAAAACGAGCCGACCCAAAGATCGAACTCACAAAAACATGAATGAAATCTAGAAAAGTTGTTACTAGCTTACCGAGTAGGGTGAGTAGATGTTGATTGAGGTGAAAACGAGTCCAAACAACACAAAATTGACCTCCAAAATCAAATTTTTCTTCCAAAAAGTCGGACTGCAATGGGGTCTGATTCTCCAAAAATATCGTGTTTTGGGGGATTTGGTTATGAAAATCAAAGAGAGGGTAGCAAGGGCGGCCTGTAGCACTTTGAATCGCCCAAAACGGTGTAGAATCGACGATTTTAGGGCAAAAGGAGGGAGAGAAACCGTTCTTGATTTTTGAAATTCTGAAAAGTGAGGGTTCACTCGATGAAGGGGTATATATAGACAGAGGTTGGACGCTCGTCCAACTCAGTGGACGGGCGTCCACTGGAAAGACGGATGAACTGGACGGGCGTCCAGTTTATTAGACGCTCGTCCAAGAGTTTAAATCACATACAGGATTGGAGGGAATAAATCAGACGGGCGTCCAGGCTTAGTGGACGCTCGTCCTAAAATTGGTCAAGGCGGACGGGCGTCCAAGCAGTTTAAGTGCAAAAATTATAAAATTTCCATACAAATCAAATGCAAAATTTGCCCTTCTTATTAAACTTATATAAAACTTCAAAAATACAAATAAAAATCAAATGAAGTACATAAAATTACTAGAAAATAAATAAAAACAGATGGAAAACAGTGGGTTGCCTCCCACTCAGCGCTTTTGTTTTACGTCGTTTGCTCGACGAAACATCCTAAGAACGCTAGTCATCATAAATGTCCGACCAATCGATCACTCGAATGAGACGGCGGAGCATGTCAATCGCCGGAGGAAGTCATACTCATCTTGTAAACCCCGGTCCTCACCGGCTACATCAACACCTCGAAAGTGCTCACTTTGCGGCACTAGCGCTTAAATCTGTCAAGATCGGATCATTGAGGATGGTGTAAGGACGCCCTAGAGTGCTGTAACTCCTCGGTAGTAAAGTCTCCACCTCCCGAACAACGGGAGCAATGAGAACATAGGTGACCGTCTTGACGCGGGTACTAATGTCAAAATCTACGTGCAAAACGATGGTTCCTCCCGGTCCGTCATCTACAATAATGAGTGGGATCCTCTAAGGAAAGGTAACTCCTCCTCCGGCCGAACACCGAAATCCATATCTAGAAAGCACAACTAATCGATGAGATAAAAACAAAAACTTAATAAGGCTAAAACCGAATAAACTAAACTTAAATACTAATACTATCAAAGCATAAAACAAAACAACTAAAAGAACAATATCTAGGTTGCCCCCTAGTGGCGCTTCGTTAATGTCGTTAGCTCGACACATTGTAAGCTCACCTGGATCAAGGCCATTTAACCTTCTCGCACACCACTACCTCGTTTAAGCTACGATCAAGTGGTGTGGAACAAAGACATCTCACACATGGGGTGAAATCTTTGAAAGCTCTCCAAACCTTCTTAAGTTTCCCATGGTTGTATTCTTTCTCCTCCGACTCCTCTCGATGACGTTTAAGTTGTCACTCCCTCTCAAACTCTTCCATATCAAAGACTACACCGCTAGAACTTCTTCAGACGGATCACTACCGTCATCCTCGGAGAACAAGTCGGGTGATAACTCGTCAAATTCTTCGACCTGAGTAACACCACATCCGAGAATATCGAGAAATTTAACAATCAAAGATGTCTCTTTGGGTTCACCAATATAGTGTTTGCACCCTCGACCGTTGACTCAAACGGTTCACCACTATAACCACGAAGTTCTAGAACGCCTCCGGAATGATTTGAAGAATCTCGAAAGGGCGGACCAACGTGTCCTTAACTTTCCAGAAAGCAGATGTAACCTAGAATTATATAGAAGAACTTGTTCGCCGACATGAAATTCTCTTTTCTTAATCTTAGCATCGTGGAGTAGCTTCATCTTATCTTTACTAACCTGGCACTTTCATAGGCCTGGAGTGCGATTAAATCCGGCTCATTATAGCTGCTTTGTAGTCGATGCTTCCCACAAGATTGGGAATCAAAGTTCAGAAACTTTGTAGCCCAATAAGCTCTATGCTCTAACTCGACAGGCAGATGACATGGTTTCCCGTAGACCATTTGATATGGTGATGTACCCATGGGGGTCTTATAGGCAGTTCGATATGCCCACAGTACATCATCCAACTTTAGACTCCAGTCTTTCCTATGACTGTTAACAGTCTTCTCCAGGATCTTCTTAATGCTCTGGTTGCTCCTTTCAACCTGACCACTAGTCATAGGATGGTACGGTGTGCCAATTTTATGCCGGACACCATATTTTTCGAGAACTTTCTCTAGGGGTCGGTTGCAGAAATGCGTCCCTTCATCACTGATCAAGGCACGTGGACATCCAAACCTCACGAAAATATTCTTCTTTAGAAATTTCATCACCGTCTTATGATCATTGTGAGGAGTGGCTTGGGCCTCCACCCATTTAGACACGTAATCCACGCAGACTAAGATGTATTTATTACCGCAAGATGATGGGAATGGTCCCATAAAATCGATACCCCATACATCAAAGACTTCGCATTCGAGGATGGGTTTTAAAGGCATGTCAAAACGCCTTGTCAGAGTACCGGTTCTTTGGCACCTATCACAAGCTTTACAGAAAGCTTCCGTATCTTTAAAGATCGTAGGCCAATAGAAACCGGATTGAAATATCTTAGCAACGGTTTTCCACGGACCAAAGTGTCCTCCTGTGGGTCCACTGTGGCACTGCTCAATGACGTCACGTTGCTCAGATTCTGGAATACATCTCTAAGCAAACCATCTTTTCTGAGATCTTGAAAAGATAAGGTTCATCCCAAACGAAATATTTTAAATCCGAGAAGAACTTTTTCTTCTCCTGATAAGACATCTCTGGATCGAGATAACGGCCATGAAGGTAGTTTACAATGGAAGAATACCATGGAACATCAGGGGAGCGGCCATCGATCAACATGATGTTTTCTAGAGGAAAGTAAAGATCTATATCATCTGGTTCATTCTTTTCCTCATTTAACATCCTAGACACATGATCCGCTACTACATTCTCACTGCCCTTTTTGTCCTTAATTTGAACGTCAAACTCTTGTAGGGTCAATATCCAACGTAGTAAGCGCGGTTTAGCCTCTTTCTTAGTCATCAGGTAACGCAAGGCAGCGTGATCAGTCCACACGATCACTTGAGCTCCTAACAAGTAACTACGAAACTTGTCCATAGCAAAGACTACGGCTAGTAGTTCCTTTTCAGTAGTAGTATAGTTAACTTGAGAGGGGTTCAATGTGTGGCTTGCGTAATAGATAGGCTGGAACTTTCCTTTGATCTTTTGCCTAGAAAAACGACCAACAAACATAATTTGATGCATCGCACATAAGCTCAAATGGTAGGTTCGGTCGGCGATATAAGAATCGGAGCGAGATATTAAACGATCCTTAAGCTCCTCAAGCGCTTGCTTGCGGCTCTCATCAAAAATAAACTCAACGTCTTCCTTTAGTAAAGTGGACAGGGCTTGGCTATCTTGGAGAAATCTTGAATGAACCTTCAGTAGAAGGCCGACGTGTCCAAGAAAGCCTCTCACTTCGCGCACATTTTTAGGATAGCTCATCTTCTCGATAGCTTCTACTTTTGCCCTGTCAACTTCTATACCTTTGGCTGAGATCTTGTGGCCAAGAACTATTCCTTCATCTACCATGAAATGGCATTTTTCCCAATTAAGTACTAGGTTCTTTTCCACACATCTGGATAACACCTGATCAAGATTGTCAAGGCAATCATCAAAAGACTGACCAAAAACCGAAAAATCGTCCATAAAAATCTCCATACACTTTTCTACAAGCCCGTCAAAGATGGCTAGCATACATCGCTGGAATGTAGCTGGGGCATTGCAGAGACCGAACGGCATTCCGTCTATAGGCGAATGTACCATAAGCGGTGAAGGTGGTCTTTTCTTGGTCATTTGGATCAATGGGTATCACGGAAATATCACGAATATCCATCTAGGAAACTTGAGAAAATGCGTGTCCCGCCAGACGCTCGAGCATCCGGTCAATGAATGGAAGGAAAGTGATCTTTCATGGTTACCTCATTGAGCTTTGATAATCGATCTGAGACTCTGTAACCAGTAACAAGCCTCAATGCAATTTCCTCTCCCTTCTCATTCTTCTCAATTGTAATTCCACCTTTTTTGGGAACTACTTGAGTCGGGGAAACCCATTCACTATCCGCGATGGCATAAATGATTCCCATGTCCAGAAGTTTAATGATTTCTTTTTTAACGACTTCTTGCATATGAGGGTTAAGCCTTTTGGGGTCGTCATCGACACACTTGGCGCCCTCATTCGTCTTGATCTTGTGCATGCAAGATGTCAGGAGATATTCCCCGATATCTCCTACTTGCCAACCAAAAGCTTTTTCATTCTTCTTCAAGACGTTGATCAATTTCATTTCCTCTATACGGGAAAGCTTGGCAGATATGATTAAAGGAAGCTTGTCGCCTTCTCTTAAGAACACATACTTAAGATGTTTAGGTAACGGCTTCAACACCAAATCCGCAGGGGGGTCTTCTAAACTAGACTTGAGATCTCCACTTTTCAACTCAATATCATTGAGTTTACTCTGTGGTCCCACCGCCAAAGCTTCTCCTTCCAACAGCTCTTCCTCAAAATCAGCTGCTAGTTGATCCAGATTCACCCTACCATGAGTATTCAGATTATCAACTAATCGCTCATATTCGCTTCTACTGACCATGACTTGCTTATCCATATAGTCGGTGAAATCATCCGTCATATAATCAATGGAAAAACCGGTTGGAGGGCCGGAGGTACTTGAATGGACTTTAAGACATTGTAACTCACCTCTTGGTCACCAACTCGGATAGTCACGTGCCCACCATCGCGATCGATGAGAGCTCTAGCTGTAGATAAGAAAGGTCTTCCTAGAATCAACGGAAGCGTTTTCGTCTTTCTCTATATCTAAAACATACCAATCAACTGGAAAGGTAAATCGATCAATCTGAACCAAAACGTCTTTTAGGATTCTGAAGCTTTCTTAGAGGATCTATCCATGAATTGTAAACTCATAGTAGTGGGTTCTAGAAGACTTTGTAAACCTAGTTTGTTTGCATCTGAGACATTGGCATAAGGCTTATAGAGGCACCTAGATCACACAAAGAATTTGGGAAGACTAGACCTCCCATCAAAAGCTGTAAGTACAAATTTGCTGAGGTCACCTCTTTTAATTGGTAAGTTTTCATAATTAATCATGGAACAATCCTCACCAATCTGCCTTTCCATGCTGCTAATTTCTTTTTTTAGAAGACACAACATCCTTGATAAATTTTGTATACTTAGGCATCTCGACTAAGACATCCGACAATGGAAGATTCACCTGAGTATTTTTCAAAAGGTTTAGCACCTTTTCGTACTTCTTATCCTCAATCAAAGGAATGTTGCTCTTTCTCGGTGGAAACGGAAGTTTCTTAAGGTCATCCTCAGAGAAAACCTTTTCGAGGATGCACCGACTCTGTCTTCCAGATCCTTCCAACGAACAGCTTTTTGATTTCTCATTAGTCGGGGATCGGCCTCGACTTTTCGCTGTTTTTTTTCGGTCCTCAAAGGATCAGCCACTTGAGGATCACCAAATTCTTCACCTCTCGGGGATCACCACCTGAGTTTTCTCTTGCGGTTTAGGGAGTGTAGGTGCTCGGCTTCCCTCCTGCCTTATCAATGGCAGGAGGGGCTAGTGGTTTCCCGGATGGGAAGAACCACTAACTTGAGTACCGCTCCTTAGATTCATTGCACTGGCCTCCTCCTTACCGTATTGAATTGATGGCATGAGGTCAGTACATGGGCCTTTGTTCAAATCAGCCTGAGCAACTTGACCACCCTTTGGATTCTTCTCAGTGAAACTGGGCAGCTGCCCTGGGGGTCTAGAAGCCAACTGCTCAGCCAGTTGCCCAATTTGTCTCTCAAGATTCTTCATCGATCTACTTTGCTCTTCCAACTTAGCCTCAAGATTTGTAGGTTGGGAGGGGCCTTGAGAGTTTTGGAGATTTGGAGCATAGAAATTTGGTGGGCCGACTTTGAAATTGAGAATTTGAATTGGAAGGCCAATTCTGATTGAATTTTTGCGTAGGATTGGAAAAATTCGAGTTTTGATCTTGATTAAACCCAGGGTTTCTGTTGAAATTCTGATTCGAATTAAAATTCGAGTTTGGATTGAAATTAGAAGATGGATTAAACCCTTGGTTTTGAAAATTGCCCTGGCCTGAAGGCGATTGAACCTTTGATTGTTCGGCCATAGAATGCATTTACTTCCGCGTCGTCCGTTCATAGAGGCGCGAATTTAGAAGTGTGCCCCACCTCGTCACAATTTTGACATGTGACTTGATTGTCTTGTCCATAGTCATGAAGCGCATTTACTTGATAAGGTGCGTGGGGATTAAATTGACATTGGCCATTCATATGGCCGGGTCGGCAAACAAATTTTCGCAATACGTAAACACGAGGGTTCGTGGAAAAAAGGAGTTTGATTTATAGGATTGGAAACTTGAGGTGGGGCCATCCGCACTGCAAAGATGGCAATCAAACTTTGTAAATTGACTTCCTCAACCTTGGGAGAAGGAGGTGCTTGAATTGCTTGATAAGAGGGGCATAGTTATATTTTGCAATGTCCTCAAACAATGCCCATCCTCATCAGGCGTTTTTTCTTGAAATGCCCCGCTTGGAAGAACTATTGACCATGCCTTTTGTAAGCTCGGTCAATCCATTGAAGAATGTATTGACTTGCCTTCCCGGTGGCAAGCCATGGTGGGGCATTTTCTAAGAAAGGACTTGAATCTCTTCCAACACTCGAAGAAAGATTCATTCTCTCTCACGATAAAATATGAAAATGTCATTTAAGCACTCGGTTTGTCTTTGAAGGTGGAAAATATTGACTCAAGAACTCCTTTCGAGTTACGCCTGTGTGGTGATAGATTCAGAAGGGAGAGAGGTGTACCACTCTTTAGCCTCTCCTTTCAGAGAAAAAGGAAAAAGTTTAAGTTTAATAGCATCCTCACTTACTCCTTGGATGCGTGTAGTACCGCATATCTCTAAGAATGTGTGTAAGTGGGTATGCGGATTCTCTCGATTGGTAGCCGTGAAAAATTGATGCGTCTTTGCATCATCCTGGATGAGTCCTGGCTTCACTCAAAAGTTTGTGCGAAGAATTTGGAATAACAATAGCCGGGTTGACCTTGACTTACTGGCATGGCGTAGTCCGCCAATGTACGTCTATTATCGCCGCCATTATCACAAAATCGGTGATTTCTCTTGCTAGTTGTTCTTCAAGATCTCGCTCGGCTCATCGCGAGAACGCATGAACGGAAATTCGCTTTGTTGGCCGGACTATGGTTCGCTCGGGGTCAGGGGTGTATATTAACGGTCCCTTATGACTCCGAGTTTGCATAAACCGGACCAAAAACAAGTGGAACAAAACCTAAAAACTAAGAAGAGATAAAAGCCTAAACTAAAAATTAAAAGCCTAAAGAGAGGAAAGGGAAAGAAGAAAAGGAAACAAAAGTGTTAAGGAAAACAATACCGGACGGACGTCCGAAAGATTGGAGTCTACCTTAAAGAACCGTTTGTGTTTTGCTATGACAATTAACAAATCCCAGGGACAAATTCTTGATTTTGTTGGAGTCTACCTTAAAGAACCTGTGTTCTCACATGGCCAGCTCTATGTTGCGCTATCACGTGCACGAACTTCTTCCCACGTTAAGATTTTTATATGCAACAGTACTGTTGAACCGTCTGCACCAACAAAAACACGCAATGTTGTGTACAAAGAGCTGTTACAATTCTGACAATGCACATTTCATTTTGCCCAAAAAAAAGTGCTCGCTTTCGTTTATGCTCGACAATGTGGTTTTTGGTGTACAGTTATTATGACACATATTTATCTGCAGCCATTATGCCTGGCAAACTTTTGTACTTTTGTAGCTTACTCACTCACAGCTTGGTTCTGTCTTGCTTTTTGCTCATGTACTCTCACCACTTCCACGATTTAGTTTCATTCAAATTACACTTCAGTCAGGTTTGCTAATTAACACGGATCTGGTTATGTTATTCAGGAATACACTGAAGCATACATAACCAGTACAGAAACATGTCCCAGTTCCACCCACGTTTCTCAAATTTGCCCGTATGCATTATTTTCCCACCAACTCTGTCACACTGTGTTGAGATGCAGAGAAAAACAAAATTATATCATTCATACAGTATAATCTCTATACCATCATTTCTTTGCTTCGAACATGGATGAACATACTTTTCATGAACCAAATCACACCTACATTTATTGGCAAATGGTGTGTTTTAATTCAAGTAGTTGAGCGTCGCAATGCCAAGAAAAAGGACAATGGCCCTCTCTAAAGGAACTACATGGTCACTGACTCACAGGTGCATATACTTTTGAAGCATTTCACTTCTGAATTTATATGTATTTCAGTTTCTGTTTCTTTGTTGTTAAGTTTCTTATAATTGCTTTCAATTTGCCTGACCTTATGAACAGGGAACCAAGGTACCCATTGTCATCTTCGATCGAAATGTGGCTCATTTTGCAAACACCCTACTACCATTCAAGCGATACTACATTTCAAATGCATATGTGAAAGAGACTCCACAGCCATACAGGGTACTCGAATATCCATACACATGGACTCTTTATCGGAAGAACCTTGTGGAAGCTTACGATGATCCAATCCCACCTTCACTGCCTTGTACATTCAATTTTGACAGATTTAGCGAGTTCTACTCCACTGCTGATCAAGAACGCTCTATTTGTAAGCATTAAACCCCCTGTCACCACTCAAAACATTCACCAAGTAAAGACTCATTTTAATTCTGCTCTCACTTACCAATCATTATGAACTTTCTATTAAGCATAAGAGCATTCATCATTCAGGCTCTACTTGTACAAGAGGGCACAACCTCAGCTACCAGAGACTTTGTGGTGATTAACGAAGAGTTTGTAAAACCATTTTTCTTCTATTCCTTATTGTTAATTTCAATAAATACAAACACCTTTTAGAAAAAAATAACGATATACCCTTACTTGTTTAAATATTTTTGCAGAATGATCCCAATACTGATGAGAGCATGGGATGATCTATTGGTTGACACAGACATCAATATCTATGCTAGATACAAGACTCCAACACTCATTATTGCATACGGGCTGAAAGTAACTACGCTTAATGGTACACTACTACTCTAATACATAAGCTTTTAATACATAAGCTTTTAAAGTAATACAATACGTACTATACAACTGCATATCTACTGTAACTGTTTTATTACTAAAATACACAAATTTCAACATAGGAGTGCGTGTCACGGATTTTATCAACACAAAATAAACAAGTAATAATCCGGTTAACCTCAAGTATAAGGATCGTAGTAATAGCGGTTAATGCGGGTCGATCTTACGGGAACTAAGCGATTGTGATTTCTAGTTTTTATCTAACTAACCTATGTCACGATTACTAAGCTAAATAACGGATAAAACTAAACGAACATCGAAAATTAAACTTAACTAAAACGTAAAAGCCCGGACGAAGAGATGATCTAAAGCCGGAAAGATACGGGTCATGAACCAATTTAAACTAACTAATCTAAGATGTAGATAAAAGTAACTAACTAGACAAATTCAAGCTTTTAAGGATTTAAATCAAATTTATAACGAGCAAGCGAGATTGATCCACCTATCCAACAAGCATTGATTCCCTATCTCGATTATATTGCGCTTTTATTCAAAGTTGTGATTCACCTCACCTAAACATGAACCCTAATTCCTTAGAAAGTTCATCTATCAATCTACTATCTTCCGATGTAAGATTAACGCGTTTAATAACCGAAGGTGCAAACTTTGTGTTTATAATCTAGTAATCGAGACCTATTAACTTCCGTTATGATAGATTCGAGTTACTATTCTTATTCATGGTGATCTAGGGTTTATTAAGACTTCCATCAACAATAAACAATCAACACATGCATATCTTCCGATATAAAAGCAAATTAAACATGAATAAGCATGAATAAGAAACAACCTTTATTAAAAACTCACAGTATAATCGAAGAAAACGAAATCAACAATTGTTGGACGGCTTCACAATACTCGTTTGATGAAGCTTTTAGCCTCTGAACATCCTCAGCAACTCAAATTTGCAGAAACAGTGCATAAAAAGTAACTAGTGTTTAATCTAAACTAAGAGCATAAAAATAGGAATAAAAGATGAAAACGCAGCCTAAAGCCGCCCCTAGGTTTAGGGTTTTGAATAAATGTGTATGATCCTCTTTTGTGGAGAAAACGGCCCGACTATATATAGATTTTAAAGTCGGTTCACGCTAAGTCGGCCACGGACGCCCGTCTGAAACCTTGAACGCCCGTCCACTCTTCAATAAAACTTGAATCGGGCGAGTCATGACCAGACGCTCGTCCGCACGGCGTCCACTCCAGCGTCAAACTTCACGAATCAAAGATGACATCCGGGACGCTCGTCCAATTACATCGACGCCCGCCCACTGGGACGGAGATTCAGGACCTTGATTTGATATGATCGATTTTGATTTATTTATCTTTATCTCTTCTATCTCTATCCCACTTCTTCATTATCTCTTTTATCATCAATTAGCTCGAACTTAATCAACCTTTGATCATCTTTTGAGCCTCAAACATGTATCTATAACACATAAAAACATCGCAAAATGTAATAATGCTCAAATAATCATAAAATCACAATTAAAACGCCAAAATTAACCAAGTTTGCGATTAACTCATTTAAAATCTCATTTGCTCAATATATCCATTAAACCCTCGTTTCTTATGCAATTTAGTACAAATACGGGGAAAAATATCATAGAATATAGCGTTATAAATCGTATAAATTCACCCTTAACAGGCTGTCACTCAAAACCAAAACAGGTGCTTACATCTTGGAAAACCCACCCTTGGAAGAACAGCCTCATTTACAAGAATGGTAAATCTATTTACACAATCCCAAACTTGACAATCAAAATTACTCTAAATAACATGTACAATATTGCTTTGACAGGTATGCTGCCCATGCACCAGAAATCACGACCCTTGTTCAAACTCGAGCTTACTTGGACCCAAATAGACTTTTCCATCCACCACGCCCTTCAGAAATCTTGCCACTGGATTTTGCACTTGCATCTATTCAAAATGTTACTTCTTATCCCAATACTTTACTTTTTCCTTGTACTTATGTTTACTATGACATTGCTAACATGTAAACATTGCAGGCCAAAACAGTTTGGACTGAAGGCGAGGTGACCTGTCTGCCTGGACAAAGAAAGCTCTGGTTTGAAGCATGCGAGAAATGCTTGACACCCTTGGATGTAGACATAGATTGGAAGATTAGGTGTTCTGTGTGCCAAGAATTCACCCGCGTGTGCATTCGGTAATAATGCTTCTTTTTCCCTATTTATTACATGTTTCTGCCCACTTTTCCTGCTGCTATTGTTTTACTTTTCCCTGTAAGAAGAACTTACCATGCACAACTTCACTTACTACAGGGTCTGAAATTCATGTCGCTCTAAAGCATGGTCAAACTACAATTGAAGCAATCATCAAATCCACAGAAATTGACAAGCTACTACCCTTCACAGGCATTCAACTCAAACTAGGCTGCTGAAAAGGTAAAATTCCAAAATAATATTTTATATAAACAACAAAACAAAAGAAACTACGTTAATATAATAACATGATTCTTACAAAATCACGCACTAATGCAATACATTAGAAATATTCATTACATATTTAAAGAATTCAAAACTTCTACTGCCTACTGATTCAAACTAAAAACTATCTATGTTATCAAATATAAATTAAAAAAAATTCTACAGAGTCATTAGTTAGTATAGTAAAAAAAAATGTACTTACCATTGCTTTACTTTTCCCCGTAAGAAGTACTTACCATGCACTACTTCGATTGTTTTTAGGGCGAACCACTCACAAAAGAGATCGAAGAAGCTTTGAAAGACAGGCATGTTATTTGTTTCATCAAGTACTACGACCACGAAGCTCGAGGCATAATGCTTCGTCACTACCCTATCATTAAGATCTACAGCGAGGCTGACATTGCGGAATATGATGCAAATCACCATGCAAGTCCAGGAACTGAAGCTACAACTCCCAACCCTACGCCTTTAGAACACATTGGATCATCGACTTTTACTCCACATGTTGCTGTTGTTGAGAAAGAGTTCTTTACACCAAGCACAAAAGCTGTGCTTGAAGAAGTCTCTGCAAAGCAGTCAATTGAGCAACTGCAAGTACAAGAAACAAGTGGTACTAAAAGGATGCTTGCCTTTGGAGAAAACACCAGTGCCACTGCAACAGATTCAGCATCAAGTGAAATTCAGCCTTGCTTACCCCCTGATCATACTACTACTCAACTTCCTGCTCATGAATATGCCGACCCATTTCAGACTACTCCATCAAAGAAGGCAAGGGCCAAGCCTAAGCAAAACTGATCTCTCTGTATGCAATGTCGGTATGTATGGTTGAAGACATGTTTCATAAATAATGCAGTCTTCTTTGCTCTAAATAACAGCACCATATTAGAACATTAATTTTCTGTCTTTACACAATGTCAATGAATCATAATATGTGGCTTATCTTGTGTGTAAAATAAACATACCAAGTTTGGTATGTAGCTTGCATAACAATCATGGTGAGGCATATGTCATACGTCTCTGGTGTTACCGTAATGCGTATGACCTTTTGTTTACTCTTTTGGTGTATGAAAACTCTTCTGTAACAATCTCATCATGAATATTTATTATGTATCAAAGCCTTGTTTGTGGTAATATGTAAGTTCTGTTGTGCATTTACAACTGTTTCTACACTTAGCTACCTTTATAATTTTTGCCCCATCAATACTTCTTATACTAATTTTTAACAAAATACTGCAATACAAATCTATTGACGATAACCCCATCGACTATATAAACAAATCTTGTACAAGTACTGCAGTGGGCTAACCCGTGCCTTGCACGGTGTATACCCACTAGTATGTATTATAATAAGAGATGCAAGTGCCTTAAAAAGGCTCCACTCCCCCATTTTCTTAAAATTTGGTTTGCTCTCTAACTGACACGTGGAAAGCTCGGGGCTTGACACGTGTCACTTCTATCTAAAGTAAAAATAAAAATAAAAATTGGACTAAAAAATTGTTTCTTAAAAGATTAATGTTTGTGCTACAACAAAATGGATGCAGCAGATGCCACAACAAACTTTTAAATCATTGATTTTTTTTTGGATCCATATGATTCAATAGGTCCCACCTCATAATCAATAGCCCCAAAATGTATTGTGTACAATGTGTTAGGAAATCTACGCGGGAACGCAGCGGAATTCAAAAATTTATTTCCTATCGACCCAAGATCGACTTCGTTTAAGCAATAAACAAACAAGTAGTAGACGGTGGTTACCTTGGTTGATCTATAAGATCGACGCTTTGACCGTCTAAGGAGAGTAGTTCTGCATAGAGCCGCCCAAGTGTTCGGCCTCTACCGCTAGTCCACACGAACAGCCCGCCGGAATCCCATCATGGATTGCTATTGGAAAACTCCGGTTGCTAGACCGGCCTTTTTCCCCTCTCTCCAACTCTCTATATGATGCTCTCTATTTTACACAAGAACTATTAGTTCTTGGAATTGTGTTGTGCAAAAGAGCTTGACACCCACCTCTTATTTATAGTGTAGGTGGCGCCATCTTCTAGAGTGGAGGAGAAGAAAACATTTTCCCAATAAAATAAGGAAAATATAATTGATTGATTTATCTCATTTATTATAATATCTCATATAAATAAATCTAGGATATTGTCAATATCTTATATTGAATATTCCCAAAATATTGTCAAAATCTAATATTGACAATATTTATCTTTTATTATATTACCATAAATCAATTTACACATGTGTACATATCACATATATATTACACAAATAAATCTATTAATATATATTCCACAAATATATGCATGCATCACCAACATGCACACACGCACACAAGTTGGATATATATATATATATATATATATATTAATATCTTATATTAATATTTAGTAATACTATTAATTAAATCGCATTAATCCAAGTGTATCTTATACTCTTCAATGTATACCCAATAGTCAAAAGATTGACTTCGGAATATTCTTTAATTAATATAATATTATTAATATCTTGTATTTAATTTATTCATAATAAATAAATACCACAATATTAATTTACCACTATAACCTTTATAGTCTCGAGATAAACTTTCCTTATTTGGTTATCATCTATAACCACATTTTAATCCGACTAGATGTTCATATGTGTGTGACCCGATAGGCTTCGAATATGTTGGCCGTAGACACAAAGTGCAAATTACGAAAATGCCCTTCATACCTAACGATCACGGGATAGCGTCACAGCAACACACCGTGACCCCAATCATCGGAAGAGTCAAAAGCAATGACTACTACCTTTCATGTGAAAGCGATTACCGTGTAACTTACAATCCTATCATTGTAATAATATCCATACGAATCGTTAGTCGAGTGTCAAAACATCAACGATCGTATCTTATAATCTGGATATCATGCTCTCTCGAAGTAACTCGTTTACTCCCACTTTGCAAAGATTCACGAGAGTAAGACATTCCTTATAAGAAGGCCATTTCGGATATTCGATCCCAATCATAGGATACGCGATTCCCCAGACGACCAATCATGTATACTCCGCGATGCTTCAATATCATACCCAATCACTACCGCATGATCGCCCGTGGCTGTGGAAACCTCAATAGTGTCAAAGCATGACAATCCACACCGTGATGCCATGAAGACTCCGGTCAAAAGGATAATTACACAACTGTCACATAGTGTGACACTTATCCGTGTAAGTGGGTCAGTCTAACGTAAGCATTCTCTAATACACGTCCACGTACAGTCCAAGTGTCTCTACACTTCGATAGACGAGATCTATCCTCGCCTAAAGCAGAAGACATCTAATACGTGTTAGCCTGTTCATACTATCAATGCCCTGTTTGATAGTACATCAGCCTAGAGACATTTAAGTATCAAACTTATTAAAGTGATTAGAGATCTCATCAACCATAATCGCCTATCATGGTTTCTCTATCACAGTTTAATACTAAGGACGTTATCATATAACAATTCATAATTGGTTCTTCAAAAAGAACATATATATGACAACAGAAAAGCCATTTAATATATATATATATAAACATAAAGAAATAGTCGAAATGATCCGACCCGGTCGGATCCGGTCCAACCCGATTGGGTTTAGGACACTATTTCAACAATCTCCCACTTGGCCTAAAACCAATCACTCGCACACACAAGACCAAGTTGAAACACAAGAATCTCATGCAATACTCGCAACTAGCCCTAGCCATAAACGGATCGCTATCCATGGGGACTCATACTATCTTCATATCATGTTCCAAATGACCAAGTCAAAATAACCATCTCAACACACACATGAATCTCTGACGAGACCCTGGCCCTTGCTTCAAGCAATGAATCCACTTACTATATCAACTATATAGAAAAGGTGGAAGAACCGTACAAGGTTCAAGAATGAACCTTCAGATTCATGTATCGCCTCACGCCGCGCCTCTAAGGCACTACTGTGTTTTGGCCTAGTTGTAGAATTTACAGTGACCCATCGCTAAGAACATTTCCAGCTCAACGTATCACTTATTCAAAGTGATCGCAAACCTGCATCGTAGCTCCCACTCGCCTTCATAAGACTCAGGATATAAATGCCTCAGTATAACTATATTTATCTAACTCCAAGTTTCGATAAACCAGGAATTCTTCCTTAACTTGTTTAAGGATATTCTCGACATTTACTAGATGAACATCCGGCATTTCCTTTATGATGGTTCCTATCGCAAGAGCGAAGGAAACCTTCCATAAGCATCATCTTTCACCTTATCTTTAGGACCAATGTCCTAACATAGACAGATCTCGCGATCTATGCTAAACTTTTTTTTTTAGCATCACATCTATATAGGTAAACTATAATCTAACAGTAGTTAAATCTATCGCTATAGATTCATATTTCCAAAATAAGAACTGTTAATCCAAGTGCTTTCGTAAAGACCTTGAACCACCAAACATTAATTGATTGTGACATGGGGTGATAATTCTTGAGATAGATATCTAATACTGATGTATTATTTTTATATGATTGAATTTACGTGATTTTATTATGTTTTACTGACAAATTCTATATAAAATATATGAAATTATGATATAATTAGTATGAAATATTAATCTTTATAGTTTAGTATAGTTAGTAGTAAAAGTTAGTATTTATAGTAAAAAGTTGTAGTTTTTGTACCAGTTTTAGTAACCGGAATATTGTGTCTATTTTACACGGGTATTTTGTGTTTATTTCATTGCAGAATCTTAAGATAAACTGAAATCCCGAGTATCGACATTTTTTTGAAGTCAATTCAAGTTGTTGAAAGGAAGTTATAAAGCGTCACTGATATAAAAGGTCAAGTGGTCAATTAGTGGAAATCGAGAAAACGTCTTTGACATACAAATGACTCATCAAAAATGTGTTTTCTGAAGAAGTGGTCTTGATGGAAGTTGTAGATCATTTGAAGAGCTTTTCAACAGATCTTGAATCATGTCATTTGGAATTCGGGAATGCAAGTTATGAATTTTACAAGATAATAATATAATTATATAATTTTATATAATTATGGAAGTAATCATTACTTTGATAACTGATCACATGGGAATCATCATTACTTCCCCTAACAGATCACATGCTTGCACATGCTAAGTGATGATTAAGGTAACATGCATACACATGCTTGCACATGCATGTACTGATTGCAATAATTACGGACCGATCCGGCATTATTCGAGAGACCGGTCCGGGAAGGAGGAAAGTCTATAAATAGGGATGCAGAGGCTCACTTTCAAATGGTACCAATATATATATACCATATCCTATATATATTCTCTCCTCCTCTTTCTCTTTTTCTTTTCTTTTCTTTAGTTTGTAAATAGGCCTTATGCCAAAATAAATAATGTAGTAGTAGTATCGTAGTAATGCTCGGGAAATTCTAGAAGGTTCGATGTTCTTTGAAATCGTTGAATACCTGGAAAAGAGCGATTTACGAGTCAATGATTGTAATCGGGTAATTTCTATAATAATTATGTTTATGTTTGTTATTTTCTTCTTTTAGTTTTTATAATGTTATTAGGCTAAATCTAATAACTAGCCAAAGTTATGTAATCGTATTATTTCGATCTTTTCGTTAAAAGAATGATGTTAAAATAAAATTGATTAAAATTGAGTTAAAATGAATCTTTTTCTATTTCGCTCACGTAAAGATAACATATTGAATGAAGTAATCAATCATGATGAATACCACATATAACTCTGACGATGAACCGACCAGAGAAGTCGAGGATATGAGTAAAATGGAAAAACCGGAGGGTAAAAATGGCCGTCGATTAACGGAATCCTATTTCCTACCCGGGGGCAGATTTGTCCTAGTAAAACAAATCTTATTAATTTTGTACTCGAGATCTTAATAATGTTAAAATCACAGTTTAATTGAAACTACACCGTTTGTATTAAATCGATCCGCTTGACAACCGGAGCCTCTTGAATAACATCGGCCATCTGACGAATGGAATCACCTCTTTTATCCGGGGTAGATTTATACACGGTACCTGTTTTGACTAACTAAGTTTAGCATGGGGCAGTTGTGGACATTGGAGTGATGACAATTTGACATATGACAATTTCATACGCTCGTGTGAGGAGGAATTGTTGACATTAGAGTACACCGTTTCATTTACTCAATTGGACCTAATAAAAGGAAGATCGAACACATTCTATTAATTGAAAAGATCGAATAAATTGATTACATATACTTTGGCTAGTCTAGTCTATAAACTATATATTGGTATCATATATTTATATATATATATATTGGTATCTATATATATATATATATATATATATATATATATATATATATATATATATATATATATATATTTTACTATTTATGTACATCTATATATATTTATATATCTATATATATTATATTAGAATTACTTTTAAATTACGCATTTATTTTATGTTGGTTAGAGTAGTAGTAATCTGTATTATAAAATTGCGGTTTAGATCGAGTTAATAGTAGCTCTTTGGTGTTTAACCACACTTAAAAGAATTACCACTTTTTCCTTGAGGATTCGACACCTGACTCACCACTTTATCACTACAATTTGACCCGGTACTTTGCCGGTTAGGATCCGTCTAACCTAGAAAAGGTCTGTCCCTTTCTTGACGCCGTTTCTAAGGGTTGGTTTTGGTGACGTCAGCTTTCTGGCGCCGTTGCCGGGAACAAAGTCGCTAATTTTTTTTTGTGTCTATGGTTACTACTTGTATTAGCTTAAAAATTTCGAGGATAAACCAACACTCTTCTTATCACATTTCTTTTTTATTTTTCGTTGGTATCTACTTTCTTTTAGTACCAATTTTCTTCTTCTTTAAAACTCGAGCATTTTCTATTTTAGTTAGTTGATGACCGAAGCGGTAAAGCCTCACTTACTCCTTATAAGCCTGATATAAACGCTACGAAAGGCGATTTGCGGATAGAGAGTAAACGTGGTCAAACCGACTTAGGACTCCTTGGAAAATCTCCAACGGAATCATCTTCTAATAAAAATAAAGAAATGGCTGAAACTAGTGATGAAACAAACGAACAGAGGCTAGATCATGCTTTAGGGCATGGCCAAAACCCTGTTAATCCTAATAATAATAATAATAGGAACAATCAAGATCGGAACCAGAATAATCGTAACAATCCACCAAACCCAAGACCTATCTGTGATCAAACTGTTAGGAGAAACCAGACTAATAATCCCATACTTTTACCTAATGAATGAGCGAATAATTTGAAATTAAATCTCATCTTTTTGGTTTAATTGACGCAAGAGCCCAATTTTAGGAGAAGATGATGAAGATCCATCATCATCATCTCTATCTGCTTGAAGAATGTGTACAATGACCAAAAGTCAAAGGTGCTCATAAGGAATTAACGAGGATGACTATGTTTCCTTTCTCTTTAAAAGGAAGAGCCGAGATTGGTTTATGTCTCTTCCACACCATTCGTTAACTAGTTGGGAGGATATTCAAAGCTGAATTTCGAAACAATATTTCACTCGGGACGGAATTTGGAATTAAAGGTCGAGGTTGCTAATTTTAGACAAGGATCGAAGAAACACTTGGGAATGCAGGAAAGGTTTAAAAATTTGTAAAGAGCTTGTCCCGATCATGGTTATTCCTTAGATATGCAAATTCAACTTTTACGTAAGTAAACTAAGAAAGGATTCACGTGCGGATGTAGATCATGCATGTGGTGGTTCGTTAATGATGAGTGAAGCTCAAAGCAGTTTACGATGCTATAGAAAAGATTTCCAAAAATAACGAGAATGTGGGAAACCGGTTCTAGCACTAGAAAAGTAGCTTTTGCAGGAGAATGTACGTCAAATCACGGAAGTTCTAGCACACTTGGAGAATTTGAGTAGAAAGTTTGATGGATTACAACAAGGAAAGAATAAAAATTCGAGAAAATAGTATGCCAATTGAATACTCAAATCATGATAATGTGTCATTAGGGATAGAAGAACCAACAGGATATTCAAGAGAGGAGGTGAGTTTTCTTGACAACATAGGAATTTGAACAATGCATATTCAAACTCATTTAATGCTATTAGAAGAGACCACCCAACTTTTAGATGGTGCGAAAACCCTAGTAAGCCGGGACAACCGCCGTATCGATTCGAGTATAAGAATATGAATAATAATCAAGTTTATCAAGGAAATACATCTAATCAGAATTTACAATCATTACCTAGATCCTATCCTCAACATACCACTCAAAGTATACCAGTAACTCAAAGTTCAACTCAATCTGCAGAAGGGGTTGAAAAATGGGAAAAACTGATGGAAAATATGATGGGTGTAGTATCTACTCAAGCTAAGAATATGGAAACAATGATGACTTCTATAGGTTCAGTCAGTAAGGATATGAGTTCAATGAAAACATCTATGAGTGGACATGATACAAGAATGAGAACGATAGAAGCTTCATTAAGGAATATGGAAGATCATTTGAGTAGGGAAGGTGAACGTAACAAAGTAGACCTCCCGGAGGATTACCAAAGCACTTGAAAGAAACCCAAGAGAGGTAAATGTTGTAGATTCACGAGAAGTAGGAAACTCTACGGTAGTAATGGAGTAGAAAACTTCGGGAATAATGAAGTAGAAAATGATTTAGATAAAAATGAAGAGACTAAAGATGAACTTGACTTTCTTGATGAGGAAGAAGAAATCATAGAGAATTTCTTGAAAAGGAATAGAAGTTTGGAACCTGAGAATGAAGGTGAAAAATGGGTAAAAATCCCTAGGATTTTGAAAGACCCCATGGATAAAGATTTAAGGAATCTATTCAAGGAACATGTTAGAATAGATGGCGGTAATAAGGATGAGAAGCAGAAGAAGCGAAGGAGTATGAAGTAGAGATTGATTCAGGGAACAAATTAAAAGAAAAAATTCAAGAACCTGAAACATGGCGATCAAGTAATACTCAAAAGTTTAAGGATAAAGGAAAAGAGAGAATGACTTCGAAACCAAAGGGTATAGATTTAGAGTCTTTACCTTTTCCACCTAAAGATCAAATTAAAAGATTAAGGCTGATCGGAAGTATGCTCGTTTCCTTGATACTTTTCGTCATATTCATGTTAATATCCACATTATCGAAGCTCGATAAATATGCTGCCTATGGAAAGTTTTGAAAGATATTCTATCAAATAAGAAAAATTAGAGGAATATGAGAATATATGCCTAAATGAAGAATGTTCTGCAGTCTGTGGCATAAGTTACCGCCTAAAGCGAAAGATCACGGAAGTTTTACGATTCCATGTGAAATTGGAGGATTTACATTTAAGAAGGTCTTATGTGATCTTGGAGCTAGTATAAATCTCATGTCTTATGAGGATTATAGAAAGCTAGGCATAGGAAAGCTTACTAAGGCGGAAATGACTCTTCAAATGGCGAGATAGATCGATTAAGTACCCCTAAAGGAATTATTGAGGACATATTGGTTAAGGTAGACAAATTCTATTTTCCAAAGAGACTTTGTAGTTATGGAAATGGAAGAAGGATTTTCAGCGCCACTTATCTTGGGGACGTCCATTTCTAGCTACAGGAAGAACTTTAATCGATGTTTAGAAAGGAGAATTAATTTTGAGAGTCAATGAAGATGAAGTTGCTTTCAATATTTTCAAAGCTATGAACCATCAATATACATCACCAGAATCATGTTCTTTTATAGAAGATATTCATTCATCTATGATAATCGATTACCAACTTTTGAAGACAGATTAGAAGAATGCTTAACTCTATCTATCTATAAAGAAGATGAGGAAGACATTGAAATGAAAGAGATAATCCTTTCTCTAGACAAAGGCAATTTTACTTTTAAACCACCATGGCATAAGTATTTGGAATTAGAACTAGAAGGACCGGTTCTTAAATCGTCAATAGAAGATCCGCCTAAGAACTGGAATTGAAACCGTTACCTTTAAATCAAATATGCTTTTCTTGAAATTGATAATCTTTTACGGTTATTATTTCATCAACTTTAAGCGAGCAACAAGAAGATCAATTACTTAGAATGTTAAGAAAGCATAAGAAAGCTTTTGGATGGATGATTGCCGATATTCGAGGTATTAGCCACGAGATATGTGCTCATAAGATAATTCTAAAAGAAGATGCTAAACCTTGTATTCAACATAACGCCGCCTCAACCCGAATTTGCAGTTAATCGTTAAGAAAGAGGTTATTAAGCTATTAGAAATGGGAATAATTTTTCCTATATCGGATAGTGAATGGGTAAGTCCAACTCAAGTTGTACCAAAGAAAGGAGGTTTCACAGTGAAAGAGAATGATAAGAATGAATGGATCCCAACAAGGGAAATTACAGGATATCGAATGTGCATTGATTTTAGAAAACTAAATGATCATACTAAGAAAGATCATCATCCACTTCCATTCATAGTGCAAATGTTGGAGCGTTTAAGTGGACATAAGTATTCTTGTTTCTTAGATGGTTATTCGGGTTATTCTGAGATATTCATTGCGGCAGGAGATAGGGAAAAGACTACTTTCACTTGTCCTTATGGAACTTTGCTTATAAAAGAATGCCGTTTGGTTTATGTAATGCTCTGCACGTTTCAAAGATGTATGATGTCTATATTTTACGATATGGTTGAGAAATTCTTAGAAATTTTTATGGATGACTTTAGTGTTTACGGAGACTCTTTTAATGCTGTTTGTTTGTTACACTCGAGCGAGTGTTACAATATTTGTGAGATACCAATTTAGTGCTTAAGCGGAAAAAATGTCATTTAATGGTATCGAAGGAATTGTACTAGGTCATAGAATCTACAAGTAGGAATTGAAGTTGATAAAGCTAAAGTCGAGGTAATCGAGAAATTGCCTCCACCAGTTAATCTAAGAACGTTAAGAGGATTTCTTGGACATGCAGGATTTTATAGGAGATTTATTGCAGATTTTTCAAAGATAGCAAAACCTCTAAGTCATTTGCTTGAAAAAGAAGTACCTTTTAATTTTGATAGTAAATGTATGGAAGCATTTAAGACCCTGAAAGCGAAGTTGATTACTGCACCAGTATTGGTAGCACCAGACTGGGATTTACCTTTTGAGATTATGTGTGATGCAAGCGATTTAGCTGTAGGAGCTGTTTTAGGTCAAAGATATAATAGAATTCTCAAAGCTATTTACTATGCATCACATACGTTAAATGCGGCTCAACTGAACTATGCAACTCTGTAAAAGAAGCTGTTAATTTGTGATTTTTGCCTTAGATAAGTTTAGATCATATATTGTTGGCTCTAAGGTAATAGTTTATCTGAGACCATTCGGCATTGAAATATTTCTTGAGTAAGAAAGATGCAAAACCACGTCTTCTTAGATGGATTCTTCTACTTCAAGAATTTGATATTGAGATTAAAGATAAAAAGGAAGTGAGATTGTAGTAGCGAGATCATCTAAGTAGAATGGAAACGAGGAAGAGATAGGGAATGAAATTAAAGATTCATTTCTGATGAACAATCATTTAGAATCGATATGCCTTCAACCATGCGGTTATTAAAGAAAAGAATTCCTTCTAAGGAAAATTCACCTTGGTTTGGAGATATCGTTAACTACTTAACTTTGTGATTACATTCCGTCTCATTGGACTTGGCAAATGTGAAAAAAAAATTCTTTTACGACTTAAAATTTTATTCTTGGGAGGAACGGATCTTTTCCGTAAATGTTCGGATGGGATAATCGAGAAAATGTGTGCCTGATAATGAAATTTTAAGTGTTTTATCGTTTTGTCATGATCGTGAGGCGAGGAGGTCATCATGGATGTTGGAAAAGCGCTGCTTTTAAAGTCTTGCAATGTGGTTTTTATTGACCTACACTTTATGTAGATGCGTATACATATGTTAAATCTTGTGAATCATGTCAAAAATGGGAAATATCTCGAAAAAACATGAAATGCCTATGCAACCTATTTTAGAATGTGAGTTATTTGATGTTTGGGGTATAGATTTCATGGGACCTTTCCTATATCGTTTGGAAAAAGATTTATTCTTGTAATGGTAGATTATGTTTGAAATGGGTAGAAAGTGAAGCTCTTCCCACTAATGATACCAAGGTTGTCATACGATTCCTTAAAAGAACATATTCACTAGATATGGCATTCGAGGGCTATCATTAGTGATAGAGGTTCACACTTTGCAATCGACCATTTACTAAGTTAATTGAAAAATATGTGTGTAACATAAGTTAGGAACACCTTATCATCCATGAAACCCGGTGGTCGAGGTAGAGGTGTCGAATAGAGAGATTAAAAGAATCATAGAAAAAACAAGTGGATTCAAACCGTAAAAGCTGGCGGTTAGACTAGATGATGCGTTATGGGCATACTGAGCGACTTTTAAAACTCCAATTGGTTGTTCTCCTACAAATTAGTCTTTGGTAAATCTTGTCATCTCAAGTAGAGTTAGAACACCGAGCATTACGGGCTATTAGATTTACGAATTTCGATCCTAAGGTCAGTCGGTGATCATAGACTACTTGATTAATGTAATTAGAAGAATTTCGCCTTGATTCTTATGAGAATGCTCGAATCTACAAGAACGCATACGAAATCATTCCATGATAAGAGGATCTATAGTCGTGAGTTCCATGTAGGTGATCGAGTGTTATTGTACAATTCACGTTTAAAGTTGTTTCCAGAAAGCTTAAATCAAGATGGACGGGACCATTTAAAGTAACACGAGTTTATAAACTGGAAATTTGTCGTTGAACTAAGCGATGGGAATACAACTTTTATAGCCAATAGTCACAGGGTGAAACTATTTACGGAAGGTGAAGAAGTCTCTCTCATAAATGAAGTGATGTTGATCGACCCTCCGAAAGATTAAAAGCGATTGCTCGAAAAGCCGAAAGTATCAAATTACCAGGTTTTATCTTTACTTTTATATGTCTAAACTAGTTTCGTCTTTTTACCGGATAGAGCGTAAAAGAAGCTGGATGTCTTTTAGATAGATTAGGAGTTTTTGTTTTGCTTTTGAAGTTTGGTTTTAATAGAGATATTGCCTTTACTATAGAAGCCTTAGTTTTGGAAAGAACAAGCAATTGTTGAGAGAGAAAAAATTGAAAAGAAGTTTGTAATGGTAAGTCGAGAAGCTCGATAAAGAGAAGGGCTAAGTTTTTAAGGAAGTGCGAGAATCTGTGGAAAGATTGAACACAATTGGGCAATGTGGGAAAAATATAACTCAATCTCGGAATGAGTGTTTGAATGTAATTAAGAAGAGGGAACGATTAGGTGGTTAACCGAAAATCGATGGACTTCCAAGACTTAATTCAAACGCTACGTTTCTAGGATTTAGTTTGCTTGAACAGTATGTTAGAAATGCGGAGTTTGTAGAAATTGAAGAATTAGAAACCCCGTAAGTTCAAGTCTTTTATTGTTTTTAGTTTTATAAAATTTTTGCATAACTTTGAAAATCTTATAAAATTGGATCTTTATAAAATTAAGGAGTTTTATAAAAGTTTTATAAAAAGTTTTTAAGTTTTTAGATATTTTATAAGAATTAATAGAAATTTATTGAATTTTTATAAACTTTTAAATAAGTTTTATAAAGATTTTATAAATTTTAAGAAATTGTTATAAAATTTATAAATTTTATTTTCTATTTTTATTAAGTTTTTATTGAGTTTTATAAGTTTTATCAAAAATCCAAAAAAATAAAAAATTTCGAAAAAATCATAAAAATTTCACACGGACCGATCCGGCCCTTATCAGGACCGGTCCGGGTTCGAGTTAACCTAAAAAGACGGGATCTTTTCTTTCTTCTTCATTTCTCCTCTTTCTTCAACAAAGAGCCAGCGGCATCACCACCATCCCAAAATTTTCTTTTCTCTTCAAAATACAAATTACACTAAACCATTACATATATTCTTCCTCTTTTACTCTCCTCTCTTCAACACAAGTGAAAAATTTGAAAAAGATCGAACACAAGCTCCATTTCATCCCGGTGGCTTATACGACTTTTCCGGTCACTTTTCACCGTTTTGTTCACTATAAGGTATAATTTGTTTACTCTAGTTATCAATTTCATGATTTTTATAATTTTTAGATTTATTTTCAACTATTTTGATTTTTAAGTGTGTTGTGACATTTTATTTAGGGGTGAACAAACATTCTAAAAACCAAACCAACCGGCTGAACCAAATTGAACCAAACCGGAAATGTATAAACCGTGGTTTTTCGGTCGGTTTTCATATAACTTAAAACCAAACCGTTGAATACAATTTGGTTCCAATTTAAGAAAATAAAAACCGTTTAAAACCGGACCAAACCGGATGAGATATATATATATATATATATATATATATATATATATATATATACACACACACACACACACACA
The DNA here is from genome assembly GCA_026214975.1 of Gentiana macrophylla. Lineage (NCBI taxonomy): Eukaryota > Viridiplantae > Streptophyta > Magnoliopsida > Gentianales > Gentianaceae > Gentiana > Gentiana macrophylla. The sequence continues at coordinate 41,081,663 of CM047807.1, read as the reverse complement.
CACACACACACCTACATCTAATACTTTAAAACATCTATACGCTTTTTACTATCTATCTCAATCTATTTGAACTTTTTACGTGTAATATAGTGCTGCTACATTGTTAATTTCAAATCATACATATTCAAATTTTGTTGATCATTTCACAGAATTGTCTTCAATCTTTTGAAAGAATCTTGAGTACATTTCGTTTCACAATTCACCACTGCTAACTCGTTCTTCTCTTTATACTTGCTCAACACCAATATTTGAAATATGTGGATGCTCATTTGACTGACTTACTTCTCTCAATGATATTGATGAACATCATTATGTATATTTTTCGATGCTGATTTGTATGACTTACTTCTCTTAATGATATTGATGAACTGCATAATGTATATTTTTTTTTATTCAGGATAAATGCATTTATAAACTTTAGTTTGATATACGATTGTCTTTGATTTGCTTATAATTAGGTTATGTTGGACAATAACATTGTACAAATAATCAATATCAGTATTTTGGAGATCATAAAATCATGAATATTTTCTTACTAAATAAAGCACAAATATGTATCACATGTTTATTCATTTGATATATATATATATATATATATATATATATATATATATATATTTATATATGTGTGTGTGTGTGTGTGTGTGTGTGTGTGTGTGTGTCATCTATCTTTCATTTGTCTCTCCTTACTTATAAAACAAATCTATTCCTCTTTATTCCTTAATCTTACTCAAAATACTATTTTGTGTTATGCATTTTGAGATTTATGTATGTCATTTAATAATATAGTTGTTTGTTTATTAATAGTAGTTTTTTTAAGTTGATGATTCATTGATGATCGAATTGAAACGAGTAAGATAAGAACCATGTGAAAACCGTAATAAACCGGAACCAAGCCGAACCAAACCGGACCGATAACATGGTTTATGTCTTCAAACCGTTCTAGTTTGGTTTCAAAAATTTGAAACCGTATAAAATGGTTCGGTTTTAAAAATGATAAAAACCGGCCGAACCGGACCATGTTCACCCCTAATTTTATTTGTGTTGTTTTTGTTTGTGTTTTTTTTTGTTTTTTTATTATTATTCCAAAATTCGTAGAATGGCCTCATCCAGTCGAAAAATCTCTAAGAAACGAAAGCCTAATATTCCAATAGAAGTACCAGTCGTAGGTCTTAAAGATTTAACACCGGAAGAAGAATCTGTTAGTTTTGCTGCTACAGCTTCACCTCAAGCTAAGAATGCTTATAAGAATATCTATAGTAAATGTGGAGTTGTGTTGGAAAGAGGCTTAGATTTTGATGACTTAGGAGAGGAAGTTAGGCGTATTTTTGCGAGACGCCAATGGTTGGATTTTGCAGCTCAGAGGACAGGAGAGATCAATACTACCTTAGTGGCAGAGTTTTATGCAGTTCTGTCTACTTTGACACCCACTGAGGGTAGTATGATAGAGTCTATTCCCCTTAGGTCTAGACATGTGTCTTTTAGTCCGGAACTTATTAATGCTGTTTTAGGGGTAGAAGTTTTTCCAGATGAAGAGGATTACAGAGCTGTTTATGGATTAGATGATCCTGCTATGTATGAGCAGATTGCCTCTAGAGCTCAGAGGGAGTTTGATGCTACAGCAGAGTGGGTGGACAACAGATTTAATTATGGGAAGTGTTTTAGAGATCTGAGGGCAATCAAAAGATTTTTGAGCCATACTCTCTATCCCACTACCAAACACACCGCCTTTGGTAAAGAAGATTTATGCATTACTTGGGCGATGATTCATGATATTAAGGTGGATGTGGGGAAAATCATGTATAGAAGGGTTTTCGAGTTTATTATTCTTCGCCAAGGCAGGAGTCACATGTACTTTCCTGGCTTTATTTCGGATTTATGTCGTAGATCGGGAGTTCCTTTCCTATCTAACGATAAGTTAACTATGGCGAGATGAGTCCTGATAGGCCCTAGTCCGAGGAGGTCTCCGGAGGGTTCGATAGACTCGATAGTTAGGCGTAGTGCACCTCCACCCGCCCCACTGATTTGACATTTTCATCTTTTACGGCAAGCAGCAGTCTTCTTTTCCAAACACCATTACATACGATATGTTTCAATCTTTAGTGTCAGATGTAGCCCGAGGACAGGCTAATATGGCTTTGTTTCTTTGAGCGAGTAAGCGAGTGGAGTGATGATTTACGTAGAGGGATGTTGAGACATGAGCAGATGCATCTTGATCCTTCTTTCGATAAAACTGCCTATCCGCCCTGTCAATCTAACCCATATACTTTACCAGAATGGATAGCACCTATTCCACCATCTCAGAGCTTTCATCATATGCCAAATCCTTTTGGAAGCCGATCCCTAGTGGTCGTGGTGTCTTTTATACTGAGTTCTCGGAGTCTTTATTACATCTAGCTGGGGAGGATTTTCGGATTTTGCAAGGATGACGTCAAGTATGAGTTCGATAGGTCTCGACAGTTCAGTTCGGACCACGACTACGTTTCCACAGCCAGTTACGTCATCGGTTCCAAGTTTGAATGATCCAGTTTATCCAGCTGAGGGTGATGATGTTGACATTATTTGATTTCGTACAACTTTGTTAGTTTTAAACATTTTCTGTCTGTTTATTTTATTTTCCGCATTTTAATTTTATTAAATACTAAGTTTGCTAATTTAATAGTTTTTCGTTTTCATAATCGTTTTATGTCGTAGTAGTAAATTTAATCATTTTTAATAGTATTTAAATATTTCATAAAAAAATCTAAGAACAAAAAAATATTTTCGTATGTCGTTTTTAAAATATAATTCGTGTATCGTTTATCCGTATCAGTTAGATAATCTTTATTAACTTATTTAAACTTTAATAGCCTTGAGTCTATTTAGACAAACAAGCAAACTTGAACTTTACAACCTGTACACGGTAAAAATATCTTAAAGCCGGACCGGTCCGGTCGGCCAGAGACCGATCCGGGAGTTAAATTTGCTTAGTCATGATTGAGAGTGTTAATATGCAGCCACGTATACTCTCAATTTTGTCCATTTAAGGAAAGAAAGCTGAGAGTGAAAAATTGCAAATTCACTCAGTTACTTTCACCTTTCTATCTGTTTAATTATTTTCATCTGTTTCAACTAAAATGTCAAACCGGTCATCACCGTCAGTCAATTCATACGATCCGGAGGCATTAGATGTTTTTGTCCCGAGTCTAGCGCTTCAAATGTTAATTTGTTGGTGAATGCGAGGTTTGCAAATTCTCCAATTTTAGTTGAGAAGGGTATCAACTATGAAAAAATTGATCAGTCAGGGAAGGATTTAATTCAGAATAGAGGTTGGAGAAAGTTTGTAAGGAATCCAAGAGGTAGGATTAATATTTCTATCGTTAGGGAATTTTATTCCGCTCTCTCTACTATGAGTACTGTCGATTCGTCACAACTTGTATCCGTCCGTGGTACACTTATTCACTTTTCACCTCATATTATCAATCATATTTACGAAATACCAATTTTCAATCAAATCCATAATCTTCATTTTGAATATCAATGGGCGTTAGGGAACTCCTTTAACGTTGTCAACTATGTCACGGAAGCTTTTCCGTATTTGTTTCAAGAATTCGATCAAAATTACGACTCTACCACTTCCGCTCTACCGCTCATCCGAGCATGGAAACACTTCATTAACTCACGAGTCTATCCGACTAGTGACTTTGCGTCAGGTTAGTGATAGTGAGATACTTTTGTTGTTTTGCGTTGATAAGCGGAGCTCATGTGGACCTGGGGATTTTGATTTTTAAGGCGGCGATAAACTTTGCGGTGGAGCGGTATAATAATGGAAGGCCGATGCCTTTTGCTTGGTTAATTTCAAGGTTATGTATTCATTTGAATGAAGTCCCGAAATTGCTTCTGGCGAGATATATCCGTCTCGTGATTATCGTAGAGGATTGCTACCGGTAGAGAATCCGGGTTGTTCGTCAACTATTTGAGATAGTTGTTAGTGGTTTTATTTAATTTAGTTTAAGGTTGGTTTGCTTTAATAAGTTAGTAAGTTGACTAAGGTTAGTAAGTTAGTTAGTAAGTTTGTTTTATTTTGAATCTTTTAGTTTGTAATAGTTTTTTTTGTTTAATATATATGTTTGTTTGTTTTTAATATACGCGTGTTATCGATATTTATAACGATCATCTATAATTTTAATTTAATTTTCGAACCTACTTGTTCATACTCATTGAACATCGGGACGATGCCACTTCGTAAGTGGGGAGTAGAGTTAGGTTTGAAAATTTCATTAAAATTTTTGAAAAAATTAAAAAATATTTATAAAATATAACCTTTTTCATATAAATTAGTACTTTAATTACTTATTTCTTAGTTTTAATTTTTCTTGAATGATTTAAGTTAGTTAATATATGAATAAAAATGATATAATTTGAGAAGATTAATTTTTGATTTAGTAAAATATATTAGATATATTATGAATATGTTTTATATCTTTTATAAGATTTTTAAGATTTTGAGTATGTATAACTAAATAATTTTTGTCAAATATTTCTTTTATGGAATTATTCAAGTAATTTTTATATTTATAAATAAATTTTAGATAATTTTCTTTTCAAGATAAATTATGAATTTGGAATCAAAACTAGGGACGATGATTTTTGGACACCACAAAAATATAAGTATAGCCAAATAGCCTACCTGAATAAAATTTCCAATTTTTGACCCCACCTCAGCTTTTTAAAGAGTGATCAAGACCTCACTCGGAATATAACCATTTTGATTAACTAGAAATTTCCGACCCTTAGCTTGTTTTGGTCTACATTTCTTTGACATCCTTCGAGTTTGTACGTACTTATGAGAGGAGATGATGACAAAAAGAGTTAAGAGTTGAGAAAAATGGTATATGCTGAGATTGGAATGAGTTCAGATATGTTAGTATCATATGAAAAATTTATATTAGGAACAAGGCACCATTTTTACACAGAATTAATCAAATATCAGGTATCTTCCCTATATTTGATCGACAATATAAAAATAAAATATATCGGTAGTAGCTACCAATGATTTGAGTGTAGTAGGGGGTTATCTAGAAACGTCCTATATCACTATGAGGTATAAAGCTCCCGATTTGCCTAATGATAGTAGTCCAGCTAGGGTATTATCTCGAAATGTCCTATTGCTGGGATGAAGGCATAAAAAAAAATTATATTTAAAGAAAAAGTCGAATCAATAGATTTCAAGAATGATTACGAGTTTAAGGAAACCGGACTCGTAATTTTAGATCGAAAGAGTAGTACTCCGATCAATCTTGATGAAGCAATGCCGGAAAGTTTGATTTTCTACACACACTCACGCTTTAGTTCTTAATATTAAAAAAAAAAAAAAAAAAAAAAAAGAGAGAGAAAATTTGAAAAATAGTTGGAATAAAAGGATGTTACTAATCGGAATTGTTTTGATTAAAAATGTGAGAGCGTAGAGTACGCATTTGACTTGCCTCTTTCTCTTTTGATTTTTTTTCTATCTTTTCGATTAAACAATGTCCTATCCTAATATATTATAAGCCATTGTGTCTTTCTATCGACTTAGTTAATGATTCCGAAATTCATAATAATCGAGAAGGAAAGTAATTCTAATATTTTATTTATATTTATGAATTATTGCATGCATGTTTCCATCTAATTAACATTTGATACTTAATTTATTTAAGTTATATAAACTTTCTCTCTTATTAAATTTCTATAAAATTTATAACTTATATGTTTATAATATTGATGATATATATTACTTTTGAAATTTTAATCGATCAATTATATTATCATTATTTATATATTATCGCTTATTTTTGCTCTTAGAGACGATCAAAAGTTTAAGTGGGAGTAACTTGATGTATTATTTTTATATGATTGAATTTACGTGATTTTATTATGTTTTATTGACAAATTATATATAAAATATATGAAATTATGATATAATTAGTATGAAATATTAATCTTTATAGTTTAGTATAGTTAGTAGTAAAAGTTAGTATTTATAGTAAAAAGTTGTAGTTTTGTACCAGTTTTAGTAACTTAGGAATATTATTGTCTATTTTACACGGGTATTTTGTGTTTATTTCATTTGAGAATCTTAAGATAAAACTGAAATCCCGAGTATCGACATTTTTTGAAGTCAATTCAAGTTGTTGAAAGGAAGTTATAAAGCGTCATTTGATATAAAAGGTCAAGTGGTCAATTAGTGGAAATCGAGAAAACGTCTTTGACATACAAATGACTCATCAAAAATGCGTTTTCTGAAGAAGTGGTCTTGATGGAAGTTGTAGATCATTTGAAGAGCTTTTCAACAGATCTTGAATCATGTCATTTGGAATTCGGGAATGCAAGTTATGAATTTTACAAGATAATAATATAATTATATAATTTTATATAATTATGGAAGTAATCATTACTTTGATAACTGATCACATGGGAATCATCATTACTTCCCCTAACAGATCACATGCTTGCACGTGCTAAGTGATGATTAAGGTAACATGCATACACATGCTTGCACATGCATGTACTGATTGCAATAATTACCGGACCGATCCGGCATTATTCAGGACCGGTCCGGGAAGGAGGAAAGTCTATAAATAGGGATGCAGAGGCTCACTTTCAAATGGTACCAATATATATATACCATATCCTATATATATTCTCTCCCTCCTCTTTCTCTTTTTCTTTTCTTTTCTTTAGTTTGTAAATAGGCCTTATGCCAAAATAAATAATGTAGTAGTAGTATCGTAGTAATGCTCGGGAAATTCTCGAAGGTTCGGTGTTGCTGAAATCGTTGAATACTCGGGGAAAGAGGCGATTTACAGTCGGATGATTGTAATCGGGTAATTTCTATAATAATTATGTTTATGTTTGTTATTTTCTTCTTTTTAGTTTTTATAATGTTATTAGGCTAAATCTAATAACTAGCCAAAGTTATGTAATCGTATTATTTCGATCTTTTCGTTAAAAGAATGATGTTAAAATAAAATTGATTAAAATTGAGTTAAAATGAATCTTTTTCTATTTCGCTACGTAAAGATAACATATTCGGAATGAAGTAATCAATCATGATGAATACCACATATAACTCGACGATGAAGCCCGACCGGAGAAGTCGAGGATATGAGTAAAAATGGAAAAACCGGAGGAGGTAAAATGGCCGTCGATTAACGGAATCCTATTTCCTACCGGGGCGATTTGTCCTAGTAAAACAAATCTTATTAATTTTGTACTCGAGATCTTAATAATGTTAAAATCACGAGTTTAATTGAAACTACACCGTTTGTATTAAATCGATCCGCTTGACAACGGAGCCTCTTGAATAACATCGGCCATCGACGAATGGAATCACCTCTTTTATCCGGTGTAGATTTATACTCAAATTTTTGTTTTGACTAACTAAGTTTAGCATGGGGCGATTGTGGACATTGGGTGATGACAATTTGACATATGACAATTTCATACGCTTCGTGTGAGGAGGAATTGTTGACATTAGGAGTACACCGTTTCATTTACTCAATTGGACCTAATAAAAGGAAGATCGAACACATTCTATTAATTGAAAAGATCGAATAAATTGATTACATATACTTTGGCTAGTCTAGTCTATAAACTATATATTGGTATCTATATATTTATATATATATATATATATTTTACTATTTATGTACATCTATATATATTTATATATCTATATATATTATATTAGAATAACTTTTAAATTACGCATTTATTTTATGTTGGTTAGAGTAGTAGTAGTAATCTGTATTATAAAATTGCGGTTTAGATCGAGTTAATAGTAGCTCTTTGGTGTTTAACCACACTTAAAAGAATTACCACTTTTTCCACGAGGATTCGACACGACTCACCACTTTATCACTACAATTTGACCCGGTACACTGCCGGTTAGGATCCGTCTAACCTAGAAAAGGTCTGTCCCTTTCTTGACGCCGTTTCTAAGGGTTGGTTTTGGTGACGTCAAATACCCTGCTCAAAAATCATAACACACTCCCACTATCCATCTTGCACATTGGGCATATCCTTCTTTTGACTAAATCAAACTCCTTTGATTATCAAACAAAGAAATTGTCTAGAGAAACTTGTTTGAGTCCATAAATGGATCTCATGGGCTTACATATCATGTCATCGTCTATGAACATCGAGCTTTCTGCCCAACGTCTTCAACACTATCATATAGTCATGATACGAAGTTATAACAAGCATAGTGCGAATAGAGGGCTCGGCCTTACAGGGGACATTCCCTCACAGGTAAGGCATGGACTAGGTTCATAACCTGGTTGTCAGCGATGGAATCTAATTGAGATATTATGGCTCTGGCCATATCTCTCAATCTTGCCTTTCAAACATTCCTTCATAAGTCGTGAGATATTCATTCTTCAAGATGAACATACCAAAGCTGACCCCTTTTGGGCTTGAGGTTATCCATGGACTTACAGAACTTTTGTGTGCACTTTGGCGTTGATCTACACCTCATCGCTAGTGGCGTCGCTCACGTTCCTATGGTTGAATATATATTTGTGGTTCTCAAACTCTTTTGAGATCTGATTCACTCTCACTGTTTCCCTTGGAAGAAACACTTCCTCTAGAAGACAGCATGTTTGGAGACAAACATTTTGCTCCGCGGACAAGTAAATAATATCCAGCGTGCTAGCTAAGACATTCCACAAAGTTGCATATGTCGTACCGGGCTCCAAGCCTTTCTGACTTTGCCTACGACAACTTCAAATCATCGGTTAAGATAGATTCGACATTATCCTCTTCCATATCTAATATGGAATTTATTCAACATTTATTCTTTGGAACTCGGTTAAGTATAAGGGCACTATCCCGAAACTGGTAAGGGGTACTTCGCATGGCCTGCGTCATACATTTATCATATAAAGTGTTGTTTCCATTTTGGGAACACAATCTAATTGCGTATCCCAAAGATGGTATCCTTTTAAGGAAGAATCTTATTCCTTTCGCAGACGACTTCAAACACCCTTGAGATATCAATTACTTCAATCCAATTGAAGATTAATTCCTAAGTAGCTCATCAATCTCATATTCGAACTAGCTCGAACTTTTGGGCTTTCAATTGTCGCACTTCAATAAGTACATTCAACTATTTCTAAAATAGTCATAGAGATTAATAAACAATTATTTGTGGCATTAATTGTCATAAGCCAACAAACATCGGTATGTTTAGGCTTTAGACAATTTTTCTAGAGTTTACGACCTTTTTCATAAAAAAAAGGGTATTTTAGTCATATTTAGATAAGATACGTATTACCCACGTGATTCATAATCATATGGTTCAACATCATCGAATGACGTTTAATTACACGCTTCCTTCCGGAGAGACTATGTCTAGAGTAACCACAAATCAAGGATAATAACCATACAAATATTTAGTTGAGATCCCATCACTTATATCATCTATATAGTGACATCAATCTAGTATGTTAGATTCAGTGACCTTTCAACTTTATCGGAATAACATTTATTCCTTACAATTGAATATGTCTACTAAATCCTAACAAATAACTGAAAGCATGTTCTTTATAAGAACCGGAACATAATAACATTTATTTAGTTCCCTTATCAGTTTACTAGATCCAGAATATGGTAAGTGTTACAACGTTTGCTTCACCTTCCATATCTGTATTTAATCTTTCTAATTTAATCACACTCGTAAGGTATCATATATCTAAGAGTTGACTTGAACTTAGATAGATTTATCTCAACTCACTTGCCTAGAATAGAAACTTCAATAAGTTCTCTATTTAAGCACATGCCCTAACTTTCCTTTTAATCCTTTAAGCACTTGAGAAATGTTTCTTATTGTAGTCTTCATAAGACTTAAGAAAGATCACAAGAGCTATGTTTTCAACTTCCTTTCATAAAGAAAATCTAAAGTTTATTAAATAGTTTATTTAACCTTTTGAATCGTATTCAAAACATTGACTATTTAATTAACCTTAAGCAATGATAGAATTAAGTCGATACTTAAATCTTATAACTTTGAAAACAACCTTTCCAAAATTAGAGTGGTCATTCTTATCCAACGTTTTGAATTAATTGTCATCGTATGACTGAATGATCATCTTGGATCGTATCCAATATATGACTAATTCGTTGAAACTTATTTCAAATGATTTAATCATATTATGAGCTTCCGTTTTTCATTAATAATTAAAGTCTCGGAGCACTACATCAATTATGTAATCTCCTTGTCTCTAACTACTATAACGGGATGGCTCATGTCATTGCTTATTTTAAAAGGATTATAATTACTTAACCATATTTGAGAACGTTTCTCAAAATTAACAGTCATAATTTGGTTTTACTAATCGAGAATAAAACATAAATATAAAGTTTGCTAAAACTACAACATAAAAATAAAGATAAAAGAGTGTTGTTGTCTATACACGCAAAATCAAATATGGTCTTTGGGATTATGATTTTGCTCCCACTAGTCAACTACTCCCAATTGACTTTCAAGAATCTTTCAAAAATCTTTAGTGGTGGAATCCTATCTAGTTGACTCGATCCCGGCGTGGGCGATCGACCGGGTCAATTTCGACGGGTAGGTACTTCTTACCAATTGCGTCTAACGCGACTTCCAAAGTGGTTTGACTAGTCAACTCTTTGTGATTCACATAAATCATGTGATAGTCAACCTTATGTCTCTAAAATCGACGGTCCCGGCGTGGGCCAATCACCGCAAGATTCTTAGTCGAGTCGTAACCCAAGTATTCATGAGATCTCATAACGATCATATCTCGATAATGACGATATACCCGTGGTGAGTCAACTCCCGGCGTGGGCGATCGGTTGGATCCGAACAAGGGCTCTTCACCGTCACTATAATATTGGGAGACATATTATAACTCGATTTTTGTTGTGGGAGTAATTTTAAATTAATTCACTTAATTAATTTGAATTAATTCTCTTAATTAATTTAATTACGGTCTCATCAAATATATCTATCTCTATAGACATACATCCTACATATTTATCTAGATCGTGCCTAGTCATGCATCTATCGTATCATATAAAATAAATACAAGCACAAAATAAATAAATGCGTAAAGTAACCGATATGATCATGGACTTTTCTAGAGTGCGGTTTCGAATACAACCGAGCGAAACCGCTGGTCACAATCTAAGGGTAATTGCAACCGCCAATAGGATCTTTAATGCTCCATTCTCCAATGGGATCTTTATTTTCGTCTTTCTTTGGTCTCATCTTCTCGCTCCATTCTTGTTACATTTAATTTATCTCGATAAAATATATACAACCCGCCGCTTTGCAGAGAGCCAACGAGGAATGGGATAATTGCAGGAAAATAAACTAGGTCACGTTCTTCATAACGGCCTAGGATAATTTTAGAACCAACAGAAAAATTAAATCATTCACATCTATCCATCGCTATCGATTGAGTCCATGATCAATCGGGGTCCATATAATCATATTATATCTACTATATCTAATCCATACAATAAAATCTTATGAAAAAGATAAAATTAAAATTTAACTACTTGCGTCTTAATTAATCAATTAACATTTAATCTATTAAATAATTTTATCCAATCAATTAAATAATTAACATTTAATTAATTAAATGATTTTAATCGAAATAAAATTAACAATTAATTTTAAACCGATTTTAATTTTAATTTTAATTAATTAGAACTATTCCAAAAATAAATCAAAATTAAAATTATTTCTCTTTTGTTTCTTTCCTTTTGATTCGTAATCAAAATGGATACTTTAGTTTCTAAACCAAAATTTTGCTTAAGCTTCAGCCACTTTCCAAAATCAAAATTTTGGAAGTGGCTGCAAGCTAAGCCTTTACAAATCAAATATTTGGAAAAAGGGCAAAGCTTTATTCCAAATCAAATATTTGGAAAGGCCAAATAATTTTAGTTTAAGCCAGCCACTTTCCAAAATCAAAATTTTGGAAGTGGGCAAGCTAAGCTTTTCCCAAATCAAATATTTGGAAAGGGCTTAGCCTATTCAAACAAAGTTTGAAAGGCCATTATTATTTTAATGCCATGTGGCATCCCGATGGCCCAAACTATTTGAACAATTTGGTTAGCCATACGACACAAACTAAACAAAAGCAATTACCAATCACAACTATGAACCATATTGAATCACAAAATACACAAAACAAAAATTTGGAGATCCGGCAAGATTGATCGGTCAATCATTTGCCGCGCAAGAAAGTTGCCCTCTTTGCCGCCGCCCGGTGGTGGTGCCGCCATTAGTCGGCCGAGCACCGCCCGATCTACCTTTTTTTTTTCTTTTCTTGTATCAATTTTGCAAATCAAAAATCTTTCATCTTTTAATTACGTGATTTAAACGATAAAATTAACTACGCATTATAACATGCTTATTGCTTAAGCTCGAACCTGGCTCTGCTACCACTGTTAGGAAATCTACGCGGGAACGCAGCAGAATTCAAAAATTTATTTCCTATCGACCCAAGATCGACTTCGTTTAAGCAATAAACAAACAAGTAGTAGACGGTGGATACCTTGGTTGATCTATAAGATCGACGCTTTGACCGTCTCAGGAGAGTAGTTCTGCATAGAGCGCCTGAGTGTTCGGCCTCTACCGCTAGTCCACACGAACGACCCGCGGAATCCCATCATGGATTGCTATTGGAAAACTCCGGTTCTTAGACCGGCGCCTTTTCCCCTCTCTCCAACTCTATATGATGCTCTCTATTTTACACAAGAACTATTAGTTCTTGGAATTGTGTTGTGTAAAAGAGCTTGACACCCACCTCTTATTTATAGTGTAGGTGGCGCCATCTTCTAGAGTGGAGGAGAAGAAAACCTTTTCCCAATAAAATAAGGAAAATATAATTGATTGATTTATCTCATTTATTATAATATCTCATATAAATAAATCTAGGATATTGTCAATATCTTATATTGAATATTCCCAAGATATTGTCAAAATCTAATATTGGCAGTATTTATCTTTTATTATATTACCATAAATCAATTTACACGTGTATACATATCACATATATATTACACAAATAAATCTATTAATATATATTCCACAAATATGCATGCATCACCAACATGCACACACGCACACAAGTTGGATATATATATATATATATATATATATATATATATATATATATATATATATATATATATCTTATATTAATATTTAGTAATACTATTAACTAAATTGCACAATCCAAGTGTATCTTATGCACTTCAATGTGGCGCCCCAATAGTCAAAAGATTGACTTCCGGAATATTCTTTAATTAATATAATATTATTAATATCTTGTATTTAATTTATTCATAATAAATAAATACCACAATATTAATTTACCACTATAACCTTTATAGTCTCGTGATAAACTTTCCTTAGTTGGTTATCATCTATAACCACATTTTAATCCGACTAGATGTTCATATGTGTGTGACCCGATAGGCTTCCGAATATGTTGGCCGTAGACACAAAGTGCAAATTACGAAAATGCCCTTCATACCTAACGATCACGGGATAGCGTCTAGCAACACACCGTGACCCCGATCATCGGAAGAGTCAAATGCAATGACTACTACCTTTCATGTGAAGCAGATTACCGTGTAACTTACAATCCTATCATTTGTAATAATATCCATACGATCGTTAGTCGAGTGTCAAAACATCAACGATCAGTATCTTATAACTGGATATCATGCTCTCTCGAAGTAACTCGTTTACTCCCACTTTGCAAAGATTCACGAGAGTAAGACATTCTTATAAGAAGGCCATTTCGGATATTCGATCCCAATCATAGGATACGCGATTCCTGCACGACCAATCATGTATACTCCGCGATGCTTCAATATCATACCCAATCACTACCGCATGATCGCCCCGTGGCTGTGGGAAACCTCAATAGTGTCAAAGCATGACAATCCACACCGTGATGCCATGAAGACTCGGTCAAAGGATAATTACACAAGCGTCACATAGTGTGACACTTATCCGTGTAAGTGGGTCGATCTAACGTAAGCATTCTATACCGCCCACGCGTCACGGTCAAGTGTCTCTACACTTCGATGAGCGAGATCTATCCCCGCTTACTAAAGGCGAAGACATCTAATACGTGCTAGCTTTGTTCATACTATCAATGCCCTGTTTGATAGTACATCGACCTAGAGACATTTAAGTATCAAACTTATTAAAGTGATTAGAGATCTCATCAACCATAATCGCCTATCATGGTTTCTCTATCACAGTTTAATACTAAGGACGTTATCATATAACAATTCATAATTGGTTCTTCAAAAAGAACATATATATGACAACAGAAAAGCCATTTAATATATATATATATAAACATAAAGAAATAGTCGAAATGATCCGACCCGGTCGGATCCGGTCCAACCCGATTGGGTTTAGGACACTATTTCAACACAATGTTGTGGTAATTTTGTTGTGGCATTATCACTACCCTTCTATGTATCATAAATGAATTTATAGGTTTTTGTCTAGAAGGACAAACTATTGTATTTATTAGGCTACAAGGAAATTGATTATTAATTAGGACAAAACCTAATTAAACTTACCAAAATACCTTTTTTATAATTAAACCTAATTAACCTAATTATCAAAAGCCATCATCCAGACGCCTCAGTCATCGTTCTTTCTTATTAAAGCCAGTGAATCGTTCAAATTCCGGCGATCGAAAGCATCAGCCTTCAAATTCCGGCGATCGAAAGCACCTCTTCGATTTTCTTCTTCTCCTTCCCAAAAACAAAAACCCTATAATTGCATGTGAAGAAGGCAACGCTGCTGTTGAGGAGCCGAGGAGATGGAGCAGTCGAAGAAGGCAACGCTGCTGCTTAGGAGCCGGAGCAGTCGAAAAAGGCAACGCTGCTGCTAAGGAGCCGAACCCCTCCACGATTGAAAGGTCGAACGGAATCCACATCGGCCGGAATTTGGCAAGCTTTGCAGGCATCCTTGCTTGCCGCCGCTATATTTCGCTTGAACCATCGCTTCCTTTCGGTGAGGCCCTCGATCATCTTCCTCTGTTGTTACTTGAAGAAGACAATTATTGCTAATGGCCGGACGTGATGGTGGCCGGACGATTATTTTTTTGGTGGTGGCCGGACGTGATGGTGGCTATATTTTTTTGTTCAGGATGTTTTTTTTTTTTGAGAAACTTTAGGGTTTAGGGTTGTTAGTATTAATATTTTAACTTTAGGGTTTGTTACTATTAATTTTCAGAAGTTACAACATTTTTTGATGTAATTTTATCTATTTTACGGGCTGTTACTACTTGTTTATTGGGCGTTACTACATTTTTATGGATTGTTACTACTTGTTTTTTGGCCGTTACTCCATTTTACGGGCTGTTACTACTTCTTCTTTAGGCTGTTACTACTTGTTTATTGGCTGTTACTATTTTTTCATTGGATGTTACGACATTTTATGGGTTGTTACTACTTGTTTCTTATTTATTACTATTATTTGTTTTCTTTCTCACATTACTACTTTTTATCTAAGCGTTACACTACGTGTTTAATGTGTAAAAGTGTATTTTTGTCCATTTATTATGAATTTGTCTTTTTTAATCACAAAACATGTAGTAACGTCCTTCTGGACTCATTTATGTTTTTTTTGTCCTTCTGGCCCCTTCCCCCATGAATTTATACGTTCATTATGTATGTTGTTACAATATTATTTATTGGATGATGATACATACACTATAAATTTATCCACAACATCTTCCACAATACTATCAACATCATTAATTTTGTTGGGACCCATATCAATAAATCACTCATCATTTTAATCAAAGGGAATCACTTATGGAGTGAGAGTACCACTACACAAATGTGTAATACATATACCATTTCCCTTATTTATTACTCTCGAACTCATAATTACACTCAAACACATACGTATATTTTTAGATATATGGAGTTAACAATTAAATGTATGTTTTTATATAATGCGTAAGTTTCTTTTTTTATAAATAAAATCAAAATAATATATTGCATATATATATATATAATGCACATACCATTTCCCTTATTTATTACACTCGAACTCAGAATTACACTCAAACACATATGTATATTTTTAGATATTGGACTAAAAAAATTGTTTCTTAAAAGATAAATGTTTGTGCTACAACAAAATATGCAACAGATGCCACAACAAACTTTTAAATCATTATTTTTTTTTGATCCATATGATTCAATAGATCTCACATCATAATCAATAGCCCCAAAATGTATTGTTTACAATGTTGTGGTCATTTTGTTGTGGGATTATCACTACCCTTCAAAAAACAATAATGCATTGTGATAAAGAATGTTACTAACATCTCTTCTATGTATCATAAATGAATTTATACGTTCATTATGTCTGTTGTTACAATATTATTTATTGATGATGATAAATACACTATAAATTTATCCACAACATCTTCCACAATACTATCAACATCACTAATTTTGTTGGGACCCATATCAATAAATCACTAATCATTTTAATCAAAGGGAATCACTTATGGAGTGAGAGTACCACTACACAAATATGTAATGCACATATCATTTCCCTTATTTATTACACTCGAACTCAGAATTACACTCAAACACATATGTATATTTTTAGATATATGGAGATAACAATTAAATGTATGTTTTTATATAATGCGTAATTTTCTTTTTTTATAAATAAAATCAAAATAATATATTGCATATATATATATATATATATATATATGTGTGTGTGTGTGTGTGTGTGTGTGTGATGCACATACCATTTCCCTTATTTATTACACTCGAACTCAGAATTACACTCAAACACATACATATATTTTTAGATATATGGAGATAACAATTAAATGTATGTTTTTAAATAATGTGTAAGTTTCTTTTTATAAATAAAATCAAAATAATATATATATATATATATATATATATATATATATATATATATATATATATATATATATATATATATATATATATATATATATATATATATATATATATACACACACACACACTTGATCAAGTGGTTTTTTTGATTAAATCAAGTGGTTTTTTTAATAGTTAAAATATAAAAAAATACATATCAATATCCTAAATTGTTCGCTCCGGGTTATGAAAGCCTACCATATCATCAATGTAAGCCTCCATAGATTCAATAGGGGTTGACATCTTTAACATCAATTATACAACATAGTTTTAGCATTATTAATTATGGCGTGGCTTATATTAATTAACATGTATGTTTTATTAGATTATAAAATCTTTTTTTTAATACATCCGGCGATACACCGTGTGTTGTACGAATCATTTTTTGGTCTTGTAGTGTTATGTAAACCTATATAATTATATTATATTAGTATTTGGTGGAACTTTTGATGTACCACTAACATGTATAAGAAAATTAGGTCATTATGTAGTTACTTATATTTTTGTTTTCCAGGGTTATAGTTAATTATTATGATCTAATGGACCAAAAAGGTAATATATATTTATAAATTTTAGATAAGTAAAAGAGGTTATATTACTTAATTAATGGGTCAAAAAAATCAACAATAATGTAGTACTGATACGTGTCTTTTTGGGGGAGGGGTGGAGGACAGGTGTGAAATGAATAGGTAGAAGGGAGTAGATTTCTAGGCTTCATTTGACATGCGAAGGGACGAGGAAGAAGCAAGGGGTGATTATGGCACTCTTTTCCTCAGCCAATTTTCTTTCAATCATGTCTTTATGGGTTTGATGTATGGGAGAAATAGTTAGTATATTACCACCATTAATTTTCATCATGGATAAAATTTAACGGTGTAGTAATATACATAACTTTGAGTGTTTGCAATTACTGTATTCCACTATCTTTTATAACTTATGAGAGCTGAACTTTAAGCATCATAGGTGATGTCTTTGTTAGCCTATGTATCTTTTGAACTGTATGGATTCTTCTTATTAAAAATTCATGACTGTATAGTTTCTATGAATATAAAAATATCATCCACTTCTACATTTACGCTTTATCTGGCACGCGACGCCGCGCTTGACTTGCGGCGAAAGCATTGCCACTAGTAATAATAATAAGGTACATAAGAGCCAAGAAGGTGTGCCCACAAATGGCCACGTGGACACCCTCTTGGCTTGACACGTGGCGGTTTTTTTTATTATCAAACCTTTGTGGTTTGTTTTTTTATTTTTTTTTAATCAAACGTGTGCCGTTAGTAGTTTGTGCAGAAAAGGTAGAAAAAAAAAGAAGAGGAAAGACCGACGGATTTGAAATTCTGTTGTGTAGTGTACGATGGAAGATGGGTCAAGTTTAGCTATAAACAACAACAACAACAACAAAATGGCCGAACAAATATCCGCGCCACGAAAATAGTCACAACGCAACGATTATTCTCGTTTTTTTGTTTTTTTTTATCAAACCTTTGTGGCTTGTTTTTTTATTTAAATCAAACGTGTGCCATTAGTAGTTTGTGCTGAAAAGGAAAAAAAGAAGAAGGAAAGACCGACGGATTTCACATTGTGTTGTGTAGTGTACGATGGAAGATGGGTCAAGTTTAACTATAAAATACAACAACAAAAAAAGTAGCCGAACAAATATCCACGCCATGAAAATAGTCACGGCGCGACGATTACTCTCGGCACCCTATAAATCATCGGTAGCTCTGACGCGCGTAACGTGGTGCCAAAAAAGTTATTTGGTGGTGTGTAAAATTAAATGAAAATTAATAAAAAAAAATGGTGCCAATTGTAAAATGGTGAACCCGACTCTATTTATTCTGAGTATACTTGAAGAATCATTTTTCATATTTGCTTTGACTAGCTATATTAAACTTATTGGTCGTGTAAGAATGTATGATGTATTTATGTGGCTTCTATCGGCACCACGAAATTACTCAATGCGCCACGATTACTCTCGGCACTCTTGACACCACATTAAATGTTTTTATTATTTTGAACAACATAACGTCGGTGGAACCGACGGCCGTTTGCAGTACGAACGTCACTAAAATTGACGTTGGAATACCAAATCACTTTTTATGTTCTTCAGACCGTTTGACACGTTTTTTTTTTCACCAAATAAATAAACACGAGATCAATGACGTATTCATTAATGATAAGAAAGAGAAATGTTGTGTAGAAAATGAATGAAACACATTTTCAAGCATATTAATGATCTAGAAGCTAAGGCGTCCCGGGAAATTTGACTGTGTAGTTATGGTCCGCTTATTGTTTTCTATAATGTTTCATTACTTAAAGTCGAAGCTAAAGGGATCGACTTTATGACATTGTTTCTCGATACATCGTATTGTGGTTTATTTTGTAGGTGGAAACTCCTGATAGGGCTGGCAGAGAAGTGATTCACAATCTTCACGTCTCTAAGAAAGAGCTATCTCTTGCAGAGAATGTGATATGTTTCTATTGCTCTATTTGTCTTGTGCCCTGGATTTGTTACGGTTAAAGATTATGCGATTTATTTCACGTTAGGGATCTATTCTTTGGTATTATCGTTGGTAACGATTTATGTTGGGTCCGCCATGCCATGCACGGCTCACATTCACTAATATTAAAAAGTAAAGAAAGTTTACAATCATAATTAATAAATGAAACTTATAAAAATTACGATGTTAGATGGGGGTATTTTATAATACCGTATCGAACTTTAAAAAGTATGTAAGATGGGTGATGTAATTTATAATATCGTAGCAATCAAAAATGCTTTGTTAAATCATCTTTTAATTATCCATGTATCTATTATATCTATCATAACCACACATTTATATCCTTCGTATAAGTTAGATAATCATCAATAAATTAAAGTTTATTGCCTTTAGGTTTCTTTAGTGATTCTGATTGCGAAGAAGTGTCTCAATCATGGTCCTTTACTTCTTTGTAAAATCAGTTGTAAATCTCTATCTTTTGTTTACCTTCACAACCATCAGTCTAATGCCAGAAGACGATCCAACTGCAAAATCTCCAAAAGAATCCTCTGACCCCTCATCCAAGGACAAACCATCAATGAACATGGTTTAATTATCTCGATCTTGTTGGTCTATCATTGCCATGAAGTTGAGCTTTGATATGTTTTTAGTAAATGACATTGAATATGGGAGGAAGGTGTTTTAATGGACCTACAAATGAGCGTCTGATATAAAGCATAAATAATCCATTGTTACATGTTTCAACCCTTTACATCACTCATGCCCACATCCCTTCGAATCCTCACCCGAAGAAACCACAGCTTGCTGCAAGGCTGTGTTCTTCATGCTCTACTTCTTGAACCCTACGCCTATACTCCAGGAAAGCCTCATAAATAACAGTATCATCATCAAACATTTGTCAAGCCTTTAGTAATGGAACGTTTATAATCGATTGCATTTCATTTGAATTAAATGTACAAACTGGTAAAGTCTCATTCTCTTTGTCCATTGCAATTTGAAACCTCTCCATTTACCAATTGATCCCAACCAATCTGCTTTTAGTCCTCAACACAGTCTTCTGAATTTCCAGCTCTTTGCTGGAAGACCTCAAACCCTTGTCATGGTCGCGGAAATCGTTCTCATGCCCCATCATTAACCCATTTCACATTAATTACCTTTCATTCTCCATGAAATTATCCTTGAATATCTCTCCTACTATACTCATGTCGAGGCTTAGCTCGAGTTTCCTTAGTATTTACCATCATGCTATGATGCTTCTTGGGGCACCCATGCTCATGATATACACCTACAAAAATGACATTATGAAGGCCATTTTCATTCATAATCAGCTAACAAAACCCATAATCCTCATTCTCACTCCAGATACAAACCACACGATCCCGAGTGAAAGAGGCTTTGGTCTTTTATGAAAGAGATCTCAAGTTCGAATCCGTGTGGATGCAACAAACTTTCTTGGGAGAGGTCCCCACCTTTGATGCCCAACAATACCTAGGAGGATTAGTCTCAGACAATTACCTGGGGATACCTCAGGAAATAAGAAAATCAACTTCAGCCATCACACTCGCATTAGAAAACCCTTTTTAGTTCAATAGTAACGGAGTAAATTTGAAGAGGCCGGCCAACAAAGATGCAATTCAGCATAGATAATCTTTATTGAACAAAGGGAAATTTGGAATTATACTATCTTTGTCAAACAAAGGGAGAGATAATTCAGTAGGCTTTATCCAAACGGGGCCAAAGACTTCTCTCGTTTAAGGCGAAAAAATCAGCCATCCATTTAGATTATTACATAGGATTTTCAGTAACAAGCCAAAAACGTTGATAGAAAACTTGGGTTTAATCAAGACATGCTTATTATCAAGCAATGCCATACGACAAAAAGATTTAACCCTAGACAAAGATAAAACTTACGCAAATGTTCAAGGTTTGGCCTACAGACCGAGAACCTTGCCATTAGAGAATTTTGAAAGGGCTATGCAATTTGTTGCATATATTCCCATGAGGTTATGAATATAGGCTTTCCCTTATAGGCTGACAGCGAACCCAACCCGTTAGGAATTCACAGCCATTATACTAGTGTTGAGAGGACCATCTCCAACAAAAACGTCGAGAATCGGCCTCCAAGGCAACTCCAATATATAGCGCGAGGAGCAGAAGGAAGCTATCCTCCAAACCGAAGAGATGATTTGAAAAGAAGCAGAAGGCGCTATCCTCCAAACCGAAGGGATGATTTGAAAAGAAATGCAAATCGCTGGCGAGCAATGCGTAAACGGAGAAAACTATAAAATTATACCATTAGGGGAACATAAAATTGTCATGTTTATTATCAATTACTTGTATACAAAAATTAAAGTAGTATTATTATTGTCATTGTTTCTCTGATAATTTTTTTTCCCTCCGCTGGAGAACTAAACCCTTGCCGGCGGCAAGACTTTTCCCTTCTATTGAAGGTAATCATACGGCTCTAATGGAGGAGGCGGCTATTGATAATTTGTTGCAGAATTTGTCGCTTACTTCGCAAGAGGCAGCCACGGCTTTCGTCAGTTCAGGAACACCGGATGCTGAAGAGAAATTTCGTCGGCGGTGTTTGATCGGGAAACTGCTTGCTGTGAAAGACGTTGATGTCCGTGGACCGAGAGTGGCGCTTCGGCTATCCTGGGGCTGTGCTTTTGATGCGATCCGATTGTCTAGGAATATTTTTCAATTTGTTTTTGACAAGGAGGAGGATGCGGCTAGGGTGTTGGTGGATGGCCCATGGTGTTTTGATGGTGTGCTCCTTGTTCTTAGGCGATGGGAGATAGATTGGGAGAGCAGGACTGCGTTTTTTACGACAGTAGACTTCTGGCTGCATCTTTTTCGCCTCCCTACGTTCCTGTTCACTCAGACGATCGGGGCTCGGGTAGCGGAGGTCCTAGGTGGCTGTTCAGCCTGTCAGATACGTGAAGATCTAGCCACAGGTCTTCGTTTTTTCCGGCTGCGGGTTGCTATGGATGTGACGGTACCGGTGCGGCGTGTGTTACGGCTGGAGGTAGATGGCGCGGAGTTTTTGGCTAGGGTTCAACTAGAGCGTCTACTGCATTTATGCTTCTCGTGTGGTATGCTTGACCATACGCAACGGTTCTGCCCTGGATCACAGAAGGAGTTGACGGCGGTCGAAAAACAGTGTTCGCCCTATGGGTCGTGGATGAAGGCAGATCGGAGATCGCAGTTGTTGGAGGAGGTGGTTATTGGGCATCATGGTGTGCATGGTCATGATCATGTGCATGGTGAGGTTCCGGATGGTTTGGCAAAGGGTGGTTTGGCCCTGGTTCCCTTTGTTAGGCCAACGGTCGGAGAGGAAGGTAGACATGGGGAGGATGGTGATCACGTTATGGGGGAGATAGATCCTGTTGTTGTTGAAGTTGGGGAGGGGGATGTCGTTCGGCCTGGATTAGGGGAGTTGACGGGGGCGTCTTCACTTTTTCAGGTTAGTCCGGGCTTTGTTTTGCCTCAAGCGCAACTGAACATGGTCCAAAGAATGCGAGTTTCAACCTATAAAAAACTTGCAAGGCATCTACCTAGAACGATCTTGACTGGTTTGAGTATTGGTCCTCGGGTTGGTCATAAGCGGAGGGCGGATTCTTTTGTGGATGGAGATGTGTTAGTAAAGAAAGGCAATACCACTGATTCGGCGGAGTCTGCGGCGCAGGCCCGCCAGGAGCAATGAGTATCTTATGTTGGAACTGCCGGGGTTTGGGCCAGCCCCGAGCAGTGAATGCGCTTACGGCTCTTGTACATTCTTTTATGCCTTCTTTACTTTTTTTGTCGGAGACTAAGCTTTCTATTAATAGGTTCGAATTTGTTCGTTGTTCGTTGGGTTTTCGTAATGCGTTAGTTGTGGGAAGTGTTGGGGCGAGTGGTGGGCTAGCCTTATTATGGAACGCGGAAACTGATCTTCGTATTTCTACTTACGGTCATGGCCATATTGATGCTTTGATTTATGGCTCTGATGGTGTGGTTTGGCGTTTCACGGGTTTCTATGGAAACCCGACTGCCAAAGAGAGGAGTCAATCCTGGAATCTCTTACGGTGTTTGAATGATTCATTTTCTTTACCTTGGCTTGTGGCTGGGGACTTTAATGAGGTCCTTTTTCCAGTCGGAGCAGGATGGACTGCGTTTACGGCCTATCTCCCAGATGGTAGCGTTTCAAGATGCTCTGGTGGCCGATCGTCATCTTTCAGATCTGGGGTTTTTTGGGGCACCATATACTTGGTGCAATAGGCGTGATACGGGGCCCACGTGGGTCCGGTTAGACCGGGGAGTGGCTAATGTTGCATGGCGGTCGCTATTTCCGAACCACCGAGTCTATCATTTATCATGTTCGCGGTCGGATCATGCACCGATCCTTATCTCGTCGTCTAACCCTTTCAGGCGGGGTAAAGTGAGGTGGTTTTCTGTCCCCCGTTATGATCCTTTCTGGATTCGGGATGAAGAGTTCGAGCAGCTTGTTCATGAGGGTTGGCAGCGGACGGGGGCTGTGGGTGACTCGCTATCTCGGCGTATTTCTGTGTTAGGTATGGAGTTGAAGAATTGGAGTAGACAAAAGCATGGGAACATTGGTAGAAATATTGGGCTGCAGGAGGAGGCGCTACGTGTGTTTAGGGAGTCGGTTAGTTATTCTTGGGAGGGGGAGAAGGAGCTTCTACGGGAGTTAGATCATTTGTACACTCTGAACGAGGAGTACTGGAGGCAGCGGGGGCGTTGTGATTGGCTAAAGGGTTCGGATAGGAACACAAGCTACTTTCACCATAAGGCCAATAGTCGTCGAACCAAGAATTCTATTGATCTTTTGTTTGATGAGGCTGGGATAGCAGTGAAAGAGCATGATGGTTTGGAAGGGGTAGTCTCTCGTTACTTCACGAGCATATTCACTACTGCACACCCTCCGGCCTTAGATTTTCAGGGTTTGGAGTTCTCTACTCTCTCTGACTTGCAGATTACGCGTCTGACTGCTCCATATACTGAGGATGAGATTTTGCGGGCCCTCAAGCAATTGCCCGGGAGGAAGTCACCCGGTCCCGATGGTATGCATGTTGTATTTTTGCAGCGATATTGGTATGTCTTTGGTCCTGATGTTTTGCAGGTGCTCCTAGCTATACTCAATGATGGGGTGGACCCAGGTTCGCTGAGTGAGACTTTTATTTCGTTGGTCCCGAAGGTCGCCTCTCCTACGCGAGTGACAGATCTCCGTCCTATTGCCCTATGTAATTTTGCCTACAAGCTCCTCTCGCGGGTCGTGGTCAACCGGCTCAAGCTGGTAATTTCGGATGTGATTTCTGGTAACCAGAGTGCGTTTATATCGGGCAGACAAATAACAGATAATGCGATTGTAGCCTTTGAGGCATTTCATTCTATGAAGGTGGGAGTAGAAGGTTGTCATAATCATGCAGCAGTAAAGCTCGATATGGCCAAGGCTTTTGATAGGGTGGAGTGGGCTTATCTCTGGGGTGTCATGCGTCAGATGTAGTTTCCTGAGGCCTTTGTGGATTTGATTCGTCGCTGTGTCACGTCGGTTACTTATCGGGTTCTTGTCAATGGCCGTCCTGGCCGGCGAATTGCTCCTTCTCGTGGGATTCGACAGGGAGATCCTCTTTCTCCTTTTCTCTTATTATTCAGGCTTTGAAGGGCTTTACACTGTTGGATAGGCAACTAATTTGGGCTCGTTGCGTGGGATTACTTTTGGGGGGCAGCCTGAAGTACATGTGTCGCACCTGTTGTTTGTTAATGATAGTATGTTATTATTTGAGCTTCAGTCCGGGACTTTGGAAGCTCTTGTTGATCTTTTTACACACTATGGGGCACTTTCGGGGCAGGCTATTAACCACCATAAGTCTAGTCTCTACTTTAGCCGGGATGTGCAGCAGGAAGTGCGGGAGGCTGTCTCAGATTACTTACAGATACCACTCGGGGATGGGACTGGGAAGTACCTTGGTATGCCTTTTGTTACTGGCCGTAATAAGCGACAGGTGTTCGATTTCCTTCGAGAACGCATCTGGAAGAAGATCTCGGGGTGGAAGGATAAGCTCTTATCCCCGGCGGGCAAAGAGATTATGACTAAATCGGTTTTGCAAGCCATTCCTACTTTCATTATGCAGTGTTTCAAAGTTCCGGTCACGTTGGTTAGGGAGTTGGAGCGTTACATCCGGGGATTCTTTTGGGGGATACTGAGGATAAGCGCAAGGTGCATTGGCGGAGTTGGGATGTTTGTTGTCTGCCAAAGAGCTTGGGGGGGCTGGGATTCCGCAATCTTGAGGCCTTCAATTTGGCGCTACTGGCAAAGCAGGCCTGGCGCTTGTTGCAGCACCCCACGACCCTTGTCAGTCGGGTACTTAATGCCAAATATCACCCGGGTATGACGATGATTGCTGCAGGCTTGGGACAACGGCCCTCTTTTCTCTGGCGGAGCTTGTTGGAGGGAAGGGATTTGTTGTTGTCAGGCATGCGTTGGCGCATTGGGGATGGTCACTCGGTTTTTGTCTTCCATGATGCGTGGGTTTCTAGGCCTTCTTCTTTTCGTATTATGCATGCTTCCCATTCAATGCCTACAGATACTTTAGTACATGAACTGTTGTTGGCTGATGGGCGGCAGTGGAACGTCCCCCTACTCCAGCAGGATTTTTACCCTTGGGAGGTGGATGCGATTCTCCAAACCCCTATTGCTGGGACCTGCGCCACCAGGATAAGCGCATATGGCATTATGATCGGAAGGGTGTTATTCGGTGAAGTCAGTACTACTACAGCCTTGAGCTTAGGGAGGGGCGTATTCGAGTCGAGTGGATCTTCCTCGGTTGGGCCGGATAGGGTTTGGCGTGATGTTTGGCTAGTGGTTGTCCCGCCACGAGTACAACACTTCCTTTGGCGGTGTTTCTGGGGTTGTTTGCCTATCGGGAGAACCTTCTAAGCGGATGACTTAGGGATGGTGTTTGCCTGGCTTGTGGGTCGTGAGCGGGAAACTATGTGGCATGTTTTGTTCGATTGACGCCGCGCAAGAAGCGCGCTGGAGAGGCTCGTCATAGGAGCCTCGTCTATAGGGTTTCGAGAATTATTTGGAGATCTTCTTGCGCATCTCAAGGGGGAAGAGGTGTCTGAGTTCTGCATGACACTGTGGAACCTTTGGGAGGCTCGGTGCTCTGCTATTTTTGAGGGTGTGCCTATCTATGATTCACGAGTTGTTGTGGCTTCGAATGCAGCGGCGCAGGAGTATCGTCAGGTGGTGAGTGGCGCTATAGAAGCGAGAGTAGAGGTTGTACATCCGGCTATGTAGAGTCCACCGCCCTCAGGGACCTGGAAATGTAACTCGGATGCCTCGATTCTGAGATGTAGAGTGCGGGTATTGGCCTGATTTTGGGGACATTGTGGGATCCATTGTAGCGGCGTTTTCTATCACTTTGACCAGGCGATTCACCAAGACTTGCCACGGAGATGCGTGCGATCTTGCGCTCGGCGATCGAGGCCGATCGACTTGGTTTCTCGTCAATGATTTTTGAAAGTGTATCGCCTCTTGTGTTCGCTTGACCCGACCCTCGGAGGATTTAGGATTTGGATCTAGTCTTTGGCTTGGCTGCTTACCTTTGTCATTTTTGATTGTCTACAAGCTCGCTAATTTCACCTTTTGACATTTTTTTGTTAAAGCGTTAATATCTTTAATGCGCATTGCACATTTTGGGGGCTGTGTCTTGGGGGACTCTCCCTCCGTTTGATGTAATATCTGCTTCCTTAGCAGATTTGCTTTAATAAAATGTGTTAGCTTTCAAAAAAAAAATTTATTTATTTTGATAGGATTGACATGTTTATTTCTAAGATTTTTCTTTAATATTTAATTGATTCTAACGTTTTTTAGGATTGGTGTGTTTTATTTTCGGATTAAAATATCAACACTTGGATGATAATAATTATTATTATTAATTGAAGAAAAAAGTAAACAAGATAAGTCTACTTTTTATTTTATTTTTTTATTATTTTAAGATTGACTAACGTGTTTTTTTTTTTTTTTTTTTTTTTTGTTAAAGCGCGTGTGCAGGAAATTTTTTTTGAGGGGAAATTGGGGAAAGAATTAAACAAGATAATTCTAATTCCTTTTCTTTTTGGGATTGAATAACGTGTTTTTTTTTTTTTTTTTTTTTTTTTGTAAAGGTGCATGTGTTTTTTTTTCTGTTAAAGCTAGCGTGTGTTAGGAATTTTTTTTTGGGCAATTTTAAAGGCATCTTTATTTTTATTTTCGATATCATATTCACATATAAAAATTATATGCAAAATATGGTGTTGAAGTAATTGCGGGAATGTCTTTAGAATTGTCTTTTTTTTCTTGGGGAATTATTTTCTTTCTTTTTTTAATATTAATTTTTGAGGGGAAATTGTGGAAAGAATTAAACAAGATAATTCTAATTCCTTTTTTTTGGGATTGAATAACGTGTGTTTTTTTACTTTTAGGATTGCCTTGTTTTTATTTTCTAATTTAATTTATTGAAATTTAATAAGTTAATTAAGAAGAAACATTTTAAGAAAAACAAACTCATATTTTTAATATAATAGAGATAGAGATAAAGATAGAGACAGAGATAGAGTCAGAGATATTACGTCATCCGACTTGGTTAGTGGATTTGAGAGACAAATTGGAAATCCTAATTGCACGAAACACGGAAAGAATGAACAACCTGCAAAACCACCACCACGAGCAGCGGCACCACCAGCCCCACCACCCCATACCAGATAACGACGAAGACGATTATGTCACCGGAGACGAATTAGGTGAAGGAGGAGAAGACTCCAAATATATGTCTGAAAATCCGCACTCTCACTCTCAGATCCGCTACGACCATCATCACTCTGTCCCACTCAATAACGGCGTCGCCACCACTCCCATGGATGATGCTGAGATGAATGGTGGCTCGTCTATGCTTCCTCATACTTCTTTCTATGGTCCTGCCTCTGGAATTGCTCCTGTTCCAGCTAGCGGAGGAGCTGCCGACCAGCTTACCCTCTCTTTTCAGGGCGAAGTATATGTTTTCGATTGTGTATCCCCTGAAAAGGTTTTGCTTTCCTTGTTTTTTTCTTCCCTATTATGGAAATTGCAGTGGTTTTTTAGTGATTAAAGTGACTTGTGCTAGATTGGTTTTGCTTTATGAGATAGACAGGAGAATAGGTTGATTTGGGAACTTTTTTTTCTTTTTCTTTGTTGTTCATTGCACAAAGCAATCAAGTGTGATTAACAATAATGATATGTATTTCTTCGTGTTTGATTGTCTAGGTCCAAGCTGTCTTGCTTCTATTAGGTGGATGTGAGGTGCCAACTGCCATTCCTCCCATTGACATGGCTCCTCAGCATCCGAAGGTATATTTTGGATAGAAATTCAGTTATATTAGCAGTACTTCATGCTTGAGGTACTTAGTTATGTGCTTGCTTGTGGTTTATCTTTTGTTGTTTCCAGAATGCAGCTGGCTTGCCTCAGCGGTCGAGTCAGCATCAGAGGGCTGCTTCTTTGAACCGCTTCAGGGAGAAAAAAAAAGAACGTTGCTTTGAGAAGAAAATCCGGTATACTGTACGCAAAGAAGTTGCTTTGAGGTACACAATCTTCGTTTATTAATATATATATATATATTTTTTTGTTGAGGATATGTCTGAAAAGAGAACAATTGTATGATATTGTAGGATGGCTTGTCATGACATTTGTTTGTACCCCTTTGACTAGTTCATAGAGTGTTACTTGCAAAAAAATTACTCCATCCAGCAGTTTTTACCTTTTGATTTTGTTTATTCTGATTTTCTCTAAAAGAGCTAAGCCAACAGCAGTGAGTGGTACACGGTCTTGTCAAAATAAATGATGAAATTATCTGGCTTTTGTCCCTTACTCTTTTAAATATTAATACCTAGGTGCATAAGCCAACAGCAGTGAGTGGTACACGGTCTTGTCAAAATAAATGATGAAATTATCTGGCTTTTGTCCCTTACTCTTTTAAATATTAATACCTAGTTGCATAAGCGTACATTAATTCATAACTAGGAGCTCGTACATAATGTTTAGAAGGGCAAAACACTTTATTAACCAGGAATGTTTCAGTAGGGAAAGCTGCAGTTGTTCACATGTTCACTTAAATTACCTGGTTTGTACATTTTACAGCATGTGGGAAGCTTGCTGAATATATTACATGAGTAATAATAGCGTGATTTAAAGTACCCAAAGATGGCATAGCTTTATGTTTCATGGGCTTTCATGTCATCTGGAATGAAGTTTTTTAGGCCAATTTTTTTGTCTGGCATACTCTGATAGGATGCAGCGAAATAAAGGGCAATTTACATCTTCCAAGACTGCTTCTGAGGATGTTGGTTCATCATCTTCAGAACATAACAATGGAGCCGGCCGAGAAGAACCAGAAACTTCGTGAGTATCATGTTGTTTTCTCTTCCTCTTTTTAAGTCTGTGAATTTGTTTCTAGTTGAAAGCTAATGTCACATTACTTGTACTGGGCAGATGTAAGCATTGTGGAATAAGCTCAAAATCTACCCCTATGATGCGCCGTGGACCAGCTGGCCTGAGGACACTGTGCAATGCTTGTGGACTCAAGTGGGCCAATAAGGTGCAACCTTTTTGATGTAGCACATCATAATAGCTAATAGTCTTTTATTATGTTTTGGATAGCCATGTGGGCCATATTAAGTGTAGGGTAGTTACCTAAATGGGCTTTAGCCTATAAATAGCTTAAGTCCTTAGTTGGTAGGGGATGTGATGTAATCTTGAAACCTCTCTCCTCTTTTGAGAATGAAATTATCTTGAGCTTGGATTAGCTCATGTTTTATCCATTTATTGTAGATCTTCTACATCACTTTTGGATGCATGTTACATAATAGATAATACTGTTTTTTTTTGTCTGCTAACTAGAGGCAACCAAAACAAATGTTTAAACCTTGCTGATTTTACTCGTGTGCTCTGCGTTCAATAATATGTAGGAGACTAGTGTGGATCTCTATCCTCTTATGGGATTTACCAAACAGCGCAAGTAAATTTAGGTCTATGCTTATTGCATGCATTTCATTCGTAGCCTAACTTGCACTCTTAAATTAGATCATTCCATGGAGATGGTTGGGACTGCTGAGTTTATTGTTTTAGCTTGTTAAAGGATCCTCTTTCGGAAGGTTTGTACATATGTGTGGTCTTGAGGCCCTTTCACGGTTTATGCATTTGGTTAAAGGAGTAATGAAAATGAACGAATCAGATTTAGGTTGAGCTATCAAAGTTATATGTTTTGCGTTATTGACGTGAGAATATTTATGATAGAGTGTTTTGGTGTTGGAAATTAACATTCTATTTTGAATAAGAAGATAATGAACAAATGTGAGGCTTATGGTTGTTGTTGTTTAATGTTTTGTCCACAATAATGCATGTCTCTTACAAAGTTGTCTTTGAGATGGTGCTTTGTTTGAGACGTTTGAGACGAGAATCAGCTTTACATTCAAGTAACTAGGGGAAGTGAATATTGGGATTATGCATTTTTTATATTTTTTTTTTCCTTATTAACTTTAACAGCATATTACTTATGAAAACAGACAATGTATTAGGTTGTTCTTGTTTCCTTTGCCTTTCATGATGAAGCTGCTGTTTTAAATTCAATTTCAGACCTATATTGATATATACTTAATTCTGCTTTTGAATCCTTGTTATCTTTGGAAGGAATTAGAATCAGGTATACATTGTAGTAATTGGCAAATAGACAACCGTTGAGGTCATCGAGGTATTTAGTGCACTAAATAGTTTGTTATTTTCCTTCTTTCTGGTAGCAACTTCTATACCTATTTGACTTCAGGCCTAGTAGCCCAGATATATGGTTATGAAAATCAAGTATACATTAGACTAACAGGTGAATGGACAATTTTGGAGATTTCTTGTCTTTAGATTTCAAGATATTAAAAGGAGTCTTGTTCCGAATAATCTTTTGTTCCTTTGTCTTCATGGGGGACTAACTTCCATGTTATTGGCATGGGTTTAGTAGTTAGTGTTAGACTGAATAGAAGAGAAGATATAGAAGGGTTACAACCATTTGTAGTACCAAAGAGATGGGGATTGGGAAAATACAGCTGTAGTTAGCAGGCTGTCACTCATTACTAGGGACCTTTCAGCTATTTAGGCTGTTAGGTGAAAGGTTACAATACATCAGACCATTAAATGATACATTGGACTATTACACGAGGCATTAAATATCACATCATATCACATTTCTGCTAATAGTTAGGTTGTAAATTTGAGCTGTCCACTTTATCTCCAGCCCCGTAGTTCTTGTCCGTCCACTTCTCTTCACACATGGGATAGTTTTCTATACATTTTAGGGGGAAACACGCCATAGGTCCCCTTTAGCTTTTCATCACTAACTTTTACTTGCTAAATTTTATTCGTGGGACTCCTTTTATGGAGTAATATTTACAGCATCTTCATGATCTATTGACAAAGCTTCAGTCTAACATGTTTTATGCTGTGCACATAATGCTTTCCTATTGCCCCTATTTCTAGTGCATTGCTGATGCTACTACCTGAATCTTGAATTGCTCAGGGAATATTAAGAGACCTTGCGAAAGTCACTACCCCTGCACTCCAGGATCCCACCATAAAAGCTAATGAAGAGGTCAAATTTTTTTTCCCGACCTGGCTTCTTTGTTCTTTTTTTTTCTCACGATCTTGCGAAATTGATGCAAAGATCCTCTCAGTGACCCTATTTCACGATTGGATCCACGTTTTTATTTTAATCAAATAGTGTGTGTTTAATGATATGCCTAATATCCTGTACTGTCTTTCACCAGCACCAGAGCAAAGGTGAGGCTTACCGATCAGATTCAGTGGATGCTTCTGCGGATGTATTGACTTCGCCCAACGGTATAGAACTCTGATTTCATATCATTCATTAGAAGTTGCTCATTATTGTCAACCAAATGCTCATATGATTGTGCTAATCTCATTGTATTTAGGTGTTTAATCGCACTGGCGAGCTTCTGCATCATATGGGGCCACAACCTTGTCCAAATTGTATATGATGTCAATGTTCCTTTTATTTAAGACATGCAGACACTTTTTTTTTTCTCCCTCCTTTTTCTCTAGCTTTGTGGTAGGACTTTGTGCTTATTTAGTAATGGCCATCGATAATACGTAGATATAAAAGGACGGTCCCTTGTGATTTAGTGTTCAAGGGCCGTCTTTCAGACTGAATACTTCCATCTTTTGATTACACGTTATATCATGTTTTAGGAAGAAACTAAACACTCATAAAAAGTAAAACATAACACTTGGTATGAATCATAACAAGTATAAATATAACATAGGTAATCATCATTTTATGCAACGAGATATGCGGTTGTTGATCATTAACAGCTCATTCATTGAACTGTATACTGAATAATATATATTTGTTTATCCTATTTGCAAAGTAAAAATAATATTTTACATGAAAATATTTTAAGCAATTATAATGCAAGTTTATAATAACCTCTTTATTATGTACTTTGTCATCTTCAACATTATAATCAAATATAAAAAAACCTTACGAAACATCCGCCGGACCATGAACAGAAAGACAAATTTACTGCACAACTACCGATATTAGGATACAAAGCACCAAAAAAACAAAACTGGGCCAAATGAATCCTTAGCCCGGAGCGGCTGCTATATGCACTCAGGAACACGAGTGCGAAAATGGCAAGGGTGAGCCATGATGAGAGCGACACGAGCTTTTATTCGACTCAATATTTCTCACTGACAATAATAATATCCACATATCGCACTTTCAACAAAATATGCTGAGAAAAGGCCAGGACAAAAGTAAAGCCCCAAGAAACTATGGTCTTTACTATTATTAACCTTCTTATATAGTAAAAGAATAATAAGATTTCCTTAAGAGATCAGATCTAGGAGAGCATTTCTTTTTTTTTTCCTAAAGAAAAAGAAAAAGGTGACTGGCTGCTTTCTTTCTCAACAGGATCCTCCAATTCCAAACATACCTATGTCCCTCCTTAATGATCCACAGTGGGATACAAACCAAAAGAATGGCGGTCACCACCGTTACCATTAGCATCTGCTTTCCCGTAGAACGGTGTCTGTTGTTGTAACTCCCCGGAATGCTTACGAGATCTCGACTGTTTAGGAGAAGCACCATACATTTCACTTGTCGTCGAATAGAAAGAGGATGTTGGAAGCCCTTGTATCTTCGGCAAACCTGTTGGATCTGTTGTACTCATGCTGTAACCTCTTTCTAATGTATCAGCTTCAAGTGGTAACTCATCAATTACCTACATCCCCCACAAAAAAATAAACATAAGCTTCCTGTAAAATACAGGGGGAGGAGAAGACACACACACATATAGCCTGAGATGACAGAAGTATAGCATATTAGACTTACTCGGAGTGCTTGTTGAAGGACACGAAGTGTTTCTCGAGTCTGTTTACGCTTCACAGCTATATCATCAGGTTCTTGAAACAGTTCTTCAAACATATTATCCCTGCAACAAATATGCATGAGGAAAAGTGGTTTTGACGGGGGATTAGTACAGAGAAAGGGATAGTTCTTCCAAGCACATTTTTAATTAAAACAACACAAGTCATCAAATGTACCCATATTTTTGCAATTGTGCCACTTGAACATGGAAAAATTATATATTTGGATTAGTTGTTTGTGAAAAGAAAAGAAAGAACCAAGTTCCAACGAAATTGTAAGCCACCTTACAACCACCCCCCACCCCACCCCAAGAAGAACAAATAGAAATATGAAAACCCAGAAAAAAGATGGTATCCAGCTTATGCTATGGTCTAGAGCGTAAAGAAAGAGATCCCGAACAAAAAAATCATGCTTTTTTTAAGTTATTCAAAAGAAAGAAAAAAAAAAAGGATATTGGCCACACAGCATTCTAGATGGAAAAGGTGAGAAAACCATTAAGGAATGCTCTTACACACCCGAAAAATCAAGAGATAAAAATCAGATCATATTTCGCCTAATCCATTTTAGGAACATGAGGAATAGATGGCATGGATTGGGGTCATCCACAAGAAGATAATGAACGCGACACAACGTCAATCTTATCAGAAAAAGAAACCAATAACAGGAAATAAATATCATGCCATATTACCTGTAAAGCTTTTTAATGAACACGTTATGCAGCTCCCTTTTAGTGTGGTTAACCTGGGGGAAAAAGATGAGCCAGTTATAGTTCCAATCAATAGCAAGACCAGTGATCTCCCATGGGACCAATTTCCAGCCATATACATTTTATGCAACATACGTATTCATAACGTAAAACCAAAATAAAAAGAAAAAACGCAAGCTGTTTGTGTAGTGGAATTCATTAACTTTACACTTGACAGAACAACACATTCTATTCCATACATACACATGCACACAAAGATGCAGACTTTTGCCTTGACGAAGCGTATTATTGTGAATCTTGTAGGATTTGAGTTATCTTATGTTTACTTGAGAATATTCTGGTTTATTCATGTGAATTTATCCCTTAAAATTGAGCATTGAAGGATATTTCTTGATGTCCCTATAATTCCTTTTCAGTATCTTTCATGAGTGAAAACTTACAAACAATACAATGTCAATGGCTTTCGGCATTCTATCCATTAGGGGGTATCAGATTATCTACTTGATGACCCTGCCTACAATTCCCTTTAAATATCTTTCATGAGTTAAAACTTGCGCGGCAGCGCATAAACAATGCTCTGATTGGCCATTGGCTATCAGCATTCTATCCATTAGGGGGGATGAGAGATGAGACTAAGCAATTTAGATGTATAACTCATACATGTCTGTATTCTAACACACCCACATGTGTTTGTCTTTGTCAACACATGGACAAGAAGTAGTAAACTGACTGACTGTTGCAGTAGCAGCAGCCAGTAATAATGATTTCTTTGATAAATGGATAGTGGAGGTAGTGGTAAAGCTTGATCTCATGATACTATGATAAATTACCCACTCAATTTAAAGATCATGCTCAAGGATAAGTGTATAATTTATACACGTATATAGTCTAACAGGAAAAACAAGGCTACGTGGGAAATTTACCTAATAAAAGCAATTCGCATGCAACCAAAATAAAACATAATCTTTATAGAGGTTCTCATAAACAAAAGCATAGTTGAAAAATGCATCTCTAACATGTTTTTTCCACCACTTCTTTCTTTCTTTATTTATTTTTTTCTTTTTTGTGGCTTTTCTCAGAGAAGGAAAAAATGCATAAAAAACGAAATACGAACACCGCATAATTGAACAAGACTAAATAGCTTCTTTTTTCTGTCTAGAAGTATCATGAGTGAAGAAAATAAAGCAATTATTAAAATAATATTGCAAAAACAAAGCTTTCAAATTCAAAACAAATGACATTTACCAGAAAGTGCATTATAGCTTTAGGAACAGAATCTTGAATATTCTTTCTAACAATGTCATAATATGACCTCAGTAACAATTTGGTCACAGTAATCTCAATGGCCTCCTGATCTGAGTGTTTTTCTGATGGCTTCAGCACAGCTGGTGGCTGCATGAAAAATAATCAAATCTATCCCCATAAATTCACAATGGACTACAAACAAATTAAAATGCAAAATAGTCTCTCTTTTAGAAAGAAAAAAAAAAAAAAAGATAACCAAAACCTCTCTCAAATGAATCATTGAAAATGAATGCTCGATGCTCTGAACAGGTTCAGCAAATTGCTTGTTTGACGAGTTCTCTTTGGCAGATTGCCGATGGTCAGCCCCGCTGAAAATAGAGGAAAACCCCCAAGCCGAACCTGTCGTCGCATTTCCTGCAACTGTAGTAGCAACAAACTCAGGGTCCCAAGTACTATTCTGCAACTCATGATTTAACATACAATGCACTTGAAGGGAAGCATATATATACCAGGAATAGGAACTGCACTTTTATCAGCATCAGCAGTAGGCCGAACTGTCTGCAGCAAGTCATTCATTAAAAAAAAACTAATCAACATCCTATTTCATAAATAAAATTAAAACCTCACAAGAGGTTAAAAACAACTTTCTCATGCTAAAAAGGCCATCGAAGAGTAAGAGGATACCTGTTCAGGCACAATTCCATTTGCTTGTCTGGCAAGAATGGCACGAGAGTTTGAAGAGCGGTCAGATGGTGGTGCTTTATCTGCATCACCTGAATCCTAATTGACAATATATTGATCACATTTAGGATACAATATAACAGAGGAGTTCATGGGTAATGGCTTAAGGAAGTGGATTCAATTATCATTTTTCTTCAAAATTCACATCAACGGAAAATTTCACTTAAACAGAATGAGAACTCTTTAAGTATACCTTCTGCCTCGGAATAGGAGGAGCTGTTCTTAAGGACATTATCTGTTGCAGCGCCAATTCTAAAGCTTTGCTACCCCCGATAAAATTAGGATGGGACGTGTTTATGTAATCCATCTTCAACCAAAAACAAAGAAAAAGTAGAATGCATCAACCAACTACCAGTAAATGCCAAAAAGTCAACCACATAAGGAAGACAATAAAGCTAAACATGGAAATTTCTGTCCGAAGATAACCCCAAAAGACTCTGCAAATGACTACCAATACATGTATAGGCCTCAATAAAATCCACTCAAGAAAGGACATTGTACCCACACAGAGAGGGGTTGACAAGTTGATAGGAAAGGATCCAACAGGGATGATCAACCCATGCATTATTCAACTTATTAAGATCCCAAGTAATCCAGGACAAAGTTTGGAAAAAGCAAGAGAACTTAAGCTCGTCGAGTAGGTAGCTCGTGTATCTCATACATTGGCTAAGGAACTGTTGAATAGCTAACAGGATAAGCAACCAAGATCAGTGTTCGATGATCAACCCATGCATTATTCGACAATCTCAGCTTATTAAGATCCTAGGCCCTTCTAAGTCCAGGACAAAGTTTTGGAAAAAGCTTTGTAAACTAGAACTTGGATCAAGTCATCCAAAGTAAAGATATTACACTCTAGAGTTTTCCCCAAAGGTAAAAAGCTATTACTTTGAATGTTGTAACTCAAGAGATACATTGGCCTAAAACCCTAAAACCCTTAAAACCCTAGAAACTGTTGAGTTGCTAACATGTGATTAATAAGCAACACAGGAAGATAAAAAATCAAGTTCAACACAACATCCCTAGAAACAAAAATGATAATCAATCCATCCCTAGGGTTCCAACTTCCAAAAGAAAACTTAATTTATCTAAAAAAGGTTACTAGAAGCCTCTCTCAATCTGTCCAAATCTCCCAACTAAAAGATTCACAACAAAACATGCATGAAATAGAAGATGATGGGAATGAAACTCAAGATCTTCTGATTCTATCCTTAAGCCAAGTCAGAGCTGGACTCGAACCAGCACCTCTGGGAAGTGGCCCATGAAACTACCTTTATTCGATTGTGATTTTGATCACCCAGTTCGGGTGGAGCGGAGTAGGGGTGCTACATGCACGGTCAACATTCGGCCATTCGGGAATGTACGGAGGATCTCGACAGCTTAACTGTTAAGCCTACAAAACTTGGTTTTTTTAAAACTCTTATCAAATGCCCAATAGGAAGAGTAGGGGCCTATCTGAGTACAGAAATGCTTGTGTCAACAACATTCCAGATCTCCATGATTGATAAAAATTACCTCCATTTCGATAACATGGCCTATCATTGTCTCTGATGGTTCGAGGCCTTCTCGTAAAAAGCCTCCTATAACCTCATCCATACGCTTCCTTAAAAGAGGAAACCGCTGCAATTCATGGATAACACAGCGGTGGCTCATCTGAATCGGAGGCACAAGAGAAAGTTTCATTATTCAAATTCCATAAATAATAATTAAGAATCAATAGCTGGTGCATTACTATACCTTCATTAGCTCATCGTAAATAAACCTAGCACATTGCAGACTGGGATCCAACAGACGAGCAATTTGCCTTCGAACAAAAACTTCAAATGGCACCTGCATTATATGTTAAAGGTATGATCAAAGAATGAATTATCAAATGTTGATTACCATAATGTAGTAACTTGCAAGAGAAAAACAATTGGAATTTAGACATACTTCCGGCAAAAATAAAGCAGATTTAGGACCAGTGGCATTCTGGATGGCAGTTCGAATGTCTTCATCGGTTAAAGCTTCGCAAGGATCCACCTCCTGTACAATTCAGCAGTACCAACAACATAGTAAAAAAAACCAAGAAAAACAAGCGCGCATCTAAATTCAAGCTACCAATCAAGATTTGGTGAACATGTTGCTGAAAGTGAAAGTAGACAGCTTATATCTGAAACATCTTTCTCAAATAGATGAGAGAACAAAGCTTATGGTGAAGTAATATGAATTTCCCAATGACCAGAAGGTCAAAACCAAAGCCATGTCAATGATAAGCCGTCCTTGTCTTTATGTTTACCTCCTCTTACTTTAATTTACTTCCTAAAGAATCATCCCATAACAGGCATATATGTTTAATTTTTATTTTTCTTACGAAACTACAGGCATATATGTTATTACTTATAAGTAATAAATTGAAATGCAGAATTACTTAACTCCTAGAACATGTTCCCAGATAATGCGAGCAGCAGATGAAGAAAAATAACTCATATTAAGATAAGAACAGTAATAGGGAACTTTCAAGATCATGCTAAAACAACATTCCCAACACAAACAACCAACAATATATACCTCTAAACTCTTCACAAATATGTTTTGGAATATATAATGGATTCTAGCTCCTCCAGATAGCTCAGAGGTAGACATCTCCTCATTCTTCCCCTCTATCATCGAAGAATATGCTGTTTAAAGGTACAAACAATTCAGCTCCATATTAAGTAAAGATAAGGCATGCCATTATTATAAATGATATATATATATATATATATATATATATATATATATATATATATATATATTACACATTACCTTCGCAATATTTTGAGAGAATGTTCAGAAGCAGAGCTCCTTGTCCAGCCTGTATGGATAGTAGAAAAAAGAACCAACAAAATTTACATACAGCAAGATGAAACGAAGGATGATGCCTTTGCAGAAAAACACTAACTTTTAGCCAAATTTTGGAGATAAATCACTTTAATTAAAAAATAACCCTGAGATAAACACGCATCTTCAGCAATTAACTAAAATTGAAGAGATAGAAGTATACAAGTATATGTGCATGTAATGTATATATATATATATATATATATATATATAGAGAGAGAGAGAGAGAGAGAGAGAGGAATTAGAGATGACCAGCATAACCTCAACTTAAGTCTTAAAAAACCTAACCAAACCCACATGCCTCGTATTCACTTGCGCTTTTTTCTTAGCAGGCCCACCGTGCTAATTGCTGACATAATATCACCAAACATTACACCCACCCCACTCGTATTTTCACAGATGAGAGTTCATTTATCCACTTTCTCTCTCACAAACGACACCTATTCTAAGAGCCCTAACTCCCTCTGTCCCTCATTGTTCTTGTAACATCTTAGAAGCAGTTTCATCATAGTTATACTGATTCACTGCCCCCAACAATTAGAAAGTACATATCGCTCTTAGTTTGGAGAAAGTTTGTGGTAACCTACTACCCATGATCCGATTAGTTGGTCATTAACCAAGAGAGCATAGACAACGGAGAGTTTCATATAGGGGTAAATGTGATCAAGTACCAGGCATTCAGGCAATGGAACACCTTTTCTCCATTAGTTTCTATCACAAGGGTGAATGACCAAATCTTTTCTTTTTTTGTCATTGGTTAAGGACCAGCTACTAAGATGTCGAGCAAATGGTCATTGACCCAACTTAGCATTTTTCCCCCTTAAATAGATAATGTGACAGTTATGCAAGCAAAAGAATAAATACATACTGGATGATAATGTGTTGGTGTAAACCTAAAAGTTCCCAATAAAATAGTCAAATCCAAGTGTG
The DNA here is from genome assembly GCA_026214975.1 of Gentiana macrophylla. NCBI lineage: Eukaryota > Viridiplantae > Streptophyta > Magnoliopsida > Gentianales > Gentianaceae > Gentiana > Gentiana macrophylla. The sequence goes on along the minus strand of CM047807.1, from coordinate 41,041,262 downwards.
TTACCTTTGACTCGGTAACTTCTCCATAGCTAGCATGCTCTTTAGCAACAGAAACCAGGAAACTATTTATACGCGCCTTCAGTCCGGGAAGAACGTCCTTGATATGTTGCACTAGAAGCTGCAAAAAGAGGCATGTAATTTAGCAGTCACTACTTAAGAAAACACAAGAATGTCAACTATTGAAAACATAATAGTATAAGGTAGATGCCAGGTAAACTTAACAGGTCCTTCTTAAAAAGACAAACGAAAACAAAAATATAGCAAAGAGTTAACAGAAAGAGGGAGGAAGGGAGGAATACAATAACGAATGCAATCCTATGGTGTCAGGGAATTATATAGATGTATAGTACTACTGCAAAGAGATACCAAAACCATCATGGGATTAGAATTTTATTTGCATTTTGCAAGTAGCGATCAAATGCTAAAATATGAACAAGTATATCAATGAGACAATATGCTACTAAAAAGTGCTGTATGAGACAACTAGATCCACGCTATGCACCTGATTCAATTTCTTTGCCAGCTGAGGTATCCCACAATGATCAGCAAGGTCACTATAAACCTGTATACGACAAAACAAATATAGAAGTTAGGATACAGAATGAAAAATAAAAGAAAGTAACAGAAGAAAGTGCGATCGTACTGGACGACTGCGGAAGAACTTCTCTTCAGCTACAAGTGCATCCTTAATACTTCGATTCATCAGTATGTCCTATTTCAGAATTGCATCAAACAATCAGATGACTAACCACAATTCTTTACGCGAACAAACATGCTAAAAATTGTGTAATTCAACATTAGCTCAATCTAACTTAACAACGGCGATGGATGCAAAAAGAAAGGAAATGGAGAGAATGGATGCAGCCAAAATATGCATGCGCAATGTGATGCAATGGCTCATAAACAACACTCATGGGAAACTTACATAGTGATGTGGGTTCCTCCTATTGGGAAACTTTTCAAAAGGCCAATGATTGTTAAGCAACTGCGGATCAGAGGTCAGCTGGAATCTGGTATGATGCAAAGAAAAGTGGTAACTGGGAACTGGGAACTGGGAACTGGGAACTGGTTTGGTACAGAAAGATAGTTACCCAAGTAGGCTCTAACAATATGGATGGTATGCTGGCTGTAGAAAGTCCTATTCTTAATGAAACATGCTTCTTTTCCATTTTTTTTAATGATGGTGCTGCAAAGCTTTACTAGATAAAGTAGCTGCCTGAGTAATACTTTTCAAGAAATCAGATAGCAGATACCTTACTACCCACGGAGGAGCCTACCAAAATGTTGAGAATAAGACTAATTCACAAAAAGAGGGTCGCTGAGAGGTAATCAACATGAAGCAATCATAAACTATTTCATATTCAAAGCAAAAAAGTTTACCTCTTGACTACGGTTCACCACTCCTACATAACCAAGCCGAAGAGGAATCACTTTCCCGAGCAGAAAATTGCGGGCATCAGTACCCCTGTCCATAATATCCAACTACAGCAACAAATAGTAAGTAACAAAGGAATAATCATAAGCAGGAACTTCATAGAAATGTACGGCATAACGTAGAAATTCAGCAATATTATCACATATGATTTTACCTTGGTGATCACACCAATCGTTCGATAACCTGACAACAGAAACCTTAAGCATTAACATCAGCCTACAGTGACCAAAAGTTCTATGGGAGGGGAACAGATCTTTACAATATTCATCAAGAGAAACACCTAGCAAAACCTACCATCAGGATCAGCAGCTCCAGCAACTTGAAGAGCGTCGGAGTTTGCCAAGTCAGCATTTGCAGGGGTAACAGCTAATATCAAGCATGTTGGACGTTTTATATAAGACATTATCATTGTTCTGATGCGTGCTTCAATATCAGAGGGTTGATCGCCAACAGGAACCTTTGTAATGCCCGGCAAATCCACAAGAGTAATATCAAGGACATTTGGAGAGAAAATCTTCAATCGAATTTGTTTGTCTGAAACACCTTTGTTTCCTCCAGCTTCTCTCTCTGTCTCAGCCTACATTAATTGTAGTTTTCAGAACTTGAATCAACAAGAAAGCTTAAGAAGTACCCAGCTAAAAGAGAATAAATAATCATTACTATATCAAATTATATTGTACAACCCTTGACGATACCAAAATCTACAGTATTCAAACCTCATCGTTAAACCCATGAACAGAACACACACTTTTATAACCTGATACGCCAGGCATAACTATTAAGCAGATACTGGCTCACTGTAAAACAAAAAATGTTAAGAGAAAAAGAACCTGAATCTCTTTCCGAATTTCATTGAAATTGAAAAATCTTTTGCCAGGAACATGCAGGAACTCTCCCCATTCCTCATCAACACCATCGGGCTTCCTCTTATTTTGCAATAGCTGAAGCACGAGCGGCCTCCTCGTACATATATCCGAACCCCTGGGCAAGAAATCACGGCCAACCAGAGCTTCGAGAACACTAGATTTACCACTACTCTGACTACCAACAACAGCAACCTGAGGCAACTGGATAGTTGACTGGCTTCTAAGTTGAGCGAATATATCTTGAAGTTTGTTCATAACAGGTATCACTGAGCTACCTAAAGGCGACAAAGACGCACCGCCGTGACTAGGCGATGCCGCAGCAGCCCCCGACGCGGCGTCATTTACATGATCTTCCGCCATCAAAATGGATTCAAAACACCGAGTGATTTTGGTGAACAACTGGATCGAAGAGAGTGAAAAACCCTAAAAAAAACAGATTTTGAAAATGATAGAAATATATGGACGCGTGTAAAATATTTTCTCTCTTACCGCCCAAGAAAAGTGTGAGCTCAAATACCTCAAATGGAAGGTCCAATTACAATTCTTTCAATTGAAATGTTTTTAGGATAGTGAAGATAATTCAATCGAATTCTTAACCGAGAAATAAACGGCGGACACACGCCTTTTAACATGATTCTAAAATTCATATAAGTTTGATCTCGTATTAATATGCAATAATGATCGTATAAATATGCGATGAAAAACAACACGGAAGTATCAAACAGAACATACTCGGGGAAACTGGCCTTGTAGGTCCGTACAATTCACGGGACATGAGCTATTGCTTCGCGGTCGAGAGCTAGCTACACTGCGAAGGCACAAGATCACCCTAGAGAAAGTAAATAAAAAATAGTATGGATATTTGTTTATAAGGACTAGTTTGAGTACTTATTAGGCATTTAGGACACACTTAAATCTTAATTGGTTATAAGGACATATTTTATTTATTTTTCCTACGTTACCCTTTTACTCTTTTTTTTTTTTTAGCCGGCAATCCATTGTTCTGAGTCCTCGTTCGTTTCTTTTTTTTTTTCTTTCCTGTTCTTTCCTCCTCCTTCTTCTTCCATTTATCTTGCTTTTGATCAATAGGAAAGAAAAAAATGAAAGAAATCTGATAGCTGTTTATTTCGGTGGTCCCGTTCTATCTATTTCTTGCATTGGAGATCTACTGGAAGTATGTGACCCGGCCCGATTGCGAAAAGTCGAATCTTGCACCACATCGGAGCATAATCATCATCGAAGTCATTGATGAAGTCCCAGCGTATGTGGAGCACTCTTGATTCTTCAACAGCGTATGTGGAGCACTCCTGATTCTTCCACATCGGAGCACTCCTGATTGCTGCTGCTCTTGTTTTCTATTGGCTGCTTTATTCTATTACTGGGCTTGTTGTTCGGATGGACAAGTTGAATAAGCGAGTCGAAAAGCTCCAGGCTCAGATGTGGGGATGATGAATAGTTTTTGGAGCATCTCTTCTTTTTATGTCCTATGGTTGATATGATTTGGTAAAGTGCCATGGATTAAATTGAAGAACAAACCCATTCAGATCGTTCCCTCTTTGTTTTGTTTTGCTAATAATATTAATAATATATATATATATATATATATATATATATATATATATATATATATATATATATATATATATATATATATATATATGATTTGGAAGAACCGTAATCGTAAAGTGTTTGATAATCCTCGATTCATTTTCAGGTAATTGATTTGGCAATTAATGGATTGAAGGAGGTTGCAAATGCAAATGAGAAGAGAGTTACCTATGTGATACAACCAAACGAAGAGGTGATTCGAGCATTGGAATCTATATAGATAAGTTTTGATGCATCATGTAGTTCTTGGATGTTTCTTTCTGTAAGAAAATGGAGACATTGCAATTATTTAGAACATCACCGGGACAACTGAGCCCTTTTTAGTACTGACTTTGGTGTTTCCATTTCTTATAAGTCTGGAAGCTCCTCTAATATCTTATGCTAGATTATGCATAAATGTGTGGTTACATGTAAGTTGTTTGGAAGAATGGGCAGCAGTAGATAAAAACCATTATGTTTCTTTGCTTGGAGCAATTGAAGCTTTAAAAGCTTGCAATCATCGTCTTCCGATTCGAAGTCGATACTCCGCAGGGCATGACTTGACTAAAAATGTTTGGGCTCGATTGATTCATAAAAATGAAAGATTGAACTCGCCTCGCTAAGTACTCGATATAGCTCGACTTGACTCGTAAGCTCGATTCTTTTCTTAGAATTCATTTAATTTTTAAAAAAACATAACAAGATCGAGCTCGACTCGTCTAATACTCGACTTGAATAATGCATTGGGTTGGTCACTGCATGGCTTTGGTGAATGCATCACAATGTCTCTGTATCGCGGCGTCTCTGCATCGTGGTGTCTCTGCATCGGGGGTGGTCACTGCATCGCGGTGTCTCTGCATCGGGGGATGGTCACTGCATCGGGGGTGGTCAATGCATCGCAGTGTCTCTGCATCGGGGTGGCAACTGTATCACATTGTCGCTGCATCATGGTTGTTAGTGCATCGCGGTGTCACTTCATCGCGGTGTCTCTACATCGCGGCGTCTCTGCATCCCGGTGTCTCTGCATCGCGGTGTCTCTACATTGCGGTGTCACTTCATCACGGTGTCTCTGCAGTGCGGTGTCATTTCATCGCGGTGTCTCTGCATCGTCAAATGTTATAACATCGCGATGTCTCTGCATCATCAAATGTTATAACATCGCGGTGTCTCTATATCACGGTGTCTCTTAATCGCGATGTCACTGCATTGCGGTGTCTCTGCATCGTCAAATGTTATAACATCATGGTGTCTCTGCATCGTGGTGTCTCTGCATCGGGGGTGGTGTCTCTGCATCGAGGGTGATCACTGCATCACGGTGTCTCTGCATCGAGGGTGGTCACTGCATCGCGGTGCAACTTCATCCCGGTGTCTCTGCATCGTGGTGTCACTTCATCGCGGTGTCTCTGCATCGCGGTGTCTCTGCATCGTCTGTTATAAAATCGCGATGTCTCTGCATAGCGGTGTCTCTGCATCGGGGGTGGTCATTGCATCGCGGTGTTTCTGGATCGTCAAATGTTATAACATCGTGATGTCTCTGCATCGGGGGTGGTCACTGCATCGCGGTGTCTCTGCATCGGAGGTGGCCACTGCATCAAGGTGGTCAATGGAATCTGGGGTGGTCAATGAATCACGGTGTCACTTCATCGAGGCGTTTCTGCATCGGGGTGGCCACTGTATCGCGGTGGTCAATAGATTGAGGGTGGTCAATGCATCTCGATGGTCACTGCATTAGAGGTGTCTCTGCATCGTGGCGTCTCTGTATCGGGGGGTGGTAACTGCATCGCGGTGTCTCTGCATCGAGGGTAGTCACTGCATCTGGGGTGGTCACTGCATCGGTGGTGGTCACAACATCACGGTGTCTCTAGATCGGGGTGGGCACTGTATCGTGGTGTCTCTGCATCAGGGGTGGCCACTGCATCGCGGTGGTCAATAGATTTGGGATGGTCAATGCATCGCGGTTTCACTTCATCGGGGCGTCTTTGCATCGCGGCGTCTCTGCATCGAGTGTGGTCACTGTATCGCAGTGGTCACTACATGGCGGTGGTCAATGCGTCGCGGTCGTCAATGCTTTGGTGTGGTCAATGCATGGCGGTGGTCAGTGCGTCGTGGTGATCAATGCATCGGGGTGGGCAGTGCATCGCGGTTGTCAATGCTTCGCGGTGGTCAATGCATCGAGGTGGTCACTGCATCGCGGTGGTCAATGCGTGGGGGTGGTCAATGCGTCGCGGAGGTCAATACATCGTGGTGGTCAATGCATCGGAGTGGTGATCACATCGCGATGGTTAATGCGTCGTGGTGGTCATTGCGTCGCGGTGGTCATTGCATCGCGGTGGTCAATGCGTCGCGGTGGTCAATACATATTGGTGGTCAATGCATCGCGGTGGTGACCGGAAAAAAAATTTAGCATCCAGAAAGAAAAAAAGTTTTTCAGAAAAAAATAAATAATAAAAACATAAAAGAACAAACCAAAAAAAAAAAAAAAAAAAACACAACAAGTTGCAGGCCTGCAACGCTGCTTTATATTGCCGAAATGTAGCGCATGGTATTTAATTTTTATTAATTGAGGGTAGATTGGTCCGTGTATTACTTTTATGTCCTTATAACTAATTAAGATTTAAGTGTGTCCTATTTGCCTAATTAAGTCTAATATGTGTCCTTTTGAACCATTGCCCCATAAAAAATAGTATTACTACAATCCTCAAGAAATCGCGTCAACTAAAAGAAACGGTTAAACATATTGTTCTCTGCACACGGACCTTATTAAAAATAAACCAAAAGCAACTAGCTCTTCATGTCCGTACATATCTTCTCAAGCAAAACGGTATAATTCATATTTTTCAGTTGCTCAGTGAAAAATCTAAGATCAAAAAGTATAATTCATGTATGTCATGTGTTACGAGACATGATGTTATCACCCGTGTATAATTAAAATAAACAATTCGAATAAAATCAACAATTTTATTGATCCAATGAAAAGATTACACAAAGAAATACGGAAAGAAATGGTAAAGGATATGCTACGATCTGAGCCGAGACGAACTCTTTCCTTAAGACAAATTTGCTCCGGTATGTACCGGTTTGCGAAAGAATTGTCTCCAGAATTCTCGATTACCTTCGAATAGTGGTACTACAGATTCTGAACACCGGCGAACTCGAGCAGTGCTTCAGAGATTTCTCTTCACTTGATGCAAGAACAGACTTATGCAGAAGGGTGATATGTATGCTATTTGCTGGTGTTGTAATTCAGTGTATTCTTCCCATTCATGTAGCTCGTTTATATAGTAGAAGACATGGCTGATCTGAGGCCTTTTGATATTCAGTATTCAAGGCAGCCTGTTAATGCAGCAGTTGAAGTTGTTTCATCTTCACTCCATTTAATTCAGTTTTCTAGAATTCTGAATTAAGTGAAGACGATCTGAGCTGTGAGCTTCGAACTTGAACTTAGAATGTAGAATGTTGCATGAATCGAGCTGATATTCAGATCATAGCCCATCAGGATGTGTATTGGGCCAATTAAACTTTGTATAAAAATTTAATATTGTCCTGGGCCTAGGGCCCAAGAAGGCCCATTCCCCATTCCCCAAAGCCAACGGTCAACGGTCAACGGTCTCGGGCTCGGGCGGGCGGCGGCGGCGCGCGCGTGTGGCCATTTTAGCGGAACGTCTGACCGCTAAAACCAACCCGATATCTCTCATTCTTCTAGGAGCTTATACCACATACAACATTCTTCCCACATAAATACTAGGAGCTGTTTCTCTCAACTCCCAATGTGGTTTACAAGTTGAAACTTTCCAACTTCCACTTCAAACATTAGCTCTTTCAACCACCCGACTTTAAGCGTTAATTTCTCATTCACTCGTTATCCGAATTGAATGATTCCAAATCCTGAATTCATCTACGACTCACGTAGTTTTCAGAATTAACAAAACATTATATATATTCTATACAAGAATATATCCGAATTACGCTTACAAAGTAACTGAATAAAATGATTATGAAATCATTTTTAATTCACTTTTAATTCAATTCCTTATTTTCTCCAACACATGACACTAGGTCACCTATCTACAAAACAATTTAAAGAGTATTGCATAACAAACTACTTGGATATGTACTTAACAATGTATAAAACACATGCGTCTTGTAACCTATCTTGTTGCACATGCATTTTGTGTTACTTAACCTACTTACTTACTCGTTGTGTTGACATACTTGTATTGTTACATGACTTACCTACATTCATACATGTAAACACATCAGAGAAAAGTCAGAAGTTCCAATTTACTGATTCTCATTGTGATCTTCATCTTTTCCAATGAAAGAATTTTCCCGCCTAAATTATGTTTAAAACTCTGTAAAATGTTCTTCTTTGATATTCTTGTTTCCCAGTTCATTTTTTTTATCTTTTTCTGATCAATTTCAACAGTGTTATCACTGTTTTCAACAATTGTCACAAGCACGCCCTTATTTGATGCACTTGCAGTCCTATCTAGCCAAAGAATATAGGTTATAACACATGATACCACTTATCATGGAGGCACAGTGCATATATAGGTAATATGAGTAACAAGTACATTTATTATGATGCTTAAATTATGGTACTTTGTTAAATAGACGTTACACATTATATAACCATTAGACACACTAGCAGGTAAAAACTCCTCCCACTCATATGATCTTGTGTTCAACATGTTAGTCAAACTCATTTTCAATCCATCTTGCATAATATTCACGAACTTTAAATGATGCATATTTAAATATACCCTTACAATAATATCCAGGCCGATAATATAAAAAAAAATACTCATCGAGCGGTCGTAAATATGTCTTAACCTCTAGTCATCAAAGAAGTACACACCATGTTTTACACCAATAAGTTCTCAATGACCTTGAATACCAATAACGCAATTAAATAAGAGTATTTATCACAACCAGCTAAAACATAAAACAAGTAATATACATTATTAACCAAAACAATATCATTCAATGTACGAAATGTTCGGATTAGGGTGGGACAAAATGAAATTAAACAAACCAAACCAAACCGGTATAATCATGCTTGGTTTGTTTGGTGATATATTCTTTTTTTTTTTCTCGCCCCTAGATTTTATTCAATGTAACTACAAATAAAGTTGATAGAATTACTTGAATTTTCGATAAAATGTTTTTGTTTTTGTTGAGGAAGGATAAAATGCTTTTGAAATGGAAACAATTTTATCTGATCCAACAAGTTGAATTCGAAAGTAATCGTTATCTATGTATTTATGTAATTATTTATTTATTTATTTAGTCTTAATTTTTAACAAATTCCTCGTCAAAACTTAAAAAATAAAAATTATCGTCTTAACCTACGTTAATGCCGGAAAAAACAACCTACGTAGATGAAATTTTAAAATACAACCGTTGTAGGAAGGCTTTACCAAGTGGCATACATTACAACCATTCATTTCTAACCTCTCACACACGATAAAAGTGTATTATGTGAAAGAGAGTAAAAATGAGAGGCTCTAATGTATGTCACTTGCTATAACTTTCCTACAACCGTTGCACCATAAAATCTCTCCGTACGTAGACCATGACGTCATATTGATTACTAGTAAACATACGCCGCGTGTATATAAATATTGCCGTATATGCCTTACGCCGCTCTCCAATATCCTCATTTTTCTCATCTGCTAATTGTTGTTTAGCTCTTTTCCGACCGCCGCTCTTCCTATCTCTCTCTATCTCAACCAGTTGCAACCATGCCTCGCCGAAGCTCCGGAGGTGAGTTTTGTTTCTCTTCTCACCATAGATTTTACTGAATCCATCTTGTAATTGCTGATCTGTTTTGTTGTATTAGAGGTTGTGTAAGTAGGCGCGTGCTACGTCAGAGGCATCTCAGTTCTATCTAGTACTATACACTTCTGATTATCTTTTTGTGGATTAAAATGTTTTCCCAAATGCTAGATGTGTTTGGTAAGGATTTGGGGTGGGAAAATTTTGAAATAGAAATGAAATCAAAACCCTAATAGGTTTTCTGTTTCATTTATTTATTTATTTTTTTTGCAAATTAAAATGCCTGATAGTAATTCCATTTCGAGGATCTATGACATTTGGGCTGGGGAAATTTTGAAATCGAACCCTAATAGGTTTTCTGGCATTTCAAAATGGGATTTTTTTTTTGTTGCAAATTTAAATGCCTGAAATAAATCCAATTTCAATGATCTATGGCATGGTTTGATGGGATCCATGCCATGGTTCGATTTGTAGGCATAGCTTGTAAAGGATCCATCTTATGGTTTTCATTTGTAGCTGTAGCTTGTAGAGGATCCATGGAGTGGTTTGTAGTTTTTTCAGCATCTGATAAGATACAGAGAATAAGATCACTTTGTTGATGTCATTTGGCCCTTTTGAGCGGGTTAGAGGGGAAAGCATCGGGTTATATCCTTTTATATGCATATGGGTTTGATCTTTTGTAATGTCACATGGCTCGCTTTGTCACAAACTTGGAAATCTAATGCTATTAACTGATAAAATGATATTATTGTTTTTATCTATTATGCATACGTTGCATTTTGATCTGTACATTCCATATGATCATTGCCTAACTCTTTCTGCAAGCTAAATATGATATGTACGCTAAATATGATATGTACTGAATATTCCAACCGAATCAGTGATGTGAGTGACAGCATGGTTCTTCGCTTGTCATTTCTGTATTTTTTTTTTTTTTTGAAATCCGTCATTTCTGTATTAGTGACACTGTTTTTTGTTTACTTGATGAGTATTGTGATTTATTTTTCAGGAAGATCTGCTCCACGTGCAGCTGCTCGTCCTGCACCTTCTCGCAACCCCCCTCCCCAAGCTGGTAATGTAGTTTATCATGGACTGTGAAAGTGAATTTGGACTGTTTTCTATTATGTTAGTTGATGAATGTTAATGTCCCTACATTTTGACACCCCCTATGGTGTTTCTTTGTCCAGTTAATCATGCTCCCCCACCTGCTGTACCAGCTAGCGGAGGTGGATCGATCTTTGGAGGCATTGGTTCAACCATTGCTCAAGGTATGGAGGCTTTGTTATCTTAATGTGATTGTTTAGCTGGATCTCATCGATTTGTTGGCATCCACTGTTTAAAGTTTAAACCTGATCAATTATGAAAACCGATGGAAAGAAGTATTTTGAGTGAGTTGTGTGTACCTGGGGAACGGCCTCTTGTATTTCTGTTCAGCTCCTAGGCTTCTTGAGAAACACAGACATAGCTTTAGAATTCATAAAGATCTCGTGTCTTAGATGGTTCTCACTAGGTATATGTTTCCCTATTCTGATTGTTTCAGGTATGGCATTTGGTGGTGGAAGTGCAATGGCACATAGGGCAGTTGATTCTATCATGGGTCCTCGGACTATTCAGCATGAAACTGTCACCTCTGAAGTAGCTGGTGCTGCTATTCCAGCAGCTAACATCAATGGTGCTGATGCTTGCAATGTACATGCAAAGGCATTCCAAGATGTACGATAAGTCTTTTTCAGTTTTTCTTCTCTCTTTTATTTGATGTGATTACTTTTGCATACATTAATGAGCATCCCTGATAATAAAGAAAAAGTGGGACCAGTCACATGAGTATACCCTTAACAATGCAAGCTCCGAGTTGAGATTTTGTATGGCAGGGAAAACTGAAAGAACTTATTATTCTTTGTACTAAGATTGTTATGCATAGAAATACACAGTACTCCATTCTTTGGATTATCTGTACAGGCTTTTAGGACACTCATATTATTGTGAAGGCTAAAAGCACTGAAATGATGCACAAAAACATCACTGTGTGCTTTTTATTTTTATTTGTTTCTATGTTGTTTCAGTGTCCATGTATCGGTGGATACATCATTTTCCTTCGTATTATACGATTTGAGAACTTTTCTTCCGTCTTTCTTGCTCGTTGTTAAGTTTGGGGCTTACGTGATGTTTCTTTTGTTTACTTGCAGTGCCTGAATGGATATGGAAATGACATCAGCAAATGCCAGTTCTACATGGATATGTTGTCCGAATGCAAGAGAAACTCAGGCTCCACGATGGTCTAAATTTGTTCCTATATGCTTTTGCATGTCTGCATAAGCTTAAACTTATTTAATGTTTCTTTGGAATGATATGGATTTTCACCAGGTCATATTCCTGGAAATATTGATTATTGAATTTCAGGGATATCTATTGTATCTTGATTAATAATATTGTGTGCTCTCTCAGACACGAATTTCATCATGTTTTTCTCCTTTATTGGAATTTGCTTAAAGATCAATGGTTGATCACCTCTTCTTACGTCTTTTTATTTTTATGCAAATGAATTAGGTTCATTTCACTATGTTGCCTTTTGAAAATGTAGACGTGTTTTGCCCTCAATATAGATATTTCTTGTGAGTTTTCTTAGTTTTCCAATCCCCGTTGCGAATAGCATGTTGGGTGAGATAGCTTAACCCCTCTATGCATAATACGGGGGTTTCACAATTTTTTTTTGGGTAAAATGGGGCAGATTCTACTCGTTACGACAATAATCAGATTTTACGACAATAATAGTGTCGTATTACGACTATATTTATTGTCTTTAAAACATTTTACGACAATAATTTTGTCGTAAAATTTCTTTTTACGACAATATTATTGTTGTAACGTTAAGTTGGACGAAATTTTGAATTTGTCTTAAAAGTGAAAAAAAACACGAACATGAAGTTCTAAGACCGATTTGCGATACAAATTATATCACCCAAAGATCTGGACTCTTCCTTATATTATTGATGAACAATCAAGAACCCTAATGCCAAAACGACGGAGGGTTTTGTATGTTGCGGTGAGTCTAAAGTGGGATTCTTAGAGTCTTTCACATCTCGTTATTATTCCAGGAATCGCCCATACGTAGTTCCAGGCGTTGTATTTATAAGGACAATGCCTGACCTAACCCTAATATGAGTCGGTTTGTAGCTATTGTCGTGTTTACCCTTAATTGGGCTTTACCCTCGCCCAAGTTATCCTGTGGATCTTGGGCCAACGTAAATGGTGTGGACTCTGTTCTCGATATCGATCTTCCCGACCTGGGATGATCGACTCTCAAACTCACGCCCGTGATCGCTCAGAAGTCGATAGTCGTGACCTCGAATCCCTAGCCATACTTCAGGCTCGAGGACCGACATGCATGCCATGGCTTTCAAGTCGATAGTCCGACTTGCATGCCTTATCTGGCTTATGTGCCTTGGTAAGTATTCAATCCATAAGGTCCACTCGATGATGATCTATCGAGGCGCGAACCGGTATCGTCATAAGCCCAGGACTGGAGAGGCGACTTCCGTTGTCCGAGGTCAGATCTGCCAATTTGAAATCGTCTTCGAGTTGGACCAGATCTTGGGCGGGAAATGGTGTAACCGCTTCGTGTGCCACCTGTCTCCCACCAATCGTGGCCGTCCATTGACGCGTCGAGCGCACTATCTCTTCGTCTTACGCCATAAATGATGTCACCCTTGATTTTCGCGATTCACGGGAGTTATAAGCGCTAGTAACCCCACAATCACGTCTTTTCACTGTCATTTGGCATTAGCAACGCATAAAAGGGAGAGAAGAACCAGGACGGTGAAATCATTTTCGCTATCCATTTCTCCATTTACTCCTCGGAAAATACAAGTAAGCATCTTTTCTCGCATTCATCTTTCTTTTCTGTTCTTACCATTCTGCTTGAATCCATCCATGTACAGTAGTGCTACACTTTACGATAGGGTAGAGAGTCTCATTCGGCGATCAAACACCCATATCTCGCCCCTTCCGATCAAACCCTTCCTCAAATCCTAGGAACCCTTAGGAATTATCGGGGAACCTAAGCTGGCCCACAAGAATGGACGGAAAAGGGCCTAAAGGGTGCACTTCCCGCCTCACCATGGACGCGATCTCAACCAACTACGGGCAGAGATATGGGGCCGTCTCAGCCTCATTTGGTGGCTCGACTTCCTTCCGGCCACCACCAATTTGCCGATGAGCCCCGGAAGGGTTCTCAGACGGTCTACGAGGCCCGGTATTGATGGGGCTCAGATTTCCCCTATGCCCGGCGGTCGTCCAGTGTTCTTCGCCACTATGAGATCGGTATATCTCAATCTGGGCCCGAATGCCATCCGGACTCGATGGGCTTTTAATTACTGCCGAAGTTGCGGGCATCGGGTTCATCGTCCCTTTGTTCGATGGTGGCACAAGATCTGCGATGCCCGACTCAGGGTGGTACACGTTTCAAAAGCGTGCCAATCGTCATGAGTTCGTGTCAAAAGGACCTTCATCTCATTCGAATTGGAAGCCTAGGTTCTTCTTCCTTCGACACGGGTCGGATAACCCCTATGTCGGGCTATGGAGGTCGAGAGAGGAAGAGATGACAAATCGGGTCGTGAAGCCGCACTTAACGAGGCTCTTACTCTCGAGAGATTTACCTTCGAGGTGGTTACACGGACTGAGTCTCCTTTATGACCTTGCCCGCCTCGAGGAGGCGGGCCCAATCTCATGCATAGCGCTTCATCCTGTCGATCAGAAAATTGTACGAACCTTGGTTATTTTATTATCAAGTCTTAATTCTTTTGAAGTTGTATCTCTGCTATTCACGATCATCGACTCTTTTTTTCATTTGTGTAGTGGGTAGATTCTCGAAGGTCATTGCCTTAAGGCTTGCTTAGGGTGCGCTTCGCCGCCGCCTCCAGATCGAGCTACTCCTCCGGCGCCCGAGGAAAGACTGTTCATCTTTGTTGACCCGACCGGAGGGTGTCGAGACAACTACCCCTGTCACACAATCAACTCCGCTTCCACCTCGGAAGGACTCACCCATGAACACCGGTCGATACGCCAGTAGAGGACATTATCGACTTTCTTGTCGGAGGAGTGAAGAGCCTTACAGTCTTTGAAGCGGCTCGGTTGCGAGAAGAAGAGGTCGGGCCTCGAGAGGTGGTGAGAGATCGACAAAGGTCGGCTAAAAGCTAAGGTCACAAGCCTTTTTCGACCTTTCCGCCACGAGTAGGATGTCGGCCGAAGATGTCGGGCGGTGGGCGACCAGTCCTGGCCTCTTCCCGAGAGAGCCGGGTCGTGTGGTAAAGGCTAACTCTTGTCAATCTCTGTCTTTTTTTTTTTTTTTTTTTTTTTTTTTTTTTTTTTTTTTGGACTCACCACGCTTTATGCCTTAATTTTTTCCTTTTTTGGCAAAGATTACTTTATGAGCCGAGAGACCTCTCGGACGTATGAGCACGCCGTCAAGAATGAGGAAGAGTGAAGACGCAAATCCGGAGGTTGAATGACAGGCTTGCTATCGAGTCGGCTAGTGTCATCTGGTGCGGAATCGCAGCGACTAACGTTTTCAAGGAAGAAAGCTGCGCCGAGATAGAAGGTCAAGGGAGCGGGAGGCTATCATCGCCGAGTGAGGAGAGATCGGCTACGCCGCCGAGGGAGGAGGTTCTTTGCCAAAGTAGCTCTCGAGGAAGCTGGCGCGAGGAGCGATATTCTTGGAGAGAGATCAATTGAGAGCCGAACTTGATCGAGTTCCTAGCGGCTTGAAGAGGCGAGGGGCGCGCACGGTTCTCGAGTATCGGAAGTCCGAAGAGTTGGGCATGGATCTCGATGTCATCATGCGACGACCATACTTGGAGGATTCACCAGGCGGTGGACCAAGTGAGAAAGGTTTATCCGGATGTCGAGATCGACAAGCTTGAAGAGCCTGTTCGCTATGACCACGACTCGAGGTATTTGTATGACCAATACTTGATGAATTTCAGCAGGTGTATCCCTTGCCCGAGTATGGTGGTCCCACGGCAAAACCGGCTCCCGATAACACGACTCCGCCGCCATCGCTCCTACGTCGACCCGAAGATGCTACTCCGACTCGATGCTTCTATTTAATTATCTCGACCTCCTTGGGACTTTGATATTTCGAGTTTTAACTCTTGTAACTATTTGTACATTTTCTTGACTTTGAATCGACTTGGGTGAATGTTCCATTTACAATGGTTGGTCTTTTCGACTGGCCTTAATTTGTTTTGAAATTTCGCCTTTTGTCTCTCTGTTTGTTATTATTTACTTACTCATTTATTATCATCTTTGGCTTTCTTGCTTGTCGAGCCTCGCTCTGTTTCGCTCTCGCCTTATCGATGTAATATTGCCCCCAAGTGTTTTATGAACTTGATTCATAATGCACTAGGCTCTATATGGCTTTTAGGTCGATCTATTTGCCTTGGCTTTTTAGCCTTATAAGCTTGCTAGATCTTGAGTTAGTCCGACATTGCGAATCGTCCTTGTCTCGATCTAAGCGCCGCCGCTTGGTCAAGTTAGACTTCCGACTTGGACGTTGGCCCGACCATGCGAACCGTCCTTTGTCGCCTTATTCGACCGCCAGGTGCGTTAGGCTTTTGACTTGGACATCGACCCGACCTTGCGAGTCTTCTTTTGCCTTCGCATTATATGCTTGTGGCGTTGTCGGGAGTTCCGACTCATGGATTGCTCCATACTTTGTCGATTGCAACTTCGCGTCCCTTTGGACTTAGAATATTACAAAAATACTTAACAAAATCGTAGAGAAAAAGAAATCATCGTTTATTATAATAAAGATAGAATTGTCTCATGGATGATTATAAATCTTATAAAATAAGTAGAAACAAAGCGATCGACTAAGGACTAGGCGTAAAATTTCCTCAAATTATTCGCGTGCCATTGTCGAGGATCAGTAGTTCCGTCGCTCGACCTAGTTGATATGAACCTTTGTGGTGGACTTTTAGGATCGACACGGGCCTTCCCGGTTCGGGGAGAGGCCCCGATCTCCTTTTGCCGACTTGCCCGTTCTTTCTCAAAACTAGGTCTCCGACTTTGAAATATCTCAGTATTTTACCCTCGCGTTGTAATATTGAGAGATCTTACGCTTATACCTTGCCATTCAGGTGAGGCCATTTCTCTCCGCTCCTCGAGATTATCCTCTCTTGTCGGATATCGGGATCATTCGTCTCAATATTATACGCTAACACTCGCGGGAAGGGACGCCGATTTCCGCGGGATAAGCGCCTCGCACCCATAGGTCGAGGAGAAAGGTGTTTCACCCGTTGATGCGTTTGGAGCCGCATCTGTATGACCACAGGATGCTCGGGAGTTGTAACGCCAGTCTCGATCCTTCGACTTGAGCCTCTTTTTGATCCGAGTTTAATCTGCCGATTTGTTTGCTCGACTTGACCATTTGCTTGAGGATGCGCGATCGAAGTGAAGTGTTGATCGATATGATATTCGGCCAAACCTCTCTCGACTCTTGGTCTTCAAATTGAGTGCCGTTGTCCGAGATTAGAACCTTCGGAATACCATACCGCATAAAATATCGACCCATAGGAATTTCTTGATTGTATTTGCTTTGATGTCGGGTAAAGCCCTGGCCTCTACCCACTTAGTGAAATAATCCACCGCAACTACTACAAACTTATTTTTCACTTTGGAGCTCGTGGTAGGGCCCTACAATATCGACTCCCCACACGTCGAAGGGCCATGCGGCGAGATGACATTCATTTCTTGTGCCTGTTGATGAGAGATGTTATCGTGAATTTGACAAGAATTGCACCTCAGACTAACTCGATCGCGTCTCGTTGCATTGACGGCCGAAGTATCAATGAGCTTGCATTTCGAGCTAGCATTCTAGCCCCGCAATGATTCCCACAAGCTCCCTATGGATTTCTTGAGAAGATATTCTCCTCTGTCTCGAGATCGCATCTCAACCATGGACTTGTGAATGACCTCCGATAAAGTATGTCGTTGAAGAATGCGTGATCGAGCCGATCAAGTCGGACCTTTCTTGACTGCACCTTATCCTTGGGTAATGTTCCGTCCTTTAAGTAAAGGACAATTGGATCCATCCATGTAGCCCGGCCGAGATATCGGTGGGCTTCTATTTCTTCATAGCTTCTCTCTGTTAGCGATTCAACTAACACCTTTTTGCTAGAGACGAAATTCGATGCTAACTTGGACAGAGCGTCGGCCCTCTTGTTCTGAGTTCGAGGTACCTGTTCAAATTGAATCGAGTTGAATTTCGGCTTGAGGCCTTGAACTACTGCTAAATACTTTTTCATAGTTTCTTCCTTAGCCTCATACTCCCCTTTAATGTGATTAACAACCAATTGCGAGTCATCAGAAGCGTTGAGATTTTCGACCCCGAAGCTTTAGAGAGCGAGCTTTGGACAGTGATAATTGCTTCATATTTCGCCTCATTATTAGTTGCCTTAAAATCGAATCGGAGGGCGTATGGAAACTCCTCCCCTCGGGTGACTAATAGGAGGCTGCTGACTGCTCCTTCTTTGCTCGAGGCCCCATCAGCATGGAGCATCCATCGTTCTTCATGACTTTCCTTTTCCTGCTCAAGTTGCACTGATATACCTTCGGCTAAGAAGTCTGCTAAAGCTTGTGCCTTGATTGCGGTACGCGGTACGAACTCGATGTCGTATTGAGCCATCTCGATTACCCACTTCGCGAGTCGACCAGATGTGTCGGGCTTCGCAAGAATTTGCTTGAGTGGTTGGTCTGTGACTACCACTATAGGATGGGCTTGAAAGTATGGCCTAAGCTTTCTCGATCGTGTACCAAACGCTAGTGCGAGCTTCTCAGCTGGTGAGTATCGGGCTTCGGGGCCGTCTGAGCTTTACTTACAAAATATATGGGCACTGGCCCTTTTCTCCCTCTCAACCAAGACCGAACTCACTGCTTCTCGCAGATCGATAAATAAACTAGCAACCTTTTCTCTCTCGGGGAGGTGAGAGTAGTAGTTACGAAAGATATGCTTTTAGTTCCTCGGCCGCGTCGACATTCGTTGTTCCAGTGGAAAGTGGTGGGTTTTGAAGAACTTTAAAGAACGGTAGCGCCACATTTGGGGTGACCGAGATAAAAACCTATTCGAGTCTTTGCCATCCGACCGGTGAGTCTCTCGAACCTCTTTCATGTTTCGAAGTGCGAGGCATGTTCTTTAGTGTGTCGATCTTGTCGGGGTTGGCTCGAATCCGTCTCTCGACACCATATACCCTAGAAATTTGCCTGTGCCCTCACCCGAAGGTGCACTTTTTGGATTAAGTTTCATGTCGGTATCTCTTAGTACTCCAAATACTTCACTGGCGTCTACCGTAAATTGCTTCATCGATCGGCTTTTGATGAGTAGATTGTCCACATGACTTCCATATTTCTACCAATCTGCTTCGCGAAAATTACGTTGATCGCCGCTTTGGTATGTAGCTCCAGCGTTCTTTAGTCGAATGGCATGGTAACATAACAAAAGGTGCCAAACTCGTGATAAAAGCGCGTCTTCTCCGCGTCTCGAGGATCCATAAGAATTTGGTGGTACCCTTATATGCATCAAGGAACGCGAATACCTCAAAACCGATGGTCGAATCAACTAACTCGTCGATCTTAGGTAGCGGATAGGAATCTTTGGGGCACGCCTTATTCAAATCCGTGAAATCTACACACATCGCGCCACCGCCATCCAGTTTCTTCTAACTAACACTGGATTGGCAAGCCATTACGGATAGAGCACTTCTTTTACTATATTTGCCGACGATAATTTCCCGACTTCGGACTCGATAGCTTCCATCGATCTTGCGCGAAATTTCGCTTCCATTTGATCGGCTTTCGGCCTGGTCAATCTCGAGTTTATGGATGGCGATGTTTGTCGGTAGGCTGGCTGGCATATCGGACGCCTTCCAGGTAAAAACGTCCTTGAACTCTTTCGACCAAATCGATCAAGAATCGCTTTTCTGAGTCGGGATCCAAACCCGACTTGGACACTCGATCGATTCCATCTTCCCATAAGTCGACATTTTCAATCGCTTCACTCAAGCCCAACACTTCTCTTCCTCCTCCTCCGGAATGAGCTCCTCGATGAGGACTTGTTGTACCGCCATCTTACCGTTCATCACTATCGAATTGCAGCACAGCGATTTCAATATCCTTTTACTTCGTGGGAACCATTTCGAGTCGGGAATTTCATCTGTGTTATGGAAGCGTCGAAACTATAGCTCGTAACTCTCGAAAAAATTTGGTCTACCCAAAATAACATTATACGCGGAGGAGCTTTAACGACCACGTAGTTTAGCTCTAGCGTCCTCCTCTTTCCCCATCACCTATCGTCGTTAGTAGCTTTATGGAACCCATGGGATGGATCGACTGACTGTGAAGCCGAATAGTGGAGAGGCTATGGGTGCTAAGTCTTTCTCTTTGAGTTTCATTCCCTGGAATGCCGAGTAGTATAAGATATTCATGGCGCTACCATTATCGACGCATACCCTCGACACTCTGGCGCGACTTATAACTCGCTTCAATCACTAACCCCTCACTGCGTGACTTGTCAACTTAGGAACGCGTCGCCTCTGGGCCGCACCCGACTTCCGTAGTTAATCTTGGATCCTTACGCGCCTCGAAGCCGCCGTGCCTGGTTCTCGACCGCTCGTTCCTTCTCACTCTCCCCGGCCCAAATATCATATTCACATAATTGTTTGGGCGATTATCATCATAGCGATCCTCGACCATAGTAGTCCCTATTGTTATCGGAGATCGGTCTCGTCTAGGGATCGATCTTTTCTTCTTTGATTCTCTCGACTTCGACCTCTATCCTGGTCGATTTCTTCTTTTGAAGTCTCGCCCCTGGGCTCATTATAACTCGATCGGTCTATGACCTCATCCCATTTCCCTCCCGGATGCGAGCCTCGATGTCTTTCTTTAAATCGAAAGCAGATCCTCTGCCGAGTGACTGTGTCCTCGTGGAATTCACAATACTTTGTCGACCTTCGTTTTTCTCGAGGTTTTTGATCGGAGGTGGCCTCTTGGCCAAATTCTTAGAAACCATGATTGATAAGACCTCTCATGCGGGACCGGTTGAGGAGTAAAATCTTTATCCTTTCTACCCCTTTTCTCTCGACCGCCCGAGGAGGCGCCTCGATGCGATCCCAAGCAGACGTTTTCCTCTCTACATCTTCTTTGCCGAGGTGATTCTTATTTCCTCCTCGACCTTCTTTCCTCGATTTGTCCATCCACTCGGCTTGGGTGTGCTACGCGACCGCCTCTTCGCCTTGGCAAAATCGATGTACGACATTCACACATTCATCCATGTTTGAGGAGGTTCTGCTTAACTTCTCGTACAACTTTGTGTTGCGCAATCCCCTACGAATGAAGTGATCAAGACTCGATCCCGAGGATCCTTCACTGCATGGCCTCGAGGTTAAACCTCTTGAGATAATCTAATACCGACTGCCTCTCTATGTTTGCCTCACGTTTGTGAGGTGCGTCTCACTCAATCGAAACTTTTTGTTGACGATGAAGGCGTCTCTGAATTTTCTCGCGAGCATGGTGAAGGCGGAGATGGATCTGGTTTCAACTTGGTGAACCACTCTCTTGCTCGTCCTACAAGTAGAGTCTCGAATGCCCGGCATCGCATGATCCCAGTGCAGGGGCACATTCTAGCCTCATCCGGGATAGAGCACTGTGAAGATGGTCCTCCGGTCGGTGGTGCCGCCATACGGGTCTATCTTAGGTATTTTAAACCCCTTGGGTTTAGGATAGTCTTCAATCTCCTTGATGAAAGGAGACTCAACCACAACGGGCCTTGGGTTTTTCCAGGATTACATCTAACTCCGCCTAACGCTATCTTCATCGATGCGTATGTGCTTATTGTATTTTCGCTTCCTCCGTTCGACCGAACTTGAGGAAGCGCCGACCTCTTCGAATTGATCGGCTTAGGATTATTGGCGGCGTTATTCAGGCCGCCTTCCGCTGTTATTCTTTGTCTCGCCGATTAAAGGCTTCCGACATTATCCTCTCAGGGCATTATGATGCGCCGCCCGGTGATCCACCATGGCTTGATACTCTGGGGCAAGGCCCGAGTTTATTTTGGCGGATTTTCATGGACGGTCTCTAAAGTGGATCTTTTTCCCACGAGGATCCGCACTGCTGCTCGACATCTGTGGATTTCGCGGATCCACGTTTTAGAAGTGGTTTTTACGGCGGTCTTTTCCTTCGGAGGCATGATGATCTTGATGTATTCAACAAAAGAAGGAGCCCTCCTTCTAGCGCCAATGACGATGACAAATTATGTCACCTTAAAGATCCGGACTCTTCCTTATATTATTGATGAACAATCAAGAACCCCAATGCCAAAACGCATGCAGAGGGTTTTGTATGTCATGGTGAGTCTAAGTGGGATTCTTAGAGTGCCTACGTATCTGTTATTATTCCAGGAATCAAGCCATACGTAGTTCTGGAACGCGTTGTATTTATAAGGACAATGCCCGACCTAACCCTAATATGAGTCGGTTTGTAGCTATTGTCGTGTTTACCCTTAATTGGGCTTTACCCCTTGCCCAAGTTATCCTGTGGATACTGGGCCAACGTAGCTGGTGTGGACTCTGTTCTCGATATCGATCTTCCCGACCTGGGATGATCGACTCCTGAAACTCACGTCCCCTTTGCCGCTCAGAAGTCGATAGTCGTGACCTCGAATCCCTAGCCATACGCCAGGCTCGAGGACCGACATGCATGCCATGGCTTTCAAGTCGATAGTCCGACTTGCATGCCTTATCTGGCTTATGTGCCTTGGTAAGTATTCAATCCATAAGGTCCACTCGATGATGATCTATCGAGGTGCGTAACCCGGTATCGTCAGGCACTTTCAGCAGAAACCCTAAATTTTATCCCTAAAATAATATAAAATAATAAATAGGGTTTATTACTTAAAAGTATAATTTTTTTATACTTATTAGCCTCATAAGGACATAAAAGAATCTGTTGGACTTATAAGGACATAATATATCTACATGTACCAAAATACCCCTAATCTAATTTATTCTCGCCACCATTTGCACCACCGATTATAGCAGAAGACGACATTAACGTTTCTTCAAGAGATGTTCAAATCTCCCCTCATGTCTCCGCCAGAATCTACCTTTCAAAACCCGACCGAAAATTCCCCATTTTAGCCTATTTCCACGGCGGTGGTTTCTGTATCGAGTCCGCCTTCTCTGTTCTCACCCACCGCTACATCACCGCCGTGTCTTCCGTCTCCAATGCCCTAATTGTTTCAATCGAGTACAGACTCGCTCCTGAATATCCCCTCCCTACAGCTTACCACGACGCCTGGACTGCAATTCAATGGATTGGTTCAAAAGAAGATAATGGATTAAAAACTACGGTAATTTTGATCGGTTTTTCGTCGGAGGTGACAGTTCAGGTGCTAATTTAGCTCATCATATAACCATGAGAGCAGGCTTATTAGGTGGAATCAAAATATATGTTACTTTTTTATCATTTCCATATTTCTTGGGATCAGAACCTATTGATACAGAACCAATTGAAGATCATGATAAGAGCTTGCTATACAAAACATGGTAATTTGTGTATCCACCCTTCATGTTGCCACAGCATCAAAAATCATTCTCTGTTCTTGCTTTGTACTGGTTTTTAGTAGGAAGTTGTTTTGTTTGCGATTGGAGAATCATTATGTCCTGGTTTTTCAAATGATCAAATTGCTCATGTTATGCTCTGTGATGGTTCATGTTATGGCTTCGCTTAATTTGTTTTGTGAATGTGTGTTGAATTTTTTTTTATAACAAATATGAGCCGTGGTCACATGATCAAATAAATGGCTCAATTTTCATTCTGGCGTGCGAAACGGGTTCGATAATCCGTTGATTAATCCGATTTCGAGAGATGCTCCGAGTTTATCATGGCTTGGATGTAGTAGATTGCTTGTTTGTGTAGTGAGAAAGATGAATTAAGAAGCGGAGAGAGTAAGGTATTTTGATGTTTTAATGAAAAGTGGGTGGAAAGGTAAAGCGGTGTTTGAAGTTGAAGATGAAGATCATTGTTTCATTTTTTATCTTGATTCTCGATTATGCTAAAGCTATGGATAATGTTGGAGAAATGAGGTGGAAATTGATTTCGATATTCATTTTTATTCTTTTATGTTGTTTCTAGTAAAAGTCTTGATTGTTGTTTTTTGCCTTTTCAGTTTTACGGATTAAAAGTTGTGCTTGTATTTCAATATTAGTACCTTACATAACTTGGTTCATTAATGAAGTGACATTCATGTCATCGCGCAGATGTCATCAAGATACAACTAATGAAGTGACATTGATGTCAATTGCATACATTAGACAATTAATAAAAGTGACATTGATGTCACTACATAAATCGATACAATAAGACGTCACTGAATAAATCGATACAATAAGACGTCACTGAATAAATCGATACAATAAGATGTCTGCCGGCGCATCTGAGGCGGAGTTGTCGGATTCCACATTGACTGCATATGTCACTGCATACATTAGACAATTAATGAAGTGACATTGATGTCACTACATAAATCGATACAATAAGACGTCACTGAATAAATCGATACAATAAGACATCATTGCGGTGTCTCTGCAATGCGGTGTTACTTCATCGCGGTGTCTCTGCGTGATCGGGGGTGTCTGCAGATCGGGGTGGTCAGCGCATCGCGGTGTCACTTCATCATGGTGTCTCGTGCATCGCAGATGTCTGCGATTGCGGTGTCTCTTATCGCGGTGTCACTATCGTGTGTCTCTGCGCAATCGCGGTGTCACTTCATTCGCGGTGTCTTTGTATCGCGTTATCACTTCATCGCGTGGTGTCTCTGCGATCGTCAAATGTTATAACATTTGGCGATGTCTTTTAACGCGGCATCTATGCATTGCGGTGTCACTTCATCGTGGTGTCTACGTAATGCGGTGTCACTTCATCGCGTGTGTCTTTGCATCGCGTTGTCTCTTATTTGCGGTGTCTCTTATTTGCGATGTCTCTGCGCGATCGTCAAATGTTATAACATCGTGATGTCTCGCATCGGGTGGTCACTGTGCGATCGCGGTGTCTCTGCAGATCTGGGTTGGTCATTTGATCGTGGTCTCTGCGTCGGAGGTGGTCATCAGATCGAGGTGATCAATGGATCTGGCGTGGCCAATGCATCGTGGTGTCACTCGCCGTTGGCGTCTGCTGATAGCGGGTGGTGGTCACTACGTCAGATTACTTCATCATCGAGTGTCTCTGCGCAACGCGCGGCCTCTCGCATCACGTTGTCTCTACATCGGGGATGGTCATCTGATCGCGTTGTCTCGTGATCGCGGTGTCACTTCATTGTGTCTCTCAGATCACGGTGTCGCTTCATCGCCGTGTCTACATCGTGGTGTCACTTCATCGCGGTGTCTCTTTATAGCGATGGTCATCGCTCGGGCGTTGCGGTGGTCAATGCATCGGGATGGTCATTGCATCGAGGTGGTCATTGCGTCAGGGGTGGTTAATGCGTCGCGGTGGTCAATGTATCGGAGGTGGTCATTGTATCGCGATGGTCAATACATCGTTAAAAAAAAAAAAAAAAAAAAAAACTGAACAGTCCCTGAATTATATTATAAAAAATAAAAAAAAAAAAAACAGTCCCAGGAGCGAAAAAAAAAAAAAAAAAAAAAAAAAAAAAAAACTTACTAACTAGTAACTACAGCGCCTCTTCTCCCCTTTTTTTTTTTTTTTTTTTTTTTTTTTTTCTTCATTAAGGTATTTGAGTCTATCTATCTAATTTGTGTCTTATAAGTTCAACATTATTTTTGTCCTTATAAGTTCAATAAGTTCGTTTACAGATTTTTGGGTCTTTTGGCACTAATAAATATCCCTATTTTACAACATCTCAATTCAAAACCTCTACAACAAAGATCCATATCCTTATCCCTATAACATTTCAAATAATATTAAATAATACATACCTCACAACCCTATTTATACACATTAAATATTTATTATTTCACTCCAGCAGCATCTCTATCCCTATTCCTATAATTTTTAACAATTAAATATGTTTAGAGCGTGAATAATAATGATCCCCACAAGAGGGATGACTGCTCACATTCCTAAAAATAAATAGGATATGACGACTCATTGCAGGAAAGCTATTCGGAAGAAACTCTATTTTTATCTTCATTTTAGTGATAGAAACCATATAAGCGCTTCACTTGAAAGTGCTTTAAAATCGCTATTTTAAAAGATAAATGTTAATTTTGAGACAATGTTAAAACATGAGGTCCTAAAAGTATCAAAAGCCCATAATAGATTTATTGTGAAAAGAATGATTGTGTCAATTTCAAAAATTTGATTTTCAATATCAAAATATATTGAATAATTGTCTCCATTACTGTTCCCTTATACGACATCCAATTTGAATTAAGCTCGAAGAAAAAGACGGTTTTGTCCCTCACCCTATAAATATCGTGTGTATTACCTAACATGCGGTCTGATTTTCTGATCGATTCATGGCGCCATTCTCGGAAGCAGAAGCAACCATGCATCGCCGCCGCCGCCGCCGCCGAAGGTCTGGAGGTGAGTTTGATCTCTGAAGTACTATAGAATTGTTCTTTTCTCAGTCTTTGGGCGTTCCTTTTTCTATTTGGTGGACATTTAATTTTGGTTCTTTCAGTGTATTATTAGCTCCGTTTTTGTATAGCTGCTGATTATATTTTGATCTGTTTTTCAGGAAGACCTGATCCTAGTGCAGATTCTCGTCCTGCACCTGCCCGCAACTCTCCTCCTCCTCAACCTGGTGATGTTTTGTATCTAATTGAAAGAGACTGTGTTCCTTGTGCTTTACATTAGCTATTCAGCTGATGATGTAGGCTAATGGACACTCTATTTTAAATGTAGGTTACTTAATGTACATGGAATTTAATCGATTTAATTTTTTTGAATCAGGTATGGATAACGATGAAATCGTGCCCAACCAAGTGTATGATTCGAATCAACCTACCGCACCTGACGATCGAGTCCCTACTCAGTGCTATCATTTGAGCGGCGGTGACAATGAGATACAGAGCATTGGTGGTTTGAAGGACTTTCTGATTGGTAGTCACTTATCTTGGGACTCTCAGATTGGTAGCATTGATGGTTTGAAGGACTTTCAGATTGGTAAGCCACTTATCTAGGGTAATTTTTGTTGTGGTGACTCCGCTCCCTGAAAAACCCTTGATTTTTTTCAACCTAGGGGGGCTTTAAGAGATGATTTATGGTGCTAACAGTTGTACGAAGGCTGAGCCTTTTAATTTTTACTGTCGTTCACATAATACACACGTTGTTGTGCGTGAGAGGTTAGGAATGAAAGGTGGTAATGTATGCCATTTGGTTATGTCTCGCCTAGCGCCTTAACAAATAACGACTATGGGTTCTCAGCACTAAATGGAGACATCACATAATAATTACCTACTTATCTTCCATCACAAGTTCAATGATGAATAATCTTGTTTGAAGGTTGATTTGATTTCTTTTATTTGCATTTTTTTTAATCAGCTATGTCAAAAAGAGCCACCGATGCCAGAACTTCCGCAAATTCGCCATATTTTCCAGGATACAGACTTGGTATACACTTAAATCCTTTTTTATGACAGTTTGATCTGAAAGGAAAAAATCTCAATTTTTTTCTGTATCATGATTTATTCTGATTTTTTTTTAGGCAGGGAAGAGAGAAAAACATTCATTTCGTCTGGTTGCAACCATTTGTGGCAAGGTAAGCACTTCATATCACTTTGGTACTGTTTCACACGCAGACCATACTTCCTCACCATGCCTACCATCTCACTTTTTAAAAGTTGAATGAATATAAACCATATCTACTTCTAAATAAATGATATCACCATCGACTTTTTTGCTATGGCTGTGTCATGTCACTGTAAGTTGTGCTTATTGAATTTAAAGACCATGTTTATTAAACGCTTGCAAAATGTGTATGTAGTTTATGTGCTTTATAACAATGTCATCCTGAAAAAGCAGAGAAGTTGTATGGAATCACGCGTGTTGCTGTGTATGGGGTAGACTCAGTATGCGTGGTAATGAGGAAAGAAGATTTTTTGGGACTGGTGCGTCGTCTCTTTCCTTGTTTCTCAAACAATGCAATATACTTTTTGGGCAGGAGAGTACTTTTCG
This sequence comes from Gentiana macrophylla, assembly GCA_026214975.1. NCBI lineage: Eukaryota > Viridiplantae > Streptophyta > Magnoliopsida > Gentianales > Gentianaceae > Gentiana > Gentiana macrophylla. The sequence goes on along the minus strand of CM047807.1, from coordinate 41,013,410 downwards.
TCTAATATTAGATTTCTAATGTAATATTTTGCTCCAATAATTCATAATAGAAAAAGGACCTTGCATGACTTAGTAACTCGGGATATTTGATGCAGGCGGCTTCCCCGGATGCTTTAATCACTGAAGTTGAAGGTGTGTTGGATTCCTCTTTTTTTTTTGTTTTTTTTGTTGAGGATTCCTCATTTTTAATCTCTCAAGTTTTTGTTGTAGTGTAGCCAGTCTTCTCCATACACTAATAGGTACCTTGTATGGGGGGGGGGGGGGGGCATGTGGGATATTTTTCTTAATCTTAGGATTCTTTTGTTGTCATGCGCTGCCACAACAGTTTGTAAAAGTAGAGTTCAAACTTAATGTGAAAAAAGCAAGGAAAATTGATGGGGTTGCGGGAGAGGGAGTTATTTAAGTTCGCTGATAATTGTTATGACCCTATGACCCCCTTGTACTTGTTTGTTTGTGTGTGTACACACAAACATCTGATTCCTTTTCCTGTACACATATGATTCCTCTTTGTCATATTAAATAGTAAACCGTCTAGTTGTTATTAGCATTCTAGACAAGCCCTCCATGTATTTTTTTTTTGGGGTATTGAAACATGATTGATTTGTTTACCGTAGTCCTTTTGAAAGAAAAAGACAAACTTCCACTTCCTATGGAGATCTCTTATTAACATTCTTGTATATAAAAGTCCTCTTTTGAACATTTTGCTTAATGGTTGATGCATTGTACAAGCAGACCTCGCATTCCCGCCCGGTGAATCACGTCATGCAAATAGAAAGAGAAACCAAAAACCTTTTGGTGTTGGTATGTTTGTAAGACCCTTTTCCTTTGATACGTAGCAATTGTATCTCCATCTTCCACTCATTTTTGCTTTTGTTTCATGCAGTTTCTGTGAACGCAAGGACTAAGAAGGTTCATAAAGTAAGTGGTCATAAGGTACTCGGATAGATTCCATCTTCTTGGATTCCCTTGCTTTTTTTAGCATATGCATGTTAATAATGAAACTTTGAGCTCATTGGTTATGTTGGCACCTCTTAACAGGCTCAACAAGAACTAAAGGCCATCAAGTTTTTACAGGATGAAATGAACAGCGCATCAACTTTTACCTTATTTAAAACTGTAAAGGTAATAGGAATCAAAAGAATTTGGGAAATTAGGTATTCTGTGAGCTCGTTTTTTTTTTCCCCCGAAACGAAATTACCTCATTTTAGAGGACTGTTACTCACACATGCACACGGTGAGACTCGAACCCGTGACCTCTTGGTAACGAGGCCTCAGCTTAACCACATGAGCTAAGCCTCATTGGCGTGAGCTTGTTCAAATAATGAAAGTTTATTTTACCCTAAAATCAATGTACCGCCGAAATGCAAACATTTTTAAGTTGGATACTAATGACTTTAGCTTATGATTTGGTGTTATGGATAATATGCCTTAAGTACCCCCCCAACAATATCCAAAAAGTCTTCATATTTAACCAACCACCTTTGTCGAAGAAAATGAGTACATTTTGGATATTCCACAATGTGGAGGGTTTCTTAAGCCATCTCAGGGTATTATACACACACTGGATTTTCGTAGCATCGTTATCAGTAGCTGTTTATAGTAAGTGGAGTGGTTGCCATTTGCCAGTTGACTAATGTGAAGAGTATATATACATATAACGAGCAAGGCCCCAGAATAATAAAAAGCAAAAAAGGGGAGTGTGTGTGTGGGGGGGGGGGTAAATGCGGTTGCTTTGTATGCTGGTTTAGTGTTAGTACTGAAAATATCATTGTTATTTTTTTTTGGCAGACAGCAATTTGTGCCCTTCAGCATTTGTTTAACACGAAGTTCAAGCCTAATAAGATTAAGGTACTTCTTCTTTCTAATCATTTCATCCAACCCGATATGCAGACCATACCACTTGTGTGCTGATATAGATAGATAGCTAGCATTTATTTGTTACTATATGCAAAAGACGATCAAATTAGGTTGCTGAACTGGCAGATATTTAGGTTAATAGTAGATAATTAAGACAATCTTCAATGAGGTTGTAAAGTCCCACGTCGGTAAAGTAAGTGAATGCTCAACCCCATATTAGTGTAAGACATAAAGGTCTTGTAACTCGGGTTAGCCCCTTTTAGACCAAGCGATAACGACGGTCTAAGCAGTTGACCGGACCATTTATGACTCATTTAGCGCTACCAGACCCGGTGTCTGGGCGTTCGCAGTTTTAAGAATCAGTGGGTGCACATGGACTTGTGTTAATAATGATGATCATTGAGTTAATTAGGGCTGGCTGAATACTCTGTTTTGCATTGCCTTCTATTAAGCTCTATCTATCTTCATTGTTTATCAGGTTTTTGTCTGGAAAAGTGCCTGGGTAAGGAACAAGTACACATTCGGTGTAAAAGAATTGAAGATCCGTGACACACGTAGCATCAAGGACATATTAGCTGTCATTAATAATAAGCCATGTAATATTGCAGGGCTCTAGTAGGTAGTAAAGGCTCCCTCACATGTGTGTATCTTCAATCGGTGGGTTGATCATCCTCCCTCGTGTCGTCCCCAAGACTCTCTACTATTATTATTATTATTATTATGGATCCGGGATTTATTTAAACATGGAGTTTGAAGAATATGCATCTGTGTTTCATAGCCCCCTCGAGAAACTGTAACGGTTTTTGATTGATGTCAGTAACCAACCAGTTTTCACTTTTTTGTGCAAAAATATAAAACTATTTTTTGAAGAATCTTGTTTCAAGGGAATACATAAGTAGTTGCAGAAGTTATCCTACTTGTTTTGATGCACAGGAGAGAAGTGGGGAAGAAAAAAAAAAAACCTGCATAGTTTTGATACAATTTAATCTACTCCTCCCAAAAAATATGTGCTCATCCTAATTTTTCACATCGACAAGAAAGTAGTTAAATGTAATTAATGTAGGATAAAATGTCTAATACACCCTCGACTATCATAAATGCAACAATTGTGGAGTAAATAAAAGTGGTTGGATTGATATAAATTATGTAAGATAATGAAAAATGCTCATTAACGCCTCTTTCAGATTGTGAATGACTTATATTATGGACCAAAGAAAGAAAAGTTTTAGGATGACTTATATTTTTGAATGAAGGTAGTATAAAAATGCTTTGTATTGAATCTAATTTTGCGTTATTGCTATTGCGTTGATGGTTAACGATCACTTGGTATACTTTAATTAGAGCCAAGCGGATTGTGTTAAGTTTCATTTATGTTTGGAAAATAAATATGATTTGCTTTTAATCTCTTTGCTTCTAACTATTTTCAGAAAGTGTGTTGATGCATCTAGTTAAGAAAATAGAAAAGATAGAAAGCTGAACAAGAAGCTTTTCATTCTTTAATGGTGAATTGTCATTTCATACATTTGCAGAAGCATGTCTCTTGTCTTTTATATAAAACCCAGGCATCTCACCTCTCTACAAAATCTATCCTTAGATTTGTTACTGAGAATCTTCCAACGGTTACAACCACTTGACTCACACACTACACTATCATTAATAATAGCCACCGGATAACATTACACATGTAAGGTCGTTGAGATTCACGCTCAATTTCATGCTTTAACATCTCCTCAAACTCAAAGTGTGGCACCACATTGAGTTTGTCCTTGAAATTCTGAAACTGAGTAATGGTTAGAGGTTTGGTCAAGCAATCTACAAGCTGGTCTGCTGAAGGTATATAGCAGACTTTCAACTGTTTGTTAAGGACTCCGTTTCTCACAAAATGCACGTCAATCTTTATATGTTTTGTTCTTGCATGGTAGACTGGATTCTAAGCCAAGTAGGAAGCACTGGTGTTATCACACCAGACAGTAGGAACACCTGGAAGTCTGATCTTCAATTCACACATAAATTAGTTATCCACTTGATCTGGACACAACATCCTTTTTTTTTTATTTTTATAACTCCATGAAACAAGAGATTCTCCAAGGAAAACACAGTAGCCTCCAACAGACTTCCTGTCCACAGTAGAAACTCCCCGATCAGCATCTGAAAAACTTGTAAGTTGAAAAACAGCAACATGTTTGAAGTGCAGCCGCTAACAATAATTATACTATAAGGTTTAAACAAAGAATATAAACAACAATAAATTTCAACTACGTGGTCTAACATACATAAGAAAAAAATAGTTAACCATGGATCTACACCTACGTAATATAAAAAAACGATAATCGAGGATAAAATCGTTATGAGCATTGTAAAATTAAGTATCTACATTTACAATTTAAATACGAATTTACGTCAATCATATTAGTCTGTAATCGTTTTAAACTAATATTTTCAACCAATAACACAATATCTTTGGCAAAAAATCGGAAAAAAAAAAAAAAAATTTCCCACTTTAATTTGTTTTCGGCCCAGCCATTATTTATTGTAGTATTAGTATCTACTAAGAAAATCAGAACCAATTTGGCGTTTGGCCGAAGTTATCGCCGGTTCCCCAAGTTTCTGAACTTCTGAAGCTCTGAAGATCTTTATTATTGGCCAAAATTGATAGATAGATCTGAAGCTCTATATTATTGAATCAGCAGGTATGGAAAATCACAAAAAGAGGAAGTACCTGGTTCGCTGCACCACCACCAATACCAACACCAACACCGTATGCGCCCCCGAATCATCCGCTCCAGTCGCTAAACGTCGTAAACAACATTCCGTTGATAAGGATCTATCATCTGCTAGCCACGTTCCACTCGCTAAACCTCGTCCTCGTCGTTTTAGAAGAGGCATACCTCGTCCTTCTCGAAGAGGTACAGGACGTTCTACTGATGATATTTGCGATCGACCGTCTGGTAGCTACTTATCTCTGGCTCTGCTATAACATCTCTCTCTTTCTTTCTCTTTCCCCTCGAATTCGATTTCTTTTTTATTTACTTTATTCCTATTTTTTCAATCAGCTAGAAGAATGACTCGACGACGGATGGCCTTATATTTCCTCAGAGGCTTCAATCTGAGCTCTGGTAGACCTTAAATCCCTTTGGCCAGTTCAATTTTAGCTCTTAAAAATTAATCTCAGTTAATTTCTTCATCCTCTTTATTCTGATTTGTATTTGCATCGTTGACAGTGTTCAGATTTCGCATCGGGCCCGGTGTTCGTCCTAAGAAACGGCAGGGTAAGTACCGTAGTGCTTCAAAAAGTTTTATACGCCATCTGGTTTTTTTTTTTTTAAATTTTTTTTTTTTTTTAAAGTTTTGGTAGTGTTTTGATCCATCAAGGCCATTGATGAAGTCGGTCTTCTCCGACAAATGTATTCGGGTTAACGGATCTAATGGTAGTCCTCCGGTCACCGGTAAACGCCGTAAAGGGTGGTGATTTTTAGAATATTATGACTGAACTTGATTTATGCCAAGCTGCCTACGTATCCAATTGAGTCTAATTGGAATCAAGCCGGCCGTAGTTCTTTTAGGAGGTTTATATAAGGAGTGTAACCCTAATCCTGCTGTTGTCTTAAAGGTCGGTTACCTTATCATTAAATGGGATTGAGTTAAATCCCTGATTATTAGGAGATAATTTCTCCTTTACCTTTAATTCTGTATCAAGGCCTTAATGAGGCCAGATTCTTTTCCCCATGTTTATTTATTGAGACGTGCACATAACTGCTCGAGTGTTCGAGCCAGCTCAGCCGAGTCTCAGTGGTCGCACTCTCTGGCAGAAATTGTTAACCAGACCGACCTGCGGTGGTCAGGAGGCAGCTTGCCCCATATGGTCTTCAAAGAATGTTGGTTAGACTCCGCTCAGCGGTCGGGAGGTCCCCGGCACCGTACTTACACACAACCGTTGTGATCGTGACACGTGGCTTTGACAGAGCCAACCATCATCATTCATCAGCCATCTTTATATGCTCGTTGCTTGTATATGTAGTTTATGTGCTTGATAACAATATGCCTTCTTGAAATGCAGCAACATCCTTTGGAATCCCGTGGGCTGCTGTGCACGGGAAAAATTGGATGTGTGTGGTAGCTAGGAGGAAAGATGTGCTCCGTCTGGTGCGTGTTATCTATCTCTCTTTGTTTCTTAACCCTTGTTATATCCTTTTGGGCAGGGGAGTACTTGTCTCCTATATATGTCTAGATTTCAGACGATAACTTTTACTCCGTTGATTCACAATAGGAACAGGACCTCGAGACGTCACGTGTGAAGAAGAATACCAAATATTTCCTCACATGTTTCTGGAACGCTTTAATCAGCGAAGTTGAAGGTGTGTTGGATTCCTCAGCATTCTCTCGGGTTTTCGGTTGTAATGACTATGTTTGTAGCGTAGCCGGCCTTCTCCATACCTTTTTTTATTTTTATTTTTAATATTCTCTCGAGTTTTTTTGTTTTCTTTTCATGTTAGGCGAGCATAACACGATTCGCAAGAGACCTTTCGGTGTTGGTATGTTTGTAAGACCCTTTTCCTTTGACACGTAGCAAAGGTATCTCCCTCTCCCACTCATTTTTGCTTTTGTTTTCATGCAGTTTCTGTGATCAAACAAGACAGTAATAAGAAGGTTCATAAAGTAAGTGGTCAATCTAGCATTCATCTTCTTGGATGCCTTATTGCTCTATTTTAGCATATGAAAGCTAATACGTAAGTAGAGTTAAAGTGGATATGCTTCGGCTCTATTTCTTGCTTCCTACGATAAATTTGGGAGCTTAGTAACAGCATACTATTACCCGTTCATCATCCACCACACAAGTTGTAGTTTTGTTTCTGTCTAATCATATGATGCTTTGAGCTCATTGATACATAATGTTGGCACTCTCAACAGGCCTCAAGGGCTAAGTATGATGTTGAAAAGGCCATCGAGTTTTTACGGGAGGAAATGGAAAGCGACGCAGTTTTTACCTTCAATAAGACTACACAGGTAAAAAGAACTTGGGAACTTCAGTATTTTGTGAGTTTGTTGAAACATTTTTGAGTTGGATAAGATCCTGAGTTTAGCTTATTATACAATGAACAGCTTTATTTTGGATGCTGTTTTAGTGTCCTGATAATAATAATGATAATTATTATTCTGGCAGACAGCAATTTCTGCTTTTCAGCATTTGTTCGGCAAGGAGTTTGAAGATTATGAGATACGGGTACTGTTTTTTGGAGCGACTATGTTCATTCGACTTATATGCTTTAAATTGTTTCATCAAACCCGATAAGAACATTATAAAGACCCACATGATCATTCAATTTATTAGGGCTATTCTTACTTTTACTTTTTCTCAGGCTTTTGTCTGGAAATGTTATGGAAGAGGTATAGGAAAGGAATTGAAGCAGAGCCGTAAGGTCTTTGACATCGAGGAGTTTCTAGCTATCATTAACGGGCCCGGGTCCGGGGCCTAGGTGGGAGTGAGTATCACACTCACCGTCTAATGATGATTGTGCCTTGAGACACTATTTATTTTACTGGTTGTATTGGGAAATTCTTTGGCGAGGACTCCGTACGGTGAAGACCCCGCTAGATATGCGCCATGTGTGCAAGAGGACAAAATAACGCACACATGGCGCACATCTAGCGGGATCTTCACCGTAGGGAGTCCTCGCCTAAGAATTTCCCGGTTGTATTATGGTGTTTGAAGATTATGTGTGGGTCTAGCGTTATTTATGTAGGAGGAATTCTTGGCCAGTTGGCCCCCACCCCCACCCCCGCCCCCCCCTGCCCATGCCCATACTCGTACTCTGCTGGTTACCCATATATTTTGGTGTCGTGCTCTATCTTGGCTCGTTTGTCCCTTAACTAAATAATTAATTGGTTATTAGTGCTGGAACTTAAATATCTCTAACCTTTTAGCTATTCTTTGTTTCAAACTTACCTTTGTGGTCTCGTTCATTTTGATTTTATATTTGAACTCAAAGTTTGTTTTTTAGAGCTCAATGGTTCAGTGAATGCGGAGAACCAGAAGATAAAATCTTGATTGGTGGCAATCAGGATAGAAATGTCTTTTGTTTCCCCAGGATCGAAAAAGATATACAAGTTACAAACATGCGGCAACTCATTTTCGTTTAGCGTCACAACCAAACAAACACAAGCTATAATTATACGAGATTGTGTTCTTCAGCTTCGCAGCATGTTGCATCCAGAAAGACTCTTAGAATACATGTTATTATTTTGGCAGACAGCAATTTGTGCTCTTCAGCTTTTGTGGAACAAGAAGTTCAAGCCTAATAAGATTCGGGTACTTCCTTCTTTTAATCATTTCATCCGCCCGATAACTAGACCCGCCAAATGGTGGAACCGGAACCGCCGGTTTTAAATAAATACGGTTTGATTGAACCGCTGGTTTGAAAACCGGCAGCTTTTATCGTTCAAAACCGCCGGTCAGCGCGGTTTGGGCCGATTCCGTTTACTTCCCGGATTGCTCCCGGTTGCTTCCTGCTCAGATCACTGCTCCTGGCCACGGTTTTAAAATTTCATATTTTTTTTTTCTTTTCATTTTCACTATAATAACATATTATTATTCTTTTCACTATAATTACTAAAGCGAGAGTAATATATATATATTTTAAATAGTTTTCTATTCGGTTTTAAAAATAATATTAATATTGTGTTATTTTATTTATATGTAAATAATGTTATTTAAAAAAATTGTGTTATTTTTTCTACGCCTTGATTTGTAATTTGTTGTTTACGTATTTTTTATATGTAATCGTATTCGTGCACAACACATATAAAAAAATCAAAGCGAACGTAGTTCTTATTGTTTAATTTGTAGTCTTTTATAGTTTGTTGTAAAAGTGTTTATAGTAATTTTTATTATTGTTTTCTTTAAAGTCTTTTATAGTTTTTTTTATAAATTTTTTGAGTCGGTTTTAACTTTTAAGTATACGTTGATTATAAAACAATGTTTTATTAAATATTAGGTGAGAAATATTGTGTTGTTTTTTTTATATGTAAATTGTGTTATTTTTTCAACGCTTGTACCGGTAATTCGGTTGCTTACGTATTTTTTATATGTAATCGTGTATTTTATGAATAACACATATAAAATCAAAGCGAACGTAGTTCTTATTATTTATTTTTTAGTCTTTTATAGTTTGTTGTTTTTTAGTCTTTTATAGTCTTCTTATATGTTTTTATAGTATTTAAAGGTTTTTTAAATGTTTGTTTTATTATAGTCTTTTATAGTATATATATGTGTTTGTATTTTATAGTTTCATACAATTTTTTAGGTTTGTATATGGTTTATTTGGGTGTTTTTATAGTTTCTTATAGTTTTTTTAGTTTTGTGTAGTGTTGTTATGGTTTGTTATAGGTTTTTATTGTTTTTTATATTTTTTATAGTATTTTTTTAAATGTTTGTTTTATTGTAGTCTTTTATAGTATTCTTATGTGTTTGTATAATTGTATTATATAGTTTCATATAAGTTTTTTTTTAGGTTTGTATATGGTTTTTTGTTTTTTTTATTTTATAGTTTTCTATACTTTTTTTTTTAGTTTAAAGTAGTAGGTGTTTGTTAGTTATTTTTAATAGTTGAATAAAATACAAAACCAAATTTACTTATAACTAAAACCGTATTGAATTAACGATTAAATCAGAACAATTTCAAAATCAGATCGTGAAAGTAAATTTGATTGTTGTTTTTAACAACTAAACAAACTTGATAATCAAATAATTGAATAAAAGATGAAAGAATTGAGATGTAGAGATTGGTGTAGGAATTTTTGTATGAAATGGGTGGTATTTATAGAAAGTTTTTGGAGGAGTTTGGAAAAAAAAAAATTATATAGCCGTTGCCAGAAAATAGCCATTGAACGGTTCTGGTTCCGTCCGGTTTCAAAAAATCCGGTTCAAACCGGCGGTTCCGGTTCCGGTTTCGGTTCCAAATATATCAAACTGGCAACAAACCGGCAAAACGGCGGTTTGACAAACCGCCGGTTCCGGTTCCAACCGCCGGTTCCGGTTAACCGTGGCCACCTCTACCGATAACAACATATGTAGACCTTGGGCCGGTTGTGGGCGTGGAGGGATTCGAACCCCCGACAAGCTTCATCACATGATCGTCACCCCAACAAGGCTATACCACTGAGATTCCGGAATCTCAGTGTAGTCAACCAAAATTCGCTTTCATTCAGAGACTTTGCCGATCTCATCACCAATTGATGAACAATTTGATGAGCTTCCATGTCACAAAGCCCAATCAACTTGCCAAAACAACTACATTCAAAGATTTTCTTATGCTTAGAGTCTAACTTTTTATACACATAGATCACTTTATTGATTTGGCTTCTGTTGCAAAGCTCACATTTTTTGGTCCTATCTTCGGCTGTTAGTTTGTATTTCATCTCCATTTCTTTACTACAACATAAACAAAATAGATAACCAGCTTTAGTATCATACACTTATATAATCAAAAAACAGATAATATAATCAAAAAACAGATTACATCAAACATTACACAGATTATCGACAACTACTACTGCAAGCGCAAAGCATTACACAGTCCAATTTCACCAATCACCTCAATTACCCAATTTCTCATCACAAAGCAGTGATTAAACACGAAATTAACTATATTCATCACAATTATCTACATGCATTAAATCGATGAGAGAAAACATACCTGCAAAACAACAGGCCTGTTAAATCGATGAAAGAGGAAGAAAACAACAGGCATGTTAAATCGATGAAAGTAGAAGAAAACAACAGGCAAAACACACTTAATCGATGAAATAAAACGAATTTGAAATTCATTACTTACCAACAACCCGTTTTATTGAACTCGATCTTCTTGACAATTTGGAAGATGACGAAGCTTGAGAAGCGGAAAGGGATTTTGATCCAAAATGATTTTGAGTTTCAGTTGTGTGTAAAAATCGAAGGAGAAGAGGACGAGTAACGAGGAGAAAAATTTGAGTATAAACAAGAGAAGAAGAAGAACAATTTTCTATGTTTGGGGAGATAAATCGACAAATGTTGGGGGAATTGGGGCTTATATAATAGAATGTTTAATAGAAGGGGTAATTTGGGAAGTTCAATTATATAATAGAATGTTTAATAGAAGGGGTAATTTGGGAAGTTCAATTGTTTACCATTTATTCAGTTATTTATTTTTTTATTTTTTTTATTTTTATAAAATTTAATTTAGTCAAAGGCCTTTTTAACCCATGATTTGTGGGAATTTTTTTTTTTAGGCGCTCATGTTATACTGATATTTTTTTCGTGCTCAACTTTATCGCGCCACAATAAAAGAGTGCCTTCCTACAATATATATACGGAATTAGCTTTTTCCGGCATATTATGTGTAGAAATTGTCGTTTTCCATATATAACATCCAATTAAATTTTACATGGCGCTGAGTGGCTTTTCCGGATGTAATATTGTAGGGAAATTGTGCTTCACGGGTGTAGTATTGTAGGGAAATGGCAATAACAATTCGAACACCCAATTACAATATATATATAGAGAGAGATTGGTTTTTCGATTATTTGGTAAAATACTTTATACTTTGTTTGTCATTGTATGCGTTATTATTGAAAAGTTCGGTTGTGTTAATAAGAAGAATACAAGAATCACCATGACGTGTTAAATGTATTTACATCTTAACGATTGGTGGAAAAGATGTTGGATGAGATGTAAATACATTGAATACGCCACGACGACATCAGATATTGCACGCTACGACACAACCGAATTTTTCAATAATATATCATACCAATAACACACACAATGACAAACATAGTATAAAGTATTTTACCAAATAATCGAAAATCCAATCTCTCTCCATATATATATATATATATATATATATATATATATATATATATATATATATATATATATATATATATATATATAGTGGTGGTTCTATTTGCACCCTCTATTTATCACAGACTCACTTACTACTTGTATCACACAAAATTTTGCTTTTGGCACCACAAAATTATTTTGATTATTTTTATACTTCACACTACACGATTAATAAAAAAATTACTACACAAAATTATTTTGATTATTTAGGTTTTAGGACTTGTTTATAATTTCAAAAATATGTGGTGTATGTAGTAATTTTTTTTATTAATCGCAGTAGTGTGAGAAGTATAAAATAATCAAAATAATTTTTGTGGTGCTAAAAGCAAAATTTTGTGCATGATGCAAGTAGTTTGGCATAAAGTGAAGTAAATAGAGTGCAGGCAAATAACTAATATATATATATATATATATATATATATATATATATATATATATATATATATATATATAGAGAGAGATTTGTTTTTTGATTATTTGGTAAAATACTTTATACTATGCTTTCATCATTGTGTGTATTATTGGTATGATATATTATTGAAAAATTCGGTTATAGTCAGAAAGCGTGTGTAATACAAGAATCATCATGACGTATTCAATGTATTTACATCCGCTCCAAAGATCTTTTCCACCAATCGTTATGATGTAAATACATTTAACACTTCATGATATTATATTATATTACGCTTAACACAACCGAACTTTTCAATAATAACACACACAATGACAAATAAAGTATAAAAGATTTTACCAAATAATCAAAACCAATCTCTCTATATATATTGTAATTGGGTGAAGCCTAATATCCGGTATAATATTTTCGGAAAGTTCTCATCTCACCCCTCACATAATCATATCGCTTTGACGTGTAATTATTAGTTCTACAATAATAAACCCGTGAAGATTAATTGCCGGATCTATTATCACGCGAAAAGTTCACTCACCCTCACACATAATGGATTCGAATTGTTATTGCCATTTCCTACAATACTACACCCGTGAAGCACAATTTCCATACAATATTACGTCCTAAAGCCCACTCGCCCCTCACATGTTTAATTAGACGCTATATACGGAAAACCCATAATTTACACATAATATGCCCGAAAAAAGCTAATTCCATATATATATCAGAGAAGACTTTTCTACTACTGTAATAAAGTTGAACCTGAAAAAAATATCACGGCCTGAAAAAAAAATTTCCCATGATTTGTTGAAAATCAAATCCCGCGGGTATTTAAGGGGGTTGTCTACCCTAACGGAGAACATGTTGTAATCAGAACCAATTTGGCGTTTGGCCGAAGTTATCGCCGGTTTCCCCAAGTTTCTGAAGCTCTATATTATTGGCCAAAATTGATAGATAGATCTGAAGCTCTATATATTATTGAATCAGCAGGTATGGAAAATCACAAAAAGAGGAAGTACCTGGTTCGCTGCACCACCACCACCACCACCAATACCAACACCGTATGCGCCCCCGAATCATCCGCTCCAGTCGCTAAACGTCGTAAACAACATTCCGTTGATAAGGATCTATCATCTGCTAGCCACGTTCCACGTCGTTTTAGAAGAGGTATACCTCGTCCTTCTCGAAGAGATACAGGACGTGCTACTGATATTTCCGATCGACCGTCTGGTAGCTACTTATCTCTGGCTCTGCTATAACATCTCTCTCTCTCATCGACCGTCTGGTAGCTACTTATCTCTGGCTCTGCTATAACATCTCTCTCTCTCTCTTTCTTTTTTCCCCTCGAGCTTTTTTTATTTACTTTATTCCTATTTTTTTCAATCAGTTAGGTATGAATTAAGAATGATGCAACGACGGTCGGCCTTATCTTTCCGCAGTGGCTTCAATCTGAGCTCTGGTAGACCTTAAATCCCTTTGGCCTTGAGCTGTTAAAAATTAATCTCAGTTGATTTCTTCATCCTCTTTTATTCTGATTTGTATTTGCATCGTTGACAGTGTTCAGATTTCGCATCGGGCCCGGTGTTCGTCCTAAGAAACGCTTCGGTAGTGCTTCAAAAAGTTTTATACGCCATCTGGTTTTTTTTTTTTGTAGTTCAATTTTTTTTTATAAACCATTTTCTTAAAGTTTTGGTAGTGTTTTGATCCATCAAGGCCATTGATGAAGTTGGTCTTCTCCGACAAATGTATTCGGGTTAACGGATCTAATGGTAGTCCTCCGGTCACCGGTAAACGCCGTAAAGGGTGGTGATTTTTAGAATATTATGACTGAACTTGAGTTATGCCAAGCTGCCTACGTATCCGATTGAGTCTAATTGGAATCAAGCCGGCCGTAGTTCTTGTAGGAGGTTTATATAAGGAGTGTAACCCTAATCCTGCCGTTGTCTTCAAGGATTCGGTTACCTTATCATTAAATGGGATTGATTTAAATCCCTGATTATTAGGAGATAATTTCTCCTTTACCTTTAATTCTGTATCAAGGCCTTCTGTATCAAGGCCTTAATGAGGCCAGATTCTTTTCCCCACGTTTATTTATTGAGACGTGCACATAACTGCTCGAGTGTTCGAGCCAGCTCAGCCGAGTCTCAGTGGTCGCGCTCTGCGCGTGTTCTGTTAACCAGACCGACCTGCGGTGGTCAGGAGGCGGCTTGCCCCATATGGTCTTCAAAGAATGTTGGTCAGACTCCACTCAGCGGTCAGGAGGTCCCCGGCACCGTACTTACACACAACCGTTGTGATCGTGACACGTGGCTTTGACAGAGCCAACCATCGTCAGCCATCTTTATGTGCTCGTTGCTTGTATATGTATATGTAGTTTATGTGCTTGATAACAATATGCCTTCTTGAAATGCAGCAACATCTTTTGGAATCCCGTGGGCTGCTGTGCAGGGGAAAAATTGGATGTGTGTGGTAGCTAGGAGGAAAGATGTGCTCCGTCTGGTGCGTGTTATCTATCTCTCTTTGTTTCTTAACCCTTGTTATATCCTTTTGGGCAGGGGAGTACTTGTCTCCTATATATGTATAGATTTCAGGCGATAACTTTTACTCCGTTGATTCACAATAGCAACAGGACCTCGAGACGTCACGTGTGAAGAAGAATACCAAATATTTCCTCTCATGTTTCTGGAACGCTTTAATCACCGAAGTTGAAGGTGTGTTGGATTCCTCAGCATTCTCTCGGGTTTTCGGTTGTAATGACTATGTTTGTAGCGTAGCCGGCCTTCTCCATACCTTTTCTTATTTTTATTTTTAATATTCTCTCGAGTTTTTTTGTTTTCTTTTCATGTTAGGCAAGCGTAACATGATTCGCAAGAGACCTTTCGGTGTTGGTATGTTTGTAAGACCCTTTTCCTTTGGCACGTAGCAAAGGTATCTCCCTCTCCCACTCATTTTTGCTTTTGTTTTCATGCAGTTTCTGTGATCAAACAAGACAGTAATAAGAAGGTTCATAAAGTAAGTGGTCAATCTAGCATTCATCTTCTTGGATATGAAAGCTAATACATATGTAGAGTTAAAGTGGATATGCTTCGGCTCTATTTCTTGCTTCCTACGATAAATTCGGGAGCCTTAGTCACAGCATACTATTACCCGTTCATCATCCACCACACAAGTTGTAGTTTTGTTTCTGTGTAAGCATTTGATGCTTTGAGTTCATTGATACGTAATGTTGGCACTCTCAACAGGCCCCAAGGGCTAAGTATGATGTTGAAAAGGCCATCAAGTTTTTACGGGAGGAAATGGAAAGCGGCGCAGTTTTTACCTTCAATAAGACTACGCAGGTAAAAAGAACTTGGGAACTTCAGTATTTTGTGAGTTTGTTCAAACATTTTTGAGTTGGATAAGATCCTGAGTTTAGCTTATTATACAATGAACAGCTTTATTTTGGATGCTGTTTTAGTGTCCTGATAATAATAATAATAATGATGATTATTATTCTGGCAGACAGCAATTTCTGCTTTTCAGCATTTGTTCGGCAAGGAGTTTGAAGATTATGAGATACGGGTACTGTTTTTTGGAGCGACTATGTTCATTCGACTTATATGCTTTAAATTGTTTCATCAAACCCGATAAGTACATTATAAAGACCCACATGATCATTCAATTTATTAGGGCTATTCTGACTTTTACTTTTTCTCAGGCTTTTGTCTGGAAACGTTATGGAAGAGGTATAGGAAAGGAATTGAAGCAGAGCCGTAAGGTCTTTGACATCGAGGAGTTTCTAGCTATCATTAACGGCCCGGGCCGGGCCTAGCTGGGATTGAGTATCACACTCACCGTCTAATGATGATTGTGCCTTGAGACACTATTTATTTTACTGGTTGTATTGGGAAATTTTTTCATGAGCGATGACTTACTGCGGTGACTCCTTTGCTAGATGCGCGTATATGTGCAAGAGACAAAATAACGCACACATACACAAGACATCTAGCGGGATCTTCACCGCAGTGAAATTCTCGCCAAGAAATTTCCGGTTGTATTATGGTGTTTGAAGATTATGTGTGGGTCTAGCGTTATTTATGTAGGAGGAATTCTTGGCCAGTTGGCCCCCACCCCCACCCCCACCCCTGCCCATGCCCATACTCTGTACTCTGCTGGTTACCCATATATTTTGGTGTCGTGCTCTATCTTGGCTCGTTTGTCCCTTAACTAAATAATTAATTGGTTATTAGTGCTGGAACTTAAATATCTCTAACCTTTTAGCTATTCTTTGTTTCAAACTTACCTTTGTGGTCTCGTTCATTTTGATTTTATATTTGAACTCAAAGTTTGTTTTTTAGAGCTCAATGGTTCAGTGAATGCGGAGAACCAGAAGATAAAATCTTGATTGGTGGCAATCAGGATAGAAATGTCTTTTGTTTCCCCAGGGATCGAAAAGATATACAAGTTACAAACATGCGGCAACTCATTTTCGTTTAGCGTCACAACCAAACAAACACAAGCTATAATTATACGAGATTGTGTTCTTCAGCTTCGCAGCATGTTGCATCCAGAAAGACTCTTAGAATACATGTTATTATTTTGGCAGACAGCAATTTGTGCTCTTCAGCTTTTGTGGAACAAGAAGTTCAAACCTAATAAGATTCGGGTACTTACTTTTTAATCATTTCATCCGCCCGATAACAACATATGTAGACCTTGGGCGGTTGTGGGCTTAGAAGGATTCGAACCCCGACAAGCTTCATCACATGATCGTCACCCCAACAAGGCTATACCACTTGTGTGCTGATATAGATAGATGATGGCATTTATTTGTTAGTATATATGGAAGGAAGACATTTTTTTTATATTTTTTAATATTTTTTTTATTGTAAAACACATAATTTTATTACTAAGAAAATTGAAGTTTTACAAATGTCATCTCCTGACTAACCACCAAAAAATTAACGTCCTCAACACATGTTCGCCATCTCCTCAAAACCTTAGTCCGGCAAACACAGGGTAGGAAAATCCGAATGCTAAGGAACGAGTATGGCCTCCCATGTGGGAAAAATCGCTTTAAGATCCAAATAAGAACAAAATAAAGGTAGGGGAGTGTCTATAGCTAAGGGGGTACATGTCACCACCAGGAAATACAAATGCAGGGAAACTATATAGGGGTTTGGAGGAAGCAAAGAGGGTTCCAAGAAGTTGATGTTTTTTTCTAGAAATGCACTAGGTGTGAGCAATGAGATGCCAAAATTGAGTGCTTTTCCTTGCTACAGCTCCATGCAGCTAGCTTGGTCTTGTATGGTATAGTCCAGCAAATCTGTTGAGCAGCAGAACCAAGCTATAATCCACATCCATATGATGTTTTTTCTTGTGTCAACAGTCTGGTCTTCAGTAGTACCAAGATTGTGAGCACACATGCATAGCTGGTGGAAGTGATGCAGCATCCAATGGAAAGTATACAACCAGGAAGTAAAAAAAGAAAGACACAACCTATTTGCACCCTTCATGTCAATGAAGGGTGCTTCCCAGTTGTAGATGCCATGATAGGAAAACTCAACAACAAGTGTATGATAGCATCCAGTCCTACAAAATGGAGAGATTCCCAGGAGCAAGAGAAGGCAACCAGCAGTGATAAACCAATAAAAAAATATAGTATAAAGACAAAAACCACATGTTTGCACCCTTCAAAGGTATGAATGGTGCTTCCAGAAATGTATTACCATGGTTTATCATCTTGCTCTTCGTAGCGGAATTCAAAAATTTTATTTCCTTAAACCAGGATTGACTTCGTTTAAGCAACAAACATATTAAGTTAGCAGACGGTGGTTACCTTGCTTGATCTAAAAGATCGACGCTTTGACCGTCTACGGAGAGTAATAGTGCGCGAGCCGTCCACGTGTCCGGCCTCTATCAATATCCATGACGATTCCAAAATCGTCGATGATAAGTCCAGGGTTTTTCTCCTAAAGACAACCTTCAAAAAGGCCTTAAGAACGCGATAAAAATGATGAAAATGAGGAGGGGTGTTTTGGTGGTAGTTTAGACTGGACTTGAGATGTTATTTCTCAAGCTGTCTACGTATCCAATGCGTGTATTGGAATCAAGTCTCCGTAGTTCCTTAGAGATGGTTTATATAGAGAGGAATTATGCCGTAAGGCGGCGTGAGCCTTGTCCTTGTTGGGCTCTAATTGCCGTGTTTCCTAAGGAAAAGATAACTACGATTTAATCCCCTTAATTGTTGGAGATAATTGCGTGTATATTTGAATGTCAGGATTAGAGTATTAAATACGAAGGATTCTTCCCATATTTATCTGATTATCACACACGTGGGAAATACGATTGAGGATGGACTCTGTCCGACTTAGATGGCCCGAGCTGAACTGGCTGAACCCTTCTGTGTTTGGGCCGGTCCGAATCACTTTCGCGTTGGCACTATTCTGGAATGAGTGAGGAGTGTGTGTCTCACAGATATGGAATCCATTTCTTCCTGCGGGAAGTAGAAAGATAATCCCCTTATTTGTTGATCCTAGAAACTGATCGATCGACCGAGTTCATATGGGTTATGAACTAAATAAGGATAAGATGTAGTGAAGAAGGTTTACGGAAATAATCCCGCTTCGTTACGGATGGTCTATGGAGGGTTAGTCTGTATGTAATGATTATATCAATGGACACTTATTGACTCGACGCTTTGAGAATAAGTTATATCTATAATCGATATAGTTCAGTTTCGGATTTATGGTGTCGTAATTCCGGAATTAATAAGTTGAGTAGAAATGTTCTGTTCGATGTATATTTTATTCAATTTATTGTAGCTACTGGTTATAGGTCTATGGTCCCACGGTTGGCTCCTAACACGCGAGTGTTTTCTCGTTTTGTGGAACCTCGAGAATAAATTAAATAGTTGGTTTATTTAATGAATATGCGAATATTATTTAAATAATATGTAAAATAGAAAAGACATTTTCTATTAAAATTAATGGCTTATGTGGCGTCACTTATTGTGAGGAAATTAGGAAAAGAAATTTTCCTAGATTATGTCATATGTGTAATTAATTAATTATTTATTTGTTAAATAATTGATGGTAAAATAAGAGTTGGATTTTTTTGGGAATTATCTCTTATTTCATGGCAAATATCTTTTCCCTGTGAAAATATGTAATTATAGTGTGAAAATGATAACTCTCTCTTGACTAGTTAATTTCCCATATAAAGAGAGTCCCTCCTAACACAAATAACATCACGAAATTGCGCTACTTACATCTAAAGGAAAAGAAAATTTAGTTTATTGTTTTAGCCATTAGGAGAAGAAAAACCTAGTGGAACATATTCAAGGAAGTTCTACTACATGAATCGACGTCCACCAGTCGTCGCTTGAGATACAATCAGAAGACTGGCAAGCTCCATTTTATCGATTGCCCATCCCTCTTTTATTGGGCAAATCTTAGAGTAGTTAATTAATTAATCATGTGAATTAAATCGTGGTAAAATCGCATACGAATTTAATTCGTAGCTTCTGCTGTGCATGATCGAGTGTCTTGATCGGTGCTGTGAATCATATCTGACGATCCAATTATGGATCGAATCCGGATTCAGGTTTCTGTATATCCAGTATATGGTAGCAGAGCCAGTTTAAAGCGATTTTACGATCTTGATTTAATAATTAATTAATAAGAAGTGAAATTGAATAAATATTGCATCTTTTATATGTTCATTATATATGCGTGATTGAATGTTTATGGTTGACAAGATGGATTGGGGTTGGTACTTATTGATCGCGTGTAAGTCACTAACGTCTATATTACTAGCAAGAATACTAGGTACATCGTGTAGTATAGTAGATGCGAGTCAAGCCGTCGATCACATGAGAGACAATGCAACTTTAACTATAAACTATTCTAACCTAATCAAGAAGCAACATATAAGCGGTCATTGACCAACAATGAATAGAAAGAAAACAAACATGGTATTTCTCCCCCTCTTCTCACCGGTCTACTAACTTGGTTTAGTTAATCATTATGTTTACTTCCCCACATAATTTCCTTAGATTAATCGCGAGCTTTTAATTATTATTATCATCATCAGCTACGGGTGCAATTCCTACTCCTATCTACTCCGACAATGGTAGTAGACAATCTATACGCAAGCTGCCTTCCTTAATTGGTCCGTAATAGCCCATACGCATAAAGAACTAGAATTGTCGATATCGAGCGCTAACTCATACCGCTAACCCGCCTAGACAGCTGTCGACATTGATCAGCACATTCCTAGGGTCCATCGGACTATGTCCTAACTTAGCACTTCACTATTCGTATTTCATGCCAGTTTACGATTACAATAAGCAGATTGGCCAGATCTAACCTACTGTTAATTAAACCTGTCGATCAACGTAGATGTAGTGAATCCCAATTTTAGGTTTTCTAAATATTGCCCCGGTAAACCGGTATAGACCGCCGGGTTACCGGGGTCATCTTTTCCTAATTCTGGATCTACATTGCTCTGATACGATTAAAATAAGTAAATTATGGGGTCTTTAAACATGCAGATTAACTAAAACACATAAATACGAACTGATCTACCATATTGAAGACAATAAAGGTGTGAATAGGTGTCCTAAACCCAATCGGGTTGGACCGGATCCGACCGGGTCGGGTCATTTACAATCTGTTTAGTTCATGTAATAACTTGATTACGATTAATAAAAGCACTTTTGTTATTATATATTGTTTATCTTCATATTATTTGTTGTATATATATAGTAACGTCCCTAGTGCCAGACTGTGATAGAGAAACCATGATAGTGATTATGGTTGATGAGATCTCTGATCACTATAACAAGTTTGATACTTAAATGTCTCTAGTCGTATGTACTGTCAAACGGGACTTTGATAGTATGATTAGACTAGAACGTATTGGATGTCTTCTATCTTATTGAAGATAGGATAGATCTCGTCAATCGAAGTGTAGAGACACTTGGACCAGACGTGGGCGTGTATTAGAATGCCAGACGTTAGGCGATCGACCCACTTACACTAAGTGTCACACTATGTGGCGGTTGTGTAATTATCCTTAGGACCGGAGTCTTCATGGCATCACGGTGTGAATGGTCATGCTTTGGCCCTATTGAGATTTCCCCTATCTACGGGGCGATCATGCGGTAGTGATCGGGTGTGATACTGAAGCATACGGAGTATACATGATTGGTCGTCAAGGAGTTTGAAGATTATGATTCTTATTCTGGCAGACAGCAATTTCTGCTTTTCAGCATCTGTTCGGCAAGGAGTTTGAAGATTATGAGATACGGGTATGTTTTTTGGAGCGACTATGTTCATTCGACTTATATGTTTTAAATTGTTTCATCAAACCCAATAAGAACATTATAAAGATCGACCCACATGATCATTCAATTTATTAGGGCTATTTTGACTTTTACTTTTTCTCAGGCTTTTGTCTGGAAATGTAATGGAAGAGGTATAGGAAAGGAATTGAAGCAGAGCCGTAAGGTCTTTGACATCGAGGAGTTTCTAGCTATCATTAACGGGGCCGGGGCCTAGACCTAGCTGGGAGTGAGTATCACTCTCACCGTCTAATGATGATTGTGCCTTGAGACGCTATTTATTATACTGGTTGTATTATGGTGTTTGAAGAATTTGTGTGGGTCTAGCGTTATTTATGTAGGAGGAATTCTTGGCCCCACCCCACCCCCTGCCCATGCCCATACTCATCACTACTCTGTTTGAGTCGGTGCGACCTGAATATTTTTCAACTGGGGTCAGTAAATATTTAACACACTAAATAATTTTTTCATGTGATTGAAATATTTTTATATAGTAAAATATGTAAAGATTTTTATTTTTAATGGGGTCAGTAGACTTCCTATCATGCACGTAGATCCGCCCCTACTGCTGGTTACCCATATATTTTGGTGTCGTGCTTTATATTGGCTTGTTTGTCCCTTAACTAAATAATTAATTGGTTATTAGTGCTGGAACTTAAAAATCTCTAGCCTTTTAGCTATTCTTTGTTTCAAACTTACCTTGCTGGCCTCATTCATTTTGATTTTATATTTGAAATTCACCTAAAACTGAACTCAAAGTTTGCTTTCTAGAGCTCAATGGTTCAGTTTGAGATATTCTTCAAATTTTTTTTTTTTTGTTCCATGATTGAATGCTGGGAACCAGAAGATAAAATCTTGATTGGTGGCAATCAGGATAGAAATGTCTTTTGTTTCCCCAGGGATCGAAAAGATATACAAGTTACAAACATGCGGCAACTCATTTTCGTTTAGCTTCACAGCCAAACAAACACAAGCTATAATTATACGAGATGGAATCTAGAATTTGTCTATGAATTAACTCTTCGGATTGTGTTTCTCGAGCTCTTGTGAAAATCTCGGTTTGTTGGATGGCATCTGATGCCATCATGAGATAACAAGTGCACTCTGCTTCGCAGCATGTTTGCATCCAGAAAGACTCTAAGAATACATGATTGCCTCTGTATCTTGCTTCCTGCAAAAAATTCAGGAGCCTAGCAGCGGCATAATACAATTATTCAGCAGCAGTTACCCATTCATCCACCACAAAAGTGATTTGTTTGCTTAGACACGAAACTTTGAGCTCATTGGTTATCTTGGCACCTCTCAACAGGCTCAACTGGAACTAAAGGCCATCAAGTTTTTACAGGAGGAAATGAACAGCGCATCAACTTTTACCATCTTTAAAACTGTAAAGGTAATAGGAATCAAAGGAATTTGGGAAATTAGGTATTTTGTGAGCTTGTATTTTTTTTTTTTTCTTTTTTTTTTCCCTGAAACGAAATTACCTCATTTTAGAAGACTGTTACTCACACATGCACATGGTGTCATGGTGAGACTCGAACCACAATGTGGAGGGATTCTTAAGCCATCTCAGGGTATTATACACTATTAGGATTATTATTATTATGGATCCGGGATTTATTTAAACATGGAGTTTGAAGAATATGTATCTGTGTTTCATAGCCCCCCTTGAGAAACTGTAACCGTTTTTGATTGATGTTAACCAACAAGTTTTCACCTTTTTGTGCAAAAACATAAAAGCTATATTTTGTTTTTGCCTATATAAAAGCTATATTTTGAATCTTGTTTCAAGGGAATACATAAGTAGTTGTAGTAGTTATCCTACTTGTTTTAATGCACGGGAGAGGAGTTAAAAAAAAGAAAAAAAAGAAAAAACCAACGGATCCAGAAAATATAACACTACTTATTTTATTAGTGTCACATTTATTTATTTATTTCTGCATCGTTTTGATACAATTTAATATAAAAATGCTTTGTATAATTATTTTGTCTCACTAGGACGGTTATCAAACTGAGGCATTAATTCGTATAGCTTGTGTTTGTTTGGTTAATTGTGAAGCTAAACAAACATGAGCCGTCTGATGTTTGTAACTTGTATATCTTTACGATACGATCCTGAAAGAAAAAGAAAAAAGAAAAAAGAAAAAAATGTTTTCATCCTCTGATTGCCTATAATCAAGATTTTATCTTCTGGTTCCCAACATTCAATCGTGGAACAAACAAGTTTGCACGTAATGATATCGAGAACCTCCTTGATGTTAAAGTCCTTACGGCTCTGCTTCAACTCCTTTTCTATGCCTCGATTATCTTTTAATGCAAAAACCTGAGAAAAAGTATAAGTCAGAATAACCCTAATAAATTGAATGATCATATGGTCCTTATAATGTTCTTATCGGGTTTGATGAAACAATTTGAAAAATAATAGTCGAATGAACATAGTCACTCCAAAAAACAATACCCGTATCTCATCAGCTTCAAACTCCTTGCCAAACAAATGCTGAAACGCAGAAATTGCTGTATGCCAGAATAATACTCCCTCCGTTCCAAATTATCTGAGGCAGTGCCAAAAACACGCTTTATAAGAACATGATTTAATGCTATGACTTTTCGGATGCAATGACTAAAAAACCCCTATGATACAATTAATGTTGTAGTCTTTTTAACTTCCTCCCTACTATTAAATAAGGATAAAGTAGGAAAATTTGCAATAAATGCTGCTTTGGAAAATGTTCTGCCTCAATTATTTTGCGACAATTCGGCCCTTAAACTATTTAAAATGTAACATTTAGGCCCTTCCGGCCATTTTGACATCGGAGTAAGGGTAAGTTTATACATTCACCCTTATTCTTCTTCGTTTCCCCTTCCCCTCAACGCTTGTGTGAAATCCTCCCAAAACCTCCATAGCCACCACATTAAGTCTTCAAATCCTTTAAATTTAGAGGGTTCTATCGGCACACCTATTTTTACTATTGAAACTCATTTATTGATTATTTTTTCTGATGAACAAAACGTCAGTGGCATCGATGTTGATATTGAACACTAACGGTGCTCAATATCAACGTCGACGGACTAACGTTTCTAAGTTGTGACACTTTTATAACGTAAATGTCGATGCCACCGTGGTTCCGGATAATCTTTTGTGGTGCTGGGAGTAATAGGATGTCAATAGTAAAAAGGAGTGGGTCGACAGAACCCCTAAATTTAAACCAAAAATTTCATCTCATCCGATTGTCCTGCTTTTAAAAATTCCTTTCATACACAAACAGCTTCCCAAATCTCGTAAAAAATGAAGACTATATTTTTTGCCGTTAAGCATGGGTAATGTTGCTCATTCGAGTTCTGCAAAACGACTCTAGTTTGTTTGCTCACTTGTTGTCAACTTTCCCATTTACAAATTAAGGAAATTAATTATATATTTAATGAGACTGATACGTAAATAAATATCATGTTTTGCCATAAAATGAAATGCCAAATGTCACTAGTAGTGCAGAGAAGGAAAAAAAAAGAAAGACCGACGGATTTGAAGTTGTGCTGTGTAGTGTATGAAGGAAGATGGGCCAAGTTTAGCTATAAAATACAACAATAAAAAAATGGCCAAACAAATATCCGCGTCACGAAAATAGTCACGGCACTACGATTACTCTCGTTTTTTTAAAATATTATTTCTCATCAAACCTTTGTGGCTTGTTTTCTTTTATAAAATCAACCGTGTGCCATGAGTAGTTTGTGCTGAAAAGGAAAAAAAAAAAAGGAAAGACCGACGGATTTGAAGTTGTGCTGTGTAGTGTACGATGGAAGATAAGCCAAGTTTAGCTATAAAATACAACAACAAAAAAATGGCCGAACAAATATCCGTGCCACGAAAATAGTCACGGCACTACGATTACTCTCGTTTTTTTTTTTTCAATCCTTTGTGCCTTGTTTTTTATATAAAATCAACCGTGTGTCATTAGCAGTTTGTGCTGAAAATGAAAAAAAAAAGATGGAAAGACCGACGGATTTCATGTTGTGCTGTGTAGTGTACGATGGAAGATGAGTCAAGTTTAGCTATAAAATAAAACAAAAAAGTAGCTGAACAGATATCCGCACCACGAAAATAGTCACGGCGCAACGATTACTCTCGGCACCCTATAAATCATCGGTAGCTCTGACGCGCGTAACATGGTGCCAAAAAAGTTATTTGGTGGTGTGTACAATTAAATGAAAATTAATATAAAAAAATGGTGCCATTAGTAAAATGGTAGTGTCAATATAACCCGCCTCTATTTATTCTTAGTTTACTTGAAGAATTATTTTTCATATTTGCTCTGATTTGAAGAATTATTTTTCATATTTTTCATATGAAGAATTTGTTGTAGATATAGATAAATAAGGGTGTCTTTCTAAAACAATTAATCCACTTGCCTTTCGTGCAAGTGGGAGATCAGAGTGTAGTACCTGAAAGACAATTATCTAATTGTTTTAGGACGAGAATAAATAATTCATCTTAATTATATGCGGTTATGCTTATATTAAGACACTAACAAAACCCTAAGTACCTCGTTTATGTAATCACATAACTCGGTGTATCTTATGCCATACACAAGAGGATTGAGTTAGTGAGATGTACTTAAAATTAACTTAGTCCGTAGCGTTTATTAATCTCAGTATGGGTCTCATGATTAATTTGCTATTAATGCGCCTGAACACTTTTAGGTGTGATGATCTTATCCGGATTGTCGGTAATAGAAGTACTAGTGGGGCATTTATATATGATGATAATCATATATAGAAATTTGGACCGATTTGATTTGAGTTCTCGATATAATTCCGTGATCGAGAAGTCTTATCGAATCACAAGATGATCATATATGGATTAATCTGAATCCGAGGTGATCACGCATAACCGCTTAGACTAGGGTAGAGTTTGATGTGTTAGTAAGGATCACTGCGCAGATGTGGTCCAACACTTTCGTTGGCTCTATTCTCGGAATGAGTGAGTGGTGCGTGTTATCACAGATATGGAATCCATTCCTTCCTCGGGAAGATAGAGCGAACAGATTCTTTATTTGTTTAACCTAGAAAGCGATCGATGGGCCGATTCATATTATAATGGTTATGAACTAATTGATCACTAGGAGGTTAATAGTAAATAAGGATAATATGTTTCGAGAAGGGTTTACGGAAATATCCCGAATCGAAGTGAGCGATCATGGAGGATTTATCCGTATGTAATGATTATATCGATGGGCGATTTGACTCATAAATTGAGTGTAAGTTATCTATATTCGATAGAGTTCAATTTCGGGTTTATGGTGGTGTAATCCCGAATTAATAGGTTAGATATAATTATTCGTCTACGACGAATAATTTTATTCGACTTATTTGTATTTCTCGAATATGGGTGTGGGCCCCGACGTGGCTCACAATATAGCATATAGGTTTTCTCGTCGTTGCACCTCAATTATAATTAAATGGTTGGATTGGACTATTTAATTTGATATGTGGATTAATTGTTTAGTTGGATTAAATAATTAAATACACGGAAAAGACATTTTTAAGTGACTCACTACTGAATTGGTGTGTTGACCAATTTTGACCAAATTGGTCAAAACTAATAGAAAAAGGTGCGTGACCTTATTTTGAGAAAGGTGCGCATGCATATTGTGATTTATTATTTAATTATTAAGAAATTAGTTTTCTTGGATAATTATTTAATATGTGATTTATCTTTTATTTGTTAAATGATAATTCATGGAATATTAGATAATAATATGATTTATCCTAATTTGTTTGGGATAATTATTTTATTTATCTTTTATTTGGAAAAGGATTAATATAATAATTATCTCTTAATTATTTAATCCTGGGGCTTAAGTTTTACTCTCCTATATAAAGAGAGTTCTCCCAAGCCTTTTGACAATCACTAATCACGCCATATACACAAGAAAGTGGCTTAGAATTTTCGGCTATTTTCTTTAGGTTTCGAGTTGGAATAATCTTGGGATTATTCCGGTAGCATATCAAGGAGGTCGGTGGCGGAAACACCATCCACTTGGTGTTCTTTGGGAGACACACGTTGGAAGACGGTGGCTGCTCAATCATGTGTTCTTGGAGCCTTTTGTTCTTGGAGTTAAGCACCATAAAAAGGTAGGCTCCTAAACCCCCTTGTAGATTTAGATCTTAAATTTATGTTTTTTGTTTCGTTTAGATCTAGATCTGATGCATTCCGCTGCGTAATCGGGTCAATCTATGATTGATCCGACGATATTACATCTAACAGAATTATCTTTCATATTTATTGAACTTATAGGCCGTGTAAGAATATATGATGTATTTATGTGGCTTCTATCGGCACCACGAAATTACTCACGACGTAACGATTACTCTCGACGCCTTATAAATCACTCTTGGCACCACATTAAATGTTTTTATTATTTTGAACAGCATAACGTTGGTGGAACCGACGGCCGTTTGCGGTACGAGGATCACTTAAATTGACGTTGGAATACCAAATCACTTTTTATATTCTTAAGACCGTTTGACACGTGGTTTTTTTTTCACCAAATGAATGAGTACGAGATCAATGACGTAATCATTAATGATAAGAAAGAGAAATGCCGTATTGAAAATGATTGAAACACATTTTCAAGCATATTAATGATCTGGAAGCTAAGGCGTCCTGAGAGATTTGACCGTGTAGTTATGATCCACTTATTATTTTTCTATAATGTTTCACTACGTAAAGTCGAAACGAAAGGGATCGACTTTATGATATTGTTCTCCGATACATCGTATTGTGGTTTATTTTGTAGGTGGAAACTCCTGATAGGGCTGGAAGAGAAATGATTCACAATGTTCACGTCTCTAAAAAAGAGCTACATCTTGCAGAGAATGTGATATGTTTCTGTTGCTCTCTTTGTCTTGTGCCTTGAGATTGTTACGGTTTAAGTTTACGCGATTTATTTCACGGTGGGCATCTATTTTTTATTATTATCGTTGGTAACGATTTATGTTGGACCCCCACCGTGCCTTGTACAGCTCACATTCACTAGTATATATGTTATAAGAAGACAAGTTAGGAACCTGCAAGTTGACACGAGTCTAGCTAGGAGAAGGAATTAATGCAAAAAAAAATTATGCCATTAAACAAGAGTGCTATGTTGGTCATATCATTCATCGAACACACCACCATTACTGCATACACTATAATTGAAATGAGAATTCTTCATCAGATGTCACAGGAGCTCGAGAAACACAATCCGAGGGGGTTAATTCATAGACAAATTCTAGATTCATCTCGTATAATTATTATATCTTGTGTTTGTTTGGTTGTGCAGCTAAACGAATATGAGTGAGAAGCCATTGCTTAGCTTTATCTTTCAAAGTGAAAGGGAAAAGCTTAAGACGAATGTTACCCTCAGGGATTAATTCTGGTTTCACTGTGCTAACGATCTCCAAGAAGTTTGTTACGTGAACACCAGGATCCTCATTCTGGACTCCATGAAAGGTGGAATAGTTGGTCACCATCTGAATTACATTAGGCATAGGGTGATAGACTTCCGCAGCATCTTGCGGTGCTACGATAGCGGGAATGAATTTCTCAATAGTGGGCGTTGCATAACTTTGCAAAGTGCGCCTCGCTCCTTGAACTAGGGCTTGGTTCTCATTATTAGCATTTGCATTCACATTATTGGCATTATTGATAACAGGATTAATAACAGGATTAGGTACCTGGTTTGGATTGACTGGATTGCCTTCCATTTCTGTTTCAGATTCGGAATGTTCAGATTGATCGGTTGTATGTCCTTCTTCCACTCCTTGCTCTCTTTCCTCAAGATTTGGATCTTCTTCTCCTTGTTTAGCCGATTCCTAGCTAACTTCCTATTCCTTCTCGCAAATTTTCTATTTCGAATTATAAGGCTCAAGCGGTTCCTTCGATTTCCGAGTAGCGTACTATAAAATAATAAACAACAATAAAACAATTAATCACTAGTAAAGGCTAGGCCTTTAACTAACTAAATAAAACTAAAACAGACTCGTAATAAGTTTGAGAAAAGAAAACGTAAATAAAACCGCAGAAGTTGAATATCATAAAACTAATACAGAATAGAAAACAGAAAAGAAAATAAATTCTCGGTCGACCGAGAGCTGTGGTTCGGTCGACCGAACTCTTTTTTTTTTTTTTTTTTTTATATCTGAGACTCTTATTCACTCTTATTCACAGAATATTCACGAATCCAGTTCTAACAAAATAAGCTATATCTTAATTTAATGACTCGAGTCCCCGGCAACGGCGCCAAAAACTTGATGGAGGTCAAGTTAAATTATTAACTCGATGCCTACTAACACACTAGCAAGAGAACTAGGTTCAATTGCAAAGATAGCTAGATAGAGTCGAGGCCGATCCCACAGAGACTCGGCACAAATAAAACACAACTTTATCCTATTAGAACTAAATTGAAAGGCGGTCTATGACCAACTAAATGCAGTAAATAAAATTGTGACAACCACAAGACACAAAAGCCCACAAAGAGCGGACTAAAGACTACTAAAACACGGATAATACGGTTGATATTATCTAAACAAATGGTATTGATTACGCTAGTAGATTATAACTCCCCATGTGAATTAGGATGATAACGAGATAAAACAAAGCGTTAAGGATTGATTATTATGACTACGGAGTCATCCCTAAGGTAGATTTAGCTCCGGTTAGGCCATCTAAATCATCGTGCCTCCATTGCGTGACTTCGCCTTTTAATGCCTCCATCTCATATAACCCGACACAATTACGAAACTAGGGATGCCGGTATAAACCGTAACCTCATCTAAGCAACATTCCTAGGGGGTAGGCGTGACTTCTTAGATGCCGATTCAATCTATATCCTAAGTAACAATCACTTTTTGGGTTTCATGCTAAATTATGATGACAAATAATTAAGTTGATCAGGTTTAATTACTCGTTTTAATTCCAATTCAGAGAATCTGACGTAGTCGAAGCCGATCATAATATTGCCCTACACATTACCACGCTCGGTCAACCGAACGACAGCACTCGGGCGACCGAATGACATGTCTCGGTCGACCGAACACAGTTCTGTGTTGGTACAAATCATGATTACTTCTTAACGTTTCTAACCTAAACACATGGGTTCGTAAATTAATCTACATCACGCAATCAATACAAGAAAAACTATTCCATAATAAAATACATCAGATCTACGAATAAAGATTGTATAATTGAATAGTCATACCCTCGAAGACGAGAGTGACTCCCACTCTTTAATGCGCTCCCCAACCGGAGAATCCGATGAATCCACAATGTACGAACATAAAGAAAAGAAAACTAAAACTAAAAACTCAAATTGTATAAACTGTCTTGTGTTGTAGTGGTGTGTGTTCTCAATTTCGTAGCTGCTGCTTATATAGAGGATTTTGCCGACATAGGATGGATCTAGAAGATATGCACGCGTTTTCGGTCTGGATAGCTTCGGGTGGCCGAACCACATGCCTCGGTCGACCGAATGAAGTGGCTCGGTCGACCGAGCCTCTCTCAGCACGTGTTAATCGTGTTTTCTCGTTAACTTGTTCCCCACTGCACTCTTCTACGCTGATCTGATTTGTCTCTTGATTAATGCTCCAATTTTCTTCCTTATTATCTTGAGATTCACTGATTGAATGACATTTATCCTCCCGATTTATCATGATCTGCAAAATCAGCATTTATCGCACAAATAAATTGGCCTTTAATAATAAAAACGGCTAAATACCAAAAATCATATTAATAATCACTTAACATTAAATAATGCATATAAACAAGTGATTTAATACGAAATATATATAATTAACTCCGATTTAAGGTTATAATTGATGACATAAATAGGTATATTTTAACCGTCATCAGAAGCTAAGGCGTCCTGAGAGATTTGACCGTGTAGTTTTGATCCACTTATTGTTTTTCTATAATGTTTCACTACGTAAAGTCGAAACGAAAGGGATCGATTTTATGACATTGTTCTCCGATACATCGTATTGTGGTTTATTTTGTAGGTGGAAACTCCTGATAGGGCTGGAAGAGAAATGATTCACAATGTTCACGTCTCTAAAAAAGAGCTACATCTTGCAGAGAATGTGATATGTTTCTGTTGCTCTCTTTGTCTTGTGCTTGAGATTATTACTGTTTTTTTAAGTTTTTACGCGATTTATTTCACGGTGGGTATCTATTTTTTATTATTATCGTTGGTAACGATTTATGTTGGATCCCCACCGTGCCTTGTACAGCTCACATTCACTAGTATATATGTTATAAGAAGACAAGTTAGGAACCTGCAAGTTGACACGAGTCTAGCTAGGAGAAGGAATTAATGCAAAAAAATTATGCCATTAAACAAGAGTGCTATGTTGGTCATATCATTCATCGAACACACCACCATTACTGCATACACTATAATGGAAATGAGAATTCTTCATCAGATGTCACAGGAGCTCGAGAAACACAATCCGAGGGGGTTAATTCATAGACAAATTCTAGATTCATCTCGTATAATTATTATATCTTGTGTTTGTTTGGTTGTGCAGCTAAACGAATATGAGTGAGCTGCCTGATGTTTGTAACTTGTATTTCTTTTCGATCCTTGGGGAAACAAAAGACATTTCTATCCTGATTGCCAGTTCCCAACATTCAAATCGTGGACCAAAAAAAAGAAAAAAAAGAATTGAAGCATATCTCAAACTGAACCATTGAGCTGTAAATAGCAAACTTTGAGTTCAGTTTTAGATGAATTTCAAATATAAAATCAAAATGATATGTCTGAACTAAGAACATAGCTAAAAAAGGCTATAGAGATATTTAAGTTCCAGCACTAATAACCAATAATAATTTAGCCAAGGGACAAACGAGCCAAGATAAAGCACGACACCAAAATATATGGGTAACCAGCAGAGTATGAGTATGGACATGGGGCAAGAATTCCTCATAAGTAAATAACGCTAGACCCATACATTTATTAAACAACCAATATAATAAATAGTCTCAAAGCACGATCATGATCAGACTGTGAGTGTGATACTCGCTCCCAACTAGGCCCCGGCCCCGTTAATGATAGCGAGAATCTTCTTGATGTCAATGTCCTTGCGTCTCTGCTTCAATTCCTTTTCTATACTTTGATTATCTTTTGTTGAAAGATGGTCTTCTATTAGTAATAATTTATGTATTAATCTAGTGCTAATTATGTATGGATTAGCTGTTTTTTCTGTCCTAGTAAGGCTAATGAACAGAAAACTGTTTTTCCTGTTCATTAGCCGTTAGGAGACTTTCTGGATTAGTTTATAGCCGTTGGAGGCTTTTCTATAAAGTGTAATCAACACTTATCCTACCCGATAAGGAGTTTTATCAATAAGAAAGTTTCTCTTCTACTTTTTCTCTCTTCTTTCTCTACTTCTACATGGTATCGGAGCCTGTTCTTACAAAAACTCTGTAAATCTCTTTTTTTCAAAATGGCTACTGAGCATTCTTCAGAGGTTAACTCAAGGGAAGAAGCCACAAATCCTTCTTCTGGACCCTTTGAACCCTCTATAATGTCATTCTCCACTCCTAAACTCAATGGTGATAACTATCTCCAGTGGTCTAGATCCATCGGACTCCTTATCACGAGGAGAGACAAGGAAGAATTCCTTCTTTGGAGAGAGCAAAGCACCGGAAAAGGTCAACCTAACTACAAGAAGTGGAGGGTTGACAACAAATGAGTCATGGCAATTCTTAGGGTCTATGACCACCGATCATCTTGAGAACTTCATTCTTATGGACACTGCTGAGGAGATATGGAATGGAGCTGCTGATCTTTATTCAAAAAATGAAAATATCTCTGCTGTCTATGAGATTGAAGCTAAGGTACAAGATATGAAGCAAGGTGATCTTAGTGTCACCATGTTCTACAACTCTCTGTCGAAGTCTTGGCAACAGTTGCGACTTGACAGTTTGGAAAATATTTCCTGGCAGTCTACTGATGATGCAAAGACTTATATGTCTTTGAAAAATCAAAGAAGAATCTTCAAGTTCCTAATGGGACTTAACTCCAATCTTGATGATGTGAGGGGGAGGATATTAAGTAAAAAACCCCTCCCCTCTGTCAAAGAGGTTTTTGCTGAGGTTAAACATGAAGAGAGTAGGAGGAAACTCATGCTGAGTAATACTACTCCTCCTACATCTCTGGAAAACAGTGCTCTTTTTACTAAGAGTGTATCCCAATCACTGTCCACTCAAAATCAGAAACAAAAGAACATAAGGCACTGTCTGTGAGCCTTTGTAAAAGGACAGGCCATACAAAGGAGACTTCTTTGGAAAATCCATGGCAAGCCTCCTAATTGGAAACCTAAGAATTATGAAAATTCTGCCAAATTTGCTACCTTTGAGGAACCTAAGTCTGAGAATGAGTTCAGTAAAGAGCAAATTGAGGCTCTAAAAAGGCTTCTATCTGCTCAAACTTCTCAGGATCGCTTTGCTCCTCAGGAGTTGCAACTATGGCTAATCATGGTGTGTGCCTTAATACTATACCAGTAATCATGTGATTAGAAATATATGGCTTGTTGATTCGAGGGCCTCAGGTCATATATGATCTGAAACCACGAACTCTTTATTAAAATCACCAAGTGTGTTTCTCCTCATACTATAAAGATTCTTGATGGGACTTCTTCCGAGTTTTCAATGCTGGGGATGTTATAATCAATGAAAAGATAACTCTTAAGAATGAACTTTATGTTCCTAACTTGCAATGCAATCTTTTATCGTAAGCAAACTTGTAAAAGACTCAAAGTGTCTTGTCTTGTTTCAATCTAATGGTTGTAAGTTTCAGGACTTATGCTCCAAGATGGAGATTGGCGATCTTGAAGCTTACTACGACTGTATTTGTATTCAAGACTCACTTCAACGACAAGTTTTTGATGATATTCCTAGAGGCCTAGCTTGATTATAACAAGTCTGTTTCTACTTGTAATCAGTTATGTTATTACATTATAAGTTAGGACATCCTAATTTTGCTTATATGAAGAATTTGTATCTGATCTTTTTAATGGAAAAGCTATTTACGATCTTTCTTGTGAAGTATGTCAACTTGCTAAACATACCAGATCTGTTTTTCCCAGTGGAGGTTATTCTCCATCGGACCTTTTCCTTGATACACAGTGACATCAGGGTCCTTCTAAGAAAGCTACAACATCCGGAAAAGATGGTTTGTAAGCTTTATAGATGACCATAGTAGAGTCACTTGGCTCTTTCTTTTAAAGGAAAAATCGAAGTTGGTGAAATTTTTCGAATTTCTATACCATGGTCGTGAACTCGGTTTGAATCTAAGATTCAAAAATCTGGCTGATAATGGCACAGAATATTTTGAGAAGTCACTTGCTAAGTTCCTAACTGAACAAGGCATTGTTCATTTGAGCACTTGTGTTGATACCCCCCAACAAAATGGGGTGGCAGAAAGAAAAATAGACATCTGTTAGATGTGGCAAGAAGTATAATGTTCCTTATGCATGTACCAAAGTATTTATGGGGTGATGCAATTCTAACGACAACTACTTGATCAACAGGATGCCTCAAGGGTCCTAAAATTGAACTCCGATTGGAATTCTTAAAGATCACTACCCTAAGTCTCATCTTTTGGTAGTCTTCACATGAAGGTGTTTGGAAGTACTTGTTTTGTACATATCCATGCCCAACATGAGAGGAAAACTTGATCTAGATCGTGAAATGTATTTTTGTGGGTTACTCCTCCACTAAAAAGGGGTACAAATGCTACTGTCCCACTACTAAGAAAGTATACACCACTATGGATGTTACTTTCTCTGAAAATATGCCCTATTACAGTGCATCAACTCAAGGGGAAGGTTTTGATGAATATCACAACTCATGGAACATAGTGGTTCCTAGAGAGGCTGATAATAGTGTGACTATTCCTGGAACTCAAGGAACTTCCAATGAGGAATCAGAAAATGATGGTGTCCCTCCTCCTGGTCCCACAAATGAACCTAGTGTCATTGTGTACACCAGAAAGAGGAAGGCAGTTCATCAAAATCCTGAAGTTACTGACACAGATCTTAATGACCAAGGGTCATCACATGAAAATAATGATTCAGAAGAATCCTCAGAAACTGATGACTCTGAGGGTTCCAATGAAATGGTAGGTGAACTTGATGAGAGGCCTATTGCTTAGAGAAAAGGGGTTAGGAAGTGCACCACTTGATCATCCCTTGTATAACTACTTGTCCTATGACAAGTTGTCACTATTTTTATGGTTTCACTACCCGACTTGGATAAAATTAGCATTCTAAGAATGTTTACCATGCTATGCAAGTCCTGAATGGAAAGTTTGCACTAAATGAAGAAATGCATGCTCTCATTAAGAACAAGACTTGGAAGATCACTCCCCTTGCCAAAAGGTAAACATCCAGTGGGATGTAAGTGGATCTTCACTGTCAAATACAATGCTGATAGAACTCTAAATAGGTATAAGGCAAGGCTAGTGGCCAAAGGTTTCACTCAATCCTATGGGATTGACTATCATGAGACCTTTGCCCCTGTAGCCAAGCTAAATACAATCAGAATTCTCATGAGTATTGCAGTTAACCTTGATTGGCCACTCACCCAACTGGATGTTAAAAATGCCTTCCTATATGGAGAAATCCAAGAGGAAGTGTATATGCATCTCCCTCCTGGATTTGAAAGCCTAGGGGAGAAAAGGCTGTCTGCAAATTAGAAAAGTCACTCTATGGACTCAAAGCGGTCCCCAAGGGCCTAGTTTGGGAGGTTTACAACCTTTATGAAAAGGAATGGCTTTAATCAATGCCACTCTGATCATACTTTATTTACAAAGTTCAGATCAGGGAAAACTATTGTGTTAGTAGTTTATGTTGATGACATCATTCTAACAGAAATGATGATCTGAAATCGAAACATTAAAGATATGTTGGCTTACGAGTTTGAAATAAAAGACTTGGGAAATCTTAAGTATTTCCTTGGAATGGAGATTGCCGAGAAATTCGATGGAATCTCCATGTCCCCAAAGAAAATACACCTAGATCTCTTAAAAGAAAGCGGGATGCTAGGGTGTAAGCTCTTTGAAACACTGTTGAACTGGCACTAAAGCTAGGGAATGAGTCGATAGCCTCTGGTGGACAAAGGGAGATATCAAAGGGTGGTAGGAGACTTATCTATTTATCTCATACCAGGCCTGATATCATTTTCTTTCAGAGTTTGGTGAGCCAATTCATGCATCAACCTCTGAAAGACACATGCAAGTTGTTGAAAGAATTCTAAGGTTTTAAAGAAAAATCACAGGCGAGGCCTTCTCTTCAAGAAGGGTGTGTCAAGGGAGGTAAAGATCTACACCGATCTTGACTACGCAGGGGATAAAACCAATGGAAGATCAACTACAGTCTGCACTTATGTTT
Source organism: Gentiana macrophylla (assembly GCA_026214975.1). Lineage (NCBI taxonomy): Eukaryota > Viridiplantae > Streptophyta > Magnoliopsida > Gentianales > Gentianaceae > Gentiana > Gentiana macrophylla. The sequence goes on along the minus strand of CM047807.1, from coordinate 40,976,516 downwards.
TGGGGTAATCTCACCACACGTGGAGGAGCAAAAAGCAACATGTGGTCTCGAGGAGTAGTCTTTGAATCGAATTAAGGGCATTGGCACTGCTTTGTTTGTGAAGGCATCTGGGTAAAAGGGTACTTAATGAGCTAGGGTTCAAAAGTGCGAACCTACTCAACTCCTTTGTGACAATATCGCCTTACTAAGTATTCTTTGAGAATCCTACTCATCATGATAAAACAAAGCATGTTGAAGTGGATAGGCATTTCTTAAGGAAAAAGTTGACAATGGAGATATAACCCTTGTTCATGTGAAGACTCAAGAACAAGTTGCTGATGTTTTGACCAAGCCTGTTTCAACTCAAGTCTTTAACCATCTTCACTCCAAGTTTGGGTGCATCAACATCTACAACCAAACTTGAGGGGGAGTGTTGAAAGATGGTCTTCTATTAGTAATAATTTATGTATTAATCTAGTGCTAATTATGTATGGATTAACTGTTTTTTCTGTCCTAGTAAGGCTAATGAACAGAAAACTGTTTTTCCTGTTCATTAGCCGTTAGGAGACTTTCTGGATTAGTTTATAGCCGTTGGAGGCTTTTCTATAAAGTGTAATCAACACTTATCCTACCCGATAAGGAGTTTTATCAATAAGAAAGTTTCTCTTCTACTTTTTCTCTCTTCTTTCTCTACTTCTACATCTTTCATGGCAAAAACCTGAGAAAAAGTAAAAGTCAGAATATATAGCCCTAATAAATTGAATGATCATATGGTCCTGATAATGTTCTTATCGGGTTTGATGAAACAATTTGAGAAATAAAAGTCGAATGAACATAGTCACTCCAAAAACAGTACCCGTATCTCATCACGACTTCAAACTCCTTGCCAAACAAATACTGAAACGCAGAAATTGCCGTCTGCCGCGAATAATAATAATAATTATTATTAGTATCGATCAGGATACTAAAACAGCATCCAAAATAGAGATATTGATTGTATAATAACTAATAAGCTGAATTCAAGATCTTATCCAACTTAAAAATGTTTGAACAAGCTCACAAAATACTGAAGTTCCCAAGTACTGTTGATTAATTGTTGATTCCTTTTTACCTGTATAGTCTTTTTGAAGGTAAAAACTGTGCCGCTTTCCATTTCCTCCCATAAAAACTTGATGGCCTTTTCAGCATCATACTTAGCCCTTGAGGCCTGTTGAGAGTGCCAACATTATGTATCAATGAGTTCAAAGCATCGGTTTAAACAGACAAAACTACAGCTTCTGTGGTATGAATAATAGTATGCTGCTGCTAAGCTCCCGAATTTATCGTAGGAAGCAAGAATTAGAGCCAAATCATATCCGGTGTAACTCTACATATGTATTAGCTTTCATATGCTAAAATTGAGCAAGAAGATGAATGCTAGCCGAGACGAACCTTATTACTGTCTTGTTTCATCACAGAAACTGCATGAAAACAAAAGCAAAAATGAGTGGAAGAGGGAGATATACATTTGCCACGTGTCAAAGGAAAAGGGTCTTACAAACATACCAACACCGAAAGGTTTCTTGCGACTCTTGCCTAACATGAAAACAAAAGCAAAAATGAGTGGAGGAAGGAGATACATTTGCGCCGTATGTACGTGTCCAAAGGAAAAGGGTCTTACAAACATACCAACACCGAAAGGTCTCTTGCTACACTACAAACATAGTCATTACAACAAAAAAAAACTCGAGAGAATATTCCAAAAAAGGGTATGGCCGGAGAAGACCGGCTACGCTACAAACACTCATTACAACCGAAAAACCCAAGAGAATGCTGAGGAATCCAACACACCTTCAATTTCGCTGATTATAGCGTTCCAGAAATTTCTGCAGAAATTCTTCCAGTTCACACCTTCAGTCTGGAGGTTTATGGAGAAAAAGTTATCATCTGAAATCTAGACATATGTAGGAGACAAGTACTCTCCGGCCCAAAAGTATATAACGAAGGTTAAGAAACAAAGAGAGAGAGATAACACGCACCAGACGGAGCATATCTTTCCTCCTAGCTACCAAACATATGGAAGTTTTCCCCTGCAGAGCAACCCACGGGGCTTCAAACGATATAACTGCATTTCAAGAAGGCATATTGTTATCAAGCACATAAACTACATATACATATACAAACAAGCATATAAAGATGGTTTTTAAATGGATCAAAACACTACCAAAAGTTTAAGAAATTGGATTATATGGTCTAAAAAACATTGAACTACAACAACAAATAAAAAAAAAAACAGATGGCGTATATATAAAACTTTTTGAAGCACTGCCAAAGCAATAAAGTACCTACCCTGCCGTTTCTTAAGACCAACACCGGCCCGGATGTGATATCTCAACACTGTCAACGATGCAAATACAAATCAGAATAAAAGAGGATATCTAGAAAATCAACTGAGATTGATTTTTAAAAGCTCAAGTTGAGCTGGCCAAAGGGATTTGGGGTCTACCTCCAGAAGTCAGATCGAGGGTTCCGCAGAAAATTGACGCTGTCCGTCGTCGATCACTTCTAGTACCATACATAGCTGATTGAAAAAAAATAGGAATAAAGTTAATTAAAAAAGAATTCAAATCAAGAATGAACTTCAAGGGGAATTTTTGTTTTGTTTTGTTATAGTAGAGATAAGTGGCTACGAAACGGTTGATTCCATCTGGCAGAAGATCTTCTATATCTTTTATAACGACGACGTTTAGCGAGTGGAGCGTGGCTAGCAGATGATAGATTCTTATCAACGGAATGTTGTTTACGACGTTTAGCGACCGGAGCGGATGATTCAGGAGCGCATACGGTGGTGGTGGTGCATGCAGCGGCGTCGGTGGTGGAACGGCAAACCATGTTCTTCCTCTTTTTGTGATTTTCCATACCTTGAGACTTGACGTTTGGCCGATCCACAGAAATCTCGACAAAGAAATCGGAAACTTGAAGGAGTAAAAAATTTGGAAGATATTTTATTGCAGAGAAAATAAGAAATTAGGTTAACCTAACCGGTTTTTTTTTGTTTTTACTTTTTTTTTTTCACGTCGAGTGAATTTGCATGGGCTGTATTCAAGACGGGCTTAATACACGTGCAATTTGTAAAATGATAAAAACACCATGCAAATTTATCCGGTTTCATCGGGATTTCAACGAATTCATTATTTGCAAAGGTCTGTAGAAATTTACTCGGGCCAGATCTAAGAGCAAACGTACTAACGCACATCAATTGGCTACCGTGGATCAGTAATTTAGGTGATATGGAAGAAATCTATTGGTTGGAAAATATAGAAGGATTGTGTGGGTGATGTATTATTGATTAGATGGTGTAGTGGTTGTAAAAAATAGATGATATATAATTGATTTGATGGTGTAGTGGTTGTAAAAAAAGTGAAATGTATTTAGTAAAATAATAATAAAAACCTATCAAAATAATTATAATTATAATAATAATAAATAAATAAAAATTAAAAAGGCAACAGATCGAAGGGGAGAGAAGAAAAGTCCATTGATATGACTGAAATTGTAGAGATTGACATTACTGTGAAAGGCAACAGATCGAATGGGGGGGTGATGCTGTCTCTCAAGATGCCAGCAATTTTGGCTTCATTATTTTATGTTTACTGTTCAAAAAAGCAATTTTCTGACAAAAAAAAAAAAAATTTAAAACCAGATATTTTGTCCTCAGTACGTTTGCTCTAATATGGACAAATTTGCATGGGCTGGATCTAAGCGTTTTTGGGTCAATAAATGTTTGTTTTATTGTTTAGTTTGATTATTCCACCTCAATGTGAATACGTATTACTTTACCCCTTAATTATGTATCTCATCTCATCTCCCGGAAAAGATTGCAGGTACAAGATTTGGATTAGAATTCTTCTAGGGTATTGAATTATAAACAAGATAATCCTAATGATTGTCGTGATGCTTACATCCCACGGGACCATACGCCATTATGAAACAAGGTAAGGAATAATGTAGGGTTGTTCGCATGGTTGTTTTTGGGAGATATTATTTGCACCACACCAAACTTACCGTTACACCACATTAAAATCATTTTTTACTTGTTACCAATCATTTTTTACTAACACCAAACTATTATATTATCATATATTCACCCAATTTTTTTCAATTTACAAAACACTCCCCCTCCACCCACCACCACCCATTTCCACCATCTCCACCACCCCTCCAAAGTATTATTATATTATCCATCTCACCACCACCCATCTCCCCACCACCACCCATTTCCACCCATTTCCACCATCTCCACCGCCCCTCCAAAATTGCCCTAGATGGGGCTGTTTTTCAGTGTGGCCGCCGGAAAAAAAAACCCACCACCAACCACCACCCTTCCTCCTCTACAATCGCCAAATCAAAACACCCACCAACACTCACCAACACCCGCCACCACCATCTTCCTCCATGTCCCCAATTTTGAATCAAGAAGGTTCAGAAAAGAAAAAAAGAAAAAAAAACCAACACCGGCAAGCTTTGCTGTAAAAAAAAAAAACCACCGGCGAGTTGCCGGAGCAACCATGGCCGGACAATTCCACACCTAGCAGCTCCATATGAGAATCAAATAATAAATCAATCCATCTTCATCCATCTTCTCTTCTCCACCCACCACCACCCATTTCCACCATCTCCACCACCCATCTCCACCATCTCCCTCCCGTTACCTGAAACCCACCCAAACCCCGCACCTGAAACCCCTCCCTGCTCCCCCTCCCCCGATCTGAAACTCTCTCCCCGCCCCGCAATCTGAACGCCGCCTCTCCTCCAATCTGAAACCATGTTCCCCTTCTCCGATTTAAACCCAGCTCCCCCGACCCCGATTTGAACACAACCCCCCTACCCCGATTTGAATAATTGAATCCCAGCCCTCCTTTCTCCTCCCTCGTCAAGACTGAAACCCAACCCAACCCAACTCCTTAAAATCCGGCAACCCGTGACTCCTCCCTCGAATGGTTCAAATTTCTGATTTGTGAAAAATCCAGTGTTAGAAGAAAAGAAACAAAAAATAGAGAATGTAGCAGGAGGAAGAAGAGGAAGAAGGAGAGTGGGGACTGGGGAGGGGGACGGTTCATGAAATGGGGAGGGGGGTTTTTGTTTATTTTAGAAGTGTTGAGGAGATAATAAAAATAATAAAATTTGGTGTGGATATAGTTTAAAAGTGTGGTATGAAAGTAGAAAATGTGGTGTAAAATATAAAGTGGTATAGCGGTAGGTTTGACGTGGTGCGAATAAAGGCATTCTTGTTTTTTTATTGTTTATTGTGTATGTTAGTTTTTATTTTTATTTTATTTAGAAAAAAGTGAGATTATTCGTGCTTGTGTGTTGAAAAGTTTCCACATTAGAGGAACATGCAGAGAAACACCGAATAATATTATTTTTCAAATCAACCCAAAAAGGGGGTTTAAAAAAAAAAAGAAAAAAAGAAAAAAAAGACTAACCTACACAACAAACAATGCAAACAACCATACCTTCTCTCATAGCTTGATTCATAATGGCGTACGGTCTCGTTGGATGTAAGCATCACAATCATTAGGATTATCTTGTTTATACTTCAATTCCTCAGAAAAAATTCTTCTGATTATATACGTGTTGGACGGTTTTTTCATTATTAAAGACTCGATATCCGAATCATGGGTCATCACAGAAGTTGTATTAGATGATGAAGGATTAGAGGAGGAAGCCATGACAACTAGCTAGAGAAGTTGGTTATATAAATAGTATGCAGGGCGGGTGAGATGAGCGACCGCACAGGGCTCATGATATAAGTGGGGCCCAAAATTACATCTTTAACAATAATATAAGCTATAGTTAACAATAGTGTGACTTTGTGGGAAAAAAAAAAAAAAAACAATAGTGTAAGTTAATCTAGTAGATAAGCAGTGATCATTATATATACTTATATTGATGCTAGTTCGATTCTTGATATTGACATATTTTGATTTTTATCTATTGTAATGATATATGAAATTATCGTTTAACCCTTGTAGAGTAATGACACTAATGAAAAATCTGCCAAAGCTGACCGCTCGTGATCAATTTGTTTTTTTGTTACTGAAGTTATGTTGTCGATCGGTGTTTACAATCTTTTGATGTTGTTGGTTTCGTTGTTTTTGCAGTTGTTTATGATGTTTTGTTTCAATTATTTTTTCTCTCTCTTCTGATTCAATAACTTTTGTTTTTTTGACATTTGTAATATGTTATTACATCAAATTTTTTTTAGTGTTTTCTTGAGAATGATTTGGCTTATGTTACTTATGTATAGAAATTAATTATCTATTATATAAAAAGTGGCATGCTTCTTTAAATTTTGCTACAGGCCCATTAAGTCTTAGGAACAACACTGATAGCAGGGAGAACCTGTAGTATGCTCAACCAAAAGAAAACTGAATGTAGAGACATTATTGCATGTACTAGAATCAATCACATGCAACACATCCAGTTGCCAATGTTTTTATACACTGTACATGGCTAGCTGGGGTTTTTCACCAATTTTGGAAAGAAGCGATGATCACGCACAACGAAAATATATTCTTAATTGACACAACAATGATCTATATTATTGATTATTGTGGGACCGCAGATTAATGAATATGGATGCCAAAAATCAAAGTGCGGATCGTTCATTTGTGTCCATTGGTTGTATATTTTTGTTGTGGTTGTATCATTTCTCTTTTAGAAACCTCCACTTTTAATGTGTGTCTTCCATATTTTTTGCAACGAAACCTGTATCATACAATGAGTAACACAACACGCTTATACATCTTTGATTATGATGGACCTACATGATAATCAATAGGACGTACGTACATCATGGTCAAAGTTGAAAAAGTGTGTTGTGATATTCGTTCGTATGACACAACCGTTAATGGTAGTAGATTTCTCTTTGATGAAATGGAGGAACATGTCTCTTTTTTAAATGTTGAATTCGGTGATTATATGTGTTTGAGCACTGATAGTGCTACAACAAAATGTGCATAATGTTTGACACATCACATTTTTTGGGCCATTCATTATAATCTTTGATTTATTGATTTATATGAAAGTCTATAAAAATCGAGAGTAGTAATAGTCATAATAACAAAATTGCTTAAAACATTGTGCACAACACATTTTGAGATCATTGATTATGATGTGAGATCTATTGAACAATATGAGACCCATAAAATCAATGACTTAAAAGTGTGTTGTGGCATTTGTTATGCAGAATCATTTCTTTAAAGATCGATGTTATAAAAATGTGTTGTGTCAAATCTAATGCACTTTTTGTTGTGTGGCAAAATTAACATTTCTCATAAACTCAAAAGTTACAATAACATATATCGAAGAGTTTTACTAACAAAACTAAATGCTTTTTGGACTGCATTTTCGTGATTAATTTCACATGAATTTCGAAAATATAATGATATCATACTATCACAACTTACTTATACACTCTTCGATTATAATAGGAAAAATGATATGTACATAACAAAGTATTTCACAATATGCAGCACATCAATTAACAGGGCCGGCCCAATAATTTCGAGGGCCCGAAATTACATGTTCCGTAAAAAAAATCCGTATATATCAAATTCATTTAACCTAATATAATGTGTTAATAAAGGCCCAAAAAAATTTACTTGCCTCAAAAAAATAATTTACTTTAGTTGATAAAGGCAAAAAAAAATTACAATGACTAAATTATAGAAATACAACACATATGTATACGTAAAACAAGTTTTTTTTATATTGGAAAAAGACACAAGAAAAAAATTTATATAAACAAACATACAAATTACAAAATATTAAATATAGAAAAGAATCTCTCCCACTCAAAGAAAAAAAAAAGAATCTCTCAAAATAAAAAAATATCGATATAGAAAAAAATAATAAAACACAGTCAACATTTCAACCAAATGACCAATCCCTTCTTAAGTTCTTATCGTAAATATGTTCTTTATTGATACAACCACAATTTTGTTTAACTACAAAGTTAGCAGAAAAGTCAAATTTCAGGGGGAAAAAAAGAATTGTGTAATCAACCTGCTCAAACAAATAATTCATCAAAGATCATGGAACATTACCCATTTCCTTTACCTGGGACGACAAGACAATTTCTAATATATTAATATTACTATTTTTTTTTTTTTTACTTTTTATTTTTACGGAATGTATTTTTCTGCTTTCAATGACTTATACGTCTTATTCTTCTTTCTCGATACATTTCTCATTTTGAAAGGAAAAAAACCCTAGATTGCGTCTAGTGATTTTCATCTCAAGGTTTTAGTAATTTTCAAGGTATTTCTTCATATCATATTCTATATTTATGCTTTCTTGAGCAGCTTTAGATTGAGTAATAAATAAATGTGATATATATGCAACTAAATCCCTAAATCCTTTTCCCGATCGTGTTTGAAGTTTTTCAAAAAAATTGTCTTTGTAAAGTACAACAACAGTGTTTGTTTTTAAGAATAAATGAAATAATTTAAAATACTAAGAGATAAAATTGAAAAATATTATTCTAAAAATATTAATTCTCTTGAGCAGCTTTAAATTGAGTAATAAATAACAAGATAAGTATGCAACTAAATCCCCTAAATCCTTTTCCCAATCGTCTTTGTAGTTTTTCAAAATAACAAAATCGTCTTTGTAAAGTATAACAACCGTTTTATTTATTTATTTAAGAATAATGAATTAATTTAAATTAACACTAAGAGATTAAATAGAAATAAGATTATTCTAAAGAAAATAGAAAAAAAAAATATCACTTTTTTTTTTTCTTTTTGTATCACGTGGATACCAATTGGAAGGGGAAAACCGACATAGTTGTTTATATAAACTGATAAGTGATTCATACTACTAATGATACTATTTTATACCAATTACCATAAGTTTTTTTATTTGATCGGGAAGATTTTTTTTAGGGAAGACCGGGAGGATTATCATTATACAATTTATTCTTATTGATTAATATGTGTTCTATCATAATATAAAAATATGTAAGTACCCTAAAAAAAATGTAAGTTAAATGTTTAATACAATATGCAGTTGATGATCATTACCTTCATTTATTGTTAGTGTCAATTTTCTCAATATTAAAAGCATGAAGGATCCTTTTGAGGCAAAAAAAAAGGTGTTCCGGTCGTTTGACTTAAAAAAATCGTACTGTAAAAGAAATATTTGTGTGGGAATTGCTGCAAATTGCGTAGTGTCAAACAAAATTAAGAAAAAAGCAAACAAATGCTTATTTGTGTGGACCTGTAAAAAAAATAAATGCAACAGAGATGATTGAGTGAGGAATAAGGATGATGATAGATGCGGGTGGAGTGCGGGTTTGGCTTATATCATCCTTACCCATCAAAAAATTCTTTCATAATACCCTACCCATTACCCATGCGGGTAGAATTCTTAAACTCATCTCTCATCCAATCTACGGATATCCACGGGTCCGTAGATATCCATGGATATTTTTTTATTATTTACAACTATGTATCATAGTTTCGTATATTAAAGAAAGTCACGTCGTGAATTGAAACAATTGATATAGATAGAGCATCTTCTAGTGTGAAAGTTTAATGTAAATATAATTGCATACAATTTTCAATGCCCCATTAATTATTTTCTATTAAGATGTTGCCACACTTCATGGTTTAGCTTTAATACATCATACTACTTACTGTGTTTGAAATTATTTTTTATCAATGATTAGCGAGTAATGAATTAAGGCTCTCAATAAGTGAACAATTTATGAGGTTAGTACATTGTGTAATCAATAATGTTGTGCCGATTCTCCCATGACACAAACCGACAAATACATCTTATTTCACGAATAAGTTAAAGAATAATAAAAAAAAATATAATATATTGAAAAATCTAACCCGTGCACTCCACACTTGAACTGTTTTAATCATGAGGGTTGCAAGGAATATGAAGGAAGTGAAATTTTGATAAATTTTTGAAATACGAAGGATTATGGGACGACGGTCCTTAATTAGATAGATTTCTTATTTAGGATTTTCTTTTGTTTTAGGAAAGCTGTTTTCCTAGATGGTCGGGTTATTTTTATTTATATTTCAGATTGTTAATTACAAACATTGAATTATAAATAATATAATATATATATGGCGGGCGGGTGGGTATTATGACGGGTAGAGTATATATATCCATACCATACCCTACTCTTCGTGGCGGGTTTGAAAATGAAACCCATACCTTCCCCTACCCTTAAAAATACCCTACCCTAACGGGTAGGGTCGAGTGGATAACCACCGGGTTGGATCGAAATTATCATCCCCAGTGAGGAATGGGCAGTTTTGAAACATTGCTCTGGTTGGAGCATTCTTGCTCTAGCAATAGCTGTACCCTAAGCGATATAATTAACATTTATCTTAGCATGAAAACCCACCGTAACAAAAAGGATAACGATAGTATAATTCTCTCCCCCTAATGTACATAATCACAAAAGAAAAAAAAAATTCATAATTAATTAATCCATATAAAAACCTAACGATAACCAACCAACTGACGAGATAACCGACCAACAAAAATATACCCTCTCTCCCCAAACACATGAGAATGCTGCTACATCGTTTTCATCTTCGTATCGAGAAAACCCCATAAACCCTTTACGTTCTACGATCCTTATGTTTCTATTGTCGATTTCCAAACCTCAAACAACTTTATTTAGAAAATGGAGGGATGCTCTGAATGTTTAGACCGTCGATATTTTGAGAGATGTCATATTCAATCTGTGATTTTCTTCTGCCTACCTACTTCGATCTTGGTATTTGCATTCCTTTGCAAGAAAGAATCGACGGGATTACTTCATATTGATTCAAGTTTATCGTGCGGTAAATGAACATTTTCTAACCTCATTATACCATATACTATAACAATATTTATTACAAAATCTGTTTTTATGTAGATATCGCGTTCAAACACGTATTACAGACGTAACTGGTCCTTTGACAATATGCTTGTGGTGGTGGAGGAGTGAGTTTCTTCTCCACTCTACACGCCGTCCCGCTAGAAAAATATGAAAGCGATGATTTAAGCGGCTGTTTCATTACTTTCCAAATTATAAGTTTATCTTTTTAGAAATGATAAAATTAAAATCTATATGGATGATAGGACGATGGACGTCGACGTTTCGAGCAACGAATACAAAGATTACTGGGAACTTCGTACACATTCGTTCTACACGCTCCAACAACGTCAGATTCTACAGACCCACCAGAAACTGCATTTGTGCTGAAAGTGGATTGGGGTGAGGCCTATACTCATGCTTTGAAACACATTCAAGAAAAAAAATCATTCAAACGTAATTTCAGGTCGTGCTTCAAGTGTTAATTTCAGGTCGTGCTGCAAGTGTTAATTTCAAGTCGTGCTTTAATTTGAATGGCTTGGCGGATGCTGACAAGCTTACAATGTCGTTGTTTCATTTACGTTTCGTTGTGGAAACATATGAACAAGACAAGACATTTCACTTTTCTTTTTTATCGCCGCTTAATGATTGCAGTGTGTCACATGCATGTTTCTTTTTTTGAAAAAAGAACATGTGACACACTGCAATCACATGTTTCCGTATTTAGTTTTTATTGTACGATCGGAAGACTAATTTTCTTATTATTTTAGTAGAATTTAATCATCCCGTTCATTATTATATCTTTTTATTTCATATAATCTAAGCGTCAGTAAGTATGCGTATGCTTTGTGAGTCATTAGGCTAGTGTGTATATATATATATATATATATATATATATATATATATATATATATGTGTGTGTGTGTGTGTGTGTGTGTATGTGTGTGATATTCTCCCATAATATTGGCATTAATTGGCGGTTGTAAAATCAAATCTACCCGAAATATATATGGTGTCAGGGTAGATGAATGCTAATACATGATAAAAAGGAAAAAAAAATAGCATCCAAAGCTCTTGTCATTATAATGCAAGAACAATAACACAAGATTAAAAAAAAAAAAAATAGCATTGCAATTCAAAAGCTAAGCAAACCATTTCAAGTTTTTATGTCATTATAATGCACCCAAAGGAACCTTTAGCTTTAAAAACAATAAATTAAGGCTATGAAATTACTCTCACGCGCACAAAAACAAACAAATAAGACTGCAGATTCATCTTAATTATGTGACTATTTGATTATACAGTTTATTATAAAAAATGCTTTTGTATAAATTGGTTAACAAACAGAAGCGTTAATTCGTAGATAAATTCAGATTCAACTTGTATAATTATAGCTTGCGTTTGTTTTGTTGTGATGCTAAACAAACATGAGCCGCCTGATGCTTGTAACTTGTATATCTTTTCGATCCCGAAAGAAGTAAAAAAAAAAAATATGCATGTAAAAAATTTCGGGAGCTTTGCCGATCTACCACTATTTTGGAGGCCAAGCATGCATTACTACCTCTCTTGTCGAAATACCACTCCTATTTTCGCGTTTTAGGTGTTTTTGAACAAACTAAACCCTAATTGGGAAGGAACCCAATAGGGAAGGGTGTGCACTTAAGATCGTGACAAAGGTGAAAAAACCGGGAGAAAATCGCGTCCCAAAATTGTTTTTTTTTTTTTTGCTTGGACAGTATATCCACAAATTGTTCAGAAATTGGTGGCAACCCAGAAAAAATCCCAAAAATTTCCATCCTAATTGCCACCAATCAAGATTTTATTTTCTGGTTCCCAACATTCAATCATGGAACAAACAAGTTTGCACATAATTCCTCCTCCTACGTAAATACCGCTAGACCTAATTTTTAATTTTTTTTTTAAACTCAGAAATTTTGTTAATGAAAAAAACTGAAGTTTTACAAAAGAGCCACCTCCTGGCAAAACTCCAAAAGAAAATTTGCGTCATCAATGCATGTTCACCAATCTCCTTAAAACCTTAATCAAGAAAAACCAGTATGGGAAAAGCGAAGTATTAAGGAAAGAGTGTGGTCCTCCAAGAAAACTAAAGCCATGTGAAAACAGAGACTACCCTAGATACAACAATCCAAGGGCAGAAAAAAAGGGAACCATAGAACTAGAGTAGGAAATTAAAGCAGCAACGCTCTTCACAAGCTGTGGAAAGACAGCAGCGCCATAAGTCAAGATATGATCCAAGTCTTCTTTTGAGATTGCTCAGAGAAAAAACAGTTGCTGTAGTGATCCTGCACATAGAAGTGATGGCCAACATCAATCTGTATACAAAAATTGTAGTCTAGCAGATAAATAATGAATCTGCAGAATGTCTGTCATGTATTTCCAAGGCCCCTGTCTTTTACCATACACAATGTCCACCAAAACCTGTGAATCAGATTCAAGGATAACTTGTCTGAGATTGAGGCTAGTTTTCTATTGAGTATAATATTTATTTTATTTATGTTGTGTCAAAAAGAGTATTATATATATCCATTCATCAGCATTGGGACAAGGAAGGATTTATGAGAAAGAGTTTCTCTATTACTTTTACATTAAAATTTTTCATCTTCAAAACACTTTGTTGGGTTGCGTAAAAGTATCATTGTATCTGTTGCCCTTTTCATAGAGGAAAAGGAAAACTGTTAAAGATCGTCACTTTACTCAGGTTCTCCACAAAGTTTATAGGCTATTAAGGAAGGTCTTCTTATATTTCTTATATCAACACTCCCTCAGCCACGCGCATAATAATTTAAGCGATTAAGCGATGAGGAGCAAACCAGGCTCCAATAACAAAGAGGCCAACACACGCATCACGCGTCACAATATAAATGGGGAAATAATAATGTTTATAATGAGTTGAACTCGAGACCTCCTGGCTCCGATACCATGTTAAAGATCGTCACTACAGGTTCTCCTAAAATTATATATTTATTAAGGAATGTCTTCTTATATTTTTTATATCAACAAAAGACTAAGTAAGACATTTTGATTCCTTGAAATAGTCTTTTAGAAAAGTGTTTTTACATTGACTCGGAGTTTATTATTTTTCTTTGGATCATGTTACTACAAAATTTCCAACATTTATTACCGGTTTTATTTCGTTAGTGATAAATTGTGTCATCGTTGATTGATTGTAGTAAGATATATATCAATTTGGGTCATATACTTTCCCGTAAGTCTATTTTCCACAACCACTCAAATACTGATGAGGTAACACATCATTTTTTTACGTTATTAATTATGATGAGTCACATATCATTTTAATATATCATACATCTTGATCAATTGAGTAGATACATATTGTATCTCTCAATGTGTTTAAATTGTTGTGACCTTTAGAGTAGGACGTTTCACATTGACAACTGGATAGTGATAAGAAGTTTTCATGGTGATGTGACATAACTCATAAGGTAGTGACTGAGGGGGAGGGGGTTAGGTCTAGGAGAATAGTAAGGTATTGGCGCCATTTCATAAGGTAATTACTACATCCAGTTTCATAAAAATTTCATTTTTTTTTCATTCAGATTAAAAAAGCAATTAATATATTGTATTTTAAGTATGAATGAACATAACTACATCTATCACATAATAAATGCTCTTTTAAAATATAAAATGAATATATAAATATTAAATGTTATGATAGTTTATCAAAAAAATGTTATTTTTATGTTTGAAAAAAATAGATTATTTTTTGTTTTTTAAATGATCATTTTTTATGAGATAATCCATTTTAAAAAAATGGATGTTTTTTAAATGCCAGAAGCAGTATTATGTAACCTGTATATAGAAGGAAGTACATATGTGAGGGAGAACATCATCATGCAAGCAAAGTGTATATGGATAATAACAAAGCAAGAGATACATGTGATCTTTTATTTCTCAAATTAGTAATAGGTTTTTCCTGCAACATATAATAAAGCAACCAAAGGAATCATCCTTAAACCGGAAACTTGAAAAAAAATATGATTCAAAATAATAGTTAAGATAGATACATATGTCAGGATAAAAAGAAAATTAAAACATGTAGAGACATCATTGCATGTACTAGAATCGATCACATGCAACACATCCAAGCGATTATAAACAGCTGATCGTTTTTCATCAATTTGGAAACCACCACTTTTAATGCGTGTCTTCCATGTTTTTGCAATGTCTAAAACCTGTATGGCATAACGAGTGATACAACACACTTATACATCTTTGATTATGGTGAACTTACATGATAATAAATAGGACATACATGTTGAAGGAGTTAGGATACATACATGTTGAAGGAGTTAGGATCCTCTCAAATACTTGATGGAGTATTTTCACAAGTAGAAATGTTCTAACCATACATTCAAAATGTGAAAATGATCTAACCGTAAATTTTTTTTCTGAAACTGCGTCATTTTAGTGATAATGTGTAAAAATAATTATACTTGACTCTTAAATATTTGAGAGGATCCTTATCCCATGTTGAAGTATACACGTGTATTGAAAACAATTAAAATAAAATAAAAATTATGGTATTTGACAAATTTAACAAATATAAATTACCTTATATATTTCGGACTTCATCAATGTTTGTAGTTCATTATTGGATAAAATCCTCCACCGTGATCATCTCCGTAGCGTTCAACCATGTAGTCCAAGAATTTAGGCACGATGACTTCTGACATGCTACAATTCAATCAGAGGACATGCTTCAGATATTTAATCTATTTAACAAGTAAATAGAAACAAGTAATCTATTTAATCTATTTACATTATACATTAAATAGAAAGAAGTTCCATGAATGATTTTACAAGTGAAAATTCCAGAAATCATTTACCTGAAGAGGAGCCTGATTGGTTCTTTTGCTTTTTCTAAGGAATTGAATGAATTGGGTCTAAAAATATAGTTTTGTCTTCGATTTTTTCAATAAAGAAAGCTGCTTTAAAACTAGAACTAGAACTAGCTAGAACGCTGTGTTTTAAAAGAAAGTATTAAGATTGATACTCTTGAATTGAATTTGAAGAGAAACTAGTAATGGTGCCGTGGTAGTAAAAATTAAAGATTCAGCGGGCAAGATGAAGGGGAGGTTTTAGAGATGGGAAAGAGAAGATAAAAAGCTTTGAAGAAAAATTATGGGAAGGAGATGGATGTATGCGTTGCGTGTATATATAAACAAGGTACGACTGTTGGACTTACTCCCTTAAGCTATCTCCAGTCATAAATCTTTTAAAAAGTTTATGACTGTGCCATGTTATCGGTTATAAAATTTTTCGTTTTATAAACCTTTTATCTATTATCATAAACTTTTTTTTTCTTACGCGTCATTGGTTCATAATCATTTTCAAAAGGTTTAGAAACCTTTATAAAAACCTTCACACAATAATAAAAACTTTACAAAAGTTTTAGAACCTTTTTGCAAAAGGTTTGTAAATACAAACCTATTGGAAAAAAAACCCACTGAAAAAACTTTTCTTGCATGCGGTGAAAAGCCTTTAGAAAAGGCCAGAAGCCTTTGTCTCCTACCAATGGAGATAGTCTTACTTAATGTTTATAGGGGTGGGTCGGTCGTAAACCTCCTATCCGAAAGTCGTCCCGACAAGATTCAAGGGTCGGTTTTTTTTTTTCCGAACCCGTATCCGATAAACGTCGGGTCCCGACAATCGGGGATACAAAATGTTTGGGATCCCATCGGGTTAGAAATGAATGTCCCGAATATATGTTGTTAAAAAATATTCATTTTAATATTTTAAAAAATGACAACAATTAATTGATCAAAACAATAGTTCAAAAGGTGGGGCGGAGAAATGAGTTAACAGCGACAAAGTCAACGGACAGTGGAGGCGGGGTGTCTTGTTTGAAGAAGAACACTCTGATATATTAGAGAGCAAGAGAGATGTGCAGAGAAAGTGAGAAACGAGAAACAAGTGTAGTATGTTTATGTTTTTAGTATTTACTGTAGTGGGTATTTATATCGGGATAAAAAAATGATATATATATATATATATATACCCGATCCTGTTCCCGTATTTTTCGGGTCGGTAAAAATCCCGAAATTTCAGGATCGGAAAACTTTTGGGATAAGGATTTTTTGAGACGGGATCGGGACGAGATTCAGGATGGGTCGGGATTATCCGGAAATTTGTCACCCTTAGTTTGTACCACTTTTACACTATTATTATCTCACAACATATTTTTTTCTTGGAAAAAAATGAAAAACTTCTTTTTTTGAAGTAAAAATTGAAAGTTTTTTATTTTTTTGAAATTAAAAAAAAATAGAATTCACTTAATTTTCCTTTAGTTAATGTTAATCGAACAGCGAAAAATTCAGGAATTTCAACTACATTAACTGATCTTTCAAATTGGTCAAGACTCTCTAGTTTATGGCCGTTCCTCTATGATACCGGTTGCTGCTTCATTGAATTTACTTCCCTAAAACTTGAACAATCATAACAACAAAATTATTTGAGTGTTAGTATACCGAAAGAGTAACTTGGTTATTTCCCATACAAATAAAGAGGTGTGTGAAATGTGACGGGTTCTTGAAAAAAAATTCAAATTTCGAACTTTGATGTTTGTGAAATGTGTAAAAGGATATGGCGGGTTTCTTGTAAAAAAAAAAAATTTAAATTTCAAATTGTTTTGATTTTATTTTCGGTTTTATTTCGTTATTGATAAATTTATTACGTACGTATACACAACATCTTTCATTAAACATTTGTATCATTGTTGATTGATTAAAGTAAGATATAATAAGTACCAACAAGAGTTTATTAACTCTAATTTTTCTGATAGTACAACAATGTTTGATCACCACTATATCTTTTAAATAAAAGATAAAAGCTACTATATCATATAACTTATTTATTTGACTCTTTTATCTTTTAATTGAATAATACTAAAGATAAACGCACCTAACAGATCACCATTTGACTTTGAACTGGATAACCCTAAATCAAACTTAGCCACCACTCCATATCAGCCTTATCTCTCCAGCACATCACCCACTGTCGGAATTTGTTGATTCATCTTCCTTAGCGGAATGTTTAATAGGAGCAGCAACAGAATCTTCTTGTTTAATATACCAAACGCAAAATGAAATGATATAATTTTACATTACATTCTATCAATCCAAACGAACCATAATGGTCTACACCAAACTTTGCATCATTTCACTAAATCGATTTAATATATGCATCAAATATCTCAGTACAGGTAAATTTTCCTTGGAAGGATCGATGAGGTGACGGTTGGTTGTGTGAAATTGTTGGGAGAGATTCTCACACTTTTGAATGTATAAATAAATTTAAAGCGCATTTACTAACACCAATTGGTTTTAGTACAATGGTAAGTGCTTGATTTTAACTTGGTATCAAAGCCAGATGTAATGAGATCGAACCCTGGTTAAAACATTATTACATTATTTAAAAATTGTGCAGTATAGGGAGATATTGCACACACCTAAGGGGGGCGGGGATGTGGCAGTGTTAATGAATTAAATTTATTCTTTTTATTATTCCAATTTTTTCTTATAAAAGAAGATAGCAATAAGAAAAATGGTTAAACTCTAAGCATAAGAGTTCTCGCTCTCATTTCTCACGAATGAGTTGAGATATTAACCATGTAACCTAATGACTTAGAGTTATTAGCTTACTACTTCCTTCGTTTTTATATATATGTTGCAGAGAGAAAAATCACACAGATTAAGAAAGTAATTAATATGTGTATTGGAAATGTATTTTTTTATTGGAGATGTAAATGTTTTGTTGGTAAAAGAGTTTTTAGTATTGGAATTGTGTTTTTTTTTATCAGGTAACATAATTGCTCAGACCAAAAGAAGTCGTCCTTTACGGGAACCTAATGACTCAGAGTTATGGATTCGAACCTCCACACACCAGCTCCAAGTACAACTGCCCTTTTAAGACACCAAAGTCATTTACCACTACGCCATTACAAAGAAGATGATAGTAAATGATAAGTATGTCCTCAGGACATTGCCTAGTTGTATATGGTTTGAGTGTTGTAATAACATCTGGACTGGGAGCTGGAGTGTGGGTTCAAATCACGTAAAGGGAGGGTTTCTTTCAGTCTCTTGGAATAATAGCAATCCATGACTTTGAGCCACTAGATTATCCGATTAATTTCTTCACTTATTCTGTGAGACAAGTGACTGAGAATCCTTTCGGTTAGGGTTTAACCATTTTTAATAAATAATAAGCATGGAGTGTGTTGGTAGTTGTGACTAATAAATGATGGATTTATTGACCAATTTGCTACGCATAAAGTCATATGCGTCCCTATCTGTTCTATGCTACGGTCAAATAAATTATCACTGCTATATAACAATTGTTTCCGTGAATTACTATAACACTTGTTGACCTTATGATTTTTTGATCACACCATTACGATATAACTCTTGCTTTTATAAGTTCTAAGACTGTCCACAATCGTTACACTCAGGGACGGACGTAGGATCTCGGGTAAGGGGGACAATAAAATTTTTCTAGGCAAAAAAAATAATTTAAGAGGGGGCAAACTATATGTATCGTATAAATTTTAATGTATTTTTTTCGGATTAAGGGTTAGCGATTTCTCTATTTTCAGATGTAGGTCCATCACCTTGTTTACACTTAATTTCACTCTCTATCCATCTTATTTTCTGTTTCAGTTACAACTTTTTAACTCAATTAATAAAATACATTCCAATAATCACTCTTATATGACTCTCCAAAACACTTTGATTTTTGGAGGATGGTTAAAGGATTTTGGAGTTAGAGTATAGTTGTAAGAATTCATTGTAGATGTCAAGTGACCTAAAGTAATCTTTAAAAACTTGTAGAGAATGATATGGAGTATTCATTGTGGACAGTCTAACATATCAAATTGCTTAAAGAATAGACTTTAAATGTAATATTAC
Source organism: Gentiana macrophylla (assembly GCA_026214975.1). Lineage (NCBI taxonomy): Eukaryota > Viridiplantae > Streptophyta > Magnoliopsida > Gentianales > Gentianaceae > Gentiana > Gentiana macrophylla. The sequence continues at coordinate 40,956,722 of CM047807.1, read as the reverse complement.
GAACCAATTTTGATTGTATTATCCGTATTTGAACCAAATTACGATTTGAGCGTAAATATCACAAAAATTTATAAACTCTAATTAATGTAAAATTACATGTTGTTTTTAACTTTTTTTATGGGTGAAAGATTCATGATTTTTTCAGTGGGCCAAAAAAAAAAAAAAAAAAAAAAAAAAAGGTTAAATCTGTATTTGAACCAAATTATGATTTGAGCCCAAATATCAGGAATATTTATAAACTCAAATTAATGTAATTACCTGTTGTTTTTGTCAATGGCCGACAAATTCGATTTGAGCCTAAATATCGGGAAAATTTATAAAATCTCAATAATGTCAAATTACATGTTTTTGTTAGTGGCGGATTCATGAAATTTTTTCACAGGGGTCAAACTCAAAAAATAAGGTTAAATCCGTATTTGAACCAAATTACGATTTTGAGCCCGAATATCAGGAAAAATTATAAACTCTCATTAATGTAATTACATTTTGTTTTTGTCAGTGGCGGACCAAAGAAATTTTTCCCGTGGGCTAAATGCAAAAGAAAAGGTTAAAAGAAATTCATCTTCCGGGTTTCAAACTATATAGTGACCATACGGTCTATAATAAATCTTCTAACCAATTGAACTAAATAGACAATTGCTTTAAAAAATTGTTCGAAATGATTTAAACACATAGTTTTTAATATTATTGTAGAGATATCTAAGTAAATTAAAGACGGAAATTTTGATGGGGTTCATGGACCCCCTAGTCCATGTTGGTCCGCCCCTGGTTTTTGTGATATTTCGGTAATTGATCAAATAGTAAAATAAGGGGAGTTGATACATAGACTACACAACTCTTATCCATTCATTTGAAGTAGTACACGTTAATCAATGAAAAAGAGGTGTTTAGTGATTGTCTACTACACACTATGTGTAGTGGATACATCATTTTCCAAAATAAGGTGACCGATTAGCACCGTATCTGTTTGTCCTAGTCACGATTTCCTCATAGAGAGAAAATATTTTATGGTACAACGGTTAATTATAGGAATATCGTACCAAATGACATAAATTGGAGTCTTTCAATTTTTTTTTCTCATTATACACTTTTATCGTTGGTGAAAGATTAAAAACGAAAGAGTGTAAGTATATCATTTATTACAAAATTCGTACAACAGCTGTATTATAAAATTTACCGATAAAGAGAGGTTTTAATCATACAAGCTGGAATCCAGTTAGCTTTGCATCAGAGAGGTAAAATGTAGCTTCTTATAATGTCTCTTTCTTCATGTACTTAATGTCGACATGTGAATATGCAGAAGAAACCAAGAGTTGATGGTGACATAAGGAGAAGGTTTTTATCCATCGTATAAAAGAATGATCCAATAGAGATTGAATAAAATATAAGGGAAAATACTTGTGTGTTGTCTTCACATGTGTGCTCCAAAAGCATTAGAAGCCAAACGAAAAAGAAAAGAGTCCTTTCAAAAAAAAAAAAAAAAAAAAAAAAGAAAAACGAAAGAGTATCTGCTTCATCACATAGGTACAAAGGAAGAATTCTAACGAATGTAATCTCTATTACTACGGACCGTCAGATTACCCGGATACAAACACATTTTTTAAAAGTCTGAAAAAAAGTACTTTTACTTGTAGTAAAAAGAAATACTTTTAGTTGGGTAATAGGGAAGTTATGTGCGGTCGGAATTATATCGACTGCACACAACTTTTAGTGCGGTTTGGATGAGTTTTGTGTGTTATATTATTGTATGTATCATTTTATTATAAATAATGAGATGATTAATTCTTTACTTTAACATAAACAACTAAAAATATCTCTTTAATAACATTATCATTGTTTCAGCCTTTCATCATTTAATAAATATTGGTATGTCGTGGGTAGGGTGAACAAAAAAACCGGAAACCAAACCAACCGGCCGAACCAAACTGATCATCACAGTGAACCGAATTTTCGTCGGTCCCCTTCAATTATCTCTACATTTAAATAACTAATATCTCAGTCTATCATCTATTATTACTTTAATCAAATATCTCACACACGTAGTTTGATGCTCATCCTAATAGGACCCATGACAAGATGAAATAAAACAGTTTACATGATTTTATATGATCATTTTAATTGAAAAATATGATAATAGAATGTTGTGTGTACATACACACATAGTGACATTCGAGTTATGGTGTATGGTAGATGGAGAATGAGAATCTTGTATGATTGTCGTATAAATGAAGATATTAATTCGCTGAACCGTGATAATGCTCTTTCAGTGAATTGTTTGTAAAAAAAAAGATGACTAAAAACCGGGAAAAAAACCGTAACCAAGTTGATCTAAACCGGACTGGATAAAATTGTTTTACCTAGCTATGGTTCGGTTTTGGTTTGTAAATTTTGAAACCGTAAAAAATGATTTGGTTTTAAAAGTGGTTAAAAACCAGAAAATCGGACCATGTGCACCCCTAGGTATGTGCATAAAAACACAATAAATACCGTTTTAAAAATGTAATTCGATCATATACTTACTACGTTTCTATTTAAATATTACAATTGTCAAAAACACATAAATTAAGATTGAGAAGTTATTATTTGGACTTTAATATTAAAATGACAATTAATATACCTCATTGAATTAATTATTGCACTTGAATATAACTACGACAAATAAAAGCCACGTTAGTTACTCAATGTTGGAGATTAACCATGTAAGAATTTCACCTTAATGAATGCAGACCATCAGTCAAAAAAATAAAAAATTCCGACCACTATGGGAAATACTTGTGTAGTGTCTCCATACGGCGTGGAGATACCGTGTGGCACCATACATGCCACACTGTTTTATTCTGCATTTAAACAGTGTGGTTCCGATCGTTTCACCCGTCACTTTACCTCAAATTCCCTCACTACGCAAGTATTTTCCGACCACTATGGCAATATCTTTCTCGGTCTTAAATGGGAAGGAAAAGACTGTTTATTGCGTAGGCATGCATCTTTCCGCAGCTTTAACACAAGGAAAATGATATGTGCACTACACATAGTGTGTTGTGCATATACACTATCTCCATATCCCTCAATGATTAAAATGTACCTTTTGAAATTAATGGCCAAGATTGTGTAATGATACATCCACTACACACTATTTGTAATAGATGTATCACCATCCTTAACACAATACGAAAGTTTTTAATAGAAATCACATGAGTGTGTGCAGAAATTAATAATAAAGGACTTAGCTATGCAATAGCATGTGTTGTCAATTTATTCATTGCATGCAACTCATGAAATTTTGTTTTCTCATCGAGAGATTCTTTGGTGATATATGTATTATTATGGGAAATGGTATATGCACTACACAAATGTGTAGTGTACTTGCCACTGCTTGCTTCAACCCCATTGATTAGAGTGATAAACTATTTATTGTGTTGGGCCCTGTTAAACGAGTTCGGGAAAAATATTTCTTATCCTTCATCAACCACACAAGTACAATATATATAGTGTCATCTAAGGCTTCCCCTTCCTATCAATATTTTGTTGGAAAGATGTCCTAAACCCAATCGGGTTGTCTTTGGATCCGACAAGATTAAGGTCGTTCTGATCTATTTAGTTCATGTAATAACTTTATTATGATTAATAAAAGCACTTATGTTATTATATATATTGTTTATCTTCAAATTATTTGTTGTATAAGTATAGTAACGTCCCTAGTGTCAAACTGTGATAGAGAAACCATGATAGTGATTATGGTCGATGAGATCTCTAATCACTTATGGTGCTTAAATGTCTCTAGTCTTATATACTGTCAAATGGGACATTGATAGTATAACCAGACTAGCACGTATTGGATGTCTTCTATCTTATAGAAGGTAGGGATAGATCTCGTATATCGAAGTGTAGAGACACTTGGGTATGCGTGGGCGTGTATTGAGAACAGCGTGACGTTAGATCGACCCACTTACATTAAGTGTCACACTATGTGGCGGTTGTGTAATTATCCTTTAGACCGGAGTCTTCATGGCATCACGGTGTGGATTGTCATGCTTTGACACTATTGAGACTTTCCCTAACCACGGGGCGATCATGCGGTAGTGATTGGGTATGATATTGAAGCATGCGGAGTATACATGATTGGTCGTCCGAGAATCGCGTATCCTATGATTGTGATCGAATATCCGAAATGGCCTTCTTATGAGGAATGTCTAGCTCTCGAGAATCTTTGCAAAGTGGGAGTAAATGTGTTATTCCAAAAGAGCATGATATCCAAATTATAAGATACAATCGTTAATGTATTGACACTCGAGATACGATCGTATGGATATTATTACAGCGATAGGATTGAAAGTTACACGGTAACTGCTTCACATGAAAGGTATTAGTCATTGCTTTTGACTCTTCCGATGATTGGGGGTCACGGTGTGTTGCTAGACGCTATCCCGTGATAGTTAGGCGTGAAGGGCATTTTCGTAATTTGCACTTTGTGTCTACGGCCAACATATTCGGAAGTCTATCGGGTCACACATATGAACATCGAGTCGGATTAAAGTACGGTTATAGTTGATAACCAAATAAGGAAAGTTTATCTCTAAACTATAAATGTTATAGTGGTAAATTAATATTGTAGTATTTATTTATTATGAATAAATAAAATACAAGATATTAATTATATACAAATTATATTAATTAAAGAATATTCCGGATGTCAATTAATTGATATATGGGGCGCCACATCCTAGGGTATAAGATACACTTGGATTGTGCACTTTAATTAATAAGATTACCATAATATTAATATTAGCTATTAATTGATTTTGGAAAAATAGATTTATGGTAATAAGAGCACTTGCATCAGAATCTCCTAACAAATTCTCTAATTTACAGATTCTAACATCAAATTTTATGTTTTACAGAATCTCTATCTAAAATATACTGTATCAGAATCTCTATCAGAATTTATAGAATACTAAACTATTAACTTTTCTAGGCTATTGTGATTCATAATTAAATTTTAATGACAATAATTATAAAGGCTTTTCCGAAACACCGTATGCTAAAATAAAATTTACTTGGCTATCTTGAAAATAAAAATCAATTTTTGTTCATGATATTTACAGATATATAAATATATAATGTTTAATAATTTGTGTTTAATAATGTTAATAATTTGTGTTTTTTATGTTGTTGTTGTGAAGAATAAACTATTTTATTTAGCAAAAAAAAAGAATTATTCTATTTTAGTTTATAATATATTATTTTTTGCAAGCATTTTATGACAAATTTAATTTTTGATCATTTCATATCAACACTACAATTATCAAGTGAAACTTATTTCGCATTTGTCGGAATATAATTGATTAAGCAGCTAGGCCATTGATTGATAAAATCTGTATGAATATTTGTGAATGTGTCCAATACTTAATGCAGTTGCTTGGTGAAATGTAAAAAAATAAATAAAAAGGAGCAAGGTAAAGCAAAAAGTTGATCCACAGATTGTGAAATAGAGCTGGCGAGATAGCGTATCATGTTTAAGAATCTGGTGTTTACGGATTACTTCACAGATTCTACTGGAGTTACATTTATAACTGATCTGGATGTTTTGATCTGTAAAATACAGATTAATATCATTTACAGATTCTGCTGCAAGTGCTCTAAGATAAATATAATCAATATAAGATATTGGCAATATTTAGATTTTATTTAATATGAGATATTATAATAAAAGAGATAAATCAATCTAGAAGATTTTCCTTATTTTATTGGGAATATGTTTTCTTCTCCTCCACTCTATTGGGGCGCCACTATTGACTATAAATAAGAGGTGGGTGTCAAGTTCTTTTGTATATCACAATTGCAAGAGTTCATTGTTCTTGTGTAAAATAGAGAGCTTCCTATAGTGAGTTTGGGAGAGAGGAAAAAGGCCGGTCTAGCAACCGGAGTTTTCCAATAGCAATCCAAGGAGGATTCCGGCGAGGAGTTCGTGTGGATTATCGATAGAGGCCGGAGGCGTGGACGGCTTGTGCACTGTACTACTCTCCGTTGATGGTCAAAGCGACGATCTTATAGATCATCAAGGTATGACCGTCAAACTACTTAACGTGTTTATTGTATTAAGCGAAGAACGATCTAGAAAAAGGAAATCAAATTTTAAATTCCGCTGCGTTAAACTAGTGATTTCCTAACAGTGGTAGCAGAGCCAGACTTCGAGCTTAAGCAATAAGCACAATTTAATTGCGTAGTAATTAATCGATAAATGCAAGATTTAAATCACGAGACACTTAAAACAAAAAAAACAAAAAGGGGAAACGATTGGGGGGGCTCGGTCAACTGGCGGCGGCCCCCCTCCTCTGCGACGGCGGCGGCGGCGGCGGCTCTAGGGCTGCCGTCGTCGGCTGTCCTCTTCCAACGGGGAGATCAACCCTTTTCGTTTTGTGATATTTATTGTGCATAGATATCTCGTTTGTTTACTTGTGTCATATGGCCAACCAATGATTCAAATAGTTTGGGCCATTGGGAAACCATAGTGACATATTAACCAAAATATTAGCATTTTCAAATTTTGATTTGGAATAGGCCTAGTCCCTTTTCAAATATTTGATTTGTAAAAGGCCTAGGCCTAGGCCACTTCCAAAATTTTGGTTTTGGAAAGTGGCCAGGCCTAAACCAAAAACAATTGGTCTTTCCAAATATTTGATTTGGAATAGGCCTAGGCCCTTTTCGAATATTTGATTTGGAATAGGCCTAGGCCCTTTTCGAATATTTGATTTTGGAAGTGTCCAGGCCTAAACCAAATTTGGTTTAGGAAGATGCCTTTTGGTTTAGGATACCAAAGGCATCCCTTTTGATTAAGAATCAAAAGGAAAGGAAACAAATTGGAGACCTTATAATTTTAATTTTATTTTGAATAGTTCAAATTTAATAAAATTGAAATTAAAATCGATTTAAAATTAAATGTTAATTTTAACTTCGATTAAGTCATATAATTAATTAAAAGTTATTTAATTATTTGATGTAATAAAATAAGACGCGTAAGTAGTTAAAATTAGAATTTAATCTTTTTCATAAGATAAAATTGTATGGATTAGATATGTAGATATAATGTGATTATATGGACCCCGATTGATCATGGACTCGACCAATATGATAGATGATAATGTTTTCTTTATGTTGGTTTTTGAAAAATTGTCCTAGGCCGTTATGAAGAACGTGACCTAGTTACTTTTTGCATTTATCCCATTCCGTTAGCTCCCCCCGTGTGTAGCAGGTGTAATTATTTATTAGATAGATTATTATGTAACAAGAATGGAGCAAGAAGATGAAGACCAAAGAGATATAAAGAACCCATTGGCGTACAACAATAAAGATCCTATTGGCGGTTGCAGATACCCTAGTTTGTGACCCACGGTTTCGTCAGTTTGTATTCGAAACCGCACCTAGGAAAAGTCCATGATCATACCGGTTATTTTGTGCGCGGAATGTTGTGTATGTTTTACTTTATATGACTGTTGTGTATGTTTTACTTTATATGATATTGTAGTAATATGCACATAGTAGATGAGACCATAATTAAACGAAATTAATTATGTGAATTAATTTAAAATTATTCCCACATCAAAAATCAAGTTGTAATTGCCTCCCCATATTATAACGACAGTGAAGAGCCCTTGTTCGGACCCAACTCACCAGCCAAAACGGGAGTTGACCTACCTCGGGTATATCATCGTTATCGTGATATGATCGTAAGAGATCTCACGAATATTGGGGTTAAGACTCGACTAAGAATTCTCTCGGCCACCAGCCAAATCGGGGTCGTTTGGATTTTAGAGGCAAGAGTTTGACTATTTTCATAAGATGAAAAATTGTCAAAGAGTTGACTAGTCAAACAACAAGAGTCATATAATATATGATCGACAAAGTGTTGTCCACCTATTAAATTATTTTCGGCCTATTAGCCAAAGTTGGGGGTCGAGGTAGTTCGATGGGATCTTGACCACTAATGAAAAATTATTTTCTTGAAAGCCAAATTGGGAATAGTTGGATAGTGGGAGTAAAACCTTATAAAATTTTAAGTGCAAATTTTGGGTTTTAATATATGAGCTTTTACTTATTCTATCTTTATTTATTGTTGTAGAAAAATGTCAAACAAATTGAACCTTCGTTTTATCATTGACAATAAGCTTGACGAAACTAATTTTCTCGATTGGGAAAGAAACCTCAAAATCGTTTTGAGGCACGAGAAGATTGGCTATATCTTGGACGAGGCCCTACCGGAAAAGCCCACTGAGGGTTCGTTGGCCGAGATCTTTGTCGAGGCGTATAACAAGCACTATTCGACAAAGATCGATGCTACATGTATCATGCTTGCTTCTATGACACCTGAACTGCAGAAACAACATGAGTGTATGGACGCCTACTCAATCATGGTTCACCTAAAGGAGCTCTATGCTTCTCAATCTCACACTGAGAGGTACGAGGTCTCGAAGGCCCTGTTTAGTTGTAAGATGGGATCTAGGACTGCTGTGGAGTCACACATGCTTAAAATGATCGGGTACATAGAGAGGCTTATGAAGCTGGGCCATAAGTTGGAACGAGAATTGAGTATTGACTTGATCCTACAATCTCTACCTGATTCATTCTCACTGTTCGTGATGAATTATCACATGAACAAGATAGATTGCTCCCTTACGGAGTTATTGAACATGTTGAAAACTGCTGAGGGCACTGTGGGGAAGGGAAAGCAAGTGTTGCTAGTCACTTCAAGCAAGGGCAAGGCCAAAACCCAGAAAAAGTCCAAGAAGGCGAAGGCTGCACCTAAGCCAACGCCTAAGATAGTGAAAGACAAATCCAAGGATGCTTGCTTCCATTGCGGTGAGACCGGACATTGAAGGAGAAACTGCAAAGGCTTATTGAGTACCAAGAAGAAGCATTCTGATGCTTCGACTTCAGGTATATTTATGATTGAGATCAATATTGCTTCTTCTAAGTCTAACCACTGGGTATTAGATACTGGTTGTGGTTCTCATATTTGTACGAATATGCAGGCACTAAGAAGAACTAGAGAGCTAAGCAAAGGAGAGGTGGACCTACGCGTTGGGAATGGAGCAAGTGTTGCTGCACTAGCCGTAGGAGTTTATTTTCTTTCATTGCCCAGTGGGCTAGTACTTGAGCTTAATAACTGTTATTTGGTTCCTGCTCTTACGAAGAGCATTATTTCTATTTCCGCATTAGATGTTGATGGATTTTCATTTATGTTTGAGAATAAATGTTGTTCTTTTTCACGTGATGGAATTTTTTATGGTACTGACATACTTATCAATGGTCTCTACATATTAGATATGAATGTTGACGTACTTAATATAAATAACAAGAAAGCCAAGACAAATGACTTGAATGAATCCTACTTATGGCATTGCAGACTTGGCCATATAAATAAGAATCGTATTTCCAAACTCCATAAAGATGGAATGCTGGATCAATTCGATTACGAATCGTTTGACACATGCGAAGTTTGTTTACTTGGCAAGATGACAAAGTCACCTTTTAGTGGCAAAGGGATAAGATCCAATGAGTTGCTTGAGCTCATACATACTGATGTATGTGGCCCAGTGTCACTTCAAGCCAAAGGAGGATACTCTTATTTTATCACTTTCACTGATGACCATTCTCTTTATGGTTATATATACTTAATGAAGTATAAGCTGAGGCCTTTGAAAAGTTCAAGAAATTCAGAAGCGAAGTGGAGAAACAACTAGGTAAAGAAATCAAAACACTTCGATCTGATCGAGGCGGAGAATACCTAGATGGAGAGTTTCAAGACTATTTGAAGGAGAATGGGATTCTACCTGAATGGACCCCTCCCGGGACGCCTCAGATGATTGGCGTGTCTGAGAGGAGGAACCGCACCTTGTTAGACATGGTGCGATCCATGATGAGCTATGCAGTTCTCCTAAAATCATTTTGGGGGTATGCTCTAAAAACCGCATCCTATACACTGAACCGAGTTCCATCAAAGACGGTTGATTCTACGCAATACGAAGTATGGACTAAGAGGAAACCGAGCCTAGGTCGTCTAAAACCTTGGGGTTGTCCGACTTACGTGAAGCGGATGATGCCTGTTAAGGGTGAAATTATATGTTTTATAGGGTTATATTTTGTGATGTTTTCCCCTTTTATTTGTATCATTTGCATAATAATTGGTCTTTATATTAAAATATTGAGCAAACGATATTTCTAACGGCTTAATCGCAATATCGATTTATTTATGTGATTTCATGGTTAAAATATGATTATTTGAATATTACTACAGTTTGCGATGTTTTCCATGTGTTATAGGTATGTGTATCGTGCTCAAATGATGATCAAAAGAGATAAATTTCGAGCTATAAGGATTGAAGAAAGAGATAATGATCAAGTGGAGTGAAGGAAAAAGAGATAAATATGAAGAAATCACCTTCAAGTCGTGTTGGACGCGGCGTCCATACTCCGCCCGCAGTGGACGGACGTTTGATAAGCAGACGGGCGCCCCGAGGAGCGATTTTGATACTGAGAGAGTTTGGGCGCCGTCACGAGCAGGCGTCTGGCGATCTAGGTTATACGGGACGGGCGTTCGAGGAGAGTGGACGAGCGTCCGTCGGCCGACTTAGTGAAACCGACTTGAAATCTATAAATAAGCGGTTGTTTCTCAACCTAAAGGAGACAATTGGACATCACACAAACCCTAAACCACAAGGCGGCTAAGGCGTGTGTTCTTACACTTCTTTTTATCTCCGATTTATGCAACTTTAAATTCGACCAAAGTAGGCTAGTTTTATGTTATTTTTACGCATACGGGTTCTTGAGGATGCTCGAGGCTAGAACCTCCTTCAAACGAGAATTGTGAAGCCATCAGCATTGACTTGATCTATTTATTTCGACTTTTACTGTGAGTATTTACTACGGTTGTTTCTTATCTATGCATATTCTTGTTTTAATGCAATTATATTGGAAAATATGTTGTATGATTGATATGTTATTGTTTGATGGAAGCCTTGAATAGCATAGATCACCATAGATAAGAATAGTTCATTAGATCTACATTAACGGAAGTTAGTAAGTCTAAAAAAACTAGATCGTTAACGTAAAAGTTGACACCTTTGATCTTTTTAACGTGTTAATTTAGTATTGGAAGATACTAGGTTAATAGATGGATTGCCTAAGGAATTAGGAATTCATGTTTAGGTAAGGTGAATCACAACCTAAGTAAATACCGCGTAAAATCGAGATAATAGATCAATGCATGTTGATAGGTGGATCAATCCTTGTTTGTCTTTTATAAACTTGATTTACAACCCTCGTAGCTTAGTTTAGATCATTAATTTATTTTTCCTGCACTTTTAGTTTATTTTTATCGCTTTCAATCTTTCCTAGCATTGGATTAATCTCCTCTGTCTAGTTTATTTTCTGCACATTTGTTTAGTATAATCCACTGTTTAGTTTAGTTCGTGACATAATTAGTTGAAAACAAAGCTAGGATTAACAACTGTCTAGTTCCCCGTAAGATCGACCCGGCATAGCCTCTTTACTACGATCCTTGCACTTGATGTTAACCGGTTTTATTACTTGTTTATTTTGTACTAATAAAATCTGTGACAATGCCTGACAAATTAGAGCCCAGGTCTGACAAATGTCTATTTGTGGGATATCCTAGGGAAACCAAATGGTACCAATTTTACCATCCCGAGGAACAAAAGGTGTTTGTTTCCAGGACTGGCCAATCTCAGGAGAAAGAGTTTATTCTGGATAGGGTCAGTGGGAGTAAGATTGATCTTGAAGAAATTCGAGAACCACTTACGGATAACAGTCAGTTGATGAAAGTAGAGGAGACACCACATACAGATGTGATGCCAACCCCTACCGTGGACACACTAACACCTCGAAGATCCACTAGGGGACACCGTGAACCCGAAAGGTACACAGGCATGTATCTCATGGAAGATGAGGACCCTAAAACTTACGAGGAAGTGCTATTAATGCATGACAAAGAGAAATGGCTAGAAGCCATGAATTCTGAAATGGAATCTATGAAAGACAACCAAGTTTGGAACTTAGTTGATCCACCTGAAGGAATAGTTCCTATATGGTGCAAATGGGTCTTTAAGAGAAAGATCGACATGGACGGTAACATGACTACCTACAATGCTAGGCTAGTGGCAAAATGTTATAAGCAAAGACAAGGAGTTGACTATGACGAAACCTTTTCACCCGTTGCCATGTTAAAATCCATTAGAATTTTGCTCGCTTTTACAACATACCATGATTACGAAATATGGCAGATGGATGTGAAAACAGCTTTCCTTTACGGGAACCTGTCTGAAGAAGTGTATATGACACAGCCTGAGGGTTTCACGACCAATGACGCCCGGATGGTGTGTAAACTGGAAAGATCCATTTATAGATTAAAGCAAGCTTCTCGGAGTTGGAATATACGCTTTGATGAGATAATCAAACAGTTCGATTTTATCAAGAATGAAGATGAGCCCTGTTGACGATACAGGGTTTCACTCCCTCCACGTGTCATCTATCGGTTGGTCATCACCCTATAAAGTAACACCGGTGTATTTATGTCGATGCCCAGGCTAGAGGCCAAAGCCATCTCATAAACGCCAGGCTACGACGATCGACTATCGACTACCGGCGTGTAGGACGCCGATCGCACGCACCATTTAGCAATGAAGGACAGTGAGTCCCAGAGTCGATCACCGCAGGTCGCTATATCGATATCGAGGACAGAGTCCGCATCAGCTTACCAAGCCCATTAATAGCGATAGCTTGGGCAAGGGTCAAGGCCCATTTAAGGGTAAATGTGACAATAACATAAGCCGACTTAACCTTAGGGTTTAGGCAAGTATTGTCATTATAAATACCCCATTCCAGGAACTACGTATGGCTTGATTCATGGAATATAACAGGATACGTAGGCAATCTAAGATATGATCTTAGACTCAGCCGCAATACTAAAATCCACCACCACGTTCTTTTAGGCATTAGGGTTCTTGAGTGTTCTTCATTAGATTCAAATTAGGGCCCATATTATTGAGGTGACATAATTTGTCATCGTCATTGGCGCTATAAGGAGGGTATTCTATTGATCGGATACACAAGAACACGATGCCTCCCAGAAAAACTGCATCCAAAGCTGCCGATCAAGGCTCCCAGATCAACGAGCCGTCCGATCCCGACACGTAAGGGGAGAAAGATCCAGTCTTGGATCTCGTTCAAACAAGATCCTCAAGCAAAAGCGAGGAGGAAAGATCGGTCTTGGATCCTACCCAGGAAAATCCCCAGCACGAAAAGCAAGGACTTGCTCCAGAATATCGAGCGCTTGTAGATCAGTTAGCAGGGGCAAACTTGGAAGTAATGTCTCGAATTATTGCGGAGGCGGTTACAGCACAAAGGCAAGCGGCCGCCGCCTAGAAAGACGTCGCGGCGGAGGACGGTCGGAAAGATGCGATGAATAAACCTAAACAGACTCCTGGAGACGAAGTCAGTGCGTCCTCTAGCTCAGTGGAGAGGAAGAGGCGTGAGATCCATCAAAAACACCGAAAATGGATGATGATAGCGTCGGGGAGGAGTTGAATGTTATTTCGGGAAAGAACCAGTCTCGTTATGGTTAGAGTCTCCTTCACTAAGGAGATCGAGAGCTTTCCTAAACCCAAGGGGTTTAAGATACCGAAGATAGAGCCGTCACGATGGTACCACCGACCAGCAGGACCATCTCCATAGGTATCTATCTCAGATGAGATTGGATAGAGCACCCGACGCGATGCGATGTCGGGCGTTTGAGACGCATTTACTCGTAGGTCGAGCAAGAGAATGGTTCACGAAGCTAAGACCAGGGTCGATCTCCAGTTTCGCCATGCTCGCCGCAAATTCGAGATGCGTTTATAGTGAATAAGAAGTTTCATCTAGGTGCCACACACCTCATGAGCGTGAGGCGACAAAAAAGGACTAAGCTTGATGATGGAGTATTTGAGGAGGTTTAATCTCGAGGCCATGCAGTCAAGGATGCGGATGACCGACTTACGATCACGTCGTTAAGTAGGGGCTGCATAATACAAAGTTATACGTGAAGTTGAGCGAGACGTCCCCACACGATGGACGAATGTGTTAATGTGGTACATCGATTACATCAAGGGGAGGCGGTCGCGAAGGCACACCCAATCCGGACCTGGATGGATTCCAAAAGGACAACCGAGGTCGAACCGGAGCCAATCCAAGAGACATGACATCGGCGAAGAAGCCGTGCATGCGGGACCGTGATCGAAACACTCGCCTCGGACCGTGGGGCAAGAAGGACCCACGCGTGATAAAGATTTTATTCCACTCAATCGATCTCGAGCCGAGGTGTTATCGATCATGCTTTCAAAGAATCTGGCAAGGAAACCGCCACCATTGAAGAAACCTTGAGAAAAGAGGAATGCAAGTAAGTACTGCGATTTTCATGAAGATATCGGTCATACGACAGAGGACTGTATCGACTTGAAAACAGATATCGACGTTTGCATCCACGAAGGAAAGCTAGACGAAGTTGTTGACAGATCTCGGTATGATGGGCCCAGGGGGCGCGGAGAATATAAAAGAAAGAACTCTGATCAAGATAGGAATCGAGGCCGAGACGCCCAAAGACGAAGAGATCGATCACCTCGAGAGGAACCGATCTCCAGGTCGGGATGGAAACAACAGAGATAACCCGGTCGAGATAGGTATGAAGATAATCGACCCGGTGAACTACGTCAATACGATCTTCGGTCCCCGGGAAAGTGATAAAGACCAGGCTGTGAAGAGCCGACTAGTAGCTCGAGAGCGCGCAAGCGGCCTGATTCACGGCGAAGTCGGGTACGGCCCTCGCGATGATATCCCAAAGTCTAGGAGTCACAGCGAAGGGTTAGTTATCGAAGCCGTGATCAGCCGAGCCCGGGTATCGAGAGTCTGTATCGATAACGGGAGTGCAGTGAATATTATCTATTACTCGGCGTTTCAAGAAATGAAGTTGAAAGAGAAAGACTTAGCTCCCCATAGCATCTCCTCTGTTTGGATTCACCGGGCAAGCGATCCATCCCGTGGGATCGATAAAGCTACTCACGGCGAGTAGGAGATGAGAGAAAGGAAGGACTCTCGAGTTGAGTTATGTGGTGGTCAAAGCTCCATCCGCGTATAACGTTATTCTGGGGCGACCTGCGCTTTTCGACTTGCGGGCAATTATCTCAACGTTCCATAATAGCATGAAGTTTCCAACTAGGAACAGTTCCCACAAAGTGAAAGGTGATGTTGAAGTCGCTCGGAGTTGTAACTCGGTCGTCATGAATGGGAAGATGGCGGTTCAACAAGTCTTAGTCGAGGAACTGATTCCAGAGGAAGAGGAGGAGAAGAATTGGGTCTCTAGTGATGCAGTTGAAAACGTCCGACTCTGGGAGGGAGAGGACGAACAATGTGTGCAAGTCGGGATTTGGATCCCAGAGAAGGAAAAACAGCTACTGATTGAATTATTAGTCGAGTTCAGGGACATCT
The DNA here is from genome assembly GCA_026214975.1 of Gentiana macrophylla. Classification (NCBI taxonomy): domain Eukaryota; kingdom Viridiplantae; phylum Streptophyta; class Magnoliopsida; order Gentianales; family Gentianaceae; genus Gentiana; species Gentiana macrophylla. Next base: position 40,941,191 of record CM047807.1, on the reverse strand, counting down.
TCGCCTGGAAAGCCACTGACATGCCGGGGTTGTCCACCGACATTGCGGTTCATAGGCTCAAAATTGACCAGGCTAAGAAGCCAGTCAAGCAGAAGAAGAGAAATTTTGCGTCGGATCGACTTGAGGCCATCGAGTTGGAAGTCGGCAAGCTACTAGCAGCCAAGATAGTGAAAGAGGTATTTTATCCAGAATGGCTAGCTAATCCGATATTAGTCAAGAAGCCCGATGGTAGTTGGCGCATGTGCGTGGACTTCACGGACTTGAACAAAGCATGCCCTAAAGACTCATATCCGCTGCCTAAAATTGACAGGTTAGTAGACTCGACTATCGACTTTGAAGTTTTTGGTTTTTTAGACACTTATAAAGGATACCATCAAATTCTGATGGACCCTCGAGACGCGGAGAAAACAACATTTATCACAGAATTTGGCACCTTCTGCTATGTGACCATGCCATTCGGATTAAAGAATGCTGGGGCAACATACCAGAGGGCAGTCAATAAGATCTTTGCAAAGCAAATTGGTAGATGCATGGAGGTTTATGTAGATGACCTGCTTATCAAGAGTCGGTCTATGAGTCAGTACTTGGTCGATGCTCGAGAGGTTTTTGAAGTGTTGAGGGAGACGCAGATGAGGTTGAACCCGAAGAAATGTACTTTTGGAGTCAGGTCGGGTAAGTTCTTGGGCTATATGATTTCGAAGGACGGGATTCGAGCGAACCCGGACAAAATTGACACGTTGAAGAATATGCCCGCACTCGAAATATAAAGGAAGTGCAAAGACTCACCGGTCGTATGGGCGCTCTCAGCAATTCCTATCGAGATCCGCTTGGCGTGCACTACCATTCTTCAAGATACTTCGCAAGGCCGATCCTTTCCATTGGGATGATACAGTCAGGATGACCTTCGAAGAATTGAAAGCATATTTATCAGAGCTACCTACGCTCACTTCCCCTCGAGAAGGGGAAAAATTGTTGGTTTATCTGTCAGTGTGCGAGGAGGCAGTGAGTGCGGTCCTGGTTCGAGAAGGGGTGCATGGCCAAGTGCCAATCTACTTTGTCAGCAAGGCATTACATGGCCCCGAGGTCCGGTACTCACCAGCTGAGAAGTTAGCATTAAGTTTAGTTCACGCCTCGAGAAAGTTGAGGCCGTATTTTCAAGCTCATCCTATTATGGTAGTCACGGACCAACCGCTAAAGCAGATTTTGGCAAAACCCGACACCTCAGGTCGATTGGCGAAATGGGTGATAGAAATGACCAGTACGACATCGAGTTCGTTCCTCGAACTGCGATAAATGCACAGGCCTTGCTCTAAAGCTGGGTGTCGAGGATTTATTGGTGTATAGCGACTCGCAACTGGTAGTGAACCATGTGAAAGGGGAGTATGAGGCTAAGGAAGAAACAATGAAGAATTACTTAGCAGTTGTCCAAGATCTCATACCTAAGTTCAAGACAGTTCAATTCGAACAGATTCCTCGAAGTCAGAACAAAAGGGCCGATGCCCTCTCAAAGCTTGCATCGAACTTCATTACGAATAAGAAGGTTTTAGTCGAGTTATTGACCGATAGGAGTTACATCGAGACGGAGGCCCAGCCGATTACTCAGCAGGCCACGTGGATGGACTCGATCGCTCTTTACCTCAAAGACGGAATTCTACCATCAGACAAGATACAAGCCAGAAAAATTCGACTCCAATCGGCTCGATATGCGTTCTTCAACGACATCCTCTATCGAAAATCTTTTGTGAGTCCATGGTTAAGATGTGTTTCTGAAACTGAAGGCGAGTATCTCTTAGAAGAAATTCATAGAGGAGCCTGTGGGAATCACTGTGGAGCCAGAATGTTAGCTCAAAAGTGCAAGTTAGCTGGGTATTTTTGGCCATCGATGCAACGAGATGCGAATAATCTTGTCCAAAAATGCAATTCTTGTCAGATTCATGATAATATTTCTCATCAACAAGCACAGGACATGAATGTCATCTCGTTAGCATGGCCTTTCGATCAGTGGGGAGTCGACATTGTCGGACCTCTACCCCGAGCCCCGGGAAGTCTCAAGTTTGTGGTTGTCGCAGTTGACTATTTTACGAAATGGGTAGAGGCTAAAGCCTTGCCCGACATCCGAGCTGCAACCATCAAAAAATTCTTGTGGGTCGACATTCTATGCAGGTACGGAATTCCGAAGGCTCTGATCTCGGATAACGGTACTTAGTTCGAAGACCGAAAAGTTAGAGAATGGTACAGCGAGTATCACATCGACCAGCGATTCACCTCAGTGGAACACCCATAGGCAAACGGTCAAGTTGAGCAAACTAATCGACAGATCAAGTTGGGGTTAAAGAAGAGACTAGAGGCAGAAGGTCGAGATTGGGCAATGCAACTTCCGATCATCCTATGGTCGTATAGGACAGCTCCTAATTCATCGACAGGAGAAACTCCTTTCTCTTTGGTATATGGATGCGAAGCGGTGATTCCCGCCGAGATCGGTGTTCCCTCTCCTCGAGTTACGGCCTACAACGTTGAGACAAATGACCCGAACTCCGGACGGAAAAAAGGGCTGATGTCGAAGAGCGAAGAGAGATAGCCTCAGCCATAATGGCAAGGTATAAGCAGAGAATTTCTCAGTACTACAACTTGAGGGTCAGACATAGATACTTCAAAGTCGGAGATCTAGTTCTGAGAAAGAACGAAGCAAGTCGACAGGAAGCAGTCGGAAAGTTGGCACCGAATTGGGAAGGCCCATATCAGATCTTGAAGGTTCACCCCAAAGGGTCTTATCAACTTGGTCGAGCGGATGGAACCACGGTCCCTCGACATTGGCACGCCAACAATCTGCGGAAATATTATGTTTGAGATAAGCTTTGATGAACTTATTTACTTTTCAGTTTTTAAATCTTGTAATAAGTCAATGGGACAATTTTATGAGTATTCTAATAAGCTGGTGTTTTCTCGAGATGTTTTTCTGTGTTTGTTGAGATTATAGCCAATACAAGTCCAATGTGATAAAAAATGTTAAGGCAAAACAGTTGTCGACGAGAAGAGAAGTCCGCAGGTCGGACATCTCGATGAAGCCAAAAGCAAAGTTAGCCTAATTGGCAACAAATGCAATGTTGAAATAGTGTCCTAAACCCAATCGGGTTGGACTGGATCCGACCGGTCGGATCATTTGTACTATTTCTTTATGTTTATGCATATATAAAATGGCTTATTTCATTTGTCATATATATGTTCTTTTAAAGAACCAATTATGAATTGTTATATGATAACGTCCTTAGTATTAAATCGTGATAGAGAAACCATGATAGGTGATTATGGTTGATGAGATCTCTAATCACTTTAATAAGTTTGATACTTAAATGTCTCTAGTCGACGTACTATCAAACAGGGCATTGATAGTATAAAAGCAGACTCAGCACGTATTAGATGTCTTCTGTCTTTAGGCGGGGATAGATCTCGTCTATCGAAGTGTAGAGACACTTGACCATGACGTGGACGTGTATTAGAGAATGCGACGTTAGACCGACCCACTTACACGAGATAAGTGTCACACTATGTGGCGGTTGTGTAATTATCCTTAGGACCGAGTCTTCATGGCATCACGGTGTGGATTGTCATGCTTTGACACTATTGAGGTTTCTCAGCCACGGGCGATCATGCGGTAGTGATTGGGTGTGATAATTGAAGCATCGCGGAGTATACATGATTGGTCGTCCGGGAATCGCACTTATCGGTAGGGGTAAATATCCGAAAGGGCCTTCTTATAAGGAATGTCTCGCTCGTGAATCTTTGCAAAGTGGGAGTAAACGTGTTACTTCGAGAGAGGCGATATCCAGGATTATAAGACACGGTCGTCAATGTTTGACACTCGACGTACGACCGTTGGGATATTATTATAGCGATAGGATTGTAAGTTACACGGTAACTGTTTCACATGAAAGGTAGTAGTCATTGCATTTGACTCTTCCGATGATTGGGGGTCACGGTGTGTTGCTAGACGCTATCCCGTGATCGTTAGGTATGAAGGGCATTTTCGTAATTTGCACTTTGTGTCTACGGCCAACATATTCGGAAGCCTATCGGGTCACACACATATGAACATCCAGCCGGATTAAAATGTGGTTATAGACGATAACCAAATAAGGAAAGTTTATCTCGATACTATAAAGGTTATAGTGGTAAATTAATATGGTAGTATTTATTTATTATGAATAAATAAGATACAAGATATTAATTATGTTGATTAATTAAAATACATATATGATGTATGTCGAAATTTAATGTGTATATTGATACACATGGATTTTGCAATTTAATTAATGGTATTACCATATATTAATATAAGATATTAATATATATATATCCAATATATATTTATGGTTACATTTGTGTGTGTAATTGACACACACGTGAATTGCAATTGATCAAATTGACATGCTTGATTATTTGGATATTAATTGATTTTGAGAAAAAATAGATTTATGGTAATAACATAATTTATAATCAATATAAGATATTGGAAAATTAAATTATGGAAAGAGAGATAAATCACATTAATTGATTTTCCTTATTTTTATTGGAAAAAGGTTTTCTTCTCCTCCACTCCAAGCAATAGGGGGCGCCTCTTACACTATAAATAAGAGGGCTTGCCAAGCTCTTTTTGTACACCATTCTTCCAAGAGCAATTGTTCTTGTGAAAATTGCAAGAACTCATAGTTCTTGTGTAAGAAAGAGAGGGCTTCTGTAGTGAGTTTGTGAGGGAGGAAAAGTCCGGTCTAGCAACCGGGTTTTCCGATAGCAATCCATGGTGGGATTCCGCGGTCTGTTCGTGTGGACTAGCGGTAGAGGCCGAACACTGGGCGGCTCCATGTCGAACTACTCTCCTTAGACGGTCAAAGCGTCGATCTTTTAGATCAACCAAGGTAACCGCCGTCTTTAGTTTATTCGTTTATTGCTTAAACGAAGTCGATCTTGGGGAAAAGGAAATCAAAATTTTGAATTCCGCTGCGTTCCCGCGTTGATTTCCTAACAGTGGTATCAGAGCGAGCTTCGAGCTTAAGCAATAAGCGTGTTTTTTTTGCGTAGTTAATTTTATCGTTTAAATCACGTAATTAAAAGATGATATATTTTGATTCGTAAAACGATACACGAAAAGAAATTATTTTGTTTTGTGTATTTTATGTTTCAATATAGTTCATAGTTGTGATTAGTCGATAGATGCAAGATTCAAATCACGATACGTTAAGTCGAGGTTGAGTGATGGATTCTCGGTGAACCCACTCTTCGTTAATTCGATGTGCTCGACTTTTTCATCCCGTGATATTTATTGTGCATAGATATCTCGTTGTTTAGTCGTGTCATGGTTTAGAAACCAACGACATCCCTTTTGATTACGAATCAAAAAGGAAAGAAACAAAGAGAGATTTAATTTTAATTTAATTTTAGAATAGTTCTAATTAATTAAAATTAAAATTAAAATCAATCGTTAATTTTATTTCGATTAAAATCATTTAATTAATTAAATGTTAATTAGTTAATTGATTAGATAAAATTATTTAATGGATTAAATGTTAATTGATTAATTAAGACGCAAGTAGTTAAATTTTAATTTTATCTTTTTCATAAGATTTTATTGTATGGATTAGATATAGTAGATATAATATGATTATATGGACCCGATTGATCATGGACTCAACCGATAGGATAGATGTGAATGATTTAAATTTTCTGTTGGTTTAAAATTTGTCCTAGGCCGTTATGAAAAACGTGACCTAGTTTATTTTTGCATTTATCCCATTCCCGTTAGCTCCTCTCCCGCCTGTGGCGGGTGTATTTATTTTATTAGATAGAATTAAATGTAACAAGAATGGAGCGAGAAGATGGAGACCAAAGAAAGAGAAGAAAATAAAGATCACATTGGAGAATGGAGCATTAAAGATCCTATTGGCGGTTGCAGCTACCTTTAGATTGTGACCCGCGGTTTCGTCAGTTTGTATTCGAAACCGCACATAGGAAAAGTCCATGATGATACCGGTTACTTTACGCATTTATTTATTTTGTGCTTGTATTTATTTTATATGATACGATAGATGCATGACTAGGCACGATCTAGATAAATGTGTAGGATGTATGTTTATAGAGATAGACATATTTATGATGAGACCATAATTAAATTAATTAAGTGAATTAATTTACATAAATACTTCCACCTCAAAAGAATCAAGTTGAAATTGCTCTCCCCATATTATAATGACGGTGAAGAGCCCTTGTTGGATCCAACTCATCACCCAAAGCAGGGGTTGACCTACCTCGGGTATATCGTCATTATCGAGATATGATCGTATGAGATCTCACGAATATTGGGGTTATGACTTGACTAAGAATTCTCTCGCCACCACCAAAGCGGGTCGTTTGGATTTTAGAGGCAAGGGTTTGACTACTTCATAAGATGAAGATTGTCAAAGAGTTGACTAGTCAAACAACAAGAGTCGTATAAGATACGATTGACAAAGGGTTGTTGTCTACCTATTAGACTATTTTCGGCCCACCAGCCAAAGCGGGGGTCGCGGTAGTTTAGTGGGATCTTGTCCACTAAAGAAATTAATAATTCTTGAAAGTCAATTGGAAGTAGGTGACTAGTGGGAGCAAAATCATAAACCAAAAGACCATTTTTGATTTTGCGTGTATAAACAACAACACTCTTTTATCTTTATTTTATGTTGTAGTTTTAGCAAACTTTATATTTATGTTTAATTCTCGATTAGTAAAACTAAATTATGATCAATTACCTTCTGAGAAACGTTCTCAAATATGGTTAAGTAATTTTAATCCTTTTAAAATGAGCAATGACACGAGAGATCCCGTTGTAGTAGTTAGAGACAAGGAGGCTACATATTTGATGGAGTACTCCAAAGCTTTAATTATTAATGAAAGCGGAAGCTCATGATATAATTAAATCATTTGAAATAAGTTTCAACGAATTAGTCATATATTGGATACGATCCAAGATGATCATTCTGTCATACGATGACAATTAATTCAAACGTTGGATAAGAATGACCACGTCTAATTTTGGAAAGGTTGTTTTCAAAATTGTAAGATTTAAGTATCGACTTAATTCTATCATTGCTTAAAGGTTAATTAAATAGTCAATGTTTTGAATACGATTCAAAAGGTTAAATAAACTATTTAATAAACTTTAGATTTTCTTTATGAAAGGAAATCAAAGACATAGCTCTTGTGATCTTTCTTAAGTCTTATGAAGACTACAATAAGAAACATTTCTCAAGAGCTTAAAGGATTAAAAAAGGAAAGTTAGGGCATGTGCTTAAATAGAGAACTTATTGAAGTTTCTATTCTAGGCAAGTGAGTTGAGATAAATCTATCTAAGTTCAAGTCAACTCTTAGATATATGATGTCTTACGAGTGTGATTAAATTAGAAAGATTAAATACATATATGGAAGGTGAAGCAAACGTTGTAACACTTACCACATTCTGGATCTAGTAAACTGATAAGGGAACTAAATAAATGTTATTATGTTCCGGTTCTTATGAAGGACACAAGTTCAGTTATTTGTTAGGATTTAGTAGACATATTCAATTGTAAAGAATAAATGTTATTCCGATAAAGTTGGAAGGTCACTGAATCTAACATACTAGATTGATGTCACTGTATAGTTGATATATGTGATGAGATCTCGACTAAATATTTGTATGGCTGTTATCTTTGATATTTGTAGTTGTTCTAGATGTCGACTCTCTGGAAGAGAAACGTATAATCAAATGTCATTTAGATGATGTCTGAACCATGTGATTATGAATTATGTGGGTAATACGTATCTTATCCAAAGATGACTGAAATACCCTTTTATGAAAAGGTTGTAAAATCTAGAAAAATTGTCTAAAGCCTAAACATACCGATGTTTGTTGGCTTATGACAATTAATGCTACAAATAATTGTTTGTTAATCTCTATAACTATTGTTAGAAATAGTCAAGTGTACTTATTGAAGTACGACAATTCGGAAAGCCCGAAAAGTTCGAGCTAGTACGAATATGAGATTGATGAGCTATTTAGGAATTAATATTCAATTGGATTGAAGTAATTAATACCTGAAGGGTGTTTCAGAAGTCGTCTGAAAGGAACAAGATTCTCCCTTGAAGGATACCATCTTTGGGATACGCAATTAGATTGTGTTCCCAAAATGGAAATAACACTTTATATGATAAAGGTGTGACGCAAGCCATGCGATGTATCCCTTACCCGTTTCGGGATAGTGCCCTTATACTTAACTTAGTTCCAAAGAATAAAGGTTGAATAAATTCCATATTAGATATGGAAGAGGATAATGTCGAATCTATCTTAACCGATGGTTTAAAGTTGTCGTGGCGAGAGTCGTAAAGGCTTGGAGCCTAGTACGACATATGCAACTTTGTGGAATATCTTAGCTAGCACGCTGGATATTATTTACTTGTCCGTGGAGCAAAATGTTTGTCTCCAAACATGTTTGTTCTTCTAGAGGAAGTGTTTCTTCCAAAAGAAACAGTGGGAGTGAATAAGATCTCAAAAGAGTTTGAGAACCACAAAGATATATTCAACCAATGGAACGTGAGCAGACGCCGCATAGCGATGAGGTGTAGATCACTGCTCAGTGCACACAAAAGTTCTGTAAGTCTGTGGATAACCTCAAGCCCAAAAGGGCTGCTGGTATGTTCATCTTGATGAATGTATATCTCACGACTTATGAAAGAATGTTTAAAAGGCAGGATTGAGAGATATGGCTAGGAGCCATAAAATCTGAATTAGATTCCATCAGTGACAACCAGGTTGCGAACCTAGTCTGTCTTACCTAAGGGGAGTGTCCCTGAAAGGCTGACATGGATAGTAATACGATTACCATAAGGCTATAGTGAGAAATTTGAAGGGTATGGGGTGTAAACCTTGTAATTACCTTTATCTTTGCCGGTGAGCCCGATTCTAATCAGATGATGCTTGTTATAACTTCGTATCATGGCTATATGATAGTGTTGAAGACGTTGGGCAAACAGCTCGATGTTCATAGACGATAACATGATATGTGAGCCCACGAGATCCATTTATGGACTCAAACAAGTTTCTCTAGACAATTTCTTTGTTTGATAATCAAAGGAGTTTGACTTAGTCAAAAGAAGGATATGCCCAATGTGCAAGATGGATAGTGGGAGTGTGTTATGATTTTTGAGTAAGGTATTAGATATCTCTCTCGAGAATTGTCACCCCATGTCACAGTCAATTAATGTTTGGTAGTTCAAGGTCTTTACGAAAGCACTTGGATTAGCAGTCTTATTTTAGAAATAAGAATCTATAGCGATAGATTTAACTGCTGTTAGATTATAGTTTACCTATATAGATGTGATGCTAAAAGAAGTTTAGCATAGATCGCGAGATCTGCCTATGTTAGGACATTGGTCCTAAAGATAAGGTGAAAGATGATGCTTATGAAAGGTTTCCTCTCTACGGAAATTGGAACCATCATAAAAGTTATGCTAGAGGTTCACACTCCATGAATAGTCATGAGCAAGTATGAAAGTAATTCTAGCAAACATCGAGAAACAAGTTAAGGAAAGTTCTTAGTTTATTGAAACTTGGAATTAAATAAGCGTAGATATACAGACGTATATCCTGAGTCTTATAAAGGCGAGTGGGAGCTACAGTCTGGGTTTGCAGTCACTTTGATTAAGTGATACAGTGAGCTGGAAATGTTCTAGCATATGGGTCACTGTAAATTCTACAAGTAGGCCAAAACGCAGTAATGCCTTAGAGGCTAAATGAGAGGCGAGACATGAGTCTATGAGGTTCATTCCGAACCTTGTACGGTTCTTCCACCTTTTCTATATAGTTGATATAGTAAGTGGATTCATTGCTTGAAGCAAGGACCGGGTCTCGTCGGAGATTCGTGTGTGTGTTGAGGCGGTTCCTTTGACTTGGTCATTTGGAACGTGATATGAAGATAGTTCTGAGTCCCCACGGATAGCGATCCGTTTATGGCTGTGGTGGTTAAGTAGTATTGCATAAGATTCTTGTGTTTCAACTTGGTCTTGTGTGTACGAGTGATTGGTTTTAGGCCAAGTGGGAGATTGTTGAAATAGTGTCCTAAACCCAATCGGGTTGGGTGGATCCGACCGGTCGGATCATTTGTACTATTTCTTTATGTTTATGCATATATAAAATGGCTTATTCTCGTTGTCATATATATGTTCTTTTAAAGAACCAATTATGAATTGTTATATGATAACGTCCTTAGTATTAAAGCGTGATAGAGAAACCATGATAGGTGATTATGGTTGATGAGATCTCTAATCACTTTAATAAGTTTGATACTTAAATGTCTCTAGTCGACGTACTATCAAAGCAGGGCATTGATAGTATAAAGCAGACTAGCACGTATTAGATGTCTTCTGTCTTTAGTAAGGTGGATAGATCTCGTCTCATCGAAGTGTAGAGACACTTGGACCGTGACGTGGACGTGTATTAGAGAATGCGACGTTAGACGGACCCACTTACGAGATAAGTGTCACACTATGTGGCGGTTGTGTAATTATCCTCAGGACCGAGTCTTCATGGCATCACGGTGTGGATTGTCATGCTTTGACACTATTGAGGTTTCCCAGCCACAGGCGATCATCATGCGGTAGTGATTGGGTGTGATATCAAGCACGCGGAGTATACATGATTGGTCGTCCGGGAATCGCGTACCCTATCAGTAGGGGTAAATATCCGAAAGGGCCTTCTTATAAGGAATGTCTCGTTCTCGTGAATCTTTGCAAAGTGGGAGTAAACGTGTTACTTCGAGAGAGCCTGATATCCAGACTATAAGACACGGTCGTCAATGTTTGACACTCGACGTACGACCGTTGGGATATTATTATAGCGATAGGATTGTAAGTTACACGGTAACTGTTTCACATGAAAGGTAGTAGTCATTGCATTTGACTCTTCCGATGATTGGGGGTCACGGTGTGTTGCTAGACGCTATCCCGTGATCGTTAGGTATGAAGGGCATTTTCGTAATTTGCACTTTGTGTCTACGGCCAACATATTCGGAAGCCTATCGGGTCACACACATATGAACATCCAGCCGGATTAAAATGTGGTTATAGACGATAACCAAATAAGGAAAGTTTATCTCGATACTATAAAGGTTATAGTGGTAAATTAATATGGTAGTATTTATTTATTATGAATAAATAAGATACAAGATATTAATTATGTTGATTAATTAAAATACATATATGATGTATGTTTAAATTTAATGTGTATATTGATACACATGGATTTTGCAATTTAATTAATGGTATTACCATATATTAATATAAGATATTAATATATATATATCCAATATATATTGCGGCTACATTTGTGTGTGTAATTGACACACACGTGAATTGCAATTGATCAAATTGACATGCTTGATTATTTGGATATTAATTGATTTTGAGAAAAAATAGATTTATGGTAATAACATAATTTATAATCAATATAAGATATTGGAAAATTAAATTATGGAAAGAGAGATAAATCACATTAATTGATTTTCCTTATTTTTATTGGAAAAAGGTTTTCTTCTCCTCCACTCCAAGCAATAGGGGGCGCCTCTTACACTATAAATAAGAGGGCTTGCCAAGCTCTTTTGTACACCATTCTTCCAAGAGCAATTGTTCTTGTGAAAAATTGCAAGAACTCATAGTTCTTGTGTAAGAAGAGGGCTTCTGTAGTGAGTTTGTGAGGGAGGAAAAGTCCGGTCTAGCAACCGGGGTTTTCCGATAGCAATCCATGGTGGGATTCCGCGGGTCATTCGTGTGGACTAGCGGTAGAGGCCGAACACTTGGGCGGCTCCATGCTGAACTACTCTCCTTAGACGGTCAAAGCGTCGATCTTTTAGATCAACCAAGGTAACCGCCGTCTTTAGTTTATTCGTTTATTGCTTAAACGAAGTCGATCATGGGGAAAAGGAAATCAAAATTTTGAATTCTGCTGCGTTCCCGCGTTGATTTCCTAACATGCAAAGGCTCAAAGACGGTTCGCATGGTTGGGCCATAGGTCCAAGCTAAAAGCCGAACGAGCCTAAGTGGTGAACGAGGCTAAAGCAAAGGACGGTTCGCAGGGTCGGGCCAAATGTCCCAGTCGAAAGCCGAATGAGCCTAAGAGGCGAAAAAGGTCTGGACAAAGGACGGTTCGCATAGTCGGGCCACCTGTCTCAGTCGATGGTCGAAAGAGCCTAAGTGGCAAAAAAGACCAAAACCAGGGACAGTTCACATTAAAGTGCTCAGCCTAAGGTCGAATAAGTCCATGAGACAAAAAGGCCAAGGCAAGCGGGTCGATCTCAAGTGCATTAAGAACCAAAGGTTCATAATACACTTGGGGGGCAACACAACGTCAATAAAGCGAGCAGTAAATAAAACAAATATCGAGTATCGAACAGAGCCAAATGCTCAGCAAGAAAACTACAACATATTGAGAAGTCGAACAAAGCAACAAGAAAAAAAAACCAAATTTCAAAAGCAAGTGAAATTCAAAATGAAGTTATTACAAAACATGGTCAGGTCGAAAAGACCAGCCAAAGTTAAAATAAATGTTGTTACAGGATCCAAGTTCAGAGTAAGAAATCGACAAAAGATCTAAAAAAGACAATAATCAAGGGTTGGTTTCAGGAAGTCGGCTCAGGATTGGCGGAGCTCGGATCGACAACGACCGGATCAGCAGTTGGGGCGGAAGTAGAAGGAGCATATTTAATAGCCAAAGACTCTCCCCGTTGAAACTCGTCAATGTATTGATCGTATATCTTCTCCGAGTCAGGGTTGTAAAACATTGGTGTCTCGAGAGTCGACATGTCGAAGTCAGGAATGACCGCCCTTACTTGATCCACGGCCATAGTGTATCCACCCATCATCGAGGCACGCATGATCACTTCCAGGTCGTCTTCAAGGTTGCTCGACTTACGATACTCCATGATCGCATCGGTTGAAACAGTCTCGAGATGCGCGCGCGCTTGATCCAATTCGACTCGAAGCGCATCTCGGTCCTGTCGAGCTTTCGCCACGTCCTCCAGGGAAGCCTTATGCCATGCCTGTACCTTCTCAAATTCATGGGTCACCTTGAGCAGCTCCCTACCCTGGTCGTTCCTCTCAGCCACCAGTTAATCCAACTCCTTCTCAGCAGCCATCAGCTTGTCCTGCAGTTTGGCCAACTCCGTCTCAGCAATTGTTAGTTTTTCCTGCAACTTCTGACACTCGGCAACCGACTCTCTCTTCAGTGTCTCATATTGAGTATCCATGGCGGAGATAGCGGCGTTCTTTACAATAAGCTCCCGCGCCAACTTGCCGTTCTCTCTACGCAAGTCGTCCGCCGACTCACTCGACTTGGCCAGCCGTCGAGCAGCCTCTCGACTGAGATAGTTACTCTGTAAAAGACAAAGAAGGGTTAGAAAATAAGCAAGGCATGCGTGTCGAGAAAAATTAGCAGTTAAAGGATGGAACTGTAATCGACTTATGAGACGATTCGACTTCCGGACCGCCATAGCCAAAGCTTTATCCTCCAAGGCTGCACAATCTTCAAGAGTCCAGTTCATGTCGACGTCAAGCTCGATAGGAGCCTTAGTCGCTTTGGCCCTTTTCGACTGACGATGCTGCTCCTGCACCAACTCGGCAGCAGTCGGCCTCTTCTTGGACCGAGGTACCTCTGTCTCGACGTGAAGTTCTGTAACCGGGTCCGACTCGACTAGCACCTCCTCGTCCTCATCACGCAGAGAACCGAAACGGACTGTTAAACCACTGCTAGGCGGAGGTAGCTCAGTAGATCCAGTTGGTACTGATTTGATTGCAGCAGGGGTGGGTTCAGGCTCAGTGGCACCCCTCTCGGGAAGAAGAAGGCACCCTAGCTTCAGGCACAGCCAATTCAGGGGTAGCCCGACCCCCGGTAGGTGGAGCAGCCACGACGGCCGACCCAGGAATGCGTGTGGGATCGGTGACTTTTGTGAACCTGCCCACTACAAAGAACGAAGGGAAAAAGTTAGTTTTTATCAGCCAATGACAAATCGTCAAACTCGACAAACAACGAAAGTAAACAAACAAGAAAGTTTCCTACGGTTCTCGTGATCTGGGACGTGAAGGCCCACATATGGCATTGGCCCAGCTTCCTCCAAGTGGGCTAGGTGATACAGGAGACTCAGGTCTCGAGTACACACCTCGAAGCTATGTCCACCCAGGAGTCGAGCTTCATGAGGAACCGGGTCCTTCCCAAGCTTGTCTTGTCTCCCGTCTCTCGACCTCCATTGCCCTATGTAGGGGTTATCCAGGCCATGACGGAGAAAGAAAAATCGAGGCTTCCACTCCCCGTGAGAAGAAGGCCCCTTAGTTATGAACTCATGTCGGTTCGCTCTTCTCTGAAAGGAATACCATAAGTTGTCGGGCGTAGCAGCAATCTTGTAGTAATATCGAAACAAGGGCACTGAGAAGCAGACCTGAGCCACTCGACATGCTATTAGGAACCCCATCAGCGTCCTGACGCCATTCGGGGCTATCTGGGAAATACTGACCTCATAATGTTCGAGGATCGCGAGAACGGCGGGACAGAGTGGGAACCTTAACCCACTCGCAAGTTGACTCTCGTAGACAGCACAAAATCCCTCTGGGGGCTCGTCGAAAAAGCAGCACAGACCACGGGAGTCGAGGTTCGAGTGGGGGATTGATATTATATTTTTGGCAGAGTCTTGTGATCTCCTCAGAAGAAAGCGTGCTAAGGCACCCTTTTGCACCTTTTCCATCCATCCTAGTCACCAATTTCTTAGGTTGGTGGGGAACAAGAGGAGAGGAAACAGTTGGTTCGCCGGAGTCTTGCCGGAGAAGGGAATCAGAAACGACAGGTGCCGGAGAATGACTGTGAATGGGCGTTTCACTACCCCTGTTGGATTTTGTTGCGCTACTACTACATGACATGGATAAATTCAAACAAAAGAAGAAGATGAACAACACTGAGAAAAAGAAAAGAGTCTTACTTGGTGTTTGAAATTTGGAGATTGAGATGAAGGAAATAGCAAACAGGTTTTGCAGCAGCTTCTATCTTCTCTCCCTTTATATATGCTAGTGAAGAGTTTGCAAATGAGTTGAAGAGACGTGGGTAATGGGGGTTATAACCCCTGGAAATCGCGATAATCAAGGTAGTGACGCGTCTTTTGTGGGATTCGAAGCGTTTTGTATGCTAGATATCGTTCCACGTGGCTATAAGGCAGTTAGGGTTGTGAAAAGGCGGGCTTTCTCCCGCCCAAAGGAAAACCCAACTCGATGACGATTCAAGTGACAGACTCGACCTCGGACAACGGAAGTCGCCTCTCTCAAGTCTGGGGGGCTTATGACGATACAGGGTTTCACTCCCTCCACGTGTCATCTATCGGTTGGTCATCACCCTATAAAGTAACACCGGTGTATTTATGTCGACGCCCAGGCTAGAGGCCAAAGCCATCTCATAAACGCCAGGCTACGACGATCGACTATCGACTACCGAGCAGTGTAGGACGTCCAGTCTGCACCATTTAGCAATGAAGGACAGTGAGTCCCAGAGTCGATCACCGCAGGTCGGTATATCGATATCGAGGACAGAGTCCGCATCAGCTTACCAAGCCCATTAATAGCAATAGCTTGGGCAAGGGTCAAGGCCCATTTAAGGGTAAAGGTGACAATAACATAAGCCGACTTAACCTTAGGGTTTAGGCAAGTATTGTCATTATAAATACCCCATTCCAGGAACTACGTAAGGCTTGATTCCTGGAATATAACAGGATACGTAGGCAATCTAAGATACGATCTTAGACTCAGCCGCAATACTAAAATCCACCACCACGTTCTTTTAGGCATTAGGGTTCTTGAGTGTTCTTCATTAGATTCAAATTAGGGCCCATATTATTGAGGTGACATAATTTGTCATCGTCACTTGTGTTTACAAGAAGGTTAGTGGGAGTGCCATTGTGTTCTTAGTGCTTTATGTAGACGACATATTGCTCATAGGGCATGATGTGCCTATGTTACAATCGGTCAAAGCTTGGTTATCCAAGAACTTATCAATGAAGGACTTAGGTGAAGAAGCCTATATTCTAGGAATAAAGATCTATAGAGATAGATCTAAGAGGTTGCTTGGTCTGTCGCAATCCACCTATATAGACAAGATGCTGAAGAGATTAAGCATGGAGCAGTCCAAGAAAGGATTGCTACCCATGTCACATGGGGTCTACCTGTCGAAGGGAATGAGTCCTAAGATAGATGAGGAAAGGTCACAAATGAGCAAGATCCCTATGCTTCGGTGATCGGGTTTATCATGTATGCCATGTTGTGCACAAGACCAGATGTCTCGTACCCTCTTAGTATGACTAGTAGGTACCAGTCCAATCCAGGTGATGTTCACTGGATTGCTGTCAAGAATATCCTCAAGTACTTAAGGCGTACTAGGGATATGTTCCTGGTTTTCGCAATGATGATTTAGTGTTACGAGGTTACACAGATGCCAGTTTCCAAACTGACAATGATGACTTTAAGTCACAGTCGGGATTTGTTTTCACGCTTAACGGAAAAGCAATGAGCTAGAAGAGTTCCAAGCAAAAGACTACTGCGGACTCTACAACGGAAGCCGAATACATAGCAGCCTCAGAGGCCGCAAAGGAAGCAGTTTGAATGAAGAAGTTCATTACTGAACTTGGTGTGGTTCCCTCCATTGAAGTTCCAGTGCCTCTGTACTGTGATAATAATGGGGCGATATCTCAATCAAATGAACCTAGGTCTCATCAAAAGTCCAAACATGTGCTACGGCGCTATCACTTGATTAGAGAGATAGTATATAGAGGAGATGTAAAGATAGAGAAAGTCCACACAGATGATAACATAGCTGATCCGTTAACCAAGGCATTGTCTCAAGCAAAGCATGAGAAACATGTTCACTTGCATGGGCTTAGGCATATGGGTGATTGGCTTTAGGCCAAGTGGGAGATTGTTGGAAAGGTGTCCTAAACCCAATAGGGGTTGGACTGGATCCAGCCGGGTCGGGTCGTTTACAGTTTATTTAGTTCATGTAATAACTTTATTATGATTAATAAAAGCACTTATGTTATTATATATATTGTTTATCTTCATATTATTTATTGTATATGTATAGTAACGTCCCTAGTGTCATACTATGATAGAGAAACTATGATAGTGATTATAGTTGATGAGATCTCTAATCACTCTAACAAGTTTGGTGCTTAAATGTCTCTAGTCTTATGTACTGTCAAATGGGACATTGATAGTATAACCAGACTAGCACGTATTGGATGTCTTCTATCTTATAGAAGGTAGGGATAGATCTCGTCTATCGAAGTGTAGAGACACTTGGACTGTACGTGGACGTGTATTAGAGAATGCGTACGTTAGACTGACCCACTTACATTAAGTGTCACACTATGTGGCGGTTGTGTAATTATCCTTTAGACCGGAGTCTTCATGGCATCACGGTATGGATTGTCATGCTTTGACACTATTGAGATTTCCCCTAACCACGGGGCGATCATGCGGTAGTGATTGGATATGATATTGAAGCATACGGAGTATACATGACTGGTCATCCGGGAATCGCGTATCCTATGATTGGGATCGAATATCCGAAATGACCTTCTTATAAGGAATGTCTCTCGAGAATCTTTGCAAAGTGGGAGTAAGTGTGTTATTCCGAGAGAGCATGATATCAAGATTATAAGATACAATCGTTAATGTATTGACACTCGAGATACGATCGTATGGATATTATTACAGCGATATGATTGAAAGTTACACGGTAACTGCTTCATATGAAAGGTAGTAGTCATTGCTTTTGACTCTACCGATGATTGGGGGTCACGGTGTGTTGCTAGACGCTATCCTGTGATCGTTAGGCGTGAATGGCTTTTTCGTAATTTGCACTTTAATTGTGTCTACGGCCAACATATTCGGAAGCCTATCGGGTCACACACATATGAACATCGAGTCGGATTAAAGTGCGGTTATAGTTGATAACCAAATAAGGAAAGTTTATCTCTAGACTATAAATGTTATCGTGGTAAATTAATATGGTGGTATTATTTATTATGAATAAATAAAATACAAGATATTAATTATATACAAATTATATTAATTAAAGAATATTCCGGATGCCAATTAATTGACATATGGGGCGCCACATCCTAAGGTATAATATACACTTGGATTGTGCACTTTAATTAATAATATTACCATAATATTAATATTAGATATTAATTGATTTTGGAAAAAATAGATTTATGGTAATAAGATAAATATAATCAATATAAGATATTGGCAATATGTAGATTTTATTTAATATGAGATATTATAATAAAAGAGATAAATCAATCTAGGAGATTTTCCTTATTTTATTGGGAAAATGTTTTCTTCTCCTCCACTCTATTGGGGTGCCACTTTTGACTATAAATAAGAGGTGGGTGTCAAGCTCTTTTATACATCACAATTGCAAGAGTTCATAGTTCTTGTGTAAAATAGAGAGCTTCCTATAGTGAGCTTGGGAGAGAGGAAAAATACCGGTCTAGCAACCGGAGTTTTCCAATAGCAATCCAATGAGGATTCCGGCGAGGAGTTCGTGTGGATTATCGATAGAGGCCGGACGCGTGGACGGCTTGCACACTGTACTACTCTCCGTTGACGGTCAAAGCGACGATCTTATAGATCATCAAGGTATAACCGTCAAACTACTTAACGTGTTTATTGCATTAAACGAAGAACGATCTAGAAAAAGGAAATCAAATTTTAAATTCCGCTGCATTAAACTTGTGATTTCCTAACATATTTACCAAACTATCCTTACTAATATAATAACAAAATACATCGTAATATCGTAATACCCCCCTCAAGTTGGAGTGTGAAGATCTCGAACGTCCAACTTGCGCAACAGAAACTCAAATTGTTGATGTCCCAATGCCTTCGTAAAAATATCCGCCAACTGATGCTTCGTAGGAACAAACGAAGGAAGAATCAAACCATCCGTAATAGCATCACGTACTAAATGACAATCAACCTCTATATGTTTCGTGCGTTCGTGAAAGACAGGATTCTGGGCAATATGCAACGCCGATTTACTATCACAAAAAAAACATATACATAGGGGGGTGCCGTACTCCAAAATCATCAAGACAACCATTTCAATTCACAAGTAAGAGAGCCCATAGAACGGCGTTCAGCTTCCGCGGAGGAACGAGACATAGTGGTTCGTTCTTGGATTTCCAGGATATGGGAGAAAGCCCGAGAAACACAAACCATCCACGCAAAGAATGTCGTGTAAGAGGGAAACTCACCCAATCACAGTCACACCAACCCTCAAGAAGAAGTGAGCTATCAGACCGTAACAAAATACCCTGGCCCGGATGTTTCTTCAAATAACGAACTAGTCACAATGCCGCCTCCCAATGCTCCACCCGAGGAGCTTGCATAAACTGTGATAAAATGTGAAGGGAGTACGCCAAGTCATGCCGCGTTACCCTCAAATAAATAAGTCGTCCAATCAAGCGACGGTATTTTTCTGGTTCAGTCAACAAATCTCCGGTCGCCAATGCTAGCTTGTGATTCTGTTCGATAGGAAAATCAGCCGGTTTACTCCCAAGCAACCCTGCTTCATGAATAATATCAAGTGCATATTTTCGTTGGTTCAAAAAAATTCTGTCTTTGTTCCGGGCCACTTTTCCTTCATCTTGAAACACTTCCCCAAATACTCCTTGAAAATTGCCATAGCTACTTTATCATTCCCGGCTATAATCATGTCATCTACATACACGAGAACGTTTAGCTGGATACCGTTCCTATGCAAAGTGAAGAGTGAATAATCAGAGTATGACGAATGAAACCCGTACTCCTTCAACGCTGAAGTAATCTTTGCTAACCAGCACCTCGGTGCCTGTCTCATCCCATACAACGACTTCCACATCTTGCATACCAGGTTTGAACCCTTCTTCTCAAATCCAGGAGGGATTTTCATATAAATCTCCTCCTGGAGGTCTCCATGGAGAAAAGCATTATGGACATCCATCTGGTGAATATCCCATCGTTTCACAGCAGCCACACTAAGAAAAGTACGAACTGTCACCATCTTTGCCACAACAGCAAATGTCTCAGTGTAATCTATACCCTCTTCCTGATGATGTCCAAAAGCAACTAATCGAGCTTTCAATCGTTGCAAGGTCCCATGTTCGTCATATTCTTCAGTGTACACACACTTACTCCCCGATGCCTTTTTCCCGGGAGGCAGTGGCTGCAATACCAAAGTCCTCTGATCTTCGGGAGCCCAAACTTCTTCAGCCATGGCCTTTCTCCAACCCTCGTGTTTAACCGCCTCCTTAAAAGATTTTGGAGGATTTCCTACAGTAATAGCTGCGAGATACTTGCGGTGCTTGTCAGAAAATAAATCATAATTCACAAAATGCATAAGAGGATACGGAGTACCCGAGGATGCCGATGGAGTGGAAGAGCGTGGAGTAGGACTTTTCTTATCAACCAGAGTATGTGTCACGAAATCCTGAAAACGCGAATTTCGAATTTTCTGTCTTCTACCTCTACCCAACTCTTCCACACATTCACCTGGTTGTTGAGGTGGTGGTGAAGGTGCGATTTCTACTGTCTCAGCCGCCTCTTCCATCCCCCCTCAACCGGTGGGTCCGGCAATGAAAGCGCCCCGGGTAAAGGAAAGGAAACACCAAACCCCTCATCTTCGACCACAACATCATCCATAAATTGGTTAGGTGGAGAAGACACCGAAGGACCCTCAACCTGAGGAGAGAAGGGGAAGACGTGGTCATAAAATTTCACATCACGGGACACGAAAATCTCCTCTGTATCAAGATCATATAAAGTCCATCATTTCTTCCCGAAAGGATATCCCAAGAAGACACACTTACGACTACGACTGTCAAATTTATTTGAGTGGCGGTGGTCATAAGCATAACACAAACAACCGAGAACACGAAGCATCGATAAATCCTGTAGTTTTCCAAATAGGGATTCATATGGAGTTTTGTAATTCAGAACACTAGACGGGGTACGATTAATAATATGAGTTGCGGCTAAAACACACTCACCCCAAAATTTGAGAGGCAAATGCCCCTCGAATCGAAGAGCCCGGGCAACATTCAAGATATGTTGGTGTTTACGTTCTACGCGACCATTCTGTTGTGGGGTGGCAACACAAGAAGTGTCAAAAATGACGCCTTGTTCACGGAAGTAAAGAAGCAGACGCCGAAACTCGGTTCCATTATCACTACGAACACGCTTAATAGTAACATCAAATTGACGGGAAATCAACGCCACAAAATCCAAAAAAACACTTTCAACTTCAACTTTATGCAAAAGCAAATAAACCCAAACTGACCGCGAATAATCATCAACGATAGTAAAAAAATATGCAGCTCCACACGTAGAAGAAACACTATAAGGTCCCCACAAATCACAATGGACAAGTTCAAAGATACGACTAGCTCGACTCTCACTAATAGAAAATTGCTCACGTGGTTGTTTGGCTCAAAAACAAACATCACAACCATATTTATTTAAGTGTTTAGAAAGGGTAATATTGGGAACCTGCCTAAGGACCTTTTCTGAAGGATGTCCCAAACGCCGGTGCCACAACTCCATAGACTTCCCATCATCCATAGCTAAAGCCCGAACCTGTGGAACTCCGCCAAATTGAAAAAGTCCATCCACACGCTCACCCAATCCAATCAGCGTCATCGTCACTCGGTCCTGCATAACACATAATGTATTGGTGAGTTGAATACAAGAATCATATTCATCAAAAAATTGAGTGACAGAAAGCAAATTGCAAGTCAAATTCGGGACATATAACACATTTCCCAATTTTAAATTTCCGGGAAACATCACAGTGCCCTTATGCATCCAAGAGAGGTACTGCCATCCGGTAGGCCAACGGGGCATTTATCAATTTCTCGAACATCCATCAACAAATTTTTGCACCCAGTTACATGATGCGTTGCGCCTGTATCAATAATCCACGATGACTGAGCTAATAGTCAATTTCTCGATTTGAGCAAATCAACGATACTTTTCCATTGGGCTGGACTGATATCGGTTAGTGCAGCTCGATCATGACTTCGAGTCGAGCTCAACCCGCCTTCCTGCAGCAAAGTCGTCATTGCTCCTTCCTTATTCACTCTCGCGATACTTTGATTGCGGGTTGATTCAGAGAGATTGAACCGTCCAAAAATCATTTCCACTGTTCAGATTTTATAAAATAAAGAGGCAAACACGCCCTCAAAATTTCATCACGGTCGGTGACCGTTTCATATTCCGATCGTGGTCAAAAAGATTCTACTGAAACAATATGCAGCAGTTCGGTCGCGGTCGATTTCAGAGAAATTGAACCGTCAAACGGAAATTCCACCGGTGAGATTTTTGGAAATAATGAGACGAATACGCCCTCAAAATTTCGTCACGATCGGAGTCTTTTTAAAATTCCGATCGTCGTCAAAAAGATTCTACTGAAACAATATGCAGCAGTTCGGTCGCGGTCGATTTTTGAGAAATTGAACCGTCCAAACGAAAATTCCGCTGTTCAGATTATAGAGGAAACAATCGCAAACAACCTCTCAAAATTTCGTCAGGATCAGAGTCCGTTTCAATGTCCGACCGTCTCCGAAAAGTTTATGCAGATCACTTAGCACACCAGCGAATTTTTTTTCTTTTGTTTATTTCGAACCTGTCTCTGATACCATGTTAAACGTGTTTTCGAAAAAATATTTCTTATCCTTCATCAACCACACAAGTACAATATATATAGTGTCATCTAGGGCTTCCCCTTCCTATCAATATTTAACAAACTATCCTTACTAATATAATAACCAAATACATCATAATATCGTAATAGGTCCCAATAAAATGTGTGGTGTTGATTGTGTTGTGAAGATGATATGGTGAAAAGAGTAGTGGATGTAACACTACTCAATCATTATACCAAACAATTGAAAAAGTCGTCCCGTAACAGTTCGAAATTCCACACTTCAACTCCAAATTCAGTTGTATTTTTAAGGCGTCCAAGCCTCTTACCACCGGTTAATGTCTTGGGGACTGATACCTTTCAATTAAAAGCTATCTGTGACGGGTTCTTTAAAGAAAAAAAAAATCAAAATTCAAATTTTGATGTTTTTGAAAGCTGTAAACATTTGTGGCGGGTTTCTTGAAGAAAAAAAATTTAAATTTCAAATATTGACGTTTTAACTGACGGTTTTATTTCGCTATTGATAAATTCATTACCCACGTATACACAATATCTTTCACTAATCACTTGTATCATCGTTGATTGATTATAGTAAGAGATACTCCGTATATCAATTTGGGTCAAAGAACAAATGACACATAATTCTTTTATGTTATTAATTATGATGATTCTATATCGATTTTAATATATCATACATCTTGATCAATTGAACACACATATTGTATCACTTATTGTTTATTTATTTATTTATTTTTTTTCCGTTTCCATGGCTGCTGAACTACATGCTTCACTCACAGCCATCAACACCGGTCTCCAAGCAAATCATAAACTCGCATGGAAATTACAAATCCATTCTCTCCTTGTCGATTATAACTGTGACGTCCCGTTTCCGGACACCGAGTCCTTATCCAGAAAAGAACGTCCGACACGTATATAACTTAAATTTATATCAAATTATATACGTAAGCCTTACATATACGTCATCATAGTATAATTGTGGAAATTAAAACTCGGGAAAAACATACAAAGCTAAGGGTAGAATAGGAAAACCAAATGTCGAGTCCTTTACAACATTCAAAGTCCGAGTGTTCAACAATATGCTCAACTCTATACAAGATTCAATAGGCTCATAAAACGATAAAGCTCATCTATTACCTAATTGAAAAGAGAACAACTCCATCAAAGCACTATCGGAGCATCATGAGGTCTCTTCTCGAAGCACTCACAATCAAACACTAATTAAACCTGCAACACCTTCTCGGGGGTGGGAACAATATAACGAGGGGGTAAGTACAAACGTACTTAGTAGGGAGTAGAAGCATTGAATCCAACAACAACAACAAACAGATAGATTCAACAAGATCATAACACGAGATTACAACAATGAGAATGTAACAAACGAGCCACGTATGTTCAACATCTCACTTCCCTCTACTAGCCTTGCTAGCAAAACTCAACAATACAAAGTTATGTGTTGCATAAAAATCCAAGAGCACTTTGAATGGTGAGAATGGACCACAACATATTCAACCCCTCATATGCCATGATCCCGGATCAAGTGGAGTCCGACTCCCGGTTGTGAAAAGGAAACCTGCCTCACCTAAGGCTAGTATGCTTTATCTTTTAGACTCTCAAGTACGTATTTAAGCGTTTAAACTAACCACCTAAGTTCATTGCACATAAAAAGGCTTCTATGGTCTACTAGACCTTAGACAACTCTATGTTACGCTACCTAGCACGTGTCACAGAAATACCGGATTCTAATCCAATATCCATGAGGCTATGGTTTAAGGTTTCCAATGATCCTGAGTTTCTCCCCACAGAGGGTCTCCACAAGGTACTGAGCCAAATCCACTAGAAACCGAACCCCTAACTTTGTCATATAACAAGTATGGTGTTGCCATTCCGGAACAACACCTTGTAAGGACAAACGTTCCATGTTCCAATGCTCATGTAAGTAACGGTGCGGAGCCAAAGCCACTAGAGCACTCACATTTAAGTTTACAACACTCCACAAAAGCAATTTACACTAAAGCATGCTCAAAAGAGGTCAAAAATACATTTTGGAAATTCTGGGTCATAGGTGTGCACCTACCAAATCCGTAGGTGTGCACCTATAGATACTGGGAGCAACATGAACTCTCTGGTCTACTAGGTGTCCACCTACCAAAGTCATAGGTGTGCACCTATGGCTCTGTTCAGCCAACAAAAACTACAGCTTTTCTAAGGTCGTTTCTAAGGGTAATCTCACACATGCATCACTCAATCCTCATCCTAAACCTTCCTAAAACATGTATAAATATAACATATACATTCTAAAACAAGAATTAAAGTCTGCAAAAAAAATTAATGCTCCAAATCAAGGTAAGGCATCCTTCACATGTAAATGCTTTAGATTATCCTACCAAGTCCTAGAACATGATTTCAAGATCTAAAAGCATGGTGTGAAGTCCTATAACATAGTAAAAAGGATTCTAAACATAGAATCAAAGATTAGAACATGATCAACACACCAAAGATTCAATGGAAGACCTCCCTACCTCAAATCACTTCAATGAAAGCTCCAATCCAAAATCCAAATTTGATTCCAAACTCCTAGTGTGAATAAATCCTAAAAGCTCCAAGCTTCTTCTCGAAAACCCCAAAAGATGATATTCTTGTTTCAATATGTAAACTTCTTCTTGATTATACCTTTGATATGAACAATCTACAAACCAAGTAGATGGTAAGAAAAATGAAGAATTCCTTCTTCTTCCTCCTTAAATCCTTTTCTCTTTCTTTTCTTCTTCTTATATAGAATATGCAAGTATGAAGGAAAGGTGCAATATTTGATGATGATTGAGAGTGGTGGAGTTTGTAGAGAAAATGCAAGTGTTGTTGGTTATGGAGTGCTTGAAGATGAAATGTGTTGGAGGAGTTTTGATGTAGTGTTCTTGGTGGTGAAATGATGTAAGATGGTGAAGTGTTTGCAAGAGGTAGAGTGTTTGTGGGGGTATTATTTCTTGCTAGTGGATTGTGTAGGAATAATGGTGAAGTGGTGTAATGGAGAAATGCAAGAATTCATGCCAACGATAACAAAAATGTTGAATAAGTTTTGTGTATAAGTTTGGGGTAGTAGGAAGTGTAGGCAAAAATGTGAGGTGTCATGTTGTGATGGCAAGGTGAGGAGAGTGAAATGTGGCAACGTGTGGGTGAAAGAAGAGTGGCAATGGTGAGGTGTTAAAGGGGGAGGTGTTGATGAAATGATACATGATGATGTGTTACTTGATAAATCCAATGTGTTATATTAGTTACATGATGATATAATATTTTAATATAACACTTAAATATACTTAATTGTTCGGAAAAAATACGATACTCGATAAATACCCGAAAAATGATATAAACTCCCTTTTGTGAATTTACAGGGTATCACATTCTTCTCCCATTAAAAAAGTTCGTCCTCGAAACTAAAGCATACTAGAATACTGAGGTAAAACTGGAAACTCTGCAACCATGTCGTCCTCGACTTCCCATGTTGCTTCCAAAAACTTATGATTACTCAATTGAACCAACACCAACGGAAACTCCCAGTTCTTGATCATTTTTCACTTCCTCTCTTGAGAATTTGAACTGGTCTTTCATCATACGTTAGGTTTTCCTTGATCAAGTATGGATCTCTCTCGGTTTCCACTGTTAGGAAATCTATGCGGGAACACAGCGGAATTCAAAAATTTATTTCCTATCGACCCAAGATCGACTTCGTTTAAGCAATAAACAAACAAGTAGTAGACGGTGGTTACCTTGGTTGATCTATAAGATCGACGCTTTGACCGTCTAAGGAGAGTAGTTCTGCATAGAGCCGCCCAAGTGTTCGGCCTCTACCGCTAGTCCACACGAACAGCCCGCCGGAATCCCATCATGGATTGCTATTGGAAAACTCCGGTTGCTAGACCGGCCCTTTTCCCCTCTCTCAAACTCTCTATAGGATGCTGCCTCTATTTTACACAAGAACTATTAGTTCTTGGAATTGTGTTAATGCAAAAGAGCTTGACACCCACCTCTTATTTATAGTGTAGGTGGCGCCATCTTCTAGAGTGGAGGAGAAGAAAACCTTTTCCCAATAAAATAAGGAAAATATAATTGATTGATTTATCTCATTTATTATAATATCTCATATTAAATAAATCTAGGATTTTGTCAATATCTTATATTGAATAATTCCAAGATATTGTCAATATCTTATATTGACAATATTTATCTTTTATTATATTACCATAAATCAATTTACACATGTGTATATATCACATATATATATTACACAAATAAATCTATTAAATATATATACTTTGGAAACAAATGTGCACATGCACATCATATGTGCAACACGCATGTATGCATATATTTATAAATATTAATATCTAATATTAATATATGGTAATACCATTAATCAAATTGCACAATCCAAGTGTATCTTATACACTCCAAAAATTGCATACCTTTAGCCAATAAATTGGCATCCGAATATTCTTTAATTAATATAATATTATTAATATCTTGTATTTAATTTATTCATAATAAATAAATACCACCATATTAATTTACCACTATAACCTTTATAGTCTCGAGATAAACTTTCCTTATTTGGTTATCATCTATAACCACATTTTAATCCGCTAGATGTTCTTATGTGTGTGACCCGATAGGCTTCGAATATGTTGGCCGTAGACACAAAGTGCAAATTACGAAAATGCCCTTCATACCTAACGATCACGGGATAGCGTCACAGCAACACACCGTGACCCCAATCATCGGAAGAGTCAAATGCAATGACTACTACCTTTCATGTGAAGCGATTACCGTGTAACTTACAATCCTATCATTTGTAATAATATCATACGATCGTTAGTCGAGTGTCAAAACATCAACGATCGTATCTTATATCACGGATATCATGCTCTCTCAAGTAACTCGTTTACTCCCACTTTGCAAAGATTCACGAGAGTAAGACATTCCTTATAAGAAGGCCATTTCGGATATTCGATCCCAATCATAGGATACGCGATTCCTGCAGGCGACCAATCATGTATACTCCGCGATGCTTCAATATCATACCCAATCACTACCGCATGATCGCTCCGTGGCTGGGGAAACCTCAATAGTGTCAAAGCATGACAATCCACACCGTGATGCCATGAAGACTCGGTCAAAGGATAATTACACAATCTGTCACATAGTGTGACACTTATCCGTGTAAGTGGGTCGATCTAACGACGCATTCTCTAATACACGCCCACGCATACAGTCCAAGTGTCTCTACACTTCGATAGACGAGATTTATCCCTGCCCTAAAGACAGAAGACATCTAATACGTGCTAGTCTGTTTATACTATCAATGCCCTGTTTAATAGTACATCAGCCTAGAGACATTTAAGTATCAAACTTATTAAAGTGATTAGAGATCTCATCAACCATAATCTCCTATCATGGTTTCTCTATCACAGTTTAATACTAAGGACGTCATCATATAACAATTCATAAGTGGTTCTTCAAAAAGAACATATATATGACAACAGAAAAGCCATTTTAATATATATATAAACATAAAGAAATAGTCGAAATGATCTGACCCGGTCGGATCCGGTCCAACCCGATTGGGTTTAGGACACTATTTCAACAATCTCCCACTTGGCCTAAAACCAATCACTCGCACACACAAGACCAAGTTGAAACACAAGAATCTCATGCAATGCTCGCAACTAGCCCTAGCCATGAACGGATCGCTATCCGTGGGGACTCGAGACTATCTTCATATCACGCCCATATGATCAAGTCAAAGGAACGGCTCAACACACACACGAATCTCGGCGAGACCCTGGTCCTTGCTTCAAGCAATGAATCCACTTACTATATCGCCTATATAGAAAAGGTGGAAGAACCGTACAAGGTTCATGAATGAACCTTCAGATCCATGTATCGCTCTCGCCGCGCCTCTAAGGCACTCTTGTGTTTTGGCTAAGTTGTAGAATTTACTGATGACCCATATGCTAGAACATTTCCACTCAACTGTATCACTTAATCAAAGTGATCGCAAACCCGCATGTAGCTCCCACTCGCCTTCATAAGACTTAGGACATACGCCTCGTATAACTATATTTATCGATTCCAAGTTTCGATAAACTAGGAACTCTTCCTTAACTTGTTTAAGGATATTCTCGACATTCACGATTTACTTTCATACTTGCTCGGGACTATTCATGGACTATGAACATCTGGCATTACTTTTATGATGGTTCCTATCGCATTATCAAAGGAAACCTTCCACAAGCATCATCTTTCACCTTACCTTTAGGACGAACGTCCTAACATAGATAGATCTTGAGAACACTGGCTAGCAGTATCCCGTCGCGATCTATGCTAAACTCCTTTTAGCATCACATCTATATAGGTAAACTATAATCTAACAAAAGATTAAATCTATTACTATAGATTCTTATTTCTAAAATAAGAACCGCCAATCCAAGTGCTTTCAGTAAAGACCTTGAACTACCAAACATTAATTGACTGTGACATGGGGTATTAATTCTCGAGAGAGATATCTAATATCTTGCTCAAAAATCACAACACACTCCCACTATCCATATTGCACATGGGGCATATCCTTATTTTGACTAAATCAAACTCCTTTGATTATCAAACAAAGAAATTGTTTAGAGAAACTTGTTTGAGTCCATAAATGGATCTTATGGGCTTACATATCATGTCATCGTCTATGAACATCGAGATTTCTGCCCAACGCCTTCAACACTATCATATAGTCATGATGCGAAGTTCTAACAAGTATAATCTGAATAGAACTAGGCTCAGCCTTACAGGGACATTCCCTCTAGGTAAGACAGACTAGGTTCACAACCTAGTTGTCACTGATGGAATCTAATTCAGATATTATGGCTCCTGGCCATATCTCTCAAACCTGCCTTTCAAACATTCTTTCATAAATCGTGAGATATTCATTCTTCAAGATGAACATACCAACAACCTTTTCAGGCTTGAGGTTATCCATGATTCTGAGAACTTTGTGTGCACCTTGGCGGTGTTTTACACCTCATCGCTATCACGGCGCCTCGCTTCATGTTCCAATGGTTGAATATATCTTTGTGGTTCTCAAACTCTTTTGAGATCCGATTCACTCCCACTGCTTTTTCTTGGAAGAAACACTTCCTCTAAGACAAAGACATGTTTGGAGACAAACACCTTTTGCTCCATGGACGAGTAAATAATATCTAGCGTACTTGCCAAGATATTCCACAAAGTTGCATATGTCGTACTAGGCTCCAAGCCCTTTCTGACTTTGACTATGAAAACTTCAAATCATCGGTTAAGATAGATTCGACATTATCCTCTTCCATATCTAATATGGAATTTATTCAACATTTATTCTTTGGAACTCGGTTAAGTATAAAGGCACTATCCCGAAGCGGTAAGGGTACTTGCATGGCCTAGCTGCGTCATACATTTATCATATAAAGTGTTGTTTCCATTTTGGGAACAAAATCTAATTGCGTATCCCAAAGATGGTATCCTTTAAGGGAAGAATCTTATTCCTTTTCAGACGACTTCTGAAACACCCTTCAGATATCAATTACTTCAATCCAATTGAAGATTAATTCCTAAGTAGCTCATCAATCTCATATTCGAACTAGCTCGAACTTTTCGGGCTTTCCGAATTGTCGCACTTTAATAAGTACATTCAACTATTTCTAAAATAGTCATAGAGATTAATAAACAATTATTTGTGGCATTAATTGTCATAAGCCAACAAACATCGGTATGTTTAGGCTTTGGACAAATTTTTCTAGAGTTTACGACCTTTTCATTAAAAGGGTATTTTAGTCATATTTAGATAAGATACGTATTACCCACGTGATTCATAATCATATGGTTCAACATCATCAGAATGACGTTTAATTACACGCTTCCCTTCCAGAGAGACTATGTCTAGAGTAACCACAAATCAAGGATAATAACCATACAAATATTTAGTTGAGATCCCATCACTTATATCATCTATATAGTGACATCAATCTAGTATGTTAGATTCAGTGACCTTTCAACTTTATCGGAATAACATTTATTCCTTACAATTGAATATGTCTACTAAATCCTAACAAATAACTGAAAGCATGTTCTTTATAAGAACCGGAACATAATAACATTTATTTAGTTCACTTATCAGTTTACTAGATCCAGAATATGGTAAGTGTTACAACGTTTGCTTCACCTTCCATATATGTATTTAATCTTTCTAATTTAATCACACTAGTAAGGTATCATATATCTTAGAGTTGACTTTGAATTTAGATAGATTTATCTCAACTCACTTGCCTAGAAATAGAAACTTCAATAAGTTCTCCATTTAAGCACATGCCCTAACTTTCCTTTTTAATCCTTTAAGCACTTGTAAATATTTCTTAGTGTAGTCTTCATAAGACTTAAGAAAGATCATAAGAGCTATGTCTTTAATTTCCTTTCATAAAGAAAATCTAAAGTTTATTAAATAGTTTATTTATCCTTTTGAATCGTATTCAAAACATTGACTATTTAATTAACCTTTAAGCAATTATAGAATTAAGTCGATACTTAAATCTTACAATTTTGAAAACAACCTTTCCAAAATTAGACGTGGTCATTGTTTATCCAACGTTTGAATTAATTGTCATCATATGACTAAATGATCATATTGGATCGTATCCAATGAGCTACCGTTTTTCTTTAATAATTAAAGTCTTGGAGGACTCCATCAAATATGTAGTCTCCTTAACTTTAGCTACTATAACGGGATTGCTCGTATTATTGCTTTATTTTAAAAGGATTAAAATTTACTTAACCATTCTTGAGAACGCTTCTCAAACAGTCATAATTTGGTTTTACTAATCGAGAAAAACATAAATATAAAAGTTTGCTAAAAATAAACTACAACATAAAAAATGAAGATAAAAAAATGTTGTTGTCTATACACGCAAAATCAAATATGGTCTTTGGGATTATGATTTTGCTCCCACTAGTCAACTACTCCCAATTGACTTTCAAGAAATTTTCAAAATTCTTTAGTGCATTTGGAATCCTATCTAGTTGACTCGATCCCCGACGTGGGCGATCGACCGGGTCAATTTCGACGGGTAGGTACTTTTTACCAATCGCGTCTAACGCGACTTCCATGGTTTGACTAGTCAACTCTTTGACAATTCACATCGCCTATGTGATAGTCAACCTTATGTCTCTAAAATCGACGGTCTCGGCGTGGGCCAATCACCGCAAGATTCTTAGTCGAGTCGTAACCCAAGTATTCATGAGATCTCATAACGATCATATCTCGATAATGACGATATACCCGTGGTAGGTCAACTCCCGACGCGTGGGCGATCAGTTGGATCCGAACAAGGGCTCTTCACCGTCACTATAATATTGGGAGACATATTATAACTCGATTTTTGTTGTGGGAGTAATTTTAAATTAATTCACTTAATTAATTTTGAATTAATTCTCTTCATTAATTTAATTACGGTCTCATCGATATATATATCTCTATAGACATACATCCTACGCATTTATCTAGATCGTGCCTAGTCATGCATCTATCGTATCATATAAAATAAATACAAGCACAAAATAAATAAATGCGTAAAGTAACCGGTATGATCCTGGACTTTTCCTAGAGTGCGGTTTCGAATACAAATCGATTTAAACCGCTGGTCACAATCTAAGGGTAATGCAACCGCCAATAGGATCTTTAATGCTCCATTCTCCAATGAGATCTTTATTTTCGTCTTTCTTTGGTCTCCATCTTCTCGCTCCATTCTTGTTACATTTAATTCTATCTAAGAAAATAAATACACCCGCCGCAAACGGGGAGAGCTAACGAGGAATGGGATAAATGCAGAAAATAAACTAGGTCACGTTCTTCATAACGGACTCAGGACAATTTTTAAACCAACGGAAAAATTAAATCATTCACATCTATCCCTATCGGTCGAGTCCACGATCAATCGGGTCATATAATCATATTATATCTACTATATCTATTATATACAATAAAATCTTATGAAAAAGATAAAATTAAAATTTAACTACTTGCGCCTTAATTAATCAATTAACATTTAATCTATTAAATAATTTTATCCAATCAATTAACTAATTAACATTTAATTAATTAAATGATTTTAATCGAAATAAAATTAACGATTAATTTTAAACCGATTTTAATTTTAATTTTAATTAATTAGAACTATACCAAAATAAATCAAAATTAAAATTATTTCTCTTTTGTTTCTTTCTTTTTTTGATTCGTAATCAAAGGGATGATTTGGTTTCTAAACCAAATTTGGCTTAGCGCGCCACTTTCCAAAATCAAAATTTTTGAAGTGGTTTGCAGCTAAGCCTTTACAAATCAAATATTTGAAAAAAACTGGCGCTATTCCAAATCAAATATTTGGAAAGGCCAAATAATTTTGGTTTAGTTTCGCCACTTTCCAAAATCAAAATTTTTGGAAGTAGCAGCTGCAGCCTTTCCCAAATCAAATATTTGGAAAGGCCATTATTATTTTAACGCCATGTATGGCATCCCGATGGCCCAAACTATTTATACCATTGGTTAGTTGTGCACGACACAACTAAACAAAAGACAATTACCAATCACAACTATGAACAATAATGAAACACAAAATACACAAAACAAAATTTAGGGATCCACCAAAGATGCACCGGCCGACGCGTCGACCGCCCCAAAAGGGTGCGCCGCGCCGCTTGGCGCAATTTTTTTTGGGGTGCCGCCACGATCGGCCGAGCACCCCAAAAAGCCTTTTTTTTTTTTTTTTTTTTTTTTTTTTTTTTTTTTTCGTGTATCGATTTATGAATCAAAATCTTTCATCTTTTAATTACGTGATTTAAACGATAAAATTAACTAGGCAAAATAACAAGCTTATTGCTTAAGCTCAAGCTCAAGCTCGCTCCGATACCACATGTTAGAAATCTACGCGAACGCAATGAATTCAAAATTTATTTCCTATCGACCCAAGATCGACTTCGTTTAAGCAATAAACAAACAAAGTAGAGACGGTGGTTACCTT
Source organism: Gentiana macrophylla (assembly GCA_026214975.1). NCBI lineage: Eukaryota > Viridiplantae > Streptophyta > Magnoliopsida > Gentianales > Gentianaceae > Gentiana > Gentiana macrophylla. Next base: position 40,907,309 of record CM047807.1, on the reverse strand, counting down.
GGTTGATCTATAAGATCGACGCTTTGACCGCCTCAGGAGAGAGTAGTTCGCATAGAGCCGCCCAAGTGTTCGGCCTCACCGCTAGTCCACACGAACGACCCACGGAATCCCATCATGGATTGCTATTGGAAAACTCCGGTTGCCAGACCGGCCCTTTTCCCCTCTCTCAAACTCTCTATAGGATGCTCTCTATTTTACACAAGAACTATTAGTTCTTGGAATTGTGTTGTGCAAAAGAGCTTGACACCCACCTCTTATTTATAGTGTAGGTGGCGCCATCTTCTAGAGTGGAGGAGAAGAAAACCTTTTCCCAATAAAATAAGGAAAATATAATTGATTGATTTATCTCATTTATTATAATATCTCATATTAAATAAATCTAGGATTTTGTCAATATCTTATATTGAATAATTCCAAGATATTGTCAATATCTTATATTGACAATATTTATCTTTTATTATATTACCATAAATCAATTTACATGTGTATATATATCATATATATATTACACAAATAAATCTATTAAATATATATACTTTGGAAACAAATGTGCACATGCACATCATATGTGCAACACGCATGTATGCATATATTTATAAATATTAATATCTAATATTAATATATGGTAATACCATTAATCAAATTGCACAATCCAAGTGTATCTTATACACTCCAAAATTGCGCCACCTTTAGCCAATAATTGGCATCCGGAATATTCTTTAATTAATATAATAATATTAATATCTTGTATTTAATTTATTCATAATAAATAAATACCACCATATTAATTTACCACTATAACCTTTATAGTCTCGAGATAAACTTTCCTTATTTGGTTATCATCTATAACCACATTTAAATCCGGCTAGATGTTCTTATGTGTGTGACCCGATAGGCTTCGAATATGTTGGCCGTAGACACAAAGTGCAAATTACTTAAAATGCCCTTCATATACCTAACGATCACGGGATAGCGCCTCAAAGAAACACACCGTGACCCCAATCATCGGAAGAGTCAAATGCAATGACTACTACCTTTCATGTGAAACAGATTACCGTGTAACTTACAATCCTATCATTTGTAATAATATCCATACGATCGTTAGTCGAGTGTCAAAACATCAACGATCGTATCTTATAATCGGCTATCATGCTCTCTCAAGTAACTCGTTTACTCCCACTTTGCAAAGATTCACGAGAGTAAGACATTCCTCATAAGAAGGCCATTTCGGATATTCGATCCCAATAATAGATACGCGATTCCCGGACGACCAATCATGTATACTCCGCATGCTTCAATATCATACCCAATCACTACCGCATGATCACTCCGTGGCTGTGGAAACCTCAATAGTGTCAAAGCATGACAATCCACACCGTGATGCCATGAAGACTCCGGTCAAAAGGATAATTACACAATCGTCACATAGTGTGACACTTATCCGTGTAAGTGGGGTCGATCCCTAACGACGCATTCTCTAATACACGCCCACACGCATACCCAAGTGTCTCTACACTTCGATAGACGAGATTTATCCCCGCCCTAAAGACGGAAGACATCTAATACGTGCTTGTCTGTTTATACTATCAATGCCCTGTTTAATAGTACATCAGCCTAGAGACATTTAAGTATCAAACTTATTAAAGTGATTAGAGATCTCATCAACCATAATCTCCTATCATGGTTTCTCTATCACAGTTTAATACTAAGGACGTTATCATATAACAATTCATAATTGGTTCTTCAAAAAGAACATATATATGACAACAGAAAAGCCATTTAATATATATATAAACATAAAGAAATAGTCGAAATGATCCGACCCGGTCGGATCCGGTCCAACCCGATTGGGTTTAGGACACTATTTCAACATCCACATCCGTCTTGGTAAGACACTTCATTAACATCGAGACTTGGAACACAATATGAACTCTCGTCATCTCTCTTAGTAATTGTAGACGATAAGCCAAAGGTACGATCTTCTCCAAGATCACAAATGGTCCTATTTACCTCGGGCTCAACTTTCCTTTTTGCCCGAAACGTCTTACACCTCTCATCGGTGACGCTTTCAGATACACACGGTCACCAACTTCGAAGTCCAACGGCCTTCTTCGTGCGTCTGCCCAAACTTTATGCCTGTCTTGAGCTATCTTCATGTTTTGCTGAACCAAGGCAATTCATTCTTTAGCTTGCTGAACCATTTCCGGTCCCGTATTGTGCTTCTCACCTATCTCATCCCAATAGTAAGGAGTTCTACACTTCCTCCCATATAAGGCTTTATAAGGTGGCATCCGAATGCTCGTATGGTAGATATTATTGTATGTGAACTCGGAAATTAGTAGTTAGTCGTCCCATGAGCCACCTACTTTTAGAACACATGCTCTCAACATGTCCTCGACCGTTTGAATGGTCCTCTCAGATTGACTATCCGTCTGTGGATGAAACACTGTAATCATCTCCAACCTTGTGTCGAAGGCTGTCTGTAGGCTCTTCCAAAACCTACTCACAAAACGGTTGTCTCTATCGGAAACATTAGAAACTGAAACTCCATGTAGCTTCATGATGTTTTCCAAGTAAATCGTTGTCAATTGCTTCAAAGACATGTTCTCCTTGGCTGGTAGGAAGTGAGCGGATTTTGTCAATCGATCCACGATGACCCAAATCTTATTGTACCCCTTCTTGGTATGAGGTAACCCGCCAACGAAGTCCATCGTGATCATTTCCCACTTCCATTTCGGGATCTTTAAAGGTTTAAGCAAACCTCATGGTCGTCTATGCTCAGCCTTAACCCTTTGAAAAGTATCACAGCATGCAACAAATTCTACAATCTCAAGCTTCATCGATGGCCACCAATAATATTGTTTCAACTCTTTGTACATCTTATTTGCTCCCGGGTGAACCGCAAATGCTATCTTATGTGCCTCATCCATAACTGCTTGTCTCAAATCATCAACATTCGGCACACACAAGCGGTTGGTGTACCAAAGATCACCATGCTGATCTAGCTCATAACCACTAGTCGGCTTCGTTCTTGCTACACTCTTCAAACCAACTAAGACTGGGTCTTCGTCTTGATTTTCTTGAATCCGGTCTTGTAATTCAGGTCTTGCTATCAATGGAGCGATGAAAACGGTTTCTGCCTGCTACCCAAAATCCCAGATTCCCAAACCCATCAAACGATCCTCATCCACTGGAAAACTACCAAGAGCATTGATCGATCTTCGACTAAGAGCATCTGCCACAACATTTACTTTACCCTGATGGTACTGTATATCAAAATCATAGTCCTTAACATACTCAAGCTATCTTCGTTGCCTCATATTCAACTGCTACAGAGTGAATAAGTACATGAGGCTGTGATAATCCGTAAAAACACGAGCCTTAACACCGTAGAGATAATGCCTCCAAATATATAAGGCAAACACTACAGCTACTAGTTCGAGATCATGAGTCGGGTAGTTCTTCTCATGCATCTTCAGCTGTCTTGAGGCGTATGCGATAACTTTACCGTTTTGCATCAACACACACCCGAGTCCTTGACCCGAAGCGTCAGTGTAAACATCATAATCATCAAACACTTCCGGTAGCGTCAACACCGGAGCTGTAGTCAACCTATCTTTCAGGGTTTGGATTGCTTGCTCACACTCCGGACTCCACTCATATTTAACGCCCTTCTGAGTGAGCCTGGTGAGAGGTGAGGCAATCTTGGAGAAGTCCTGAACAAACCGTCTATAGTCGCCTGCAAACCCGAGCAAGCTGCGAATCTCGTAAACTGTCGTCGGTCTAGGCCACTTGGCCACTGCCTTAATCTTGGACGGATCCACTCTTAAACCGACTCCTGACATTACATGGCTTAAGAAGCTAACTTGATCGAGCCAAAATTCACACTAGCTGAACTTTCCATAAAGCTTATTCTCTTGTAACGTCCAATGCTCTTGATCGTCCACATAGTAGATCAAGATGTCATCAATAAACACTATCATGAACTTATCCTGAAACGGCATAAAAACACGATGTATCAAATCCATGAAGGTTCCAAATCGCATCATTCATAACTCATAATGACCCTTCCTCATACCAAAGGCCATCGTTGGAATATCCTCTTCTTGATCTTATCTGATGATAACCCGAACGCATATCTATCTTTGAAAATACCTTCTTCCCCTGAAGCTCATTATAGAGGTCATCAATCTCAGTAAAAGATAATTATTCTAAACTGTCAGGTGGTTCAACTCCCGAAAGTCGATACATGTCCTCGTACTTCAATCCTTCTTCACAACAACACTAGAGCTCCTCACAGTGATGTGCTCAGTTGTATGATGTTCTTATCGAGCATATCCTTAAAATGCTCCTTCAGCTAGTTCAATTCTGCTGGTGCCATTCGGTAAGGTGACTTCACCACTGGTTCGGCTTCTGAAATGATCTTGATCTCAAACTCCACAACTCTATCTGGAGGGTTACCTGGTAACTCATCCGGAAACACATCGGGTTACTCACACACTATGGGTACATCTTTCTCCACTTTGGGAGAAAATAACAGATATCATTCGTAACCCTTTTGAACTGCATTCGTGACTCGAAGTGCTGGAATGATAGGATATCATTTCATGTCCGACTTGTGAACATTTTTCTGAAAAGAGATTGACGTCCTACCCGGGGGTTAAAAGTTTACTTTCTTGGTTTTACAATCGTAAAAGAACATCATGTTGAGATAGCAAATCTATTCCAAAGATTATACAAAATTCTGCAAGATCTAGCACTATAAGATCAAACTGGCTCTTGAACTTTCCTATCTTGAACTAAACAGTGAGGTATCGTTTTATCGACCTTAACCGATTTTCCCCAATGGTGTAGCAACTGATAACGGCTTACTTAGTTTACCAAAAGGTATCCTTAACCGTTCCATTCTCTTACTAGAGACAAAGGTGTTAGAATCAACCGTTTCGAACAAGGCTGACACGGCTAATATTCCCACTCGAACTCTTTTATTAGTAACTATTGTCTCCTAGTCTTCGTATGCCTTGGCATCCAAAAGAAAAACTCTAGCAAGGCCTCAGGTTTAAGTCTTTCCCGAGGGTGACAACTGCTGATTTCCTTAATACCTTTCCCCTTTGTTGGGGATTCGGAAATTGACTTAATTTCTCTGCTCGTCTAACCAGAGGAAATTACTCCCATAAATGGATCCATAAACTATTGTCGATTTCTGAAAGTCACTAGAACTGTTCAGGCCATTGCCTTGGTACTTTACACTTCCTGTCTCTGTACACTATTCTGACCTCCCCGAGCCAAGTATGATTCCGATCAACCTGTCATGATACTAAAGCAACAATATTCCTCTGAGGCTCCCTTGAAGATCCGGCTTCACCTGGATTCACACATAGGCCTGTGAACGAGCCGAACCCTACCGAACCCTGGAGTAGTTCGGCTCGGCTCGAACATGTTCGAATACATGGCTCGATTCGGCTCAAACTTTTCGAGCCTAAAATATCAGGATTCGGTTCGGCTCGAACTTAAAAAAAGGGAAAAATATTCGGTACTATTCGGCTCGAACAGTTCGAATAGTTCGAACATGTTCGGTCCGAAAATTCAAAAATACCCAATAAATAATTCTAGTTCAAAAATACATGTCCAAAACAAAAATAATACATTACATGTCCCAAAATATAATATAACATGTCCAAAATGTTCAAGGCCCTATTCCAAAATATAAATAACATGTCCAAAAATACCCTGCAACTCTACGAGCCGAACATATTCGAACATGTTCGGCTCGTTTGTCCGAATACCAATTTCCAAGGCCCTATTCTACGTTTGATGATACGAGCCGAGCCCCGAACCGAACTTTTTTGAGCCGAACACGCCGAATCGAATCGAACTTTAAGGCTCACTTATAGGCCTATTCACACATGTTCCTTGACGTGGTCCTTAAACTCTTGATGGAAAGGATAGATTTGCTAGAGATCTTAAAAGATAAACTTATCCTTAACAAGTTCATCTAGCTAAGAAGGAAGAGAAACTGCGCTCTGATACCAACTGTGATACCCGTTTCAGGACACCGAGTCCTTATCCAAAAAAGAACGCCCGGCACGTATATAACTTAAATTTATATAAAAAATTATATACGTAAGCCTTACATATACGTCATCAGAGTATAATTACGGAAATTAAAATGACTCGGGAGAAACATACAAAGCTAAGGGTAGAATAGGAAAACCAAATGTCGAGTCCTTTACAACATTCAAAGTCTGAGAGTTCAATGATATTCCACAAGCTCAACACTATACAAGATTCAACAGGCTCATTAAACGATAAAGCTCATCCATTACATAATTGAAAAGAGAACAACTCCATCAAAGCACTATCGGAGCATCATGAGGTCTCTCCTCGAAGCACTCACAATCAAACACTAAACCTGCAACACCTTCTCGGGGGTAGGAACAATATAATGAGGGGGTAAGTACAAACGTACTTAGTAGAGAGTAGAAGCATTGAATCCAACAACCACAACAAACATATAGATTCAACATGATCATAACACGAGATATCAACAACGAGAATGTAACAAACGAGACACGTATGTTCAACATCTCACTTCCCTCTACTAGCCCTGCTAGTAAAACTCAACAATACAAAGTTATGTGTTGCATATAATTCCAAGGCCACTTTGCATGGTGAGAATGCACCACGACATATTCAACCCCTCATAAGGCATGATCCTGGATCAAGTGGAGTCCGACTCCCGGTTGTGAAAAGGAAACATGCCTCACCAAAGGCTAGTATGCTTTATCTTTTAGACTCTCAAGTACGTATTTAAGCGTTTAAACTAACCACCTAAGTTCAATGCACATAAAAAGGCTTCTATGGACTCCTAGACCTTAGACAACTCTATGTTACGCTACCTAGCACGTGTCTCAGAAATACCAGATTCTAATCCAATATCCACGAGGCTAAGGTATAAGGTTTCCAATGATCCTGAGTTTCTCCCAGCAGAGGGTCTCCACAAGATGTTGAGCCAAATCCACTAAAACCGAACCCCTAACTTCGTCATATAGCAAGTATGGTGTTGCCATTCCGGAACAACACCTCGTAAGGCAAAACATTTCAGGTTCCAATGCTCCCATAAGTAACGGTGCGGAGCCAAAGCGACTAGAACACTCACATTTAACTTTACAACACTCCACAAAAGCTATTTACACTAAAGCATGCTCAAAAGAGGTCAAAAATACATTTTGAAATTCTGGGTCATAGGTGTGCACATACAAAATCCGTAGGTGTGTACCTATGGATGCTGGGAGCAACCTGAACTCTCTGGTCTACTAGGTGTCAACCTACCAAAGTCATAGGTGTGCACCTATGGCTCTGTTCAGCCAACAAAAACTGCACCGATTCTAAGGTCGTTTCTAAGGGAAATCTCACGCATGCATCACTCAAGCCTCATCCAAAACCTTCTTAAAACATGTCTAAACATAATATATACATTCTAAAACAAGAATTAAAGTCTACAACAAAATTTAATGCTCCAAAACTAGGTAAGGCATCCAACACATGTAAAGGCTTTAGATTATTCTACCAAGTCCTAGAACATGATTTCAAGATCTACAAGCATGGTGTGAAGTCCTATAACATAGTAAAAAGGATTCTAAACATAGATCAAAGATTAGAACATGATCAACACACCAAAGATTCAATGGAAGACCTCCCTACCTCAAATCACTTCAATGAAAGCTCCAATCCAAAATCCAAATTTGATTCCAAACTCCTAGTGTGAAGAAATTCCTAAAAGCTCCAAGCTTCTTCTCCAAACCCCAAAAGATGATATTCTTGGCTCAATATGTAAACTTCTTCTTGATTATACCTTTGATATGAACAATCTACAAACCAAGTAGATGGTGAGAAAAATGAAGAATTCCTTCTTCTTCCTCCTTAAATCCTTTTCTCTTTCTTTTCTCTTCTTATATAGAATATGCAAGTATAAAAGAAAGGTGTAATATTCGATGATGATTGAGAGTGGTGGAGTTTGTAGAGAAAATGCAAGTGTTGTTGGTGATGGAGTGCTTGAAGATGAAATGTGTTGGAGGAGTTTTGATGTAGTGTTCTTGGTGGTGAAATGATGTAAGATGGTGAAGTGTTTGCAAGAGGTGGAGTGTTTGTGAGGGTATTTTTTTTTCTTGCTAGTGGATTGTGTAGGAATAATGGTGAAGTGGTGTAATGGAGAAATACAAGAATTCATGATAATGATAACAAAAATGTTGAATAAGTTTTTTGTATAAGTTTGGGGTAGTAGGAAGTGTAGGCAAAAATGTGAGGTGTCATGTTGTGATGGCAAGGTGAGGAGAGTGAAAGGTTGCAATGTGTGGGTAAAAGGTGGCAATGTGTGGATGAAAGAAGAGTGGCAATGGTGAGGTGTTAAAGGGTGAGGTGTTGATGTGTGAGGTCTTGATGAAATGATACATGATGATGTGTTACATGACAAATCCAATGTGTTATATTAGTTCCATGATGATATAATCTTTTAATATAACACTTAAATATACTTAATTGTTCAAGAAAAATACGATACTCGATAAATACCCTAAAAATGACATAAATTCCCTTTCATGAATTTACGGGGTATCAAAATAATCTTGCTGGCTTTGTCGATGGTAAGATTCCCTATCCACTGGAAATCATTGATAACAAACCCAACCCAAAACATGAACTATGGAAACTCCAGTATCAACTGATAGTCAGCGCTCTTGTTGGTTCCATCTCACAAGACATTGTTCACATCGTCTCACACACCAAAATTGCGAAGCAAATCTGGGATGTTCTTGCAAACACTTATGCCAAGCCATCCCGTGGCCGGATTCGACAGCTCAAATAAAATCTCTGCAATACTCACAAAAGAATGCAATCAATTTTAGAATTTCTAACCTCTGTTAAAGCAAAATCGGATGAATTGGCGGCTCTTGGTGCTAAGGTTGACCCAGAAGATCAGATAGACATCATTCTCAAAAATTTGGGGCCTCAGTATTCGGACCTTGCTAGGGTGGTGCAAGCTTGTGATTTCGCCAATTCCTTCGAAGAGCTTCAGGAAAATTGCTGAGCTTTGAAGCTTCCCAGCTGCCGGTGCCGCCATCACAGCCTTTCCAAATTGCCTCGCCCATATCATTGAGCAGCGGCTTCCGGCCCTATCAAGACTTAGCGAAGAATATAAATATTGGCCACCACTGCAGCAACAACAATACCATGGTCAACAGCCATAGAAGACCCAGCAACGAGCTCCATCTGGTCCTCTTTCTCAGTCCGGTCATCCTGGTGGTTCGGCTCCTCCATTATCAGGCCAGCGTCCTTTCCTTGGCACTTGCCAATTGTGTGGTGTCAAAGGCCACTCCGCAAAACGGTGCACCACTTTTTCTTATTATGCTGATACCAATAATAACAATGCTGCTACTTATTCACAGGTTGGAAACCGTCCCTAGGCCCATGCTATTAATGCCTCAGCCGAACCTTGGCTTAAATACGGGCGCACCACATCATGTTATGGTAGATTTAGCCAATCTCTCGTTGCACTCGCCCTACACTGGTGCGGATGATCTCATGCTCGGAGATGGTACCATGTTACCCATTTCTCATACTGGTTCTTTTTCCCTCCCCTCTCCCACCGTTGACTTACATGATGTTTTGTTCGTACCCACTATTAAGAAAAATATTATTTCTGTTATTTCTCAATTTTGTACTATGAATAATTGCTCGGTTGAGTTCTTACCTAATGCATTTCTTGTGAATGACCTCATAACCCACAATTGCCTCCTCCTAAGGGAAGCTAGAGATGGTGTGTATGTCTGGCCCAAACCACCCCTTCTGGCCTTTGCTGGTGTCATTTCCCCCAAAGACACGTGGCATCAACATCTTGGACACCCCGCTGCCCCCATTTTTCAATTTATTATTTCTCATAATAATTCATCCTTTTCGAATTCAAACTTGACTCATTGTGATGCTTGTTTTTCCAAGAAATGTCATAAAATACGTTTTCATTTATCCATTGTCCACTCCACACGACTACTTGAAATAATTTTTAGTGATGTTTGGACCTCCCCCCGATTATCTATTGAAGGTTCTCATTTTTATGTTATTTTTGTCAACCACTTCACAAAATACATGTGGTTCTATCCCTTAAAACGAAAATCTGACGTGTCTCTTATTTTTCCAAAATTTAAAAATAGAGTTGAAAATTATTTTTCGAACACCATGAGAATCCTTTATTCTGATAATGGGGGCAAGTATATTAGTCTAACATCCTTTCTCTCTGAGTCGGGCATTACACACATTTCTGCACCCCCTCACACCCCTGATCACAATGGTTACTCCGAGCGCCGTCACTTACACATTGTTGAAACATGTCTCACGTTATTATCACATGCATTCTTATCCGTTGAATACTGGCCATATGCCTTTGCCACTGCGGCCTATCTTATTAACCGTATGCCCACCCTCACCCTCTCTATGAGTTCCCCTTATGAAAAACTCTTTGCTCTTCCCCCAACTACAACAAACTACGGACCTTTGGTTGTTTGTGTTATCCTTGGATTCGCCCCTACATGCATGATAAGCTTGATCCCCGCTCTAAACCGTGTATATCCCTAGACTATTCCCTTACACAAAGTGCATATTATTGCCTTTACCCCACCTCGTTCCGCGTCTACACCTCCCGCCATGTTAAGTTTGTTGAGAATATTTTCTGGATTCCTCCAAACCCCATGCACCTCCCTGATACCATTGACTGGATTGGTCCATTAACCATTCCTACCCCACCGCCTGTTTCCTCTCCTCCAACCCTCTCGGATCCACCACCAACCCCACCTGACCCAACCTCTGAACCACCCTTCCCTAACCCGGTACCACCCAGCCTAGAGCCCCAATCCCACCACCCCATGGATACCATATCCAATCATGGCATTCACAAACCAGTGCAAAAGCTAAATTTGCATCTGACCGTCTCTTTTGATGTTGAACCTAATACTGTCAAGCAGGCCCTCACTAATCCCACTTGGCACGCTCCTTGGTTATACCATCCTTGTTTGAATAATTTTTTATATACCTCTTAATAACCCGCGCTTTACTTGAACCTTTTTGTTTTACCAAATTTTCAGTGGATCAGTATTAGTGTCAGATATATCATCTGCTTGGTCTCGTCTGCAAAAGTAGTATATAACCGGCTTTGTTGCATATTCTTTATTTTGGTCCTCAGCTTTGTTTTTATCACTAATATCAGTCAACATAACTTGGTTTTATTTTGATCACATTAGGTAAAACCATTTAGTCTAATAATTAATTTTGTCTGTGCTTCCCAGACTTAGTTAATTAGGACTAAAATTGGTAGTAACACACTCCAGTCTTGCATAAATCGAATTAAGTTTAAAAATAGACCGTGATCCATTCACACCCCTTTGGATTACCCAGCGCATTGATCCTAACAATTGGTATCGGAGCATGTCACCTAGTGATCAAACTTTGATATTAATTTTTGTGATCAATCCCTTTTGATAAGTGCTTAATTGCTTTATTTTTTTAAAGTCACATATTGTGTCTCTTATATAATATATAATTATTCCTTAAGGATTGTGATTTGAAAGCACTCTTTGGATTATAATCAAACTGCTCCTATTTGTCATACTTAGTTGTTTTGATATAATTAATTTTCTGTGACATAATATACCTGGTCTTTTGAGTTTGATATTTTTGCAGAGAGTACCTAGTAAATCCATTTTAATACGTTATATGGCGTCATTTGATCACATGGCTCGATCTCGAGATAATTTCTCAATTAATAGTGAAGTTGGACTAAGTGGTAGTGATCAAAGCTCATGGAAAATAAAAAAATGGTTCAACAGCAGTAAGTCCCCTAGTAGGAGCCGGAACCCAACTTGCTCTTGAAGCCAGAATCTCCGAGCATTCGGACAATGAATCACAATGTTCGGAATCTAATTCCGAATCGAGTTCCGACTCAGAATCTAAGGTATCATCTTCTGTTTTAGAGTTGCATGAACAAATTAGACAATTAAGATCCACTCTAAAACTTAAAAATAAATTGATTAGTGATCTTGAGACACAACATAACCATGAAACCGTTTCACTAATCAATACTCTAAGTCAATTACAGCTAAAGCACCAAGACTTACAAATAGAAAATGATTCATTGAAAAATGAAGTTGCTTCGATTAAACAAGTCAATACAAGACTTGAAGAGCGTTGTTCTGAGCTCAAAAATCAATCTTCAAAAATCAACGAATCGAAGGGACTGATAGTTCTCAAGTGGATCCCAGAACATCAACCGAACCCTTTACTTCAAAGTCTATCTTGGAGCCAAGGCCTATTGCTTTAGCGTGTTACACCTGCACCACCTAAAGCACCCACACCACCTAAGAACGCTCCATCAACACGTACACACACTTCACATCGTTCTTCTTCTTGTAAACACGCATATATGTATGATCGTAGAGGTTCAAGGAGCCACGCTCATCAGAACCAATAGCATCATACAAACTATGCTACACCTAGTTTCTATACACCTGCATATCATGACCCCTGCATACACCAAGCACACGACTACACATTTAGACAACCTCAAGTTGACCCCTACTTGGTCAATTTGCTATTTTGGCAAGATCAGATTCTGAGAATGCATCAAAACACATACTATCCAATCCCAAATCACTTTGATCAGTCAACTCAGTCCACTTGGACTAAGAAAACTGGACATAAACCAAAGGTACGAAAAGTATGGGTTTGGAAAGATTTTTTGAAGTCTGATTCTAACCCTGAAGGACCCAAAGTATAAAGGGTACCACTATATAAATCTGTTTTGCAGGTCACCAAATTATATGTGCTAAAATGACATATTATGGCATGATAGTGCCTTAAATGATTGTTTGAAAAGCAATTGGTATCATGCACCTTGATACCAAAAAGGGAAGTATCTTATACACTTTTACTTTAGTCGTATTTTGTGGTTCACGACTTTCAACCCCACTTTTAAATCCTTATTTGATTAATTTTCAAACTAAGGGGGATAGAGTAGTGTATAAAGCTTTTAAAAGTCAAATCATTATTTCGTATTAAAGTTAGAAAGCTCTAATTAAGGGGGAGCTTGTATTTAGGTGAGTGATAAGGGAAAAATTCATAGTTATTTTTATAACTTTTTTACCCCGTTTCTGATATCATTTTGAGCACTTTTATATCATTTCAAGTCATTAATTCCTTAGATTCATCCAAATATGTTAGTAGTAGTTATTATGTAAAATATCGTATTTTTATAAGTTTTGTACCGGTTTAGTAACCGGAGTGTCGTGTCGGATTTACGTTTGGTATTTTGGTGGTTTATTGTAGAATTATAGGTTGACCAAGACCCCGAGTAACGACATTTTAAAGTATAATCACATCTTTGGAAGGATATAAAAAGTGTCACTAAGTCAAGTGGTCAAGTGGCTAATCGATTCGATTTAGTGGAAATCGAGAAATATCTTCGACAAACGAATGGCCCATCAAAACGGCATTTTATGAAGAAGTGTCCTTCATGAAAGTTGTATATTTTCAAATAAGCTTTCCAACGCACTTTGAATCATGTCAATCGGATGTCTACAACTCAAGATATGGCCATTTTACTTAACTGCGATACCGTATAGACGAATTTTGACAATACGGATCAAGATTTTTGACCCGGATCGATCCTAGATGCTCCCGGATCGATCCGGCTGTTTCAATGATGAAAGTGAACGTGTTGTTCATCATCTTCATCAGCCATGGTCATTCATACACATACATATACATGCATACACATATTCTCCATCGTCCATGATCATCCTCTTTTCTTTTCTTTTTTATTTTTGTTGTGATATAATTATATATATATATATATATATATATATATATATATATATATATATATATATATATATAAAGAGATGAAATGAAGTTGAAATGAAGAGAAAATGGAATGATATATATATATATATATATATATATATATATATATATATATATATATATATATATATATATATATATATATATATATATATATATATCATTCCATTTTCTGTTCATTTCAACTTCATTTCATCTCTTTATATATATATATATATGTCTATGTATGTATATATATATGTATATATGTCTATGTATGTATATATATATATGTATATGTTTTTATATAAATTAGTTAAAATATCGTTGTAATGGGATAATTATCAATAGATTATTGTTTTTTGAGCTTTTATTTACTTTTACGCACTTATAACTATATATATATATATATATATATATATATATATATATATATATATATATATATACTTTTATGCACTTATATATATCTATGTATATGTATAGTATATTTTATTTTCCGTTGTTATGAGTAAATTAAACTTATCATAGCCAAATCATGTAAAATTTGGTGAAATCAACCTTTGGAAGATAAAATTGGGAGTGTGTTGTGCTTTTTATTGTTGAATCTCACATATTTCACGCCTTAGAACTTGTTATAATGGATTTGGGCTAGATTAGCTACCTAGGTCAAAAATCACACACATCATTCTTGAGAGTTGTTCGAGAGAGAGTGGTGTGGGAAAAATGGTTCTAAGATCGGGAGGTAAAACATACGGGGTTTTAGGTCGTGAATTCAGGCCCGCTCATTGGTGTTTTATTATCAACATAGTAACTTGAATGTGGTAGTCAAGATTAGTGTAGTTTAGTGTTAGACCCCGGGTTGAACTATGAAGTGCCGGGTGGTTCTTGAGTCAACGATGACAAGTTGTTTCACGGAGTCTTCGGGTAGACCATGGATTAGGTAAAGCTTCGTTTATCGCTTTGACACATTCTCGTTAAGATGTTTGGTGTAAGACGTTGATGAGTATGAATCGGTAGTAACTTCGACCGAGTGATTTCGGACTTGTTTCGTGAATGAGGGGTTATATCAAGCGCCTCACAAAGACTTAATCATGTTAGGATAATCGGTTTTCTAAAAAGAGAATTAATTAACTCACATAGGATGTTAAAGGAGAGTTGTTCAGATCTTAACATCAGAATTAGGAGCACGCACCCGTGAGATTGAATGTGAGAGTTCGGTTGTTATAATGCACACTCCTCGCTTTGTCTATCCTGGGGTTGAAATTAGCTACTTTGATCATGGTTCGGCTATGTCTTTTAACCTATCTTTAAAATCTAGTTGTTTAACTTTCTTTCTCTCTTTTCTCTCTTTAGACTTGATATAACACTAAAAATTATTTTAGTGTCGTGTAGTAACAAACCTTCCAAAAACTTGATCGCCTAGACTAAGACACACGTTCACTTTGGTACTTACAAACACTTGTCCCTTGGGATCGACCTCGTTCTCCTGTAGCTATTCTAACAATCTGACCCGGTCCACTGCCGGTTAGAGAGTTAGTTTACCCACGGTTTTCGAGTCTTTATAAATATATTTTCGAGGGGTAAATTTTAGCTCATCAAAAATTGGCGCCGTTGCCGGGGACAAGTGTGCTATTTGTGATATCTTGTAAGTGAACCGAAGGCTTGGGCCTAGGTTTTATTTTATTGTTTTCTTGATTGTTTGCTTTTCGTAGTGCATGACCAGGAGCTCTCAAACACCACTCGAACCATACATAGACGGAATTGAAGCCTACGCAAGATAAATGAATAGTCAGAGAAGAAGAGGTCGTCTGTTAGGGGAGTCAAAACCGGACTTTGAAGAGAGTAGTTTGGGTGAGTTGGGAGAAAGTTCCGTTATGGCACACAACGGTGAACAAGTTTTTGATGGAAATAATGGAGGCCAGAATCAAAACCCACCGCCTAACAATAACAATGCACAAGGGGGTGGGGATGGACAAGAAAATCAAATGGATCCCCATGTCATGCAACAGTTTAATGCATGGATGAGGAATCGGTTTCTCCAAAACCAACCTCAAGCTCAAAACCAGGGTGCAAATGAAATGCCGCATTGGTTTAATGGACAACAAGAGCAAAATCAAGGTGGTTTGACATGTAGAGACTTTGTGATGGCACCTACGGAAATAATGGGGCATAGTCCAATCCGAATGCCGCCGGTGGCCGCAAATAATTTGGAGTTGAATCGAAACATCATACATCTGTTGGGAGATAATGCCATATTCAGGGGAACCGCCATGGAAAATCCTCACTTGTTCATTGATCATTTTCTCCAAGTGATCAACTCAACAAAGATCAATGGAGTGAGTGATGAAGCTCTTAAACTTATGCTTTTTCCATTCGCCTTGAAGGATCAAGCTAAGAGGTGGTATGATTCATTGCCTAACGATTATCTACACTCATGGGAGGACGTGATCAAAACTTTTCTAATCAAGTACTATCCCCCATCAAATACCATGGACATGAAAGAAGCTATCATGTCATTCAATGCATATGAAGGAGAAGAACTACATGAGTCTTGGGACCGATTTAAAGCTTTATTGAGGGAGTGCCCGGGACACGGTTTGAGATCCTATGAGGTAGTTCATGCGTTCTTCCGAGGTTTAGATCAAGTTCACCAAAGTACCTTGCATGCTTCGTGCAATGGTGATATCATGAGTATGGTGCCCGAGGTAGCCATGAATCAAATAGAGAAGATCTCGGAGACTTCGAGGCAATACATTTCTTCAAGTAGAAGAGGGGCAAGGAGTAAGAAGCCCAGTTTGGTAGAAGTGAAAGAAGTGGAATCAAGCGATCAATATCATGCCCAAGTTCAAGCAATGGAACAGAAATTGGGAAGGTTTCAGAAAGAGATGGAAAATGCTAAGCTGTGCCAAATTTGTAGTGGATCGCACTCAGCAAAGGATTGTAGGATGACAACAAAAGCTCAAAACATGGCTTATCCACAATCTTCGAATCAGGGGCAATCTAGCAATGTACCTCAAATCAATATGGAAGAATTGGCAAAGCGAATGATGAGTGTTTGCTCGATGGAGCAATGGAATGTGGGACCTCAATTTCAAAACCAATTGCAAGGCCAATCTGTAGGAGACCAACAAGGTGGACCACCGTTTAGGAGCCTCAAGATGTGAGCTATGTAGGGCAAGGTCAAGGAGGAAATTTTGGAAATCAAGGTGATGGTTTATGGAGGAATAACAACAACCAAGGTTGGAACCGAAACCAAAACCAAGGCTATCGACACGGCCCAAACCAAGGACAGTCTTCTCAAGGGCAATTTTACCAACCACCACACCAAAGGCAACTACAAGGAGGGTATAACCAACAAGGTACTAACACATATCAAAACCCTCCACCTTTGGCACCTATACCTCAAAAGAGTGCAATCGATGTCCTGGCGGAACAATTAAGCAAAGTTATGGTGGAAATGAAAGAGATGAAGAAGGACATGGTCGAAATGAATTACAAACATGGGTCCGTTATCAAAAATATTGAGACTCAAATTGGTCAAATAGTGGAACATGTACAATTAAAAGGTGGCTTACCAAGCAACACCGAGAAAAATCCAAGGAATGTAAGCGCCATTGCAACTCGGAGTGGTAAAGTGTTGGGCACAAGTGGTGAGAAAAGAGTCCTATGGATGGACAAAGATAGAAAAGCTTCTATTGAGACCGAAGCGGGAGCCATGGATGGTGATATTGATGAAGTTGAGGATAATGTCAATCATGAAGAGTTTGCCAAGAGGAAGGAAGTTGAGAGAAAAGAGGCACAAGCTAGAGGTGACTTTGTGGTGCTTGATATAAAAGAGGAGGAACCTACGAGAAAGGAAGGAAATGAGCCAATGAAAGAGCCATCTTCCCCCCACGAGCTTAAAGGTAAAAAGGTATAATTCCTCCTCCTCCCGATTTTGATTTGAGCACTCTCCCTTTCCCCAAAAACCATAGGCAAAGTTGTTTGAACAAAGCACAAACTCGTTTCATTGAAATTTTATGAAAATTGATTTAAATATCCATTTTCTTGAAGCACTTGCAAACATGCCCTCTTATTGTAAGTTCTTAAAAGGTTTGCTAGCTAAAAAGAGTAAATTGGAAGAAGTTGTGTGCCTAAATGAAGAATGTTCCGCTATTTTTAATGCTAAATCTAGAATTCCCTGGCTGTTGTAGAGACAAAGGTAGTTTTACTATTCCGGTCACAATTGGTACGACTCATTTTCCTAGTGTTTTATGCGATTTGAGGGCTAGTGTAAGCTTGATGCCCGTGCTATATATGAAATTCTTGACCTAGAGAGTTGGAACCAACGGGATGACCCTTCAAATGGCGGATAGGTCCATTAGAGAACCTATGGGTGTGATAGAGGATGTGATTGTGCAAGTTGATAAGTTTGCCTTTCCGGTGGATTTTGTGGTTTTAGTCATGGAGATGGACTCCAAAACACCCCTGTTCTTAGGACGTCCCTTTTTAAACACCGGAAGGACCTTGATAGATGTTGTTAGTGGAGAGATAATTTTGAGATTTGGAGAAGAAACAGTCACGGTGAATGTGTATAAGTCTATGAAACACCCTATAGAGAGTACCGAGGACTATTTTTCCATTGATATTGTAGATGCTTGTGTTTCGGAGTATATTGACATGCAGGAGTATAAAGACAAATCCAATGAATGTATAGTAAGAGAAAGCAAGGTGATGGATGAGAATAAAGAGTTGGATCTTGAAGAGACAAACTTTTTCGTGGGCAAGCAATGGAGTGAAAAGATCGATCTTGGTCTCGAAGGGGACCTAGACAAACCATCAATTGAAGACCCACCCAAAGATTTGAAGATGAAGCCACTTCCACCCCACTTGAAGTATGTTTTTCTTGAAAATGATGAATTACTTCCTTTGATTATTTCGCTACACTAACATCCTTGCAGGAAGAACAATTGGTAACATGCTTAAAAAGCACAAGTGTGCTTTTGGGTGGAAGATGTGTGATCTCAAGGGTATAAGCCCCACAATTTGCCAACACAAGATCATATTAGAAGATGAGGCAAAGCCAAGAAGACAACCTCAAAGAAGACTTAATCCACATCTCCAAGAGGTGGTGAAGAAGGATGTGGTCACCATGTTGAAGCTTGGGATCATATATGCCATTTCTTATAGCAAGTGGGTGAGTCCCACTCAAGTGGTGCCGAAGAAAGGAGGTATGACTATTCAAATCAATGAAAAAGGTGAGGCGGTGCCTATGCGGTTGGTAAGTGGTCACAGAATTGCATTGATTACCGTAAGTTGAATGATCAAACTCGAAAAGACCATTTCCTCTCCCTTTATTGATCAAATGCTTGAAAGATTGAGTGGTCATGCTTTTTATTGTTTTCTTGATGGGTTTAGTGGATATTATCAAATACATGTGTCCTTAGAAGACCAAGAGAAGACCACCTATACTTGTCCTTATGGCACTTTTGCTTTCCGTAGGATGCCGTTCGGGTTGTGTAATGCACCCGCGACTTTCCAACGATGCATGATTGCCATTTTTGCGGATATGATTGAAAAGTTTTAGAAGTTTTCATGGATGATTTTAGCGTATTTGGTGATTCCTTTGAGGAGTGTCTCGACAATTTTAGAAAGTGTTGGGTAGATGTGAGAGACGAACTTAGTGTTAAATTGGGAGAAGTGTCATTTGATGGTTATGGAGGAATAGTCTTAGGTCATAAGATATCTAGTAAGGGTATGAAGTCGATTGGGCTAAGGTTGAGGCGATAGATAAACTTCTCGACCAAAGAACCTAAAAACTCTTAGAGGTTTCCTAGGTCACGTGGGGTTCTATTGTAGGTTCATCAAAGATTTTTCAAAATAGCCCGCCCTCTTACTCTTCTTCTTGGAAAAGACGTCCCATTCGATTTCAACCAAGCTTGCATTAAGGCATTCACGTTACTCAAGCAATGGCTTGTATCCGCTCCGATCTTAGATGCTCCAAAATGGGACCAAGAGTTTGAATTGATGTGTGACGCGAGTGACACCGCGGTTGGTGTGGTGCTCGGTCAAAAGATTGATAAAATTTTCAAGCCCATTGCCTATGCTAGTTATACCTTGAATCACGCCCAACAAAACTACACCACCACAAAAAAGAACTTTTAGCGCTTGTCTTTGCGCTCGATAAATTTCGATCTTATCTTATTGGTTCTCGTGTAGTTGTCCATACGGATCATGCCGCCTTGCGGTACCTCTTTGCCAAACAAGATGCCAAACCCCGCCTTTTGAGGTGGATCTTGCTCTTACAAGAGTTTAACCTTGAGATTCGTGATAGAAAAGGGTGTGAGAATGTTGTAGCGGACCACTTAAGTCGTTTAGAGCTTAGTGAGGAGTTGTTTAAAGCGCAAAGAGAGATAAATGATGTTTTCCTCATGAGCAACTTTATGCTATCGACACCATCCTATCGTTATGAAAGGAAACTTTCTAAAATTGGTAAGGAAGGTAGCCCGTGGTTCACACCGCTTGTCAACTACCATGAGTGTGGTTTCAGTAGATCCTAATTTTGATTCGAATCAAAGACAGTAAGTTTCTTAGTGAAGTGGGTAAGTATGTGTGGGAGGATCCCTATTAGTATCGACAGCCCGGATGGCATCCTCGAGAAGGTGCATCCCCGACAGTGAGATCGTAAGCACGCTGCTTTGTCATGATAAAGAGGCCGGGGCCACTTTTCGGGAGAGGACCTTTGAAAGTATTACAAAGTGGGCTATATTGGCCCACTCTATTTCGAGATGCACATGCTTATGTGAAATCATGTGACGCTTGTCAAAGATCCGGTCGTATTTCTAAGAGGAATGAGATGCCTCAAAATCCAATAATCATTTGTGAAGTCTTCGATGTTTGGGGCATTGATTTCATGGGACCCTATCCATCCTCGTGTGGTAACAAATACATCCTAGTTGCTTGCGATTATGTGTCAAAATGGGTTGAGGCCTTAGCCTCACCTACCAACGATAGAACGTTGTTATCCGCTTTCTTAAAAGATACATCTTTTGTAGGTTTGGGGTGCCCCGAGCTATAATTAGTGACAATGGTAGCCATTTTGCCAACAAGCCATTTGATAAACTCTTAGAAAAGTATGGGGTGGAGCACAAACTCGGAACCGCTTACCATCCCCAAACAAGTGGCCAAGTTGAGGTCACAAATAGGGGTATTAAGCGTATCTTGGAAAGGACGGTAGATATGAATGTTAAGAGTTGGTCCTTGAAACTAGATGATGCTCTTTGGGCCCATGGGATGACTTTTAAGATACACTGGGCATGTCACCTTACATGATAGTCTATGGAAAGTCGTGTCACCTCCCGTGGAAGTTGAACACAAGGCGATTGGGCAATAAAAATGCTAAACTTAGATGACACCTTAATTGGTGAGAGGAGGATGGCTCAATTGAATGAATTGGATGAATTCCGCCTTCGTGCTTATGATCTTTCGGCGAAGTATAAGGAAAGGACTAAGTTGATCCATGATAAGTTGATCAAAGTTCGAGTTTTTAATGAGGCGATGAAGTCTTATTCTACAACACCCGTCTCCATCTTTTCCAAGGAAGTTAAAATCTAGGTGGTCCGGTCCCCATGTAGTGTCAAAAGTATTTCCGCCGCCGGTTATCAAGATCACCCACCTTAAGTTTGGCACGTTTACCACAAACGGCTTAAGGTTGAAAAAGTATGAACGGTTACCTTATGATGAAGCTTTAGAGATAGTGACTCTCGAGGATCCCGCCCCTTATGACAAATCATGCAAGTCTTGTCACGGACTATAAACTTTGACTCGTTTAATCTTTCACCCACCCTTCGTCTTTTTCTATCTTTTCCTCGCCCAGAGCCAATAGTATAACTTTGAAAAAGTTGGCACCGAATAATTCATCTTGTCGAGCCAACGACGTTAAACAAAAGCGCTACCGGGAGGCAGCCCGTTAATAATAATAATAATAATAATAATAATAATAATAATAATAATAATAATAATAATAATAAGACTAGTCTTAATGAGATGAAGAATCTGTGAAAGAAAATGAAAACAATGGAAGAACAACACAAAGTACAACTAAGTCTTAGGATGAAAGTTTGAATGTAATTAAGGGAACGATTAGGTGGTTATCCGAAAATCCCGAGGGAGAACAAAGAAAAAATTCAAATGCATCATTTCTTGGACTTAGGAGTCTATGAGTATGTGATACTTGCTTTTACCCGGATGATGATTGACTACGCACTATGGATATTGTTTTTCTATTATATGATTCTGTGGTTTTTCTTTCATGCTTAGATGTTTTGTACTTTACCCGTTGGGGATATTTATCCATCTATAGCAATCCATTAGGTGTGTTGCATATTGCGTATCGAGTTTTCTGACGTAGCTGTGCCTTAACATTGTATACCCCTATATCCCTATTCTATATTCTCGCACGAGGACTATGTCCCGTGTATGCTTTTTGTTTTTTCTCGCTCACGTTGATATAGGGATTCGGTCGCTTACACGAGGTCATTCACGGATTCGATAAGCGCCTTTCTGCCGGGTTTATAAGCTAAGTCTTCCTTAATACTTTGCCGCACATTTCATTTTATAATCTAGTCTGTTTCCAATATTGTGTGACATATCTTTCTTATTATGTATTAGTTCAACTACTATGTAATATTGTGTTTTTAAATCAATAAAAGTTCATGTGGTGTGTTTATCTACCTTTTGTCACTACAATGTTACACTCCACACACTTTTATTTTATTTGTACACACAATGGTCATAACTTTGAAAAACCCACCCACCCTTTTATATCATCTCGGTAATTATTTGACTTGTTTTGGTGAACCATTATTTTTCCAACCACTTTTATTTACCCTCACTATGCATTGAGGACACTGCAAGATCGTAAGTGGGGGGTAGCGTCATGGTTGGTCTAAAGAATGGCATTAGTGCTTGTTTTGTATCGAGAAAATCCCTTAGTTTTCGATCTTTTGAGCATTATTTAGTTGATTAAAATAAATTGTATAAGGTATATATTTCATGGATTTGATGATGTAATGATCGATTTGGATGTATATAACCAAAGTGAACCGTAAGTGCATTTTAACCCCAAATTTATTTGTGTAACATGAATTCATTGTTCACGTAAGCCTTTGATATTGAAGTTTAAAATTTTAAATCGTATCCATTCAAGATCCTAGTGGTTATTCTAGAGATAATTGCAAAGAACTTAGTACCTAATTTTTGAACGTGTACCGTGAATATCCAAGGTTTGAATGTGATAGAAAGGATATAAGTTAAGTGGAATGAAAAGAAAAATACCAAATTAAGATGAACTATATATATGTCGGTTGTAGCTACCAATGATTTGAGTGCGAGAGGCGTTATCACTAAACGCCCTATTCTTTGGGAATGAAGGCATATGCTACAAATGTGAAAAAAATGACAATTTGGTTAAGCATGGTTGAAAACTTAGTTATCTTTCGACTATCCCCAAGATAAATCGAATGATATGCTTTAGAGATTATCCTAATAAGTACACGAGAGGACTTTGTGTGGAATCATTATCGCTTATACCTAGGAAAGTCATTAGGATCGTCTCGAATGGATATTTGTGCGTATTGCTTGAATTATTCAAGAGAAGATAGTGGAAATTGAAAAGGCTGGTCACACACACACTCTGTTATACATTTATATTGAGATTAACGCCTGGTTGTAATTCTAATGGTTATATCATCTGGTTCTCCCTATTATCTTATCTTTGCATGAATTTTTCCTTCATTAATTTTGTTTTATCGCTTGTTTTGCTCGAGAATGACCAAAAGCTAAGTGGAGGGTTGTTGATAAGGGAAAAATTCATAGTTATTTTTATAACTTTTTACCCCGTTTCTGATATCATTTTGAGCACTTTTATATCATTTCAAGTCATTAATTCCTTACATTCATCCAAATATGTTAGTAGTAGTTATTATGTAAAATATCGTATTTTTATAAGTTTTGTACCGGTTTAATGCTTAGAACCTGAATGTATGTCGGATTTACGTTTGGTATTTTGGTGGTTTATTGTAGAATTATAGGTTGACCAAGACCCCGAGTAACGACATTTTAAAGTATAATCATATATTTGGAAGGATATAAAAAGTGTCACTAAGTCAAGTGGTAAGTAATTTAATCGATTCGATTTAGTGGAAATCGAGAAATATTTTCGACAAACGAATGGCCCATCAAAACGGCATTTTATGAAGAAGTGTCCTTCATGAAAATTGTAGATCTTCAAATAATCTTTCCAACGCACTTTGAATCACGTCAATCGGATATTTACAACTCAAGATATGGCCATTTTACTGAACTGCGATACCGTATGTATTTAATTTCGATAATACGGATCAAGATTTTTGACCGGATCGATCCTAGATGCTCCCGGATCGATCCGGCTGTTTCAATGATGAAAGTGAACGTGCTGTTCATCATCTTCATCAGCCATGGTCATTCATACACATACATATACATACATACACATATTTCCTATATATACTACCCCAAATCAACACAAAAGCTTGCCCATTCCCCTCTCTTCTCCAACCTCTCTTTTTCTTCTTCCCCCTCCCCTCTTCTCCATCGTCCATGATCATCCTCTTTTCTTTTCTTTTTTATTTTTGTTGTGATATAATATTATATATATATATATATATATTCTTAGATCTTCTTCTTTTCATCTTCTCCATCTTTTTATTTCTTCATCACCATCGTTGGTGATCACTAGATCTATATATATATATATATCCTTATATATATATATATATATATCATTCCATTTTCTCTTCATTTCAACTTCATTTCATCTCTTTTGGGGCTATATATATATATATGTCTATGTATGTATATATATATGTATATGTTTTTATATAAATTAGTTAAAATATCGTTGTAATGGGATAATTATCAATAGATTATTGTTTTGAGCTTTTATTTACTTTTACGCACTTATAACTATATATATATATATATATATATATATATATATATATATATATATACTTACGCATTTACTTACGTATTTATTTACAAGACTTTATATATATATATATATATATATATATATATATATATATATATATATATATATATATATATATTTACTTTTATGCACTTATATATATCTACGTATATGTATAGTATATTTTCCTTTCCGTTGTTATGAGTAAATTAAACTTATCATAGCCAAATCATGTAAAATTTGGTGAAATCAACCTTTGGAAGATAAAATTGGGAGTGTGTTGTGCTTTTTATCATTGAATCTCACATATTTCACGCCTTAGAACTTGTTATAACGGATTTGGGCTAGATTAGCTACCTAGGTCAAAAATCACACACATCATTCTTGAGAGTTGTTGAGAGAGAGTGGTGTGGGAAAAATGGTTCTAAGATCGGGAGGTAAAACATACCGGGTTTTAGGTCGTGAATTCAGCCCGCGCCATTGGTGTTTTATTATCAACATAGTAACTTGAATGTGGTAGTCTAGATTAGTGTAGTTTAGTGTTAGACCCCGGGTTGAACTATGAAGTGCCGGGTGGTTCTTGAGCCAACGATGACAAGTTGTTTCACGGAGTCTTTCGGGTAGACCATGGATTAGGTAAAGCTTCGGTTCATCGCTTTGACACATTCTCGTTAAGATGTTTGGTGTAAGACGTTGATGAGTATGAATCGGTAGTAACTTCGACCGAGTGATTTCGGACTTGTTTCGTAATGAGGGTTATATCAAGCGCCTCACAAAGACTTAATCATGTTAGGATAATCGGTTTTCTAAAAAGAGAATTAATTAACCTCACATAGGATGTTAAGGAGAGTTGTTCGAGATCTTAACATCGAATCAGGTGAGACGCACCGTGAGATTGAATGTGAGAGTTCGGTTGTTATAATACATTTTGTCTATCCTTGGGGTTGAAATTAGCTACTTTGATCATGGTTCGGCTATGTCTTTTAACCTATCTTTAAAATCTAGTAGTTTAACTTTCTTTCTCTCTTTTCTCTCTTTAGACTTGATATAACACTAAAAATTATTTTAGTGTCGTGTAGTAACAAACCTTCCAAAAACTTGATCGCTTGCAGACTAAGACACACGCTCACTTTGGTACTTACAAACACTTGTCTCTTGGGATCGGCCTCCTGCCTCCTCAGAATATTCTAACAACTGATTCTGGCCCACTCGCTGTTAGAGAGTTAGTTTACCCACTGATTTTGAGTCTTTATAAATATATTTTCGAGGGGTAAATTTTAGCTCATCAGGGAGTTACACTCTCCATGGTTTTTAAGACTATCCCTTAACAGCTTTAAAAGTGTTATTTTGAAAATAAATCTAAGGGGAAGAATGTTGAGTACTTTGTGGTTCTAGCTATGTGTTGATTAATTTTCAAGTTTAAATTTTCCCCTCATTTAAAGCTTTTATACAGTTTTCTACAAGTTCTTTCTACTCTAATATTATATTAGAGTTATCTATGTTATTACTTACTATATCATTATATTTATCATTGTGACTAATAGCCATGAAACGTTAATGTTTACATCATATGGTATCATTTCCTCGTTTATTATTTTTGCAGGTGAATTAATTTTATTTAATTCATACTTCGTTAATTTGATTTATTTGTCTTTTAAATCTTTTAAATTATTTAATTAGAAAATAATGCTGCTGGACTATTTCTTTATCTAAAAACCCGGAATCCCAATTTCATTTCCGTCTGAATCCCTAAACTGCAAATCCTCCAACCATTTTCTCTACTTTCATTGTCATTCAACGTAGTCCCATCGTATCTCCAGAAAATCTGCTAGATTGCCTCATCTCCTTCCTCTTCTAGTAAAATCGAGCAATAAATGTTCGATTCGGTGTTGTCTTGCTCACGGAATCGTAAAAGCTTGCAACTTTCCCGATTGCTCTATGATTCAGAGCTTTAATGGTGATATCCTTCCTTTCTCGGCTGATTCGAAGACTTAATTGCTCGTTAAAATCAACGGAAACACGTTTTCCATTCGGTAAAACGTGTTGGCCTTGATTCACAACAGAAATGATATGATACGAGCAGAAATCTGCCTTGACACAAAGCCAATTGGTGCTGTAAAAGGAAAGATTTTGGAGATTTCATCACCCTGATCTTTCGCTGATGCGACTGGAAATGAAAGAAGCCTGCTTTCGTGGTCAGATGCATTTCGACATGTGAAGGGCTCAATCTTGAAGGCTGAAAGCTCTATTCGAAGCAGCTTATTGGTCTGTTCACACCGGTGGTTTACTACAGGTACCAAGCCGGGTTAGCAATGGTAAATTGGCTGAAACCCTTTTATTTTCTGCCCGAGTCAGTGGTTCAGACATGGTTTCATCATAGCCATGGTCTAATCATCGGTCAGTCAGTTTAGCATGTTCATTCAACCAATTTATGTGCTGCGTATGGTTGAATAAACGGTTGGACCCAGTCTCTTACTGTGACTATGTGTAAACCCAATTTTGGTTCAATTCGTTTAGTGATATGAGAGGCAATGTTCAAATCCCGAGTTAATCATATGTTTATTTTCTGTATAATTATTAGCCTGACGGCACCAAGACAGATATTACATATTGATACACACCACTCTTTATCAACTTGCCTTGTCTGGATATATCACATATGGCTCGGTTATTATGAATTCAAAAATTGGTTTCACACTATTAGGGTTTAGAGTCCTTCACCTCTACTCCCTATAAATAGTCACTTATATCAACAGGAATGCTCACCAGTTGACTACATAGCAATCCGACATTTTCATTCTTTCAAAAAGTTGTCTTTTGTGTGAGTCTGAGAGTGTGGGCAAGTGAGTTGAGTATCTTGAAAGTTACTTCAACTTGTGGACTGATCTGAAGCAATGCTATTGAAGGAAGAGCAATTCCAATCAATAGCTAAGGTGGTTCAGGATCAGTGAAGGTGAAATTCTGAGGTTCTTCTTGTGTAGAAGGTACTCAGAATTGCCCTTTTTGTTGTTAATTTTTTTCCCTTGTTTTGCTTGTATTGCATCTGTGTCTAGTGTCTCAATTGACTGTACTTGTGTAGTATATGTAATTGAGTCTATCTATTGTGGTACATTGAATCTGAAAGAGTCAGTTTCAAGATCAGGAATTGTCATAGAAAGCATGAATTAGCACAAGGCCCTGAGAGGATTTTGGCATGTTGTTCATATTTCTTAACAATCTGATCCTGTGTAATTCTGCATTTCAGATTAAGTGTTTTTGTTGTGTTTTGTTCTTATTCAGTGGTGAAATCTGTACCTCAGTTTTTGAAGGCTGAAACCTATGAATTGGTTGTGTTACCAAGTTCACTACCTTGAGCATAAGGCTGAAAATGTTGTGGCTTCAGTTCTAGTGTGTAGCTTTGCTCACTGAAGCTAGAACCTTGTGTTTATCCCTTTACTTGTTACCATCACTGAATTTTAATATGGAATTTCAATAAAGATTCAAAATTATTGAGTTTAAGTGTTGAAATTCTAGTGTCACTTCTGTGACTTTTGT
Source organism: Gentiana macrophylla (assembly GCA_026214975.1). NCBI lineage: Eukaryota > Viridiplantae > Streptophyta > Magnoliopsida > Gentianales > Gentianaceae > Gentiana > Gentiana macrophylla. The sequence goes on along the minus strand of CM047807.1, from coordinate 40,878,898 downwards.
GCTTGGTTGTGCTAGATTGCTAACTCTCTTATACACAACTTGTCTTGCACCGTTTTGCTGTGATTGGTGAATCTTGCACACACTGTTCTAACAGCGTTTCACAATCTGTATTGCCTTGAACATCTTGCTGAATTTATTGTGATATCACTTTGTTGCACCTGCTGCACTTTGGCTGATTCTTGTGCCTTTGAACCTGCTTATAAACTGATTTTCTTGAGTCTACTGCATTGAACACCTTTCTGAATCTGTGAGAACCATATATCTTCTAAGTTTTTTGTGTCAAATATTGCTGCCTTCTGTACCTGTTGCAATATGTCTCATTTTAAGCCTGCTGCTGAGTTGTTGGACTACTTGCTATCAAGTGCATATATCTGCTGTTGTTGTGTCATTGTAATAGTCTTTAGATATATTGTTTGCTGATCTGCTGATTGCGTGTACTCAACATTGGTTATAGATCAGATAGTCTCAGTCTATGACTTTGACTATCTCCTCTGAAATCATCTAAGTGATCAGCTCTAGGGTTGATCAGCCCTTTTTGTTTGTACCTTCAGTCTGTTTGAAATCTACTGTATTACCTTGCTGCTTGATTGAATTTGGACTGACTTGTACCAATTTGTATTTAAACTTGAACCAGCTTTTGTATCATTCTGTTTTGTTCAATATCATATAATCAGAGATTAATAATTTGATCACTTTCTCTAGATTTTGAACTACAAGTTTGCTTTGAAGTTCCTGTTAATCTAAATTGTACTTTTCTATTTGATCAAGTTGCATACCCTTGCTTATACCATCCTTGTTTGAATAATTTTTTATATACCTCTTAATAACCTGTGCTTTACTTGAACCTTTTTGTTTTACCAAATTTTCAGTGGATCAGTATTAGTGTCAGATATATCATCTGCTTGGGCTCGTCTGCAAAAGTAGTATATAACCGGCTTGTTACATATTCTTTATTTTGGTCCTCTACATTGTTTTTATCACTAATATCAGTCAACATAACTTGGTTTTATTTTGATCACTTTAGGTAAAACCCTTTAGTCTAATAATTAATTTTGTCTGTGCTTCCTGGACTTAGTTAATTAGGACTAAAATTGGTAGTAACACACTCCGGTCTTGCATAAATCGAATTAAGTTTAAAAATAGACCGTGATCCATTCACCCCCCTCTGGATCACCCTGCGCATATATCCTAACAGTTATCTGGTTAGAGATATATGTGGTTTTTCCTTCACGATTCTCATGTGATACACTCGTACATGTTTTCGCGTCTTGATTAGGTCAATAAAAGAATAAAGTGGCTAAAACTGTTTTTGCGCATTCCTCCGGTATGCACAATTATTGCCACCTTATTTTCTTATCGCCCTTTGCATGTTACTCACAGTTTTTGAAAGTATTTTTAGAAAGCAGGTAAAGACTTGGAAGAGGAATGACCTAGGAGCTAATTATTCTGCTCCAGGATTCACTTTGACTCAGCCGATCAATTCCAGAGCTAAGTACCTTTTCTTTTCTTTATTATTAGTCATTGGGGACAATGTCTATAATAAGTGGGGGGTAGGCGTCTTAGCTGGATAGTCGAAAAAGGGAATAATTTTGAAAAATTTAACACTGTTTTTAGCTTGCTTATTGCACGTTTTCGAGTAAGGAATCAGTAGAAAAGGAGCCCAAGTTCAATTTGAAATGAGCTATAGCATATTCAATTTAGTATGGAAGAATGAGCATATATTATGTTGCGTGAAGTAGTAACTTATTAATTATTATTCTATCATTGCAATCAATCTTTGAGCACATAATCTGAGTGAGAAGTGTTTAAGATCAGATGATGAGTTGTTTTAACCGGGAATCATTATTTGTCTGTCTATATACTTCAACAATTTTTTGTAAGACAAGGGAAGCAACTAGAATGCCGCAAGAGGTGACCGGGACAAACGGGCTTGTGAGAGAAAGAGAAAAAACTGAGGAAATCTGCCAGAAAAAAAATGAAAAAATGATGAAAAATATATATATGCAATAAAGGCAGTGAGGGAAGCGAACTCGTGTAAAAAGGGTACGACCCTCGCATAAAAAGAAACAAACGAGGACTTAAGAGCGATGATCAGTCCCCGAGTCCGCCCGACCCGATATAGGTACCATGTTGTGTAACCAAGTCTGAAGGCAAGATGAGCAAGTGTATGTGCAGGTAAGTTAAGATTGTGTGGTTAATACAACTTGATTTTCTTCACGAAGGCACTATCATGATTGATTCATCACACGACACATTGATGCGTGATAAGTAGTGATTAATGGGGAGCTTATGGATTGTGGCTTAATGTATGTTTTCGCTGGAAATCTTTATTGAATATGTGGTAGTTGATGGGGGTTGCTCTTGGAGGTACATTCCGCCTTGATACTTTGATCGCGGACGAGCAAAAGGCTAGTGGGGGTAGTTGATGACAGTTAAAATAGTCTATCCTATGACATCAACATTCTATCCATTATGAGCAAAAAATAGTTGTTTCGACCTATAAATATGAACCATTTGAGTTGAATATCATATGTCGGGTTCGTGAGTCGAGAAATCAGCACTTAGCGTTTATTTTCCCTGTTTTGATATTATTTCGTGCATTATTTGATGATTTTCAGGATATGAAATATTGGGCTGAGCATCATGGACGAATCTAGAGTGGACTGAACGAAATGATTGAGCCTAGGGTATTCCACAACATTCCAAGCTAAGTCGGCTGAAGAAAAAAGACAAAATTACCCCCGGTTTACCGAGAGGCGGTGCCAACCTACCGAGAGTCCAGATCCTTCCGAAGCGCATTTTCTTGGACAAGGGGTAGAACTATGTGTTTCTAAGTCGGTTTAGGTAGCTATAAATAATAGGCTTCGCCTCAGAATTCGATGTAACAACTGTAGTATACAATTTTCAAGACATTTATTATGCAATAAAAGTTCGTTGTTCTTTATTTTATCATTTTATGAGTTCTGGTCAGAGAGACGACGGAGTCACCGCCTTGGGAGAGATTCGAGGGAGATCTACGCTCATCTTCGAGGGTATGATTTTCTGTCTTTTCCAAGATGTAGATCTATCATTGTTCTATTTGACTAGTATGTTTTAATTGCCTATTTAGTTTAATTATGTATCAGTTAGTTTATTTAACCCCATGTGTTATAGATCGAATTCGTTGGTGAACAAATCATGAAATAGTGATTGCGTTTTTCAAATCTGCGACGGTCTATATCGCTAGATTTGAATACCTAGTAAATTACTAGTTCATGATAATCGGCGCCAGCTACGTTGATCGATAGATTTAATTTGCATGTTAGTATCCTGATCAACTATTTGCATGTCTTCGTAAACTAGCATGAAATACGAATAGTGAAGTGCTATGTTTGGACATTATCTAGATGGACCCTGTAAACGCGTCTTGATCGGTGTAACAACCATATCAGGCGGGGTTGCGGTATGAGTTAGCGCTCAATATCGACAGCTCTAGTTCTTTATGCGTATGGGCTATTACGGACCAATTAAGGAGGGTAGTTTGCGTATAGATTGTCTACTACCATTGTCGGAGTAAATAGGCTTAGGAGTTGTACCCGTAGTTGAACAATGAATTAAAATTCACCAATGGGGAGGACTATTGCATGTGTGGGGGAATAACTAATTACTCATAATTGAGCTAATACATTAGAAACTCCAGTTGCATCTGTGTGAGCTAGCATAATATTGTTAGCTTTGGGCACCAGTGGCACCAAATTTACTATTGTCTATATTATAGTTGGTCGTAGACCATATCTGTGACAAGCTCAATCTTGACTTGCCAGTACTCTACTACGATAGACTAAGTCCTATTGCTAGTAAGTGCTTTGCACGCGATCACCTACCACTATTCGGATACTTCTCACTATTGCCCTTGTTCATGGTTGGTCGCTTCGTCAACTGGATGTTAACAATGCCTTTTTACAAGGCACTCTCTCTGAGACGGTCTATATGGCTCAACCTCCAGGGTTTGTTGATTCGTCGTTCCCCTCTCATGTTTGTCATCTTAAAAAGGCTATCTATGGGCTTAAACAGGCTTCTCGTGCTTGGTATCAGGAGTTACGCCAATTTTTACTGCACTCCGGCTTCTTGAATTCCTAATCCGATGTTTCTCTATTTATTTACACTCACACTTACTTCACCATTTATGTACTTGTTTATGTTGTTGATCTGATCATTATAGGGAGCAACTCTGCCGCAGTAGAGCAATTCATATCAACTTTCTCCGCTCGGTTTCTATTAAAGATCTTGGTGCGCTTCATTTTTTCCTGGGTGTTGAAGTCACCCCTAATACTGATGGTCTTCTTTTTATCTCAACGCCGCTATATATATGATATTCTAGCGAAGCACAACATGCTTGAAGCCAAGCCATGTTCCACTCCGATGCAACATGATATTTCCACTTTAGCTCATGACACGGGTGATCCTCTCTCTGATCCTACGGCTTACCGGTCCTTTATTGGCAACTTACAATATTTACAATTTACTAGGCCTGATGTATCCTTTTTTGTTAATATACTGGCTCAATACATGCGTGCTCCCACACAAACTCAATAGTCCTTTGCTAAACGCCTTTTACGATACTTGGTCGGCACCATCCATTTTGGTTTGCAACTCTATCGTCACTCTCCCCTCACTCTTCATGCGTTTTCTAATGCTGACATGGGTGGTAACCGCCCCAACTATTCCTCCATGGGTGCTTATGTTATTTACATGCATCGTAGTCTCATTTCTTGGAGCTCGAAAAAGCACACATCCGTGGCTCATTCTTCAACGGAGGCTGAATACAAGTATGTGGCTAACATCGCTGCTGAGCTAAATTGGGTTTCCTTCATTCTTCAAGACGTTGTCCACACTCCTCAATCCCCTCATGTGATATATTGTGACAGTCTTAGAGCTGCCTATCTTAGTGCCAACCTGGTCTTTCATTCCAGAATGAAACATGTGGCTATTGACTTTCATTTTATTCAGGAAGAAGTACAAGAGGGTAAACTACCAATCATACATGTCCCTTCCCAAGATCAACTTGCCGATCTTCTCACCAAGCCTTTGGACAAGCTCTCATTTCAATCGTTTATGGTCAAGCTTGGTCTTTCCTACGGTCGTCTAGCTTGAGGGGGCGTAAAAGAGAATCACGAAAGATATTATTTAATTACACATTTATTGTATATTGACTTACTATACTTAGATGATACTGATTGATCCTAGATGATTCTAATTGATTCTAGATTGTACTTTGGATTTGAGAGATAAGTAGAAACTCCAAGGCACGTTAAGAACGTTGTCTTTTAAGAGATGTTTCGTCCCACTTGAATGTCACTTAAGGATCAATCTAAAATCTCTCTCATGATACAATGGATGGTGTTTGATTCAAACAGCAACTTGTTTGAATCAAACCCGAGGACACTCTACAAAATTCTGAAGATTTTGTGTATTGTGTGTTTTTCGTTTGCATATGTTGTGCCTTTTATAGGCTGCAAGTACTCCATAAACGAATTGAGGTACTCCTTGCATGAAATGGTAGGGTTATCACTGTTCACCGGATGCATGCACTCACGTAAAGGTGCATCAGTTCGGAATTGATGCATGAATCTGAAAAAATACATGAATCCGATCTGAAAATGCATAAAACCCTTCATGAACGTACGTAGGTCGAACCCTGTTTCGTTGCGATAACATTAATTCGTACGACAACTCGTATGCAAACGATTATAAAATATTTATTTTATGAAAAAATATCTAACAAAGACCACATCAGAATATGAAAAAACATATTAGTATTAATATTTGTATTTAAAAATTCACAACAAAATAGATCCAATGCTATTTTTGTATCATGTATTATTGTTCTTGCATTATCATGACAAGAGCTTGAAATGATATGCATAGGGTAGTGTTAGCTATTGATTGACAATGCTATTTTTGTATCATAAATTATTGTTATTGTAAATGAGTTGTCTATTATAAGTTTGGTGTTTGTTAAAGACACTAGCATTGATCTACCGTGATATCATATTTCGGATAGATTCAACTTTGCAATGGTTGGATTAACGTCAAATTTTGGTATCTACAAAGTCGAATGTAGATATGATTTTTTAGACGACAAATTAATGTCATTGTGGTGCCATTAAAATAAGATTCTGATATTGTCGGAAATATCACGAATGAGTTTATATGATATTGACAATGGACATCTAGATGAAAAGTGTGATTTCTCCGGTGGTGCGCGGTGGCGCTCAAGAAAAATTTGAAGATGATAGAGGAAATAAACGGAGAGCTCATTAGTCGACAAATTGACAGAGTTTATCTACTTTTGGTATAAAATGACCTGTCTTATTTGGATACAATTGCCGCTATTTATAAGCACTATGAGGCGGCGGATTACAATACACGGTAATTAAGATGTAATTATTGTAATAAAACGGATTAGCTACGTGGCCGACATGTCCGCCTCTGAGTGGGCAAGCTGGCACTTAATCCCTGTGAGTTCTTCATCTTGTAACCGTCATGTCTGAACTCTGTTCACCTAGTCAAGCGGGTTTGGTCCAAGCTGGCGGACTGCGGGTTGGAGGTCGGACTGACCGGCCCCCAGTGCTTCATGTCACCCCATAGGTGGCAAGATGAAGACTTTGTCAATCGAGATCGTATAGGCTTGAGGCGAGCTGGATTATCCCCGGCCCAGTCTAAATTATGAAGGTGCAGTCTGGTTGTGCCGAAAATCCTATTTGTTATTGGGCCTACATACAGACCCAATGTGAATCCACGGACTCTTTTACGAGCTTTGCGTATCAGATTCATTGTGGCATCTTTCATTAACAAACTCTCTTAATGTTTGTTTATGTGTAAATGTCTTCTTTGTCACCATCATTGTTACGATTACGTACTACATCAGTGAAACTAAGAATAAATTCTTTAACCAAGTAAATTAATTATTAAATGATTGCCGAAACGTATCTTTATATCATTGATTGCCGTTTATAATATATTTGATTGGTATAGGTACAAAATAATCAATAATGTAAAATTATTCCTTGTGTCCTTAGTATTATCTTTACTGTTACGGATAAGAATATTAATATAGTACTATGTTTTTTTTTATTAGGGTAACTATGTTTTAGTGTTAGTTTTCCAAAACCGAACCATTCATCATTTCTACTCTAATGGTACACTTGTCATATATATACAGCTGTAATATCCATGAAATTAATCAAGGGTAAAAGGGTAATTGGAATTTATTTATTTATAAATAAACCTATTACCTATTTTTCATTAATTAAAATTAATTTGATAATAATGTATTAATGGAATTTATTCCATTCAAAACTCCTACCATAACCCCCTAATCTCTTTATGCGATATCAGTTTCCGCAAAATCGGTAGTCGACGTTTAAAAAAAAACAGAGCGACGCCTAGAAAGAGAAAAGAAAAAGGTTTGACAGAATCTTTATCTTCGGGGTTGACTCGTCTCTCCGTTTTTCAGATAATTCATACCACGACGATCATTGCAACGAGACAAACGTTTTGGTATAAGAATAACCATAAACTAAAAGGTAAATAAAAAGCACTCTTTTTGGAATCTGGGTTTCTTGAGTTTTTCTAAGAACTGAGCGCTTTAATAGACGCAGTAGATTAATCGTAGGTTGTTATTTTTGTGTAGGAATCGAAGAATAAGAATTGGAATTACAGCTTTTGCTTTTCAATTTCAAGTTCCACAAATTGAATAAGGTAAAGGGGTGTTCCACCGTATTTTATTTGTGTTATTGTTGATTCGATCATTTGTTTTGTTGTTGTTGTTTACCTGCTTTGTTTAAATATATGCGTATTTATAAATATACATATTTCTTGCTTGGGATTAGTATTTAGTACAGGTTCTGCTTTCAAGAAAAAGGTGGGGAAAAAAGGGAGACTTTGCATTTTTTTTTCTTTTCACTAGTGTTAGTAATGTAATAATAATAATAATAATTTTTGTGGTTTGAAAGTTGGGTATAGAAAAAGACAAACTATGAAATCCCTGCATGCTGCCTGCTGTCGTAGGCATTTAAAAAAAAAAAAATATATATATATATATATATATATATATATATATATATATATATATATATATATATATACACACTATTTATATATTCTTTTGATTCAGGAAAGAAAAATGATGTTTAATAAAACTGTAAAGGTTGTAAATATCCTAAAATTGATTTAATGTGATAATGTAATCTGTAGTTCTTTGAAAGGACATATGGTGTAATAGGCATAGTGGGCGATGACGTTGTGTTTTTATGCTTAGTCATTGTTGCTCTCATTGATTGTGTATTGTGATAAATTTTAAATGTTAATTGACATAGTTTTGGAGTATGGTTTTCTGTATTCAGATTTAAGACTTGACCGTGTGGAGACACTCTGCGGAAAAAAACACGGGATCACTGGAAGACAACCCTTAGCTATGTGGGGTGTTGTGCTTAGTAGCCATCACTTTATGTGCAATGTGATAAGTAGTATAATTAGAATGGTCTAGGACTAGAAGTCCTTAGGGAAGCCTTTTATGTGGAATGAACCTAGGTGATTAGCTTAACTACGCTTAAACATATTTGAGAGTCTAAAAGATTAAGTACACTTGTCCTTGGTGAGGCACGTTTCATTTTCGCAGACGGGACGGTTGATGCCCTAGGGTCGGTTAGACTCAGGGTGTTGGACTCCACTTAGGGACTAGCCCTATTCCATATGAGGGGCTGAATGTGTCGTGGTGCAGTCTTCACCTCGCAAAGTGTCCTTGGACTTGGGTGCAACTCACCCCTTGTTTGGTTGAGATTACTAGTTGGACTAATAGACGGGAGTGTTACTATACATACGTGTTAGTAAGTAATGATGATGTTATTGTTGAATGATAATCATGCTTATTTTGTTGCTGATGTTAAACACGGAACTTCTACCCTTTACTGTGTGCTTATGTACTCACCCCTTTATTTGCATGTATGTTTCCCACCCCGAGAAGGTGGTGCAGGTTACTATGACGAAGATGTTTATTATGAGGCGTAAGCTTATGGCAGATTTTGGCAGTTTTGCTTATTGTTTACTTTTGATGGTTCGAGAAATGAGAGGATGATACTTTTGTTATGTTCATTAGACTTTTGATCTTTCAGCTGAACTTGTAATAATGTTTAGACACTTTTACGTTTCTTTCAGTTAAATGTCGTTGGAAACATCATTTACATTTCATTAGTTGGTACGACATTGTTTGTCGTTTAAGAATATTTCCCCCGTGTCGATTAATTTCTGCTTTAACTCTGATGTAATTATGTAAGGCTTACGTATATAATTGATTTAAATATTAAATTATATACGTGCCGGGCGTTCAATTCCGGATAAGGACACGGTGTCTGGAACGGGGCGTCACAATTGGTATCAGAGCAAAGTTCCTTAGATTCGTAAAGTTTCGTAATAAATGTTCTTTGAGTTTCTTAGAGCCTTAGCTAACCAATATTTGGTTACAGGATGGTGACCACTCGATCAAACCCTAATCTAGATGGATCTGACAGTTCTCAAGAAACTCAGGGGTCGAGAGGAATCAGTTCTGGGCAGAGGTTGCAGAGTCAGGGAGGACAACATGGTCTAGTGGGAGTAAGAGTTCAGACTACGCTTGCAGCAGGGACTCTTCAGACGACCCAACCGACAGTGTCAGTTACTCTTCTAGCTTCAGGTGGTTTTTCAGTGGTATCTGAGTCTCCCATCTCATCAGTGTTTTAGCCATCAATCTCTCGGGTTGAGATGTCCTTACCTCAATCCTCAGGAAACCTATCACCACTACCACCCTTTGTACCTTCACCACATGTTTCTGGCTATCCACCTCAACAGTTTGCTTACCCTCCACCATGGTCTGTTTACCAACCACCACCGATCTCTATGCATCCAACCTACCCTCCTCAGCAACCCTTGTATCCACCTCATACTCTTTATGAGACAATACCCGAGCAGCATCATGTGTACCCACCAATTACTCAACCACAGAGACCTCACTACCAGCAGTATGAACCAGGGAGACCAAACCCATCTTATTACGGTTATCAGCCATACCAACAAGCTCCTGTTGATCAATGTCCTCGAGCACCCGCAGGCTACCCCCAAGTTACAGCAGCCTACCCTCCTGCCTACCCACCGGCATACCCTACAGTATACCCTCCAGCTTACAAAGCCCCACCTAATGTAGGTTACCGTCAAGCTTTACCAACTTATGTGCCACAGGGTGGAGAAGTCATGGATGATGCAAGACTTTTTAATGACGTTCGAAAGAACAAGGCACATCTTTTCTACGGCAACAAGAGCACAATTGAATCAGAAAGATGGTTGCGCGATGCAGAAGCACTGTTTAAAAGAATGAGGATACTAGAAGCTAAGTGGGCTAACTTGGGAAAAGCTCTTTTGATGGGAGCTGCTAGAGACTGGGTTAATACAATTGAGAGATCTCTTGGTGAGATACACCTTTGGCAACAATTCCAAGAGGAATTTCTACATGAGTACTTTCCCATAGCGAGTCAGTCGGAGAAGATGGACCAATTTTTGTACTTGAGGCAGTACGAGATGAGTGTAATGCAGTATCAACAAAAGTTCTATGAGTTGGAAAGTACATACCAGAAGTCATGAAAAGCGAGAATCTGAAGGTGGCAAGGTTTTTTAAAGGGTTGAAACGTGAGCTACGGATTGGTTTGGGAGGTTACAAAGTGGACACTATGAGAGAGTTGGTAAATAGAGTTATGGAGTTTGAAAGGGTTTTGGATCAAAAGTTTGTGATCGTTGGAGAGAAGAGATCTTTTGAAAACAGTCAAGGTAATGAGGGTGCACTGCCTCTTATTGAAAAGTGAATTTCAACACCGCCTACCACTCAAGAACCTTCAGTACCTTAGGGCCCCAAGTGCAGCAGTCGTCATATAGGGGAATGTAGAGAAGTTACAAGAGGTTGTTTTTAGTGTGGAAGCACTACTCATTTTGTGAGGGAATGCCCTCAAAAGTAGAGTGCACCAACGTCATCTTCGAGGCCTCCTTCAGGGAAAATCAGGCCAAGTGGCCCTACACGTGTTTTTGCTATAGATGCAGCGGCTTATGAATCTGAAGAAGCTGTGGTCACAGGTACCTTCTAGTTTGAGTTTCTATTTTCTTAATTGATGAATAGATCCTTGTAACTTTTTGGTGTAAACTTGGTGATTACTTGAAAAGTTGTTTTGCATAATTGTTAGGTACAATTTTTGTAAATGGTCTAGTTGTTTATGCCTTGTTTGATACTAGTGGCTCAAATACATTTGTATTTGCTAGGGTAGCAACACAATTAGGATGGCCCTATGGAAAACTAAGGAAGCCTTTGTCTATTACCACACCTTTGGGAGAAACAACTGAGGTTAATCAGACAGTTCAAGGATGTAAGATCCAAGTTGGGAAGTTGAAAAGGTTATGACTTCAGAGTTCCCAGTGTTTTGAGAACTTCCACGTATGTCAAGTTTCGAGGACGAAACTTTTTGTAAGGGGGAAGAATGTAATATCCATGAAATTAATCAAGGGTAAAAGGGTAATTGGAATTTATTTATATATAAATAAACCTATTACCTATTTTGCATTAATTAAAATTAATTGGACAATAATGTATTAATGGAATTTATTCCATTCAAAACTCCTACCATAACCCCCTCCCCTCTTTATGCGATATCAGTTTCCCGAAAATTGGAAGTCGACGTTTAAAAAAAAACAAAAAACAGAGCGACGCCTAGAAGAAGAAAAGAAAAAGGTTTGACAGACTCTTTATCCGGGGGATTGACTCGTCTCTCCGTTTTTCAGATAATTCATACCACGACGATCATTGTAACGAGACGAACGTTTTGGTATAAGAATAACCATAAACGAAAAGGTAAATAAAAAAGCACTCTTTTTGGAATCTAGGGTTCTTGAGTTTTTCTAAGCAACTAGGCTTTAATAGATGCCTTAGATTAATCGTAGGTTGTTATTTTTGTGTAGGAATCGAAGAATAAGAATTGGAATTACAGTTTTTGCTTTTCAATTTCAAGTTCCACAAATTGAATAAGGTAAATGGGTGTTCAACCGTATTTTATTTGTGTTATTGTTGATTCGATCAATTGTTTTGTTGTTGTTGTAGTTGTTTACCTTCTTTGTTTAAATATATGCGTATATATAAATATATATATATTTTGCTAGGGATTAGTATTTTGTACAGGTTCTGCTTTCAAGAAAAAGGTGGAAAAAAGGAGACTTTGCAAAAAAAATTTCTTTTCACCAGAGTTAGTAATGTAATAATAATAATAATAATTTGTGGTTTGAAAGTTTGGTATAAAAAAAGACAAACTATGAAATCCCCCGCACGCTGCCTGCTGCCGTAGGCTTTTGCAAAATAAATAAATAAATAAATATATATATATATATATATATATATATATATATATACACACACACACACTAGCCATGGACCCGTGCATAATGCACGGGTGATGTAAAATTAAGAAGAAAAAAGTTTTCATTAAAAAAGGTTATCAACTTTTTCGGGGTACATTTCATTTTTCATTGGTGTCTTTGCCTCTGCTGCGGTTATCATAAAAAATAAAATAGTGAAATATCTTGATTCAAACAATACCGCCAGGAGATTCTTGTAAATAGTTTGTTAGAAAATGTCATAAAAAAAAGGATTAAAACACATTTTTAATTACTTGCAAATGGAAACTACTCCGAATCAAATTAACGCTTAATAGGCTTCATATATATTTAGGTCGATGCCTAAAACGGTTGAACTATAAGAGCTCTCAGTTTGGCAACATCAAACATTATCACCGGAAAGAGCTCTACATTCTTTCACATAAGCATGAAACGAATTATATGATATCACTGTGGATTCATAAATTATTCTTCTGAAAGTAAAGGGAAATAAAACTAAAAGGTAAGGCAAAGAAAATTACAGGAAGACGTTAAATTATGACAAAACTCAAACAAATAATGTGCTTCACTGTCTTCTACTCACCATTGGGGAGAACCATTTCGAGCTAATCCCTTTACCATAGGTGAAGTCATATGTTCTGTAGTTGCCCTTGAAGGTGCAAAGCTTGTCACGTTCACAACCACTTGAGTTTACACATTACTTTTCTCAATGTAATGGCGAGATCCTTAATATCTTGTTCATCACTTGTCTTTGTGTGATCAAGAGTCAAGTCCACTACAAAAAAGAACAAAACATGACAACTAAACAAACATAAATCTTCGTTAAAAAAATTAAATAATAAATCACCTTAATTGGTCCGAAAATTTTAGTACAGATTATAGGTCCGAAAGTCTAGAAAGGAAAGCAATTGCTACTATACATTTTTTAAAATGCATAAACAACCTGACTATGACTAAGATGAGTATATATACTGGACAATAACTTATACCTTAATTGCGATGGTGCGTTTTTTGTATCCATAAACACCTTTGCATGGGATAGAACTATTAACTGGATAGCCAAATTGCACGTTAATATGACAAACAACCAAAGAAAAATATATACGTGGAGATGGAATAAAACTATAAATGAGATGATAAGTTTTGTGGTTGAAAGAGTCTTACAAAATCCGAAGTCGGCATCGAAACCATCCATTGGGACAATCCATAAGGTGATATCTCTTCGCATGGAATCATGTTCTTTGGCCTTGAATGCCCTTATGGTTATCATTTTAGTCAAAGGTTGTGCTCTCGTTGTCCAAAAAATGTAATTGGATGACAAAAAAAAATTCAAAAAGTGACAGATCAATAAATTTAACAAATAAGAGTAAAAAAAAACACTGGAACAAAGATAAAAAAAAATCAATCACATCAACTCTATATTATAATTAAGGTTGAATTCACCTGATGCGCACGGTGAATTTGTGAATGAGATTCAACAATAGATCCATACATGTAAATATATAATGTCATAATAAATAAAATGACGAGATAGCAGACATACATGATTAATGAGAACTCTTCTCAGCTCCATCAAGATTGAGAATTTCCTAAATCACCCAAAACTATTTCCTTTGAAAAAAGATAACAATCAGAAAAGCAGGATGAAAAAAAAACCATGTAAACAACATCAACATTACCTTAAATAAATACTGACCAATACATTTTGTAAGGCATTTTGTTTCCAATTCAACACCAAAGAATACTTCCAAGTTGTGATATAAAGTGTTTGTCATATATAAGTAAGAATTAGTGTAGTCCAAGACATACATCCTTTAGTCATAATCCAACTTCACTGATCATATGAAAACATAAAAAAAAAATATTAAAAAAAAATCTCTTCACAATACATGGCAACACTCACCCGCTCTCATGCTTAAACAATGCATAATAACGCTAATGATCAAATTGATTTAACGCTAACTAATGAGTCGGAGAAATCTTCCATATATGTCAAAGAAAGCAAACCCCTTTTAAGAGATGATTATGCCCTGATTTTGACTTATGAGGCTTCACAAGCAGGCCAATACGTGATTACTCTCGTTTCGGAAATCAGAAAATGAAGATCTACGAAACACGTGAAAAAAGAAATTGAGGCCTTCTGAGTCATTAGTAGTTTGTTCTGGAATTTTCACAAACACCAAGTATAAATACAAACATGAAAAAAAAAAATCACCTTAAATGATGGAGAAAATTGTTCGGATCATCTTTGTGCACTAGTATTCTCCTCTGCTGGTTTTTTTCCCACCAAGCCCTTCTCGGCTTGATTCTGTGCCATTGTAAAACCTTTAAGAAAATGATAAAATGTATAAATAGGGTTTACAACCGTCTGAAAACAATGAAAATGATGTTGAGTGGGAAGGAAGAAAATTTAATTTTTCATCTAAAATAGTGGATACAGATATACAAATTATAAGAATCAGTTGTCACAACATTTCTTTATCATATACGTGTTTCTTCTCCACATATCTCTTCTCGGACGACTTTGGTGTCATTATGAAAACCCTGCACAAAATCAAATAAAATCGAAATAAAAACGGGAATTAAATCGGAGTTCAGAAACAATGAAAATGATACTGACAGGAGGCATAAAAATATTGAAATTTCCATCTTGAAGAACATAATCATCTTTAACTTACATGTGATTACACACAAATTCACAAAAATTCTTGCTACTATATAAGGTAATATAATCACACATTCTTGATGAGAAAAATCCCGCAATGCACGGTTTCATCAAGAGGATCGAATCATTAGAATAGAACAAAAATAAGGTTCAAATCAAATTCTCCCACAATTACACAACAGTGATTAATTGAGCACATGCAAAATCATCAAAGATAAGGAATAAATAAACCAAGCAAAAAAAAATCCAAAGTTTAATCTTCCGGATAAAAGTCAAAAAATAAAACGATCATACAAAATGAAAAAAAAAAAACACCTTGAGCTTCAAACCGATAATTACACTTTATTGGTTATAGATATTTGCAATTTGAAATTTGAAAGCAGAAATTTGAGTATAAATGACGGATTCAGAAAATATTTCAAATTAAAAATAGTAACAGATGGAGCAATTATGGGACTAACTTTATGGAAATAATTGTGTAACTGATGAATGAGAAGAGTAATAAGGGGAGGTTCCCTCAAAAAAAAAAAAATAAGGGGAGGTTATGGTGATTCGGTACATTTGTTTTTTTATTCTTCCAAATCTTTTTTTATTATGTGTGAGATCATAAAATGTAAATGGTGTATTAACGGTTTTTGAAACAAAAAAATTCGGTATTTAAAAAAAGATTTTATTCTGTTACACTGATTGTCTCCGTATTTTTTTTTATTTTTCAAATATTAAAATTTTCCGTTTTTTTGCCAAAAAAAATTTAAGTTTTCAGAAGAAAAAAATTATGTATTAATGATGTTTGGAACAAAAAAATATTCTGTATTTAAAAAAAAAAGATATTATTTTGTATTTAATGGTGTATTTTTCTGTCCGCTATTTTACACGTTTTTTTCCCGTGAAGTAAAAAGATATTATTCTGTTATAGTGTCCACATTTTTTTTTTGAATTATTGATTTTCCCCTTTTTTTTCCCAAAATAATAAATTTTAAGAAAAAAAATTATTCTGTATTAATGGTGTTTGGAACAAAAAAGTATTACGTATTTCAAAAAAGATATTATTGTGTATCTAATGGTGTATTAATGGGTGTTTGGAACAAAAAAATATTACGTATTTAAAAAAAGATATTATTGTGTATCTAATGGTGTATTTTTATGTCTGCAATTTTACACATTTTTTTCTATGAAGTGGGTCGTTTTACAAGTTTGGGTTGAATTTTACGGGTGTTTGGGTTAAATTGACTCCTCTACATATTATATATAGATATATACACTATTTATATATTCTTTTGATTCAGGGAAATAAAAATGATGTATAATATAAAAATGTAAAGGTTGTAAATATCCTAAAATTGATTTAATGTGATAATGTAATGTGTAGTTCTTTGAAAGGACATATGGTGTAATAGGCATAGTGGGCGATGACGTTGTGTTTTTATGCTTAGTCATTGTTGCTCTCATTGATTGTGTATTGTGATAAATTTTAAATGTTAATTGACATAGTTTTGGAGTATGGTTTCTGTTGTATTTGGCACAACACCGTATGGAGACCCTCTGCGGGAAGAAACACGGGATCACTGGAAGACAACCCTTAGCTATATGGGGTGTTGTGCTTAGTAGCCATCACTTTCTGTGCAATGTGATAAGTAGTATAATTAGAATGGTCTTGGACTAGAAGTCCTTAGGGAAGCCTTTTATGTGGAATGAACCTAGGTGGTTAGCTTAACTACGCTTAAACATATTTGAGAGTCTAAAAGATTAAGTACACTTGTCCTTGGTGAGGCACGTTCCTTTTTCGCAGCCGGGACGGTTGATGCCCTAGGGTCGGTTCGACTCAGGGTGTTGGACTCCACTTAGGGACTAGACCTATGCCATATGAGGGGCTGAATGTGTCGTGGTGCAGTCTTCACCTCGCAAAGTGTCCTTGGACTTGTGTGCAACTCACCCCTTGGTTGGTTGAGGTTACTAGTTGGATTAGTAGATGGGAGTGTTACTATACATACGTGTTAGTAAGTAATGATGATGTTATTGTTGAATGAAATCCTGCTTATTCTGTTGTTAATGTTAAACATGGTACTTCAACCCTTTGCTGAGTGCTTATGTACTCACTTTATTTGCATGTATGTTTCCCACCCCGGGAAGGTGGTGCAGATTACTATGACGAAGATGTTTATTATGAGGCGTAAGCTTATTGCAGCTTTTGGAAGTTTTGCTTATTGTTTTCTTTTGATGGTTCGAGAAATGAGAGGATGGTACTTTTGTTATGTTAATGTTTAGACTATTTTACGTTTCTTTCACTTAAATGTTGTTGGAAACATCATTTACATTTCGTTAGTTGGTACAACATTGTTTGTCATTTAAGAATATTTCCCCCGTGTCGATTAATTTCCGCTTTAACTCTGATGTAATTACGTAAGGCTTACGTATATAATTGATTTAAATATTAAATTATATACGTGCCGGGCGTTCAATTCCAGATAAGGACACGGTGACTGGAACGGGGCGTCACAGTTCAACAATGACAACAAAATTGAATCAATCCAACGCCATTTTTCAGAAAAAGGGGACGCCCCTTTTTTGAATAAAAGGAGAAAATTTAGTTTTCTTGTTCTAGCCATTAAGAGAAGAAAAACCTAGAGTTCTTCTTGGAGCATATTCGAGGAGGTTTTTACTATGAGGATCGACGTCCACCAGTCGTCGCTTGGAGATACAATCGGAAGACTGCGGCTTCTCCCTTTTTATCGATTGCTTATCATTCTCTCCGGTTGGGGTACATATACTAACCTTCTTGTAGATTAATTTATTATGCGAATCATATCTAGTAAAATCGAAGAACGAATTTTAATTCGTAGCTTCCGTTGTGCATGATCGAGCTTCTCGATCGGTGCTGTGAATCAGATTTGACGATCCAATTATGGATCGAATCCGGATTCGGGTTTCTGTATATCCAGCAGTTACAAGCTGATGTAACACACCATTTTCTCCACAATATTAAATGATTATATTGTTGAGAAATTCAGTTCATTTATCTGATCTTATCTTGACAACTGTTACACCTTTCTAGTTTTGGAGTCTCTTGAGAAGTTCTGTGAGATGTTGCTTGGTTTCACTTTTCTTTGACATGAAGATTACCCATATGTATATCTTGAGTAATTATCCACCACCACCAATGTGTACTTCTTTCCACTAACACTGATAGGTGTGACTGGTCCAAATAAATCCATGTGTAGAAGTTCTAGGACTCTTGAATTTGAATGCTGAGATTTTGTCTTGAGACTTGATTTCACTTGCTTCCCTTTTTGGCAAGCATCACATAAGCTATCCTTCTTGTAAGAAATCTCAGGTAATCCAATTACTATTTGCTTTGTGACCAGTGTGTTGATGTCATCAAAGTTGAGGTGACTCAGTTTCTTGTTCCATAACCAGCTGATTTGTGATTTGGTATGCACAAGCAAACAAGTCTATGAGACTACTGTTGACCAATCTACAACATACATATTCTCTTTTATTCTTCCAGCAAGAACTACTTGGTATGTTGATTCACTGACAACAATGCAAAATTCTTTATCAAATGTGACTCTGTATCCCATGTCACAGAATTGACTGGTGCTGAGAAGATTGTAGTGCAATCCTTCCACATAAGATACATTCTTGATTGTAAGTCCATTTTTGATCAACTTCCCATATCTTTCGTGTATCCGGGTCTATCTTTACTTCCAAAATTGACTCTTGGTCCATCCTTGGCAACAAAATCAACTAGACAGTCTTTGCTCCTTGTCATGTGCCTTGAGCATCCACTGTCAAAGTACCAAATATCCTGCAAGACAATTTAAAAGGTTTTAGGTACCCAACTCTGTTTGGGTCCATACGGGTCAGTTGTAAGTACCTCGGGGGATATTTCCATAAGGTATTCTTTGGAAATTGTTGCACTTGTTTTCATATATATAAGCCACACTCCTATAGTATCTGTTTCCGGATTGTGCCTTATTTATATGATCTCTCAAGTCTTTTGGCAGAAACTTGTTTCCATGATGCTTTCTATTATTGAAGGCTGGGTAATAACCATCATTACGTCTGCATCGAGGTCTCAGATCGATTTTCGTCTGAGACTTCACGAGGACTTTGGTAAGTCCTCTACTGAGTCTTTGGCTGAAACTTATTATAAGTTTTATGTCTTGAATGATTGTTTCTATCAGTTTTAATAATAGAGTCTGAGAGAAATTCCAATCATCATCAGTGGGAAATAATCTGCCTTTCCCCCTAACTCTGTGAATGTTTGAATGATTAACATTCTTGGATTTACTTTGATTGAAGTTTTTCTGGTTCTTGGCATTATTGGCTCTTGTAGAACTGGCATTTGATCTACTATTTGTATTTCCTTGATGTTCAGCCGATCTACCTCTAAATTTGCCTATGTTATTATGCATAGCTGACTTCTTGGAAAACTGATGATGTGACTGAGTTGATTCACGTGAAACTGGTTTTACTAGTTCAGCATACTTCTCAGTTTGAAGGAATTGCTCAGCTGCAAACTTAACGCCAGATTTGACATTGGGTTCAGCAGCTTTGCTTGTCCCTTCCTTTGAAGTTTGCTGTGTATCAAATCCTAGGCCTGTTCGGTCTCCATATGGCTTTTCATATTTAAATTTAGTAGCTGAACTTGATTGAGCAAAAGATTCATTTGTTGCTGCTGAAGTAGTAGGCTGATACTGATTCTTTCCTTTGTCAGTTCTGGTTAGTTTCAATATGTTCAATTCAGCTTTCAATCTTTCGACTT
This sequence comes from Gentiana macrophylla, assembly GCA_026214975.1. Lineage (NCBI taxonomy): Eukaryota > Viridiplantae > Streptophyta > Magnoliopsida > Gentianales > Gentianaceae > Gentiana > Gentiana macrophylla. The sequence continues at coordinate 40,859,027 of CM047807.1, read as the reverse complement.
CTAGAATTAAAGCTTCCTTTTATGCTTTAACTGATTCATAACCAACTTGTATAGTTACCAGCTGATTCATCATTTCATCAAGAGTTTCTTCTAATTCTAGATTTCCAGGATTGGAGCCTGCTTTAAAGCATTCAGAAATTCTCAAATTTTTGCTTTGATACCATGATGAAGTTTATAGAATTATAAACTGAAGGTAAAATGCGGAATTATTATTGATGGATTGAAAGTTACAAGTTAAAAATACAATGAAGGTGATCATGGAGTATTTATAGCTTCATACACTTCATTGATCAATTAGAAGTAAGTTACAAACTATTATAACAAACTTATTCTACAATACACTACATTATACTTAGCAGTCTTGTGTCTTCATTGTCCAAGAGTTCTTCGAGGTTTGTTGTATCTTGTCGATGTTATTCTTGTTGGACTTATTCCCCAGTTTTGATGATGAGTGCCATACTAGTTGTTATAGTGCAAAGGCAAAAAGATGTCTAGATTAAATGTATATGTTTATTAGAGTTTGATTCATAAATAGGTTTGATCAAACAAGCATTGTAAAAAGTGGTCTTGACTTGTTTCAAAGCAGATGGTCCAGTCGATAGGGGTAGATAGGTCGATAGACTAGTCAGGAACTCTTCAAGATCAAGATCAAGATCAAATTTGAGGTTCAAACTCGATAAATGAAGGCTAAGGGATCAAACTTAGTAATTTAAGTCAAGGATATGGAATCGAATTTAGGCAAGTCTGTGATGACCTAAAGCGATTACATATACCTTAATGTAGAAGGTCTAAGTTCCATAAGTTGGATGATGTTTGGAACTTAGTTACAATTAAAATGATGTAATCTAACTACACAAATAAAAGTTAGATAGAAGTAATCAGCTGCATTGTATTTTATGTACAGTTATATGATGATCAGCAGACTGATAGGTATCTCAGCAGACTCATGAACCTGCTGATGTATTACCTCGATTAATTCAAGATTATCTTGGAAGACTACATGGATAAGGACAGCCAACTACCTCTGACTTATCAAGGAAATCAAAGGTTGAGATTAAAAAGACGTTGGGATGACTTTTATTTTTATCCATTGGATACAAGTCAAAGGGTGGGATGACCAGATGCGCATGTCAAAAGGAATTACGACGATTGTCGATCCTATGAATAGAGACAGAATGCAGATCAGATGGGACAAATACAAGGAACGGTCACATTTGAAATTCAAATACAAGTCACATGCATTCTTGCCTATAAATAGAAGACTTTCAACTCAAGAAAAGATGATGAATTTTTGGATAAACTTTAAGTGCTAATTCTGAGCTGAAAAACACCCTGCTGAACTTACTGAGCATAAACCTGCTGATCCAGTAAATTTCTTCAAGTGTAGTCTCAGTATTCAAGCCGCATCAAGATTACACACTTGAGACTGCAGGTAAGCCGATTACATCATCCTAATCAAGTCGCTTTGAATCGAATCATTTGTTTGATTCAATCTTTATTTTATAAAGAATCTTGAAGACAGTGAAGCATCCATTGGGTGTGAAAGATCGTTGTTTGTGGTGGAGTGGTGAAGAGGCAATCCTACCCTTCAAGGACCAGTGGAAGACTCGGGAGCAAGCAATTCTACATGTTCCTGGGCCATTTGTGAAGCCATAGTTATTGGTGAAGGACAAGCAACTTAGGAATCTTTGTAAAAGCTACATCAAAGATCTCTAATGAATTCCCTCCAACATCACAGGAGAAGAGTGGGTGACGTGGATTACATCACCTGGAACCACTATAAAATCTGGCCATTTACTTTCAGCATTTTACTTTCTGCACTTAGTCTATTTCACTCATCAACCTACTGAATCTAGCAACTGAAATCACACACTTGCACTACTAAGTATCTAATACTTAGTATCATATTTAACAACAAGTAATAAGGCTTAATTTTGATATAATTCCGCTGCACAAATTCAAAGAAGCTGAACTATCGATGAGACTCATTGTTTTATCGAAAGCTAATGAAGTCTCAAGCAGACTCATCAAGTATCGCAGATCGGGAAGTTGTAGAATTTGTTAACTCCAAAAGTTTTAAGTGTTAAGTTTATTCACCCCCCTCTAAACTTAACCAAATCCTTTCAAGGACCAACAATTGGTATCGGAGCGATTTGCATTACGAAGGAATCCTACTTGTTGTGCTTGTGAAAATTCTTTAAAACTTTCTTTCAAAGTTACCGATTTTCAAGATTTGCATCATGGATAACACACAGTATGCTAGAACTATGTCGATGTGTTCTCTTGATAGATTTGATGAGTATAAACGTCGAATGCGAGGCATATCTTGTCGCTACTCATGATGAAATGATGGATGTATTAAGCGATGGACCACCTGGAGATTACAAAGCGAAGAAGTGGGTGACAGAATCGAGTACATTCCTAAGCCAAAAAGAGAATGGAATGCGTAAGAAGGCGAAAAGGGCAAACCTCAACAACATTGCTATTGATATCATCTAAGTAACCTTGGATAGCAATATGTACATGAAGGTTAAAGATTGCAAGAGGCGCAAAGGAACTTTGGGACAAGATTCACTTGATCTGTGAAGGCATCGATGCAATAAAGAAGAATAAAATCGGTGTGGCTGAAAGAGGTTCCAAAAGTTCAAGATGTCGCTAAATGAAACCATTGAGCAAATGGAATCAAGATTCAATGCAATCTGGATGAACTCACCTGCTTGAGTGTAAGTTATTCAAAAGAGGAAGTAAACACCAAAATCTTGGAAGCTCTACTGCAAAAGATGTTTGGAAAATGAAGGTATTTGCAATTGAAGAATGAGGAAATTGCATGAAGAAGACACCTTCAAGTTGTTCTCTCGATCTTAAGGCATATGAATTTAGCAAGAAAGTGGTGCATGGCTGAAAAGGAAGAGCCAAAGACCATGCATTGGGCGCTTCACATCATGAAGAAACATCGGGAGGACAGGATGATATCTTTGGATGAGATGCAAGAACAAATTGCCCTCTTGAGCAAGAAAATCAGGATGATGAAGACTGGAAAGGCCCCGCAAGAAATTTTACAAAGAGGCCTACTTGAAAGAAGGAAAGAAGAACCAAGGAAAGATAATGATTATACAGTGCTTTCATTGCAAGAAACCAGGACACTTCAAACCTGACCATCCCGAACTAAAACAAGGCAAGGAACACGATTATCTTTGCTTCAATCGCAAGAAGCTGGACATTTTAGACTGATTGTCGGACTCATGAAGACCAAGAGTCAACAAAGAAGACATGGCAAGAAGGCTATGGTTTTCAAGATGAATCAGGATATGATGTGGAATCAAAAAGGAAATGAATCGGATACAAAGACCAAGCTTCCGATATGGAGGATTATGCTTTGATGGCCAATATGGATGGCGAGGAGGTATATAAACATGTATCTATCAATACTCCTACTTTGAAAGTGATTGTGAATCAACTTGTGGTTCAAATCCTAGAAATTCTAACAACAATGAGACTTTGGATGCCATCCTTAATCAACCGAGGATAATACAATCTGGTTATGAGGTTGTGAAGGTGAAAAAGAAGCTCTTGAATTAGAAGTTGGAAGATTGAGTTTGAATTAAGGGTTCTCAAAGGTAAAGAAAAAGATGTTGGATGAGAATCAAAGATAAGTCTCACTGAACATCCAGCTGACCTCTGAATCTCTTTGAACCATCTTGTTCCACTATCTGCATACAAATCGGGAAAGCCTTATGGAGATAGAACAGGGGCTTGGATTTGGAACTCATCAATCCAACAAGAGTGGATCCAAGAAGGTCATCGAACCTAGTTCCGAAGGTGGTCCTAAGTTTGTACCACACTAGATCCAACTCCCAAGAAGGTTCTTTGAGGCAAGAAACCCATCGAGAATGCTTCAAGGAAGCAAAATCGAAGTAAAGAAGTCAATGACTCCTAATAAAAAGAGTAAATCTAAAAATAGACTCATTGTGCCTTCTAAGCTGGCCGATAGCGGACTGCTACCAAGTCTCTTTGGACCACGAAGGGTAAGAAACAGAAATATTCCAAAGGTAAGGATCCTAAACCCAAAAATGTTAATCATTCAAGGGATACTTATCTCGTGGGAAAGGTAGATTTTTCCTGTGATGATGATTGGAATATTCTCGCACTCTACCGTTAAAAGCAATAAGTATAACCATACTTGCTAGAGGTAAAACCTATGCAATGGAATCAAACAAAGGGCTCAAGAGAGGACTTTTACAAGACCTCAGAGAGACCTCAAGCAGACTCCTTATTATAGAGTCATTCTAACAGACAAAGACACACCTATGGTTATGCAAATGTTTCTAACAACAAGAATCACTTGAAACAACATTACAAACCAAAAGGCCAGAAAAATATGTGATTCCTACACAAACCTCATGTTAGAACTTATGGATGTGTGGAATACATGTATGAACCAAAGTATGAACCAAAGTATGACACATTGAAGAAGACCTTATGGAGACATGCCAAGGGTCATGCTTACCATCGACCATTATGGACCCAAACAGGTTTGGGTACCTAAAATGCATTAACTTTGTTTTGTAGGGTGTCCGGTACTTTTGACAAAGTGGATGTTCCGGACATATGACAAAGAATAAAGCCGCTCTATCAAACTTTGCGGCAAAAGATGGTCCAAGGGTGAATTTTGGCAACAAGAATACACCTGGATATACAAGAGGATATGGCACACTTGTGAGAAATGGACTTACAATCAAGGATGTTGCATATGTTGAGGACTAGAATACAACTTGCCGAGCCTTTGGACAATTCGTGACAAAGGGTTACAAGGTCACTTTTGACAAAGACAAGCTGCATTGTCATTAGTGAAAGAGGTGATCAAGTTGTGCTTCTTTGCGCGAAGACAAAGAATATGTATATTGTGGATTGGTCTCTCTGCAGTTCGAAACTCGCTGATTGTGCATACCAAATCGAACTCAATTGGCTATGGCACAAGAAGTTGAATCACTTGAACTTTGATGACATCAATCGGTTGGTGAAGAAAAAGCGGTGGTTGGTTTACCTGAGATCACATTCAAGAAGGATGCCATATGTGATGCTTGTCAACAAGGTAAACAGATAAAGTCAAGCTTCAAATCAAAGACCAAACAATCAACTAATAGAGTGTTGGAGCTAATGCATATGGATGTTTTTGGACCAATAACTCCAGCAAGTGTAACAAGAAAGAAGTACACTTTAGTGGTTGTGGATGATTATTCAAGGTACACTTGGGTGATTTTTATGAACAAGAAAAGTGAAACACTTCAAAGCATGCCTAATCTTTTGAAAAGATTACAAAATGAGAAAAGCTTAACAGTAATAAAGATAAGATCAGATCAGGGTACTGAATTTCTCAACAAAGTTATAAGAGAATATTGTGAACAGAATGGTGTACTACATCAACTTGCTGCTGCTGGTATACCTCAGCAAAATGGGGTTGTTGAGAGAAGAAACAGAACTTTAAAGGAAGCAGGAAGAACAATGATTTGTGAAGCATTGTTACGAAAGATATTGGGTGAAGCAATAAATACAAAGATGCTATACACAAAGCAGAACTTGAGAAACAAGAAGGTCTTGAAGACACCTTATGAGGTTTGGAATGGAAGGAAACCTAACATATCCTATTTCCATCCATTTGGAAGCAAATGTTTTATTCTAAATCATAAGGTACATTTGAAAACATTCCAACCAAAATCGGATGAATAAATTTTCTTGGGATATTCTTCTTGATCGTGAGCATTCTGAGTCTTGAATAAAAGATCATGAAACACGAAGAAACAATTCATGTTGTGTTTGATGAACCTAAGTTTCTTGGTATGGAAGATGAAGATTGTGAACTCTTTGAAAATCAACAAGTCACCGATCCAGTTGTGTTGAAGTTCGGAAAGATTCAATGACTTAAAAGTTTTCGATCATCGCCCTCTTGAACACCCCTGGTAATGTTATCGATGCAACAATCGAAGGCAGTTCAAGGATCTGCTGAACCCCGTAGAAGAAGCTACACAGAGACCTACTTGAAGATGATGTTCACGATATTCAAAATAACCAAAATCCACAATGGTTAAGGAATCACCCTGTTGAACAAGTTATTGGCAATACAAGCCAAGGTGTAAGGACTAGAAGACAACCTGAAGCCATGTTTACTTGTTTTCTATCTCAAATGGAACCAAAAGTTGTTGAAGAAGCTATTTCAGATCCAGATTGGATAATTGCTATGCAAGAGGAATTAAATGAATTTGAAAGAAATCAAGTTTGGACACTAGTTGATAGGCCAAATCATGCAAATATCATTGGTACTAAGTGGGTATCTGAGAAATAAACTTGATGAATCTGGTACCATTGTAAGAAATAAGGCCAGACTAGTTGCAAAAGGCTATTCTCAAGCTGAAGGAATATATTTTGATGAAACTTATGCACATGTTGCAAGATTGGAAGCTATCAGATTATTCTTGGCACATGCTGCATATAAGAACTTCAAAGTATATCAAATGGATGTCAAGAGTGCATTTTTGAATGGCATTCTAGAGGAGGAAGTTTATGTTCAAAGAACCTCCTGGATTTGAAGTTAAAGATCATGAAGATAAAGTGTATAGACTCAACAAAGCACTTTATGGATTGAGACAAGCACCAAGAGCTTGGTATGAGACTCTATCTCAATTCTTGGTGGACAATGGTTTTACAAAAGGAACCATTGACAAGACACTTTTCAGAATCAGTGAAGGGAACGAAGACTCTTTGGTACAAATTTATGTGGATGACATAATTTTTGGTTTCGAAAATAATTTAATGTGTGAAAAGTTTGCAAATCTAATGAAGAGTAAATTCCAAATGAGTATGATGGGAGAAATGAACTACTTCTTGGGATTGCAAGTTAAAGCAGATGAAAGATGGAATCTTTATTCATCAAACCAAGTATACCAAGGAGTTCTTTGAAGAAGTTTGGTATGGAAAACAAGACTAAGAGTTCAACTCTATGAGTACAAACATCGATTGGATGAAGATAAAGAAGGCAAAGATGTTGATCGGACCTTATCTGAGGAGGATGATAGGCGTCATTGCATGACCTAATCGCCAAAGCAGACTGATATATCCTTTGTTTGTAGGTGTTTGTGCAAGATTTCAATCTAAACCTAAAGAAAGTCATTTTAGGTGCGATCAAAAGAGTTCTCAAATATCTTAAAGAGACCTTGGGAGTAGGGATATGATATTCCAAGGAAGGAAGCTTCAAAGTTATATCCTACTCAGATTCTCGATTATCTTTGGTTGCAAGATTGATAGAAAAAGCACCTCAGGAACACCGCGAGTTAATGGGAAATAGATTGGTTTCTGGTTTAGCAAGAAAGCAATTCTATATCAATATCTACCTTGAAAGCCGAATACATTCTTTGGTGGAAGTTCTTTGTGCACAAGTACTATGGCTAAGACAACAATTAAGGGATTATGGAATTGAAGAAAAGGAAATTCCAGTTATGTGTGATAACACAAGTGCAATTGCAATCACAGAAAATCACATTCTCGCACTCTAGAACCAAGCACATTGATGTAAGACATCATTTTATAAGAGATCATGTTGAAAAGAAAGATGTGGTGGTTTTATACATCCCTCTCTTGAAGATCAACTTGCCGATATTTTCACTAAGCCACTTGATAATGAAAGATTTGCTAAATTAAGGATTGAACTTGGAATCATAAAGGTTGGACTGATATTCAAGAATGTCTGGAATTCACCAAGGGATTAGTCTTTGCTATGTTGGGTGAGCTCACTTAGCAGATTAGTCATTGGTATCAACAATTCCATGTACTTATGTTTGATCAATTGAGCAAATGAGGTTGCCAAAGGGATTGGTCTTTGTCATGTTGGGTGAGCTCACTTGACAGATCAGTCATTGGTATTAAACTTCATCTTGTATTATCAATTGAACAAAACAAGAAGAAAACGAGGATCAAGCAGAGTCACTTTGACAAAGAAGGTGAAGAATTTTATCAACAGATCTGCCGAGCCCCCACCTGTTTGGATGGAACGTTACTCAGCCAAAGTTATTAAAGTCAAAAAGCATATTGGCGGGATATTTATTCTATCCTTTATAACCGCAGTTAACACGATCTAACGGTTATCAGACGTTATGGAACACGTGTCAAGCCGGCATTTATTCGGCTTTAATCGTGGTTACCTCAGTATCGTGCAATGACAGATTTCAACTACCCACTTCGTCTATATCAAAGCTATCACACGTTGAGAATCATCACTTACAAATCGCTTTATCATCTGCGATTGTTTACTTTGTGTGAACACAGATTTAAGATTCAATCTTCTTCATCTCATTCTTCTCATTAAAATGGCGGAAAAAGTTGATGTACAAATTGAATCAAGCCAAAGTGTAAGAGGTTTTGTTGAAGATGCAAACAGAACTGAGTTGGCCATTAACATTGGTCGAAGAATAAGAAGGTATGCCGGTCTGGAGAATGTGTTGAATATAAGACTGGAGACAATTTCTTATACAAATGTTGTCAGTTTCTGGAGAAATATTCAGATAAATGAAGGAACTGAAGCATTTAAGACTGCTGTAAATGGGCAAGAAATTGAAGTTTCCCCCCGTCTGCTGAGGGAAGTTTTTGGATTTGTTGAAGTGGTGGATGGCTCAGTCAATCCTGAAGCAATGGGATTGGACAAATTGGCGTTTGTAGATCAGATTAAGACAGATGCAGAAATCAAATCCGTTCCAGGCATCAACTGCAAACATATTGGAAGTGAATATAGTCTACTGAGCAAACTGATTGCTAAAAACATACTTGGACTGATTGGAAGTATGGACACTCTATCAGGACCCAAGATAGAGTTGATGATTATCATCTGTAGGAGCATGAAGTTTGATCAAATTTGGTTACTTCATTCATTATATGAAGAAAGTGGCCAAGGAAGAGAAATTAGGGAAGAGGAAGTCCAAGGCATCGCCTTAGGATTGATGGTCCAGACCATCTTTGAATCATCTTGGAATCACGATGTAGCACTGTGGATATTAATCGGCCTAGATACAAGAAGGAAATTGACTATATTATTCCTGGTCTAGATGATGATGAAGAGGTTGCCGGAGAGGTCATTGACGCGATGATAATGATGATGATGATGGTGATCTTTGGTGGTGGAGGAGTTCAAACAAACTAAGAAGATATCCATCAAACTCTTTGCACCAAAGAAAGTCGCTAAGAAAAGAAAGAGTGGAGACACAAGGAAGATAATCTGAAGTGTTAAAGCCTTCAAAGAAAACAAGAAAGCAAACAAAGACTGATCGGCATTGAGTCTGCCGAGGTCAAGTGGAGGTTATCTTGACCTGCTTTGTTGTTGAAACAAGAAAAAGCTGTTGAAATTTCGAGGGAACAACAGAAAGAGGACGAGAGAAAGAGAAAGTCTACTGTGGTTGAGAAAGATGATGAACCCTCTCCAAGAGAAGGAAGGAAATTGCCAAAAGAAGAAATATGGCAAGGGAAAGAGTTGAAAAACTTGGAAGCTCAAAGAATCCAAGAAGAAGCACCAGATGAAGAAGAAGAAGAGGTCGTTGAGGGTGAGCCCTTAACTATCATCCCGCTTTGTGGTGATTTCGACTCCTCACCTAAAGAGGGTGTCAAGTCTCACGATCTTTGGACAGGAGTTGTTCTTGAGCAACTGTTGAAGATATACAAATGCATGCCGACCCTGAGCTCTTTGTAATATCCATGAAGAACCACAAGAAACCACCGAACTCGAACTCTTTGTGGTAGTTGAAAAGATAATTGAAGACTTGGTTGAAGACCACGCAAGTGTGGCAAGAACTCGGGGAAAGCGGGTCATCGCTAACCTGGCATGATGAGCATGTAAGTCAGGGGGAACCAAGTGTGGTACAGATGGAAGTAGTAGGTACAAATGTACAGTCTCAGCAACCTACTGACTTTAGAACAACTGTTGAAGAAACCATGAGCTTACTTGTTGAAGCTTTTGGAGGTCAGCAAGCTGTTGAACCTGCCATTAGGAGGCCATCTATGCCATATGAGAAGGCATCCAAAAAGAACAAAATAGATCCTAACTTCAAAAAGGTGCAAAACTATTTTCAGTGGAAGTTCGGATTCTACAAGAGACAGAAACCAGCTGCTGATCCAATGAGTGGATTTGAAGAATGGGCATTTGAGCAGCTAGGTGTGGACAGCCTGCTGGATTTGATAGACACTAGCATGTTGCAATCCAGGCTGATGGATCTTTTGGATGAAGGAAAGAAAAGTGGAGCTATTATGTTCGAGAGATCCAAAGTTCACTCCAGAGATAGTGATTCATCGATTCGATGATGTGATACCCCTATGTTTCTGGGGAGACCAAGTGGAGTGGCTAGAGAAACAACAAGCCCAAGCCCTTTGGTCAAGAAGCTACAGAGATCGGTAAGTCTCTTGAGGGCAGCCAGATGGAGAGATGGATGAGGATCTACAGGATCTCACCATGGATGATCCTGAGGCATTGATCAATGAGGAATTACTCACGAGTCTTTGGTAGGTGGTTGATGAATCTGCTACATTCCTTGTTGTAGAGCCCATCGCACACCATGAAGTGAAGCAGTGAGGATTTTGTTGGAGAAAAGGTTATTGATCACAAGTGAACCTAGTGCCATTTCGAGAAGAATCCATTGAATATCGGGATGGATTTGACTTTGAGGGCATTCTTACTAACACCGCCATCATCCCGCACAAGATTGGTCATCTTTGAAGGTTTCAAGTGGATAATGATGCTACATTCAATCCACGGGAAGTTGAAGAGGAGTGCAGTTCTTTGAGGTACAAACAAGACTGGACAAAGGTTGGAACAGAGGTACATCTTCTTTGAGTCTCAAACAAAGACTGGACAAAGGTTGGAATCTGATTTGGGTTTGGAGGAAACCCCTGCTTTGTTGATGAGGCTGCTTTGTAGTGGAGCTCTCTTTGGAGCCAAGGCCACTATAGGGAAGGATAGTCAAGAGGTCGATATTGTTAATCCGGAAGAACAATTTCTTTGGACTATGACTACTGATGATGAAGAATTTCAAATTTTTGGAGAAGAAGAAGTCTGTGAAGAACACGCACAAGATTCTATCATGGAAGATATTCTTGGTGCTATGGTTGAGGAAGGACCTCCCTCGCGGGAGAGATATGAGTAAAGCAATGGTCATCGCAGACAACAGGCACAATATAGAGTTGAGGAACTCTTGATGGATCTACCGATAGTAGAATGAGGAGTGAAGTGCGGTTGAAGTGTTCAATGAGTTGAGAAGCGTAAGGCATGATATGCAACGATTAAGAGACAAAAGCCGACAGACGGGAACAGAGATTTGAAGAAGCGATGAAGATGGTGAATGAAAGCAGACAATCTGTTGATCTGATTTGCTTCAAATTCTACATCCACTCAAAATGTCATCAGCGATATGATGCTAGATGTGAGAGGCATCAAGGTTGGAAACACGCAAAGATAAATTTACGAAAGAACAACTTATTTCTATTCATCGAAACTTGACAACCTTGTCGCAACATCCGAACCTCTCATGAACTGTTGTTGCACAACAACTCATCGTGCTCGATCCCAAACTCACCGAAAGGATCAACAGATGGAGGAGACATTGCAATCCAGGATTACCGCTCTTGATACTAGAATCGAACTATGGAAGGTCAATTGCATAGAGTGATAGTATCACAGGAGGCTATTCATGGCCTTATATCCCGTTTTGTTGATGATGTCACTAAGGGGAAGAGGGCCAATCACTGCGACAAAAAGGAGGTGCAAGACTCTTTGCATGTAAGAGATGGACGAGATGATACAAATGCTTTTGCAGCAACTTTGCACCTGGCAGAGTGCAACTCACTGATGATCTTCTGAGGCAGTACAAGAAAGAGTATTACAACATGAGGAAACCTTATCATGACAAAGGATTTCATGAAGGTCTAGACTCTTTCTTGGGATTGAAATTTTGGGAAGCAAGGGTTAAAGCCTTAAGGGCAAGCAACAGAGGTGGAAAAGGTGGCAGAGGTGATAGGAGCTTGCCTATCACAAAAGCAAAGGATTCACTTGATGAGTTTAAAGAGTTATACATGAAGTTTAGATTCGGGGTGAATCAGTTAATCTTATCTGCTGAAGCTTGGACCTGGTGGAAGCAAGTCAATCCCTACATTGATTTTACACTTATTGAAAATGAATGGATGAGGATATGATAGAACAGATCAGAGCCTATCAAGAACAAGCTGAGAAGGCTAGAAGAGAAAGAGAGAAGAGACAATAGATCAGCATACTTATTATTCTTTATCCTTGCTGCATCTAGTTTGTAATAACTGAACAATGTTTATAATGAGAATTGGTGAATTTGTTCTGTTTTTGTGTTTTATCTTTTGCTTTGTTGATTAGGTGAGGGGTAGTGGCATCATCACCAAAAAGGGAAATTGTTGGACTTATTCCTCGTTTTGATGATGAGTGCCATACTAAATTTGTTATAGTGCAAAGGCAAAAGATGTCTAGATTAAATGTATAGGTTTATTAGAGTTTGATTCATAAATAGGTTTGATCAAACAAGCCTTTGTAAAGAAAGGTCTGTGACTTGTTTCAAAGCAGTTGGTCTAAGTCGATGGGGTAGATAGGTCATGAGACTAGTCGGGGAACTCGCCAAGATCAAGATCGAAGGCAAAGGTGAGGGGTTCAAACTCGAGAAATGAAGGCTAAGGGATCAAACTTAGTAATTTAATTCAAGGATATGGAATCGAGAATTTAGGCAAGTCTGTGATGACCTAAAGCGATTACATATACCTTAATGTAGAAGGTCTAAGTTCCATAAGTTGGATGATGTTTGGAACTTAGTTACAATTAAAATGATGTAATCTAACTACACAAATAAAAGTTAGATAGAAGTAATCATTGCATTGTATTTTATATACTGATTATATGATGATCGCCAGATCGATAGGTATCTCAATGAGACTCATGAACTGCTTGATGTATTACCTCGATTAATTCAAGATTATCTTGGAAGACTACATGGATAAGGATGCCCAACTACCTCTGACTTATCAAGGAAATCAAAGGTTGAGATTAAAAAGACGTTGGGATGACTTTTATTTTTATCCATTGGATACAAGTCAAAGGGGTGGACAGATCAGATTGTCAAAAAGGAATTACGGCGATGTCGACCCTATGAATAGAGACAGAATCTGGATCGATCGATGGGACAAATACAAGGAACGGTCACATTTGAAATTCAAATACAAGTCACATGCATTCTTGCCTATAAATAGAAGACTTTCAACTCAAGAAAAGATGATGAATTTTTGGATAAACTTTAAGTGCTAATTCTGAGCTGAAAAACACCCTGCTGAACTTACTGAGCATAAACCTGCTGATCCAGTAAATTTCTTCAAGTGTATTCTGTATTCAAGCTGCATCAAGATTACACACTTGGAGACTGCAAGCTGCTGATTACATCATCCTAATCAAGTTTGCCAAGAATTGAATCATTTGTTTGATTCAATCTTTATTTTATAAAGAATCTGCTGAAGACAGTGAAGCATCTGTTGGGTGTGAAAGACTGTTGTTTGTGGTGGAGCTGGTGAAGAGGCAATCCTACCCTTCAAGGACCAGTGGAAGACTCAGGAGCAGCAATTCTACCTGTTCCCGGCCAGATTTGTGAAGCCATAGTTATTGGTGAAGGACAAGCAACTTAGGAATCTTTGTAAAAGCTACATCAAAGATCTCTAATGAATTCCCTCCAACATCACAGAGAAGAGTGGGTAGCAGGATTACATCACTGGAACCACTATAAAATCTGGCCATTTACTTTGACATTTTACTTTCTCGCACTTAGTCTATTTCACTCATCAACCTATTGAATCTAGCAAGCCGAAATCACACACTTGCACTACTAAGTATCTAATACTTAGTATCATATTTAACAACAAGTAATAAGGCTTAATTTTGATATAATTCATTTGCACAAATTCAAAGAATCGAACTATCAAGAGACTCTGTTTATCAAAGACTTATGAAGTCTCAAGCAGATTATCAAGTATCGCCAGATTCTTTGAAGTTGTAGAATTTGTTAACTCCAAAAGTTTTAAGTGTTAAGTTTATTCACCCCCCCTCTAAACTTAACCAAAGCCTTTTCAAGGGACCAACAGATTACACTCGGCATTCCCTTCAAATTTATAGTGTAACACCCCTCAAGAACCGAAACACTCAAATGATGTTTAATTCTTTAATGAGATAAAACAAAAGATAACATAACAGAATTCCAAAGAATGACTATACACCTGTCAGATTTTATGGTGCAACAGTTTTATAAAGGTTGTACCAAGTGATATGTTTTAAAGTCGTTCATTTTTACTCACTTTCACGTATTACACTTTTGTTGTGTGTGAGAGATTAGAAATAAGAGCTTAAAATTATGTCACGTATTAAGTCAGCTCTTCAAGCCATTCCCACGTATATTATGCAGTGCTTCAAGATCCCCATGACATTAATCAGAGAACTTGAAAAGATGATTCGCGGCTTCTTTTGGGGAGATACGGATAATAAACGAAAGATACATTGGAAGAGCTTGGAGGTCTGCTGTTTGCCGAAGAATCTAGGGGGTCTGGGATTTCGCGACTTAGAATGTTTTAATCTAGCATTACTTGCAAAGCAGGCTTGGAGGATCTTGACCAGTCCAGGCTCACCAGTGGCGCAGGTATTATAGGCAAAGTACTTTCCGGATAGCACAATTCTTGCCGCTAGGTTGGGGGCTAGGCCGCCTTATTTATGGCACAGCATCTTAGAAGGACGAGACCTTTTATATAATGGACTAAGATGGCGAGTGGGGGACGGAGAGTCGGTGTATGTTTTCCATGACGCTTGGGTGAACCGACAGCCTTCATTCCGCATACATTTTGCAGGGCATGAGCTTCCGGCTGATTCCACTGTTTCAGACCTTTTTATACCTGCCTCCAGAGTATGGGATATGCAGAGAGTGTGGCACTTATTTAGACCGGGAGGCGAGAGGCCATCTTGAAGACTATCGTGGCCTGGCGGCGAGCACCGGGACCGGTTTAATTTGGCACTATGATCATCGAGGAGTTTATACTGTTAGGTCAGGATATTTTCTGGCCTTATCTTTGCGTACGTCATTGTTAATGGTAGGGCCATCTACCTCAACGGGGCAAAATTAGATTTAAAGGTGCTGCTGGAGGATTCCGGTTCAACTACGTGTTCAACATTTTCTATGGTGTTGTTTGCATGACTGTCTTGCACTTGGCCATGGCTTGCAGCGGCGGAATGTGGGGGATGGTATCCACTTAGCATGTGGGGAGACTTTGGAAACAATGAGACATGTACTCTTTGAGTGTGAAATGGCAGCTAAAGTTTGGAGGGCGTCGCCATTCGGTAGGGCTTTACAGCATCTCTGCTCAGCTTCTTTTTCGGAGTTTTTTACTTGGCTGCTTGAGGATCTGGGTGCTCTTGATACGGCTAGATTTGTGTGGCTTATGTGGGGAATCTGGAAAGCACGTTGCTCAGCTGTGTTCGATAACCAGGCAGTTTATGTCTCTGCGATCTGCAGACAATCACTGGCAGCTGCGGCTGAATATGTGTAGGCCATGGACACTTATCAGACTCAAGCTTCGGTGCGCATTTTAGCAGATAAATGGATGAAGCCCCCGCATGGCGTAGTAAAGAGTAATGTGGATGCATCGTCACGTGAGGCAGGAGCGAGCATTGTGGTCATATTCGAGATTCACATGGGCGGATACTTCACTCCTTTGCGTATCACTTTGATCCAGGCGACCCAGTTGAATACATGGAGCTCAAGGCAATTTCTCTGGCCTTGATAAAGGCGGAGCACCTAGGGATTCTGAGGCTTGAAGTGGAGAGTGACTGTCTGTCGTGCATTTCGCGCATTCGGCGCCCAGTAGCTGATTTGACAGCTTATGGCTGCTTAGTTTAGGACTGTTTGGCCCTTTTGCCCAATTTTACTTTTGTTTCCTTTGCGTTTATTAGGCGGATGGGAAATGTCCCAGCGCATCATTTAGCTAAATACGGATTATATGTTCCTATTAGAACACTTTGGGGCTCTACGCCACCAGTTGATGTTTTGGCCGCTTGTTTGGCGGATCTTACTTAAATAAAATTTTGTTTCCTCAACAAAAAAAAAAATTATGTCACTTGGTACAATCTCAATACAACGGTTGTATATTAAAAATATTCATCTATTAGAATCTAATCTATCTTTTAACACATATTTTTTTGTATTATTTAAAGTGTAATCCCACCAGCATAATATTTTCGATAACCTAGTGTCATTACGTTTTCATCCAAATATCAGATGACCAGACTTAAAGGATAGCGCTTCAATATATTTTATTTGCATATGAGTTTTCGATTCTAATTCAATCTACTCTAAAAAAAAAACATAAATACCAAAATTAAATCAAACATTGTTCTCAATGAATACTTACATCATACATAAAAATTAATTAAAAAAAACATAAATACCAAAATTATATTATGTAGTGGACTGGGTTATATTATACATGAGTATTGGAAAATGGGTCGGGTGGACTTAGCCCCCTCAGCCCAATAAATACCTCCGTCCCTGCAGTGTGATTCTGTATAAAACACACAATTTCACATTGTGCTTAAACTGTGCTTAAGTGTGTGGTTCATATTGTTTCATCCGTCATTTCACATCAAAATACATTTTCCACACAAATATTTCTTTTCATTATTGTCCCTTCCGGTTTCCTATTTCGTGTATATTTAACTGTGTCAATGTTTATTACTTGCTTTAAAAAAAAAAAAAAAAGGGTTATATACTGCAACTGCATGTGACTTCTCTGTAAAAAAATCTGCTAGAAATCAATTATACAGCAGAATTTAATTACTCTTCATCTCTGTTTCCCATTGTCCACAGATACATTTTTCCCTTCTCTTTTTTGGGCTTCAGGGGGTTTGAGTGGGTGAAATAGTGGAGGGTTGGATAATTATTCGTAACGACCCGATCCAAAAATCCGAATATTTTTCGGATTGTGATCGTTCAACCATTACCCGATATATTAAATTTTGAATCATGAAACCGTATATACATTCCGATATATAATTCAATGCGGAAGCTGAAGAAACTAAAGACTCGGCTATTACGAATTCGATACATAATTTTCATTACGTACTAAATCATCCGGTACATGACTTCTACAACGGTGACTAGTGGCGTCACTGGATTTTAACTACATTTTTGTTTTAAAAAAATTCAGTGGAGTTACTGGAGCCTAAAAATGCATTTTTAACAAAAAATGATATTTTAACAATAAAACTACATCGTGTTAATACTAAAAACATCCCGGATCTCATAGGAGTCACGTGACGTACCCCACCCTTGATCATGTAGCTCCGCCTCTAGTTTCAAGTGCCACTACTCCGAAAGAAAAACAGTTGTATCTCGGAGAGGCGTTTACGCTTATTAAAGTAGGTATAATGTCAAGGCAATTCGCCTTAAAGACGGTGAGTTATAACTACCATCCGTTAGTTTTTTATCATTTCATTTTGCTCAGCATTTGTGTATTTTGTTGTATGCTATTTATATATAGTATTAATAAAAATAGCACCTTTTACATTTTGATATAGCAATTTTCTTAAACCACAATTAATGATATAAAAATATGTTGTGTCATTTAATAATTTATTTACTTGTTTAAAGTATTTTTTTCAATTTCACAAATGTATTTGTAACTAGGAACAAAAAAAAAAAACCAAACCAACCTACTAACCAAACCGATCCAAACCGAAAATACATAAACCATGGGTTTTTGGTTTGGTTTTTATATAAGTATAACCAAACCAGTGAAAACAATTTGGTTTTGGTTTTCAAGATAAAAGCAGGACTAAACTGATATATATATATATATATATATATATATATATATATATATATATATATATATATATATATATATATATATATATATGAGGAAAATAGGTATAAGGGGCAGTGTGGGTATGTTAAAAAGATTTAATTTGGCCTTAAGGCGGAATCTGGTATTTTGTCTTGCCATGGCAAACTTCTATCTCTACTAGGTTTTGCTGGGGGAATGGGGGAGTAAGTCACCCAATGGGATTTGAGGGAGTAATTTGAACCACACGATCCCTTCCTTTTATAATCGTGTGTCGGCCCGTGACCCAGCAAAACCATATAATATTACTGGTTTTGCTGAGTGGTCGACAGCTGGGACCCACCCACGTGGCTACATTAAATGAATATATATTTTCATTCCCAATTTCTGAGAAAAGCACTTCATTTGTCCTTTTTCAATTTCCTTGTGTATTTCAATGAAAAAAATTTCTTCACAGGAAATGCATCATTTTTCGGAACTTTTCTACTGCAATGATTAAGGATGATAAAATTTCAGATTTAGGGTTTTAAGGAGGGGTGTATACTAGCATTTAATTCATGAATATGCAATTAACATTAAGGGAAATGTGTTTCTTCAATTGTGTGAAGCATTAACAGGGTTTCAGAGGGATTACTCCCCCAACTCACATAAAAACCCAGTTCATCATTTTCAAGGATTAATGTTTAAGGCAATTAATGGTTAAGGAATATATGTCAGGCAGATTCAGGCATTTTCTCGAGAATATATATATATATATATATATATATATATATATATATATATATATATATATATATATATATATATATATGTTTGTGAGTGTGTATGTACATGAATATAAATCACTATTAATTAATGGGCCTTTATTTGCACCACACCAATCCACTCGTGTACCACTCTACCAACAAGACCACAAGTAAAACCGACTTTTTCAAGAAGACATTGTGAGAACTGATCATTAAAGTGAACCGACTTTTTGTCGGCCCCCCTCAATTATCACTACATGTAAATAACTAATATCTTAGTCCATGATCTATTAATACTTCAATCAACTACCTCACACACGTAGTTTGATGCCATTCTAATAGGACCTATGACAAGATGAAATAAAACAGTTTACATGGCTTTACAATGATCATCTTAATTGGAAAATATGATAATATAATGTTGTGGGCACGCGCGTGCACACGGATATATATAGAGAGAGGGGATCCAGTGACATTCGAGTTATGGTGTATGGTAGATGGAGAATGAGAATCTTATATGATTGTCGTATGAATAATGATATGAATTCGCTGAACCGTGATAATATCCTTTCAGTGAATTATTTGAAAAAAAGAGGACTAAAAACCGGAAAAACCGTAACCAAGTCGATCCAAACCGGACCGGATAAAACGGTTTTACCTAGCTATGGTTTGGTTTTGGTTTTTAAATTTTGAAACCGTAAAAAATGGTTTGGTTTTAAAAGTGGTTGAAAACTGGAAAACCGGACCATGTACACCCCTATTTGTAACAATGATGGCATTTACACTTAAACAAACGTTTAGAGAGTTGTTAAAGATGCCATAACAAATCTACTTTAATGGCATCATAATGACATATATTAATTTATCCTCTAAAAAATAAATTTAAGCTCGACATTCGACTTTATAGATATTAAAAATGGACATTCGATCATTGTAAAGTCGAATATACATGAATATGATACCACAGTAGATAAATGCTAGTGAATTTAACAAACACCAAACTTATAATAGACAATTCACTTGTAGAACAATAATACATGATACAAAAATAGCATTTCAAAAGTTAACATTAACCAAAGCAAACTACTTCAAGCTCTTGTGTCATGAATCATGATAACGCAAGGGCCACCTTTAGCTTTAAAAACAATAGTTTTGGCCTATGGGAATCTCTCACTCACACACAAACAAGGGGGTGGATCTGTTTCCCATCACGTTGAAGTACTCTTGTGCAAAGGCAGAACTTACTTTAAATAAAATTAAAACAACAAGAAAATTACATATCCTTATGAACATGGGTGGATGTATTATATAAGTGGGGTTAATTCTATCGTAGGGACTCCCTATTACGTTCAACCGTTGAATTTGTGACATATGTATAAACAAACAAAACAATTTTATCTTTTCTATACGTGACAGTCATTCGACGGTCCGTTCTAATAAAGACTCTCTATGTAAGAATTTCCATATAAGTGAAGTGGTGTCAAGACCACTTCAGAATATGAAAAACTATTAGTATTAATATTTATAGATTTTTGTCCAGAAGGACAAAATTATCAATAAATCAGGATAGAAGAAAACTATAATTTAATAAGGACAAAAGTAATAATTTTGAAGTAACAAATATGAAGTAACAAATGTGGAATAAAGTAATTATGAAGTAACAATTGTGAAACACAAAGTAACATTAACACGTGAAGTAACAATTTTAAAGTAACAATTGTGATTTTTGTCCTTTATAATAATGAAAATGTTATTTTGTCCTTCCATTCTCATTTTTTTTTTGTCCTTATGACTCCTTCCCCCTAATATTTATTTGAAAATTCACAACAAAATAGATCCAATGCTATTTTTTATCATGTATTATTGTTCTTGCATTATAATGACAAGAGCTTGAAATGATATGCATAGAGTAGTGTTAGCTATTGAATGACAATGCTATTTTCGGATCATAAGTTTGGTGTTTGTTAAAGGCATTAGCATTAATCTACCGTGATACTATATTTCGGATAAATTCGACTTTACAATGGTTGGATTAATGTTAATTTTTAGTATCTACAAAGTCGAATGTCGAGTGTAGATATGATTTTTTTGACGACAAATTAATGTCATTGTGGTGCCATTAAAATAAGATTCTGATATTGTCGGAAATACTACGAATGAGTTTATATGATTTTGACGGTGGATGTCTAGCTGAAAAGTGTGATTTTGCCGGTGGTGCGCGGTGGCGCTCAAGAAAAACATGAAGATGATAAAGGAAATACACGACGAGCTCATTAGTCGACAAATTGACAGAGTTTATATGCTTTGGTATAAAATGACCGCCCTTTTGGATACAATTGCCGCTTATATATAGGCACTATGAGGCGGTGGATTACAAATGACAGTAATTAAGATGTAATTATCGTAATAAAACATGATTAGCTACGTGGCCGACATGTCGGCCTCTGAGTGGGCGAGCTGGCACTTAATCACTATGAGTTCTTCATCTTGTAACCGTCAGGTCTGAACTTTATTCGCCTAGTCAAGTGGCTTGGTCCAAGTCGGGCGGATCATGGGTGGGAGGTCGGATCGACTGCCGCCCCTTAATCGCTTCATGTCGCCCCGTAGGTGGCGAGATGAAGACTTTGTCAATCGACGTCCGTTGCCTAGTCAATGATAGAAATCGTATAGGCTTGAGGCGGGCTGGATTATCCCCAGCCCAGTCCAAATTATGAAGAAGTCTTGGTGGTTGGGCGAGAACCCTATTCGTTATTGGGCATACATACATACCAAATGTGAATCCGTGGACTCTTTTACGAGCTTGGCGTATCAGATTCGTTGTGGCATTTTCATTAACAAACTCTCTTAATGTTTGTTTATGTGTAAATGCCTTCTTTGTCACTGTTATTGTTACGATTACGTACTACATTAGTGAAAGTGAGAATAAATACTTTGAACAAGTAAATAAATTATTAAATATATGACTGCCAAAATGTATGTTTATATCATTGATTACAGTTTATAATATATTTGATTGGTATAGGTACACAATGATCAATAGTGTAAAATTATTCGTTGTGTCCTCAGTATTATCTTTGCTGTTACGGATCAAGAATATTACTGTAGTACTATGTTTTAGTGTTTGTTTTCCAAAAACAAACCATTCATCATTGCTATTCTAATGGTACACATGTCATATATATATATATATATATATATATATATATATATATATATATATATATATATAGCACAAACTAAGCATGACTGAAAATAAAGTAAAATCACCCAAATCACCATATAATTAAACGTAAAGTATTTGATGTATTTCATTCACTTAGGAAATTACTTTATCAAAATAAAAGGGGATATTTTATTATTACTATAAATATCATATAACAATATAAACAAATACGTTTTTCAAAAAAAATATAAACAAATACGAAGCAAAATGAAATGATAAAATACAAACCGATACGCACGATAACATAAGAATACGGGAGGTGATCGAAAAGAGTTAAGCATGACTGAAAATAAAGTAAAATCACCCAAATCACCATATAATTAAACGTAAAGTATTTGATGTATTTCATTCACTTAGGAAATTGCTTTATCAAAATAAAAGGTGCTATTTTATTATTACTATAAATATCATATAACAATATAAACAAATTAAATACGTTTTTCAAAAAAAAAAAAAAACAAATACGAAGCAAAATGAAATGATAAAATACAAACCGATGCGCACGATAACATAAGAATACGGGAGGTGAAAAGAGTTAAAAATATATTATTGTATACGAGAGGTGGTAAAGGGCCACAACAATCACATGCAACTCTGCATGCAAGTCACATATCCTAAGTAATGCCACTAAGATCTACTCAGAGAACACTGAGTGGAGAGACCCGGTTTCGATCTCCCACCCCCGTAGTTATTAGGTCTTTCATTCCCGACAAAAAAAAAAAAAAAAAAAAAAAAAAAAAAAAAAAAAAATCACATGCAACTCTTTCCTTATCCATTTGTACTTCAAAGGGTGGGTGTCATAAAGATTCTTTCATCAAAATAGTTAGCAGAAAGCACACTTGCTTGTCCTTCCCTCTTGGTATTGAATTGCACAAAGCCAAATGGACAGTACTTTCTTTGCCGACATACAATGTAAAAAACAATATAAACCCTCAAAAAAAAAAAAAAAAACAATATAAAAAACCAAAAAATATTATTTTTGAAACATGAATGAAAGATATTGTCACAACGGAAAAAAGGAAATTAAAATACAATCTGGTATAATTAGTGAATCAACAAACACACACACACAAATATTTCTTCGACTCTTGCTTTAGTTTTTTATGTCTACCGTAAAGATGTTCATGATGAATTTTACCAATTTATATCCTGGATATAAACAGTACGTATGGTTCTGATCAAGTGACTCATCACTTCAAGATGTAACAAAAAAAATGGGTAACTTTTAAAAATATGATTGAAAACATTATTATTTGCGTGATATGTCTGAAAAGATAACTTTTAAAAATCATGCCTGAAAATCATTTCATACGATTCCGCGGCGAAAAACTTTTCAACCATATATTTCAAATGTTATTATTTTGAATCATACTCCACAATAATAATATTTTTAAGCATATTTTTTTCAAGTTTCCCAAAAATATTTTTTTAAGTTTCCCACAAAAATATTTTACACCATCATCATCTCACAACATATTTTTTACTTTTAAAGACTAAATAAAACTTGAAAAAATCTCAAGAAAAAGATTATGTTGAGTGTGCGAAATAATATAGATTTAAGAGAGAAACTATATCATTACCCGGAAAAAATTGCCATGAAACAGAAAAATTTATCCCAGTGATTTCCTCTTGTGGAAGCTATCTACGACAAAGATCTCTGACCACACAATTTTCACACACTGCAGGCAGCTGTGTATTCCACTTTCGTGAAATCTGTGTGGTCTGAGATCTCTTGGCATGCATGATCTTGGCCATACTAGATAGTTCCTACAGTAGAACGACCTCATGAAACAATGGACAAAAGAGAGTACGACGTTTTACATTATACTAGGAGAATAGGGGGAGGGGGCTAGGTCTAGCTAGGAGAATAGGGTAGCCAGTATAGATTTAAATTACTTTAAATCGAACTTTCTAAAAAATGGAAAGTGATGGACTACTTTTCAATTTATTAAAGTTGACTGTGCTTGCCTATTTAAGGAAGCTCTCTGGATTCAAAATCTTAATCAAATATACTATTTGTTAAAAGAGTAATGATACAGACAGATTACGTAAGACATAACGGATGACACAAATTTCATTTGTGCCCTTAATTATGATGGTCTACATTTTGATCAGTAGATCATATACTGTGATTAATGATGTAGATAATGGTTGTGCCACCCATTTTGTCTCACAACTTGTGCCCGCATCATTATTCTTTTTTTTTTCCCGGAAAATATTGATTACTCTTTATCACGATGATAGAGATGTGGCATATTTTTGTATTTATATTTAATTTTGTACAAAAGGGTAATGTGGTAATTAACTATACATATAAGCCCTAAAGTTTTTATATACGTACACCAAGGAATGAAAAGCAATTTTACTCTTAGCACTTTGTTCGGACCACTGTATTTTACAAATTTTCTTCTAGCAGTAGCTAGCCTAGCTTCCATGGCTGCTTCTTCCTCTTCTAATACAAATTTGAGATCAAACACAACACTTATGGCACTAACATATGATGATCATGCAATCCTCGCGGTAGATTCAAGAATGACACGAGGTCTATTTCATGAGGTGGATCCAAAAGATTATAAAAAATTCCTGAAACCATACCCTGATGCATACATCTATCTCGGGTTTTGCGGTTCGTCGCGATGTATGGAAGTGCTTCAAGCTCGGCTTCCACAATGGTGCGCCGGACGTACACCACCCAACAACTTGGAGGAGGCCATGCGTGCTATTCGGCAGTATATAAACGATACATATTCACGGAGGTGGGCTAAGGATGGCATTGATGTGGATATTGTAGTGGTGGGGGCTATCCAACCTGACGAGCCCTTTGGTATTTATATGATCACTAAAGGGACTGGTACTCGTCGTTATAAGTCGAAAAAAGTTCGTGACCATAAAATCTGCATCGGAAGTGGCTCGCGGGTCTTAAATGGAAATTACATGGATGCATGCCATAATGATTTCACCGTGAAAAATTCTTCCAAATACGCCTTGGAAGGCGTAAAGTTAGCAATCAGACAAGACTGGGGCAGTGGAGGGGCAATCAATTTGATCCAGATTAGTAGAGATTCTTCTGTGGAATGTGTGTATAAACAAAACAATCCTCGACTTTGTACCGATGATTACTTGCTACGGAGCCGTACGCCATTATGAATCAACCTAATCAAAGAAGGTATGAATTAATGAGTTGTTTTTTGTGTATGTTAGTTAAGTATATTCGTACTTACCCTATTTACTTTACGTTTCCCCGAAACCCCGAAGAAATTGCAGGATGATGATGCAGGAGAATGATGGAGTTTGTTATGTTTCATTATATTATTGCTTTTGATTATTAAGAATTTGTAATGATACATTATTATTGTTTCTTATTCTGTTGCATTTTAGCCGGCCATGTGTTGGCTTGGACTAATTAATTTGTGGTGTTGTAAGATGATGATGAATCAGGCATTGTTCGTATTAACCTTTTCTGTTGAAGATAAATTTTTTTAAAGTTTCGTTGGATTCGATATGGTTGTAAGCAACATTAAACTTGGTTATTTTGATTTTGAATTGGTTTAATTTAAGTTGGATTGGAACATGTCCGATCATAGTCCATGTTCTCGAGTCGGTATTTAATTCAATTCTGCTTTGTACTCTGATGATGATGTCGTATATATTGCTACAAAAAAAATATATGCGTGTCGACTTTTTTTCGGATAGGGATTCGGTGTTCGGAAAAGGACATCAAAGTTGGTATGAGAGAAAAGTTTCTTTTTTAAGTCTATAAAAATATAACTATCTATTCATAGTGAAATGCATAACATGAATAAATTATGCTCCAAGCCGTAACAAAACATAATAGGGCAAGTAGAACATCACTCTCCAGTTACCACTCACTCACGAGCAGTTCGAGTTTGGTTTGAATTTTTGTTCAAATGGTTTGGTTCGATATGATTCAAGATCAAATGAGCTCGATATGAGGAATGCTTGAGTATTAAACGAGTCATTCTCATGCTCGTCTTGTTAGCTCACAAGCACACTCGATTTATAAACACTTGTGAAAAATTATGCATATATTGAACTAATATTTTCTAGATTTTATGTTATGGTACTTTCTATCTCCGAGTGGAATCGATAATATAAATGTTTCATTTAATACATAACTTTTCTTCTCACGTCTTATTTAGCTAAAAACAAGCTCAAATTCATATTGAGTTTAGCTTGAGTTCGAAGGTGCTCGTGATTGATAGCAATTTCAAGTTCGTGTTTGAGTTCGTAAAATTTTAAACACGATCGACTCGATGAATCTAATGCTTGCATTGGCTCGAATCGTTTATATCCTTAAGGTAAAATATAGTCCATTCATATCAAATAAATCTAGGATATTGTCAATATCTTATATTGAACATTTCCAAGATATTGTCAATATCTAATATTGACTATCTTTATTTTATTACCATAAATCTCAGTTGTGGCGATTGATCTTTAGCGCGACAAGTCGGAAGTTAGATTTCTTGCATAACACATAATGTTCTATAAGAACATAAAAGCCACATCATATTGAACATTTAGGTTTTGACCCCAAAAATTAAAATGGAAAATAAGGGATTAAAATGGAAATTTTATTTAAATTGCGAATATTTAGGTTTTGACCCCAAAGATTAAAATGGAAAATCGGTGTTTTTTTTTTCATTCGGTTATAAACGGTTCGGTTATAAGGAATTTTTATAATTTTTTTTAATATTTAGGTTATAAAATCTAATTATACATATTGGATATAAACAGTTCAGTTACGGTTTTTTGTTTGGTATAGTTTCGGTTCGGTTAATTGTTCGGTTTTTAATTTAGTTCGGTTAATTGTTCGGTTATTAATTCGGTTCGGCTACGGATAATTTGTAGCATGAATTGTAACCGAGCCGAAATTTTCGGTTTCTATATATTATTAACCGAAACCGAATCGAAAACGAGTATTAACCGATTGAACGAATTACCTCGAATTAGTTCGGTTTTCAGATAAATCGTATTCATATACACGGCTAGTTGTGGTTTTTTTTTTTATTAGGATAATCAGTAATGTCGTTCAACTTATTGTTTTGTTTTTTTCTTTTTTTTAGACGTCATATATAAAAAAGAATTTAAAAAAAAAAAGCAATAGGGAAGAGGGAGGAGGGGTATTATGGGTGTAGAGGGATTGCTTTATGGAATGAAGCTTAGGAAGGTAAAAAAAGTTGTAATAACTCTATTTAAATTTAAAAAAATATCGAATGAGCTTATTTAATCAAAACCCCCATAATAAAAATATTTATTTTGTTACTCATTGTGCCACTATCTTATTTCCCGTAAATTTTCTCGGTGAGATCTATTTTACAAGGCAAAATATACCCATGACATCTATTAACCAAATATTGTGTATTTACCCTTACCCTTACCCTTGCAAGTCGTGTAGTCAGAAAGAACTTATGGTGCATCGGTTTTCGGGACGGTTATAACAAGTGAAAGGGATACAATGCATCCAACTCATCTTCTTTCACACAATAAATATGTGTAGTTGTGACGTAGATGAACCACATTCATACATTTGATATAACTCTACCATAATAACTAGCTTACAAAAACTATTCTACTGTTTTCTATACCATATTTATTACGGTACACCCGTGACACTCCAACAATAATCTTTCTCCATTATTATCCAAGGGTCTTTAACCGGTCTTCTTCCTTCATAAAAGCCGATCAAATGGCAGAGGGAGAGGAACCACCATGTGAAGAGGAATCAAAGTACAATTAAGTTGTTATCAAAGTAGTAGTAGTAGTTTTTTATTTTATTTTATTTTTTTACCCTCAAAAAAAAAAAAAAAAATCGGGTGAAAAATACTTTTTATTTTATTTTATTGAATTTAAAGATGTTTAAAAAATAAAAATGACTTATCATTTTGTGTAATGTTGTGTGGTGTCTTCATTCGTATGGAGACATCGTGAGAGGATACATTACTTTACATTGTGAACAATTGGTTCTTCATATATTTTGAAACCTTACCTTTAATTTAACAGGTGAGAGGTGCCTCGAATGTAATTCCACCATCACCATTGGACATATCAAGTCCAACTGATCGCCATGATCAGTGGAGAAATCTCTAGATTGTGGTTCCAGAGAGCAAATCCTGGAATGTAATCCCAGCAATAGGTCGTGGCCATAAGAGGATTCCGCTAGCTGGAACGGTTGTGATACTCCATCATGTGACGAAAAAAACTTACATCTGCTACATTACTATTCAGAAAATCCCTTCATTGTAAAATAGTAAGGACAATCGAAGATAAAACCGTAATAATTTTTTTAGCGGGTTGGCTAACCTATTTGCTATAAGGTGTATCCCCCTACTTGTGATGCGGATCGGGTACATTGCAAGGACACTCAAAGATCAATCACGAGATTTTGCAATTTATTCGGACGAGCTTCTATATCTTGGAGAACCAAGAAACAAAACCACTACCCTCAAAAAAAAAAAAAAAAAAAAAAAAAAAAAAAAACCGCTGACCACTGTTAGTTAAACGCAGAAGCGGAGTATCGTTTAATGGCAAGTACATGTCGTGAAATTGCATGGTTAAAAGGCATTTTGGGTGACTTGGGATTTGAACACGAAGAACCCGTGGACTTGTTTTGTGGCAACGAGGTTTCTCTACACATCGCTACTAAGTTCTCCATAAAAAGACAAAACACATTAAAATTGACTGTCGCTTGGTTCATGAAAAAAATACAAAATGGGTTGATTTGGACAATGCATATTTGAACCGAAGAGTAGCAAAAAGAGTTATTTGTCGAGGGAAATTACTATTAAAACTTCCACATTACTTCCTGTCAAAAACAAAAAAAAAAAACTTCCACGTTACCGAGTCGACCTCCTTCATTTAGAGTGAAGTGACGCGTGAAGTGATGGGTGAGATAAATTT
The DNA here is from genome assembly GCA_026214975.1 of Gentiana macrophylla. Taxonomy (NCBI): domain Eukaryota; kingdom Viridiplantae; phylum Streptophyta; class Magnoliopsida; order Gentianales; family Gentianaceae; genus Gentiana; species Gentiana macrophylla. The sequence continues at coordinate 40,830,227 of CM047807.1, read as the reverse complement.
GTACATGGTCACTTCATTTAGAGTGAAGTGATAGATTACTTGATCGAAACCAAACAATTTATATCTTAGATAAAAACTGTGTGGTTTTGATCAAGTGACCCATCACTTCACCTCAAATGAAGGATGTAACAAAAAAACCAGAAACTTTAAAAAATATGCTTGAAAAAATTATTATTTGAGTGGTATCAGATCAAAAGATAAGTTGAAAAATACGCTGAAAGTCATTTTTAGTAGATTCTGTAGCGCCCACTACATGTTTCATTCCCATGGATTAAAATGAAGAATTATTTATTATAGTGTATCACAATAAAATGAATTTGTTAAATGTGTTGCGTAGGATGTTGTGGTAAAATAAATAGTGGGTGTATTACTTATCGCTACTCATATAAATTACATTAAAGCAAACTTTCTTGAAAATGGACGACTTCTTAATGAGTAATTTTGATGTACTCCTATTTGAAAAGACAGTCAGTTGACTGACACATACATCTGCACAAACAAACAAAATAGTTTTGATTTTTAACACGCGTAGCGATCATTAAAGCTGTCCCTTCTAATAAAGAGTCATTCAGATCGTAATTTATTCCTCTTAATTTATTAAAGATCTCGGTGTGCGTGCCTATTTAAGCAAATATGTATAGCTGTATTTGTGCTCTCTGGGTCCAAAATCTTAATCGAATATATTTGTTTGGACGACTATAGTATATATATATATATATATATATGTATACATATATTTTAACTTATTTGATGACATTAAAAATAAAAAATGTAGCGTGTAATGAATCGTTTTAAGCATGATTTTAAACGCAACAATGGAGATGGTTATGATCGAAATAAAGAGGAAATGAATAGGTAGAGGGTGGAGGGTAGAGGGTAGGGGCTTGTATGACAGCCATCTGAACCACACAACCCTCTCGAGATAGACACCAAAATCATTACCGAGAAAAAAAACGGATCGGAAACAGCCCCACGCACCCCTTCTTTTTATTTGTTTTATTTTATATATTTTGCTATACTTCTCGACGAAAAGCAGCCATAACACTAATATTTTATTACTCCATCCATTCCTATTTCTCAAACGTGATATATAATTAGGAACGAAAGGAGTAGTTATTATTATTATTATTAAATTAGAGCAAATAACTAAACTATTCCCGTCCACATATCCCACAAACGTAAATGGACAAAAGAAATTATTTATTTTGATTTCGGTGGGCCTTAAACAAGCCTTACAAAAGAAGTAGGGCGAAAATTACATGGGCCCAACAGAAGGTGTAAATTAATTGTGTTTGTGTTGTAGAAATAAGATGCCGATGAATAGGGAAAAAGATGGGCCGCTGGGCCGGTGTACAGTAAAAAAAGAACCAATCAAGCTGGGCCGATGAACAGGAGGAAAAAAAAAGATCCGATGAACAATAAAATGCATGGTCGATGAACAGTAGAAAAGAGATGAACAGTAAAAAATAAAAACTGGGCCGCTGGGCCGATGAACAGTAAAAGAAAATGAACCCATAAAAAAAAAAACATGTGTCACTCCCTCCCAAACTCTTGTCTTCTTATTATATAGAGACTAGTAAAACGAGACATCGTACAACGCACAGTGGCCCATGCTATACGTTTTCACTTGGAAAATGTAAAAAACTATTAAAAAAACTGTGGGAAAAAACATTATTCTATACATTTTAAACAGAGGTCAACACGGAACCTCCCATAGACAGTACACATAAGTACAACATATACCAATTGCTTCAACTCATTTACAAACAAACAGATCCAATCTAATTAATCAACCCATGTTAGATGTTTACCGTAATGTCAAAAACTATTAAATATAAAATACATTTCAACTAAAATATCACTCTACACATTTTAAGTACAACACAATAAAAATGACGAAATTTAGCCCGGAAAAAAAATTTTGAAAAGAAAAAAAAAATTAAAATCCGATGAACAGTAAAATGCATGGTCGATGAACAGTATAAAGAAGATGGGCCGCTGGGCCAATGAACAGTAGGAAAAAAAAAAGGTTGGGCCGCTTGGTCGATGAACAGTAAAATGATGAACCAATAAAAAAAAACACGTGTCACTCCCTCACCAACTCTTGTCTTCTTATTATATAGAAGAGATAAAGATAGGGAATATCTTTTCACACAAATTTTTATCTTACCACACATAATTTTTTTTTTCCAATTTCGCCCTTATTTTTTTTATTTTACGCGCGTTCATTCTGACCAAAGTTTGGTCAGAATATGACCCATTATCCATACTGAAATATGGTCAGAATATACGTGTTGAGAATCCACACTGGTTGATTCTGACCATATTTTAGGTAGAATGTTTGAAGTTTTCCAAACTCATACATAGTCAGAGCATCATTCTGACCAATATTGAGTCCGAACACTCTACACATTCGACTACTGTAGGGTCGGGATAACAACAACAATATAAAAGCACCACTATTGATTTCGATCAATTTTGGACAAAATATTAAAAGTTTTTATACTCAATTTTAGTCAGAATGTCTTTCTGACCGGTATTGAGTATGAAAAACATTCAAAATTCTGACTAGAATAAAATCAGTATAATGATCGTATTCTGACTCAAATTGGGTCAGAATGGCTGTCAACATGGTGAATTGACCATAAATTGGCCAGATACATTTTCCGGACTCATTTACGGTCGAATGGCGGCGTGTGTAATATCCAAACGAAGCTCACTCTCGGCTCTTGGTAAGTGTAGAAACAACATTTTGTGTGAAAAGTTAGTCCCTAAAGAGATATATACATATATATACACACTACTTGAAGCGTGTGATGAACGGGATGCCACTTATTATTCTACGAGTACTGTTCAATTAGCAAGTGTTATTCTCATATGTATGTCAAGTATATATAACATTTGTTTTAAATTGCATAAGAAAATGAATGGTATTGCATTAACTATTAAAGGAACAATGAATTTTATTTCTAAAAATATATATATATATATATATATATATATATATATATATATATATATATATATATATATATATGTCGAGAAGGTGACTTAAACTCTACATCCCAGTGAACTATCTGAAGACTCATTTGTGTGATGGGCGGTTTGAGAAAGTGTGATTCGATTCGTGCTTGATGAGAGGTGGAGTCTCATCGAGCTTCTGTCGCCAGGTGACTATCGCAGGTGATAGTCTGCACGAAAATCTTGGAATACAAGCAGGTCTCACATCCATTAATTACATTATGTGATGCCTATCTGATGTCATTAAAGGAGGACACGTGTAAAGGGTATTTATGGCGGATCAGACAATGATTCTGGCGGCTAGGGTTTAGGGATTTGTGCCTATAAATATCTGATTGTTGTCTCATTATCCGAGTGTGTTGAAATCAGTAAAATTCGATTGCATAATAAAATATCTCTTTTACGCCCGTGGTTTCTTACCTCTCCCAACGAGAGGTTTTCCACGTTAAATCTGTGTTCTTCTTGTTTTCGTTATCTCCTTTGATTGTTTATGTTTGATTGCTTACATTTACATTTCTTGCATCCGAAGTTATCTCCATCCGTTTTATAACAAGTGGTATCGAGAGGCATGAGTTCCGGAAAAAGCGATGCAGACGATCAACTTCGTCTTCACCAAGGCCTTGACAGAAGGTGCTAGGATCTGTGACAAAGTTGTGATCTTTAGCAAGGAAAGATGTCGCTGATAACGTAAAACTCGATAAATTTACTGGGAAGGACGGTTTTGGTCCGTGGCAAATCAAGATCGTGCGTAATGTTGAAACAAAGCAGGTTTGTGGAATCCTTTATCGACAAACCAAATACAGTGCGCCAGATTATGCGGTCTGGAAGAGAAAGCACATTCAACCATCATGTTGTGCTTATCGATGATGTTATCACCGAGGTTCTTTGAGAAGACACCGCATGACCAAGTTGTGGAAAAAGCTTGAAAGCTTGTATATGACCAAGTCAGCGACCAACAAGTTGTTGTTGAAACAGAGGTTGTTCGGTTTGAAGATGCATGAAGGAAGTCCACTGAGGAACATCTGGACGGTGAACACAATATTGCTTGATTTAAGGAATATTGATGTTAAAATTGAAGATGAAGATGCAGCCCTAATCCTGTTGGTGTCATTACCGGCATCATATGAAAACTTTGTGCGATCTTTCATAGTTGGAAAGGATCTGATAGCTTTAGAGGATGTGAGGTCCGCCTTACATGCCAGGGAGCTTAGACACAAGGTGCTCTTGGGACAGACAAAGTCATTTCTTGGGCTAGTAGCTAGCGACAATAGTGGAAAAGAATATGGATGAGAAGAAGAAAAAAAAGTTAGGGTCCAAAGGTCCTAAGTCTCGATGATGTCTCATTCATCGAAGAAGCGAGGGACATTGGAAGTCCAATTGTCCAAGAAGAAGAAAGCAAGAGGAAGGCAGTTCAGCACAAGAGCCTTGGCTCTTGAGCAATCTGATGAGGATCTGGTTCTAGTTGCAGAGGATTCTACACACCACAATGATGTGTGGATACTTGATTCTCGGAGCATCCTACCATATTTGTCCAAAAGAGAGTGGTTTTCTACTTATGAAGCGAGATAGATGGTGGTCAAATCTATATGGCCAACAAAGAAGGTCTCAAAGTTGTGGGAATTGGCTCGAGAAAGTTAAGGACAGAGGATGGTAAATTTTGTACACTGCTTGAAGGATGTAAGACATGTTCCACAGATGACCAAGAATTTGGTATCTCTCGATCTCCTGGGCAGTGAAGGGTTCAATTTCAAGGGTGAAGGTGGGCAATTTGAATGTCTTTAAAGATTCGATTGTAGTCCTCAAAGGCATCAAGAGGGAACCTTGTATATATTACAAGGATCTATCAGACCTTGCTTCTTTGTTGCATCCTCAATAGATTCACTGAGCCTCAATGAGACTCATTGCATGGTACATGAGACTTGGTCACATGGGTGAAAAGGGTATCTGTGTTCTTTCTTCAAAGAGTTTTCTTGGGGATATAAGGTCAAGAATCGGACTTTTGTGAACATTGTGTGTTTGGGAAGTTGCATAGAAGTAAATTCTCAGCAGGTTACACAATACAAAGGCATCACTTGATTATATCCATTCAGATCTGGCTGGGTCCATCAAGAGTTGAGTCATTGGGTGGTCACAGATATTTTGTGTCATTCATAGATGACTATTCAAGGATGACTTGGGTGGTGATGATGAAGAACAAAAGTGATGCATTCAATAACTTCAAGCGGTGGAAGGCCCTAGTGGAGAATCAGTTAGGCAAGAAAATCAAGAAGCTTCATGAGATAATGGTCGGGAATTACTGGACGGATTTTGATTCATTTTGTGCGGTGAGGTATTGCCGGACATCATCATGTAAGGAATACACCTCACAGAATGGTGTAGGTGAAAGGATGAATCAAACTCTCTGGAGAGAGCAAGATGTATGCTTTCTCAAGTTTGGTTTATCAAGGAGATTTTGGGCGAGAGAGGTCGTTAAGACGACTTGCTACTTAATCAACAGGAGTCCTCACACAGAATCAATCTCAAGACACCATTTGAGATGTGGTCGAGGCAAGCCTCTTGACTACTCGATTCTAAGGGTTTTGGGAGTACTGACTTACTATCATGTTAGTGAAGGAAGTTGGAGCCAAGAGCCAAGAAGCGGAGTGTTTGTAGGGTATGGTGATGGAGTGAAGGGATATAGAATTTGGTCGTCGCAGAGTCCGAGTAATCCTCGCAGCACGTTGTGTTTGATGAAAATTCTATGTTAAACTCATCGGTGGAGAGGTCTACTGAGTCGAAACCGATCTTGAATGAGCATAGTGTTGAGAAAGCAGGTGGAGCTTTGGTGGAGTCTCTTGATATGCAACAATCGGTGGATCCAAATCAACACTATCTTGATCCGGATAATGAACGAGAATCGATCCAAGCGAGCCTCACGAGACCTCAGCGAGGCGTCATACAAACATTGATCAGCAGAGTCTAGGCTGCGGTGAGCTAGAAGATCTAATGTTGGGATACCTCAAGGAGATATGGATATGATGATTTGGTGGATATGCACTCCAAGTTGCGCGGAAGAAGTAGAGGTTCTTGAACTTACTACTTACAGGAAGCAGTGACATGTATAGAAGCATCTCGGTGGCATCTTTGCCATGGGAGATGAAATGGAGTCATTATTGAAGAATCAGACTTGGGAATTGGTCAAGCGCCTCTCGACAAGGGAGTTGTGACTTGTAAATGGATTTTCAAGAAAAGGAAGGAATAACTAAAGCGAAGGGTCGGGTATAAGGCACGTTTGGTTGCAAGAGGATTGATCAAAAGGAAGGGGTTGACTTTGATGAAATATTTTCACCGGTGGTCGACACACTTCAATCGTGGTGTTACTAGCAATGGTGGCACAAGCAGATCTCGGAACTTGAGCAATTAGATGTGTGGCGCTTTTCTACATGGTGAGGTGGATAAGGAGATATACATGACACGACTGAGGGTTTTCAAGTTCATGGAAAGGAAAATTATGTTTGCAAGTTGAAGAAATCTTTGTATGGTTTGAAGCAAGCTCCAAGACAGTGGTATAAAAGGTTTGTGATTTTATGCTTCAATGAGGTTACAACAGAAGTCCTTATGATCATTGTGTTTACTCTGATCTATTTGAAAGATGGATCATATATCTATCTTGTCCTCTGTATGTGGATGACATCATTTGATAGGCTGCGACAAGGAAGTCTCGATGTTCAAAATCTGAAGAACCTTCTTAGTCTTGAATTTGAAATGAAGGATTTAGAGTGCGACCAAGAAAATCTTGGGGATGGAGATCGGAGAGATAGAAGTCGGAAGAAATTGTTCTTGTCTCAAAGAGGTTATGTGCGAAGATATTGGCCAAGTTTGGCATGTCTGCTTTGCAGAAACCAATAGATACTCCTATGGCATCAAATGTTCATTTGTCATTTATGCTTCACAATCACCAAGAGAAGGAGTATATGTCAAAGTTCCCTATGCTAGTGCAGTTGGCGATCGATGTATGCCATGGTGTGCACTAGGCACGATCCGCTCGAGCAATCGGTGTTGTCGGCAGGTTTATGGCTCAACCTGGTAAGGAACACTGGAAATTTGTTAAAAGGATATTCGGTGCACCGAGAGGTACGGTGATGTTGGTCTCATTTATGGAGGTGATCTTGAGTGCAGTCACGAGTTACTATGATCTTTGATTATGCAGTGATGTTGTGATAGAAAATCAATGACTGGGTATGTGTTTACATTGGGAAATGCGGTGGTCAATTTGAAAGCTACTCTTCAGGCTCTGATGAGCCTTATCAACTCATGAAGCGTAATATATGGCTCTTCTTCAAGCAACTAAGGAGGGTATCTGGTTGAAGGGGCTAGTCGGTGATTTGGGGTTGCATCGGATCAGTGATATATATTGTGATGATTTAAGTGCAATATGTTTAGCCAAGGATCGAGTTCATCATGAGAGAACCAAGCATATTGATGTCGTATCATTTCTTGAGGAATGAGAAGAGGGTTGTGGTGAAGAAGATTGGCACAAAGGAGAATCCTGGCGATATGTTCACTAAACCGATTCGGAGAGTAAGTTCCGGCTTTGCCTGGACTTGCATGAATATTCAAAGCTTATAATCATTTGGAAACTTTACCGAGGCGGATCGGTGGAGTGGATCTTTGTGGAGATAGTCGGTACAAGTACATCCGGCATTGACGAATGCATCTGGTACAAGTACATCTGGTTATGCAATCTGTTTGACTCTAGTGAGAGTTGAAGTCAAGGTGGAGATTTGTCGAGAAGGTGACTTAAACTCTACATCCGGTGGAACCAATCAAGAGACTCGGTGTGTGATGGGCCGGTGAGAAGTGTATTCGATTCGTGCTTGATAGGGTGGAGTCTCATCGAGCTTCGTCGGCCAGGTGACTATCGCCAGGTGATAGTCTGCCGAATCTTGGAATACAAAGCAGGTCCCACATCACATTAATTACATTATGTGATGACTATACTGAGTGTCATTAAAAGGAGGACACGTGTAAGGGTATTTATGGCGAATCGAGACAATGATTCCTGGTGGCTAGGGTTTAGGATTTGTGCCTATAAATCTGATTGTTGTCTCATTATCCGAGTGTGTTGAAATCAGTAAATTCGAGTGCATAATAAAATATCTCTTTTTCGCTCGTGGTTTTTTTACCTCTCCCATCGAGAGGTTTTCCACGTTAAATCATGTTCTTCTTGTTTTTCATTATCTCCTTTGATTGTTTATGTTTGATTGCTTCGCTTTTGCTTTCTTGCATCTCAAATTATCTCCATCCGTTTTATAACAATATATATATATATATATATATATATATATATATATATATATATATATATATATATATATATATTTTAAGAGGCAATGCAAAGATTAGGCAAGATCTAATAGATAGAATTCAATCGCATTATTCTTTTTAATTTGGCATGCAACTAGTAAAAGGAAAATCAATATGGAAATTAACAAAAGACGAATCGTATTCAATCTTTTAGCTACCTTTCTGATCTTTTAGCTACTGCATCATTTTTAGTTGCACTCCTGAGCTTGCAATCATGTTCAACTTTGAACATTCTGCCGATCTTAATTATGACTGAAAATGATGAAGCAGGCAGTGTTCAAACCAAATGAATGGTGCTCAAGTGCATCATTTGCCATTTTTCTAGAAATACAATACAATGTTGACAAAAGACAACTACACAAAATACACAACCACCCCCAAAACAGATTAATTATTTTGTTCTCAACAATAATGAAATCCCTAGAGAAATTCACTTTTATATATAAACATGAACAAAGCTCTTACCGGCGTGATCTGTTTAAATTTTTTTTTTTTTTTTTTTTTTTTTTTTTTTTTACGGTGAAAGAGAAATTCATTGACATAACACTTAAATTACATCATTGTTCACGGCTTGACGAAACCATAACGTAAAAGCTGAAGTCCAAATGACTTCACTCTTAGAAGAAAAAACAAACCGGGCCTCCTCATGACTAGCTGAGTTTTTGGACCGACTAACAAACATAATTTTTGCTCATACACAATCTTCCATCAACGCCCAAATGTCTTCCACAATTACACTAAACCACAGCCTACCTAGTAGGCCCGGAGCGATTGATAGCATTAACAAGAACTTGGGCATCCGAACAGATGAGAACGTGTTCCCATCCCTCTTCCTTTGCTTTGCCGAGAACATTCCTAATAGCCATAGCTTCCACTACAATTGTGTTAGGAAATCTACGCGAGAAGCAAATGAATTTAAAATTTATTTCTGTCGACCCAAGATCGACTTCGTTTAAGCAATAAACAAAGCGAGTTAGTAGGCGGTGGTTATCTTGGTTGATCTAAAAGATCGACGCTTTGACCGTCTAAGGAGAGTAGTTACGCATAGAGCCGTCCAAGTGTTCGGCCTCTACCGCTAGTCACGAGCGACCGCGGAATCCCATCATGGATTGCTATTGGAAAACTCGGTTGCTAGACCGGCTTTTCCCCTCTCTCCAACTCTCATAGGATTTCTCTATTTTACACAAGAACTATTAGTTCTTGGAATTGTGATGTGCTTGAAAGAGCTTGACACCCACACTATATTTATAGTGTATATGGCGCCCCAACTAGAGTGTGAGGAGAAGAAAACATTTTTCCAATAAAATAAGAAAAATATATTTGATTGATTTATCTCATTTATTATAATATCTTATATTAAATAAATCTAGGATATTGTCAATATCTTATATTGAATATTCCCAAGTTATTGTCAATATCTAATATTGATTACCTTTATTTTATTACTATAAATCAATTTACACATGTGTATATATCACATATATATAACACATATAAATCTATTAATATCCAAATATTCAAAAGTCAACTTGGCATTCACGTGTGACATGCACACAAATTTCAACGCCACATATTGGATATATATATATATATATATATATATATATATTAATATCTTAATATTAATATTTGGTAATACTATTAATTAAATTTGCACAATCCAAAGTGTATCATATACATCCCAAAATTGCGCATACCTTTAGCCAATATTTTGGCATCCGGAATATTCTTTAATTAACATAATATTATTAATATCTTGTATTTAATTTATTCATAATAAATAAATACCACCATATTAATTTACCACTATAACCTTTATAGTACGAGATAAACTTTCCTTATTTGGTTATCATCTATAACCACATTTTAATCCGGCTAGATGTTCTTATGTGTGTGACCCGATAGGCTTCCGAATATGTTGGCCGTAGACAAAAAGTGCAAATTACGAAAATGCCCTTCATGCCTAACGATCACGGGATAGCGTCTAGCAATACACCGTGCCCCCAGTCATCGGAAGAGTCAAATGCAATGACTACTACCTTTCATGTGAAACGATTACCGTGTAACTTACAATCCTATCATTTGTAATAATATCCATACGGTCGACGTCGAAAGTGTCAAACATTAACGACCGTATCTTATAATCTGGATATCATGCTCTCTCAAAGTAACTCGTTTACTCCCACTTTGCAAAGATTCACGAGAGTAAGACATTCCTTATAAGAAGGCCATTTCGGATATTCGATCCCAATCATAGGATACGCGATTCCCGGACGACCAATCATGTATACTCCGCGTGCTTGAGATCATACCCAATCACTACCGCATGATGCGCCCGTGGCTGTGGAAACCTCAATAGTGTCAAAGCATGACAATCCACACCGTGATGCCATGAAGACTCGGTCCTAAGGATAATTACACAACCGCCACATAGTGTGACACTTATCGTGTAAGTGGGTCGATCCTAACGTACACATTCTCTAATACACGTCCATGTACGGTCCAAGTGTCTCTACACTTCGATGAGCGAGATCTATCAACGCCTTAAAGACAGAAGACATCTAATACGTGCTAGTCTGTTTATACTATCAATGCCCTGTTTAATAGTACATCAGCCTAGAGACATTTAAGTATCAAACTTAATAAAGTGATTAGAGATCTCATCAACCATAATCGCCTATCATGGTTCCTCTATCACAGTTTAATTAAGGACGTTATCATATAACAATTCATAATTGGTTCTTTAAAAGAACATATATATGACAATAGAAAGACCATTTTATATATGTATAAACATAAAGAAATTGTAGAAATGATCCGACCCGGTCGGATCCGGTCCAACCCGATTGGGTTTAGGACACTATTTCAACAATTGCTGAAGGAGCTCTGGAGATGAAGGATCCTCCTGCTTCTAAAATGTAACCATTCTTTATCACCACATGTCCAATTCCTCCTGAGTTCGAAAATTTATCCCAAGCGGCATCAACCTAGCAAATCGGCGATGGCGAATGTCGAAAATTGACGGGAATTCCAGCAGGGGTTCCTCGAGATGGGAAACCTGAATTATCCTCTTCAATTATTAGGGAGTCTTGCATTGAATTCCAGTAGCTCATGGCCTTGTTTGGAAAATTCCCTCATTCCGAGCTTTCCAAATATGCCAAAATAAAGCTAATGTTAATCCGATCATGTCTTGCCCTGATTCTGTCCCCACTAAGTGATTCACTTTGAGCCACCAGCCATAGAGGTTGAAATTTTGGAGATGGAAGTCATCCCAAGAAATTGGGGCTATTTTCCAGACATCCCTTACCTTTTCGCAGCTGATTAAGAGGTGTTCCAGAGTTTCATTCTCTAACCCACATGCTTTGCAGATCGGATCAAAGCCCGGTTTCCTTTGAGCTAAGAGAGATGTTGTTGGCAACCCATTGGAGAGACATTTCCAGAAAAAAAAAACTTTCAATTTTGGGGTTTGCTTTATCCTCGAGATGTTTTTAAATTCTTTTTTTTGCTGGGTTCCTCTGGAAGAAGAGGTGTTTAAATGACATAGTTCAACACAATAAAACATCCCATTGTTTCCTTGAAAAAAAACAATGCAAAAGTATGTTCTCAAATCCCAAGTTGAATATCTCCATTATTTCCTAAAAAGAGCAAAAGTGTGTTCACAAATTGAATATCCCGTAGGCAATGCATAGAAAAGAAAAGAAATTAGTAAAAAAAGCCCAAACCGAAACATAAGTTTGAGTGACATTCATTCCATTGTATGTATGAAAAAGGACCTAATTGTCTTTGCTAGAGCCACTAAAAAATCTCTCAAAAACCTTTTTACCTTTTTACACCACTATGAGCTTGCATCTGAGCAACATATTAATGCTGCTAAGAGCTCCTTTTTCATATCAAAACATGCTAATTCCCACACTGTTGATATGGTACGGACTATTACCGGTATGAAAAAGGACTATTTTCCCTTTACTTTGAGAAAAACTGAAAAACAAAAGGAACTTTTTCTTATATTACTGCTGAGAAGTTGCAGTTCTTCTTTATTACATTTTCAGTCGACATCCATTATGCTTTATAGTTGCAGCATTACAAAATGATAAGAACAAGTCTATCACTTATTTAAAGTACAAAAACCGAAAGTCTATCTCTTATTTAAAGTACAAAAAACTAGCTTTATCATTATACTAGGGATTATATTTCCTTTGGACTATTGATCACTTACACATTCCAGTTTGATGTTTGCAGGACTCATTTATGCGGTTGAACTGTGATCCTTATCACTCCATCAACCTTATCTCTCCAATCACAGCTCATTTATCTTGAATTTTGAGTTTATTTACGAATTTTGAATTTCGCATTTATCTAGCATTTATCTTGAAGGTGTTTGACAAAATGCTTGAATGAGATTTTCTGTTGCATGACCACCTTTCATGGCTTGTAATTCTGTTATGTCTGAATTAGCTAATATACTTATCTAAGGTGTCCAATTTATGTGGGTAGACCTAAGCACTACTACTTCATTCCTCTTATCCAAAAACTTGAGCACAAACTTCGGGGTTGGTATGCAAAGTTCCTTTCAACCGGGGCATGCTTATTCTTATTAAGCATGTTTTATCTTCTATTCTATACATATCCTTTTGCCTTTAAAATGCCTACTCTGTTTTTTTAAAAGAATAGAGCATATCCTATCATACTTTCTTTGGCTAGACATAGAAAAAGAAAAAAGACATATCTGGAGATGCTGGAAAGAAGTTTGTTTCCCAACAAATGAGAATGGACTTGGAACCAAAAATCTGCAAATCCTTCAGCAAGCCTTCTCTTGTAAGCTCTTGTTGAAACTGAGAATGGGACAGATGTTAGGAAATCTACGCGGACGCAGTGATGGAATTTAAAATTTTATTTCCTTTTAACCAGGATCGACTTCGTTTAAGCAATAAACAAATAGATAGTAGGCGGTGGTTACCTTGGTTGATCTAAAAGATCGACGCTTTGACCGTCTAGGAGAGTAGTTACGCATAGCGCCGCCCAAGTGTTCGGCCTCTCTTGCTAGTCCACACGAGCAGGACACCGGAATCCCATCATGGATTGCTATTGGAAAACTCCGGTTGCTAGATCGGCCCTTTTCCCTCTCTCCAACTCTACATAGGATGCTCTCTATTTTACACAAGAACTATTAGTTCTTGGAATTACGATGTACAAAGAGCTTGACACCCACCTCCTATTTATAGTGGTTGGGGCGCCCCCTTGTAGAGTAGAGGAGAAGAAAACAAGGAAAATGTAATTGATTGATTTATCTCATTTAATTTAATATCTTATATTAAATAAATCTAGGATATTGTCAATATCTTATATTGAATATTTCCAAGATATTGTCAATATCTTATATTGACTATATTTATCTTATTACCATAAATCAATTCACACATATGTATATATCACATATATATATTATTACACACATAAATCTATTTATATATATATATCACACATACATGCGCATGCAGCACCAACTTGCACTATTGCACACACGAACATAAGTATTATTTATATATATATATATGGTAATACCATTAATTAAATTTCACAATCCAAGTGTATCTTATACACTTCAATGTGGCGCCCCATATAGCCAAATATTGGCTTCCGGAATATTCTTTAATTAATATAATATTATTCATATCTTGTATTTAATTTATTCATAATAAATAAATACCACCATATTAATTTATCACTATAAACTTTATAGTACGAGATAAACTTTCCTTATTTGGTTATCAACTATAACCACATTTTAATCGGCTAGATGTTCTTATGTGTGTGACCCGATAGGCTTCGAATATGTTGGCCGTAGACACAAAGTGCAAATTACAAAATTTCCCTTCATACCTAATGGTCACGGGATAGCGTCAGCAACACACCGTGACCCCAATCATTGGAAGAGTCAAATGCAATGACTACTACCTTTCATGTGAAAGCTTGATTACCGTGTAATTTACAATCCTATCATTTGTAATAATATCCATACGATCGTATCTCGAGTGTCGATACATTAACGATCGTATCTTATAATCTGGATATCATGCTCTCTCAAGTAACTCATTTACTCCCACTTTTCAAAGATTCACAAGATCTAGACATTCCTTATAAGAAGGCCATTTCGGATATTCGATCACAATCATAGGATACGCGATTCCCGGATGACCAATCATGTATACTCCGCATGCTTCAGTATCACACCCAATCACTACCGCATGATCGCCCCGTGGCTAGGGGAAACCTCAATAGTGTCAAAGCATGAAAATTCACACCGTGATGCCATGAAGACTCCGGTCTTAAGGATAATTACACAACCGCCACATAGTATGACACTTAATGTAAGTGGGTCAGTCTAACGTATGCATTCTCTAATACACGTCCACGTACAATCCAAGTGTCTCTACACTTCGATAGACGAGATCTATCCCTGCCTTTAAAGACAGAAGACATCTAATACGTGCTAGTCTGTTTATACTATCAATGCCGTGTTTAATAGTACATCAGCCTAGAGACATTTAAGTATCAAACTTATTAAAGTGATTAAAGATCTCATCAACCATAATCGCCTATCATGGTTTCTCTATCACAGTTTAATACTAAGGACGTTATCATATAACAATTCATAATTGGTTCACTAAAAGAACAAATATATGACAACAGAAAAGCCATTTAATATATGTATAAACATAAAGAAATAGTAGAAATGATCCGACCCGGTCGGATCCGGTCCAACCCGATTGGGTTTAGGACACTATTTCAACAATCTCCCACTTGGTCTAAAACCAATCACTCGTACACATGAGACCAAGTTGAAACACAAGAATCTCATGCAATACTCGCAACCAGCCCTAGCCATGAACGGATCGCTATCCGTGGGGACTCAAAATATCTTCATATCATGTTCCAAATGACCAGGTCAAAGGAACCGCCTCAACACACACACGAATCTCTGACGAGACCTTGGTCCTTGCTTCAAGCAATGAATCCACTTATTATATCAGCTATATAGAAAAGGTGGAAGAACCGTTCAAGGTTCATGAATGAACCTCATAGACTCATGTACTGCTCCCAGCGCCTCCAAGGCACTACTGTGTTTTGGCCTAGTTATAGAATTTACAGTGACCCATGGCTAAGAATATTTCCAGCCCACTGTATCACTTAATCAAAGTGACTGCAAACCCAGACTGTAGCTCCCACTTGCATTCATAAGACTCAGGATATACGTCTGTATATCTACGTTTATCTAATTCCAAGTTTCAATGAACTAGGAACTCTTCATTAACTTGTTTAAGGATATTCTCGACATTAACCCGATTTACTTTCATACTTGCTCATGACTATTCATGGACTATGAACATCCGCCATTACCTATAAGATGGTTCCTATCGCAGTAGCGAAGGAAACCTTCCATAAGCATCATCTTTCACCTTATCTTTTGGACTAACGTCCTAACATAGATAGATCTTGAGAACACTGGCTAGCAGTATCCCTGTCGCGATCTATGTTAAACTCTTTTAGCATCACATCTATATAGGTAAACTATAATGTAACAGCAGTTAGATCTATCACTATAGATTCTCATTTCTACTAATCCAAGTGGTTTCGTAAAGACCTTGAATTACCAAACACTGATTGACTGTGACATGGGGTGGCAATTCCTGAGAGAGATATTTAATACCTTACTAAAAAATCGTAACACACTCCCACTATCCAACTTGCACATTGGGCATATCCTTCTTTAGACTAAATCAAACTCCTTTGATTATCAAACAAAGAAATCGTCTAGAGAAACTTGTTTGAGTCCATAAATGGATCTCGTGGGCATACATATCATGTCATCGTCTATGAACATCGAGCTTTCTGCCCAACGTCTTCAACACTATCATATAGTCATGATACGAAGTTACAACAAGCATAGTCTGAATAGAACTAGGCTCAGCCTTACTGAGGACATTCCTGCGGGTAAGGCGGACTAGGTTCATAACACTGGTTGTCCTTGATGGAATCTAATGTTAGGTGTAGTGCCGAAAGACAATTTGTGTAATTGTTTTTAATAATGAATGACAGAACTTATCTCACCTTATTACTTGCTTTGTGCTTGTAAAGTAATACCTTTGTTGCAAACCCTAAGTATATCTCTGTATGTAAACGCTTAACTTTCGGTGTATGGATTACACGTGAGGATTGAGTTAGTGGTGATATACTTAAAGCTGTTAGTCCGTGGTGAATTTAATCGAGTTTAGGGTCTCTTGATTAAAACACCAATAATGCGCATGAACACCTTAGGGTGTGATAGTCTTATCCGGTTTGTCGGTAGAGAGGTACCTACGTGGGGCATTTATATATGATGGCATTCATATAGGGTGAACCGATTTAATCTGAATTTCTCGATATAATTCCGTAATCGAGGAATCTTATTAAATCATTAGATGATCATATATGGATCAACCTTAATCTGAGGTGATAACGAGTCTTTGCTTGTCCCGAGTCTCTTGTTTTATGTGTTAGTTACGGTTCACTTAAATATGTGTTCCAAGCCACTTCTCATTGGCACTATCTCCAGATGAGTGAGTAGTTCTGATTTTCACAGACATGGAATCCATTCCTTCCTGCGGGAAGTAGAGAGACAGTCCCCTTGTTTGTTAGCCTTAAGAAAGTGATCGATCTCGGGAGTTCATATTAGACTAATTGATCACTAGTCAGATATGTGAACCAATTGATCATCAGGGGGGTTAATGGTAAATAAGGATAAGATATTCTGCGTCGGGTTCACGGAGACTTCCCACTCAGAATGGACAGTCTATGGAGGGTTAATCCGTATGTAGTGAATCTAGTGATTATATCAATGGACGCTTATTCACTCTATGGGTTGAGTATAAGTATACATCTATAATCGGTAGAGTTCAGTTTCGGGTTTATGGTGGCGTAATCCCGGATTAATAATTGATGTACTTATTACATTCGATGAATAATTAATTATTGGAGCTCACTGGTTATAGGTCCATGGTCCCCGATGTAGCTTCGTAATTCGGACTAATAATCTTGTTATTTGGGCCTCGGTGATAATTAATTGGCTAGGCTAATTAATTGATATGCATGAATATTATTTAGTTAATTTAAATAATATAATCTGTATAAAAGCATTTTGTGTGGGCTTTTAAACCTAGGGTGGCGCCATTTTAGTCTTCATTTAGCACAAGAATTAATTTTCTTGTGTTATGGAAAATAAAAGATATTTTTGTTATATGATTGGTTGGATGACATTATTTGATTTCCTATTGGTCAATACATGTCACAATTAGTCATTAAGGAAAATATCATTTTATTTTGTTTAATTATTTATTTATTTAATTAATTAAAACTTGGAGGCCAAATGATTTCTCTCCTATAAAAGGAGAGTTATTCCAAGGTAATTGGCAATGGAAAATTTCGACCTACACACTTGTAAAAGAGAGAAAAAATTGTTTTTCTTGTCTAGGGTTTTAGAGGAAGAAAAACTTGGAGTTTTTCTTGGTGTTGCATATCAAGGAGGTTCATTTATCAAGAAAGGTGTCCACCAACCGCCGTTTGGAGAACACATCGGAAGATCAAGGCTTCTCTTCCCGATATTGGTAACTTAATCTTAACCCCCTTGTAGTAGTTTAAGTCCTTTAATTATGTATTGTGATGTATAAGTCGTGATCCATCCGCTGCGCGTAGATCTAACTCGTTTAGATCTAAGAACCTGCATCCTTCATGTGGTATCAGAGCCAAGTTCCACGATTTATATAGTCATAATCATAATTAAACGATTTAAAGGAGTGAAATTGCATGTAGATAAAATTTTAATTTTTAGTATGCATAGATAATGATTAGTTGTTGTGGTTGAAGAGATGGATTGGGGGTTGGCACTGTTTACCCGTTAGATCTATTGTAAACTCATATAAACGATGAAAATTTCGTTCATATGAGTGTAGGAAATTATGTAATTTATTTTTATTGCAATTTTAATTTCCAGAAAATAGATCTGTTTAGTAGCTGTATAGTTTTTTCGTTTTTTCCGTTGATCGAGCCGTTGAAACGATGATCCCTCCGGTCAGAATCAAGATTAGAAGTTGATGAACAAGTCCACAAATTTTGGCGTCGATCAGAGTCAGTTTCGACATCCGTTCGTTGCTGCGAAGAGGCTGCTGTAACAGAAAAACGCAGGATTCACAGAAACCCTACCTGTGACTTCCTCGAATTTCTGGGAGAGTTTAGACCGTTGAAACGAAAATCCAACCGGTCAGATCGCAAATTATGGAGTTTTGGACGTGGGATAAAAATTTCAGGTCGATCGGGATTCATCTCGATTCCCAATCGGCCTCGGGAAGTCTCTGATGCGCTGCTGTAAAAGTCAGATTCAGCAGCAAGTTGGGCGGCTCACTGGAGAAAATTGACAAGTCAAAACTCCGATCCAACCGTCCATATTGAAGCCCGAGGAATGAAAAATAGATCTGGAAAGTTTCGTCGCGATCCGAGTTCGTTTGGTTTCCCGATCATCGAAGAATTTAAACAGCTGCAGATTTTGTTAGATTGAAGTAAACCCTAGTTAGGGTTTTGGTTATTTATTTTCTAATAGGTTAGATGCTGAAGTGCAAGCAATCAAAATCTCGGTGTTTATTTTCCGCACTAGTATACATGTTTAGATTGTATGTGTAGAACCGGAAAATTGCCATGACATGCATCATATCATGAATTCCACTCCATATGCATACATGTAGAAATTAATTCGAGGAATTAGTTAGGCATGTATACAACACACATAATTAGTTTTAATTAATTGTTTGATATTAATTAGAAACTAATTAGGTAAAAACCGAGGAACACGGGTTTTTCAATCGTCGAGGTTGGGTGATGGATTCTCGGTGAATCCCACTCTGCTAAAGCATAAGGAGTAAAATCCCATAACCCGTGGTTAAGGTGTTGGATTCTCGGTGAATTCCACCTTACCTGCAGGCGAGATTACGTTTTTGTTCCGTAGTGTCTCACGTGAAAGTTTGATGTTTAAGGATTGGATAATCACGGGCATACATGGTTCGAAAGTGGTTTAACCACGATTGGGTGGTCAACATAGCTACGGCTCGATCGACTTCACCCTCCACGTGTGGCGTTTGCACGGGGGTCTAGCAAGGCTGAGCCATCCGAAGAGCCACTACGGCTCAACGGAGCTCCCCTAGTCTTGACCCGTCCGACGGCCACATATGTTCTAACGAAAAGGTCGGGTGGGCTTAGGGCTGTAAATGAATCTAAGTATTCGATTCGATCCGGAGTATTCGGCTCGAAAAATCTTGATTCGGGCTCGTTTCGTGGGTTCGAACTTCGAGCCGAACCTTATAAATTAGATATTCGGTGGTCGAGCCGAACATGTTCGAACATGTTCGGCTCGGATATCATAAATTCATATACTGATTCGAGCGAACATGTTTTTTAAAACCGAGCGAACATGTTACGATTTTTTTAAAACCAGATTCGAGCCGAACATGTTGAACAGTTCGACATGTTCGAGCTGAACCGAGCGAGCTTTTTCCCCAAATACCACACGAACCCGGGCGAATAATGAAAATATAAGGCTCGGCCATTTCGAGCCGAGCCGAGCCTAAGGTTCGAACATACCGAGCGAGCGAACCACGCCTGGGGTTGGTAGGGTTCGGCTTCGTTCTGAGCCTAGGTGGGCTAGCCCACATAACCGACAACATTCGGCTGTGATTTATTGTTCCTTAATGTAACATCAAGTCCAAAAGCGTGATCGATAAACCCACCACTTTTTCAAAATATTGAGTGGGAGCGGAGAGCGACAACCGACCCCACGGCCTCTCTGTTGACACAAGCAACGTGAGAGAATGGTGGCGCCTCGTGCGGCTTTGATTTGGCCCCCTAAGGAAGGCCTTCACCGCTATCAAAATTCAAGGTTTGGTATCCGAAAGGATAGGATTTTGGGTACTCGTCGGGTCACCGACCGACCTAAGGCGGCATACTCGGGGTCTACCTAAAAATCAAAGCTTGATGAGTCACACTCATAAAGAGGTATTTTGGTAATACCTTGTTTGAAAAAGGAAAGGTGATTGGCGATCACAAATGAGATGTTCGATTCTCAATCGATCTTCAATATTAATCGAAACCTCTTTGACTACCCTAAGGCGGCTTGAGGCATTAGATTAAATCCTTGGAGCAGTAGGATAGACTATAAGTACTTAGTTTATGTTCTAAAATTTATTAGTGTATGATTTGGATTTATTTTACATCAATTTTATTTACAACTATTTATATATCTCTACAGGGTGCTAGGACTGCTAGTGTAAAATTGACTAGTAATGACTTCGTTAAAAAGTGGCAAGTAACTAGAACGTTGTACTTATTGATCTTACATGCGATTAATTTTTCGGAAGAGATATTTTCTTGAGCCTTCAAGACTTAAGTAGCGTAAATAAGTATAACATCTTTGTCACTCGTGTTGAGCGAGAGACAACCATAGTTAGTTTGAAAGATGATTGGGACGATAAAATTCTTCTAGTGAATTTTAATTGTGTAGTGTCTACACGAGATTCTAATAAAAAATTAGAGAATCATAAATTAAAGTGTCATAAGCTAGTTAGGCGGTATTTGGAACCGATAAACTAGTGGGAGCTTTTATCACGTTGTTTTCTAATTTATTAGAAAATTAGTCCCCATTTTGGGTAACGCTTTCATTAGACATCCCACGAGTTCACGAGTAGTGTCTACTCAATTGAAGCGCTAGTTCAAGACTATTTCCTTTTAAGGAAAGTTGAGAATGAGAAAAAATGTCTATAAGTGTTAATCATCATAACTAAAGTTTTGAGGCTAAACCGAAAAATTAATTACAGAAAGTATAGGATAAGGAAAGTGATTTCGGATCACTTAACCAATGAATCCTTAGCGACTTTCTTAAACCGAGTAACTTGACTCAGTAGCTTAGTTCTTTGGAAGAACAAGGAAGTTTGTGCATTAACAATTAATAAAGTAGGCAACGGGCGGTTTTTTTTAGCTATAATAGTGGGAGTGATATAAGGAAATGAATTTCGGATTCTATCCTTGAATATCACAAAAAAAAAATTATTTTTACATTTCTGATTCATTGAAACAAATGGATTCACTTTCATCTCGATACTACTGATTTGCCTTAAACAAAGTGAAGATGACATTTGTAAATGCGAATCTGTGACTCGGACTTTTGTTTGATAAAGACAGAACCACTAAGAAAATTTGAATAGGTATGTGTAACACATCTAAAACTATTAAAGGTAAGAGGTTTCCGTATTAAGATAAACGACCCTTCACTATCTATTAATTAGTGCATATATCACAGAGATAAGACTGACGGCGGCTAAGGGTGATTCTATCTCGAGTCCAGAACACTATCTCAAAGGAACAATGACTAAGTTTCCTTTCAATCGGGAGAGGGTAATAGATTTGAAGGGTAACATAGCTTGTTCATCATGACCTTCGAGGTCTAGTGAGAGACACAAGCTAGTGAGAGTTTTGAGTGGTGACATTTTGTGCGATAACTACTACGAAGCGCGATTTAGTTTATCAAAAGAATACGAGGAGGAGTCTACGATTTTAGCGAGAGAATAGAGTATTCCATGCTCATAAATAGGCTATAGCATAGTCTTGGGATGATGCTCAACACGCCTCCTAGTGGAATGTTTCTCTTGAGAAAGAAACCATAGACTTGCCCTATATAGTTATTGATGTACTACTGATACCTTTGCTAAACTCGATTAAGATAATTGGTTGCAAAATAACGGTTAACATTATTATGTAAACCGAGAAGTCTACTTAGAAGATGCTAGTGAATTTATGGATAAGGAGTGAATTCGGTTCACACCACTTCCGTAAATGTAGGCATTTAGCATTTAATGCTTGAAGGTAGGATTTGGAGATTTTGCATCATTCGTTGATTTGGATTTGTTCGTGAAATGTCTTAATGTGTCGAGTGAAGGTTGGTTATAAGATTCTTGAGATCGTAAAGTGACGGTTGAACTATCACAAGCCTTACAGTAGAATCTATAAGTGGCAAACTTAGACCTTGGAGTACGGTTACTCAGGAAGTTACTATCGATTTAATCGGACCACGTCCAACATCGGTTGTTGGTGATTACAACGATAAATACTACTAGATCGAATGTCAATCCACCCGGAAGCGCGGTGGGAGTATGGTTTAACCATTGACCCATTATGGTTGTGTGGGCTTTATAGTCTGTTGGGGTGATTGATAACTTTGTGGCTCTTTGTGGGTGTATAGGATTACGATCGAGAGAGGTTGGTTGAAAACCTTTTCCCTGTGAATGGAGTTTTGGTACTCCAGTTACATTCGACCTCTTGTAGAACCACACGAGTGTGTCGAGGGCCCGAGTGGGAAGTAATTGGATCTACGCCGAAAAGAGTCAAATGAATAGGAAAGTTTAACTTTCAGCACAAAGCTGAGTGGTCTAGGGGTGATTCCCTGACAAGTAGAGAGTTAACCAGACCTTGAACTCTCTCACCACTCTGTCTTGCAAGATTTCGTTAAAGCGAGAAAATAGGGGTGATTCCACGAGACTTTCTTGCTTGAAAAGCGGAGTCTGGATTCATTCGAACGAAGGGTCTTGGTTAGAACAAATGGCGAGGTTATTTGCCGGGACTTATGTCCTTTGTGGATGTAAGAGAACCTCTCGGTCATTAAAAGTCGCATGGTTTAAAATATGTGGACTTGACGAGAATATTGATAAGTCTTTTGTAGGTTTGGGTATCAATATTGGTAAAATAGTAGTATTAGTGTTCACGAAAGGTAACATCAAGCGATTGGAAACAACGTGTGTGCTATCGAAAGTCGGAAGCGGACAGGCCAAGATTCTTTGGATGAGAGAATTGGACTATATTCTAAGAATCGATTCGGTCAAATTCACGAGAATGAGTCATTGGCTATCCCACCTATCTTATTGAATAAGGCGATCATGCATATCGTATGCAACATTCATCGAGAGTAGTCTACCCTACCTCTCGGGAATGATTCTCTAAATCTTCGGATAAAGAGAAAATGGGATAGAGTCTCGCTTGGATAATGGCAAGTCGAGGTTATCACAAGTCAATAGTAGTCAAATCTCGGATTCGAGCATTGAATAGCGGTTTAAATCGTCCTCAAGTATCTTTAGAGAATGAGGAATCATATGCTTGTATATTCGGTGCAAACTTGAATATGGTTGACTACTTGATTCGACTTGGAGTCGATTAAGGATGATCATTAAGTTGATCTCGGGCTCGGTGTTTACTCATAGTGCTTAGAATTTCCTTTTTGAGTGCAGGAGTGATTCCGGTCGATAAGCCGATATCACTTCATTGTCAAAGCAGTGAAGAGATAGCTTAGAAGGATCTTCTCAGTCACAAAAAGTCAAAAGCATATTGAGAGAGAGTACCGCCTGATTGGAAGGACCGACAACGTTTCAATCCAAAAGATCGTCTCGAGTCGACAACCTAACTAGTCAGTGTACCAAGTCGAGTGCTTGGAGGGTACGGCATTGATGGATATGTCTCATCTACTTTTAGAGCAAGTGGGAGAGTGTTGTGAATAAGATGATAAAGGGTGTGCTCTAAAAACAATCGTTGCTTGTCATTTCGTGCAAGTGGGAGATTGTTAGGTGTAGTGCCCGAAAGACAATTTGTGTAATTGTTTTTAATAATGAATGACAGAACTTATCTCACCTTATTACTTGCTTTGTGCTTGTAAAGTAATACAACTTTATTGCAAACCCTAAGTATATCTGTAGATAAACGCTTAACTTTCGGTGTATGGATTACACGTGAGGATTGAGTTAGTGGTGATATACTTAAAGCTGTTAGTCCGTGGTGAATTTAATCGAGTTTAGGGTCTCTTGATTAAAACACCAATAATGCTTGAACACCTTAGGGTGTGATAGTCTTATCGGTTTGTCGGTAGAGGTACCTACGTGGGGCATTTATATATGATGGCATTCATATAGAATTTGGACCGATTTAATCCGAATTTCTCGATATAATTCCGTAATCGAGGAATCTTATTAAATCATTAGATGATCATATATGGATCAACCTTAATCTGAGGTGATAACAGTGCGGCTTGTCCCGGGGTAGTGTTTGATGTGTTAATTACGGTTCACTTAAATATGTGTTCCAAGCCACTTCTCATTGGCACTATCTCCGGATGAGTGAGTAGTTACGATTTTCACAGACATGGAATCCATTCCTTCTGCGCGGGAAGTAGAGAGCGATCCCTTGTTTGTTAGCCTTAAGAAAGTGATCGATCCGGGAGTTCATATTAGACTAATTGATCACTAGTCGGATATGTGAACCAATTGATCATCGGGGTTAATGGTAAATAAGGATAAGATATTACGAAAGTCGGGTTCACGGAGACTTCCCACTCAGAATGGGCGATCTATGGAGGGTTAATCCGTATGTAGTGATTATATCAATGGACTCTTATTCACTCACATGGGTTGAGTATAATTATACATCTATAATCGGTAGAGTTCGGTTCGGGTTTATGGTGGCGTAATCCCGGAATTAATAATTGATGTACTTATTACATTCGATGAATAATTAATTATTGGAGCTCTTGGTTATAGGTCCATGGTCCCGATGTGGCTACGTAATTCGGACTAATAATCTTGTTATTTGGGCCTCATTGATAATTAATTAATTGGGCTAATTAATTGATATGCATGAATATTATTTAGTTGGGCTAAATAATATGATACACATATAAAAGACATTTTGTGTGGGGTTTTAAACCCCCAGGGGTGGCGCCATTTTAGTCTTCATTTAGCACAAGAATTAATTTTCTTGTGTTATGGAAAATAAAAGATATTCTTGTTATATGATTGGTTGGATGACTTGTTATTTGATTTCCTATTGGTCAATACATGTCACAATTAGTCATTAAGGAAAATATCATTTTATTTTGTTTAATTATTTATTTAATTAATTAAAACTTGGAGACCAAGGATTTACTCTCCTATAAAAGGAGAGTTATTCCAAGGGTAATTGGCAATGGAAAATTTCGACCTACACACTTGTAAAAGAGAGAAAAAATTGTTTTTCTTGTCTAGGGTTTTAGAGGAAGAGGTGTTGCATATCAAGGAGGTTCATTTATCAAGAAAGGTGTCCACCAACCGCCGTTTGGAGAACACATCGGAAGATCAAGGCTTCTCTTCCCGATATTGGTAACTTAATCTTAACCCCCTTGTAGTAGTTTAAGTCCTTTAATTATGTATTGTGATGTATAAGTCGTGATCCATCCGCTGCGTGTAGATCTAACTCGTTTAGATCTAAGAACCTGCATCCTTCATCTAATTCAGATATTATGGCCCTTGGCCATATCTCTCAATCTTGCCTTTCAAACATTCTTTCATAAGTTGTGAGATATTCATTCATCAAGATAAATATACGGCGACCTTTTTCGGGCTTGAGGTGTTCCACAGACTTTGAGAACTTTTGTGTGCCTTTGGCGAGCTTTTACACCCATCATCTATCATCGGCGTCTGCTCATATTCCTTTGGTTGAATATATCTTTGTGGTTCTTAAACTCTTTTGAGATCTAGTTTACTCCCACTGCTTCTTTTGGAAGAAACACTTCCTCTAAAAGACAACATGTTTGGAGACAAACACCTTTTGCTCCGCGGACGAGTAAATAATGTATAGCGTACTTGCTAAGATACTCCACAAAATCGCATATGTCGTACTAGGGTCCAAGCCTTTCTGACTTTTCCTATGACAACTTCAAATCATCGGTTAAGATAGATTCGACATTATCCTCTTCCATATCTAATATGGAATTTATGCAACCTTCATTCTTTGGAACTCGGTTAAGTATAAGAGCACTATCCCGAAATGGGTAAGGGATACTTTGCATGGATTGCGGCACACCTTTATCATACAAAATGTTGTTTCCATTTTGGGAACACAATCTAATTGCGTATTCCAAAGATGGTATCCTTCAAGGGAGAATCTTATTCCTTTCAGACGACTTCTGAAACACCCTTCAGGTATTAATTACTTCAATCCAATTGAAGATTAATTTCTAAGTAGCTCATCAATCTCATATTCGTACTTGCTCGAACTTTTCGGGCTTTCCGAAATATGCACTTCACTGAGTACACTTGACTATTTCTAAAAATAGACGTAGAGACTAATAAACAATTATTTGTGGCATTAATTGTCACAAGCCAACAAACATCGGTATGTTTAGGCTTTAGACAATTTTTCTAGAGTTTACAACCTTTTTATAAAATGGTATTTTAGTCATCTTTAGATAAGATACGTATCGCCACATGATTCATAATCACATGGTTCAGACATCATCTAAATGACATTTGATTATACGTTTCTCTTCCAGAGAGTCGACATCTAGAACAACTACAGATATCAAGGATAATAGCCATACAAATATTGTTGAGATTTCATCACATATATCAACTATATAGTGACATCAATCTAGTATGTTAGATTCAGTGACCTTCCAACTTTATCGGAATACAGATTATTCTTTACATTTGAATATATACGCTAAATCCTAACAAATAAGCGAAAGTATGTTCTTCATAAGAACCGGAACATAATAACATTTATTTAGTTCCCTTATCAGTTTACTAGATCCAGAATATGGTAAGTGTCACAATGTTTGTTTCACCTTCCATATCTGCATTTAATCTTTCTAATTTAATCACACTCGTAAGATATCATATATCTTAGAGTCGACTTTGAACTTAGATAGATTCATCTCAAATCACTTTCCTAGAATAGAAACTTCAATAAGTTTTCTATTCAAGCACATGCCCCAACTCTCTTTTTAATCCTTCAAACACTTGTAAATGTTTCTTATTGTAGTCTTCATAAGACTTAAGAAAGATCACAAGAGCTATAACTTTGATTTCCTTTCATAAAGAAAATCCAAAGTTTATTAAATAGTTTATTTAACCTTTTGATTCGTATTTAAAACATTAACTATTTAATTAACCTTTAAGCAATGGTTGAATTAAGTCGATACTTAAATCTTACAATTTTGAAAACAACATTTCCAAAATTAGATGTGGTCATACTTATCCAACGTTTGAATTAATTTTCATCGTATGACTGAATGATCATCTTGGATCGTATCCAATATCATGAGCTTCCGCCTTTCATTAATAATTAAAGTCTTGGAGTACTGCATCAAATATGTAGTCTCCTTGTCTCTAACTACTACAACGGGATTGCTCGTGTCATTGCTTATTTTAAAAGGATTAATATTACTTAACCATATTTGAGAGCGTTTCTCGAAAGGTACTTGATCATAATTTGGTTTTACTAATCGAGAATAAAATATAAATATAAAGTTTGCTAAAACTACAACATAAAAATGAAAATAAAAAGTGTTGTTGATTATACACGCAAAATCAAAAAATGGTCTTTTGATTATGATTTTGCTCCCACTAATCAACTACTCCCAATTGACTTTCAAAAATCTTTCAAAATTCTTTAGTGGCCAAGATCTCATCTGGTTACCCCGATTCCCGACGAGGGCCGATCATAATTCGAAGGTATGTAACACTTACCAATCATCTCTCTATGTGACTCTTGGTAGTTGACTAGTCAACTCATTGACAATTCACATCTTTATGTGGTAGTCAACCCCTTGCCTCTAGAATAAGGCGGTTTCGGCGAGGGCCAATCACCGCAATACTCTAGTCAAGTCATAACCCAATATTCGCAAGATCTCATACGATCATATCTCAATAACGACGATATACCCGTGGTAGGTCAACTCCCGGCGAGGGCGATCAGTTGGATCGAACAAAGGCTCTTCACCGTCGCTATAATATTGGGAGACAATTTTCGACTTGATTTTTGTTGTAGAAGTATTTACGTAAATTAATTCACTTAATTAATTTTAATTACGGTCTCATCAAATATATCAATCTCTATAGACATACATCTACACATTTTTCTAGATCGTGCGTAGTCAAGCATCTATCGTATCATATAAAATAAATACAAGCACAAAACAAATAAATCGTAAAGTAACCGGTATGATCATAGACTTTTCCTGAGTGCGGTTTTGAATAAGCCCGACAAAACCGTGGTCACAATCTAAAGGTAGGCTGCAACCGCCAATAGGATGTTTAATTCTCCATTCTCGATGGGATCTTTATTTTTCGTCTTTCTTTGGTCTTCATCTTCTACTCCATTCTTGTTACATTTAATTCTATCTAATAAAATAAATACACCCTTGCACTTTGGGGAGCTATGGGAATGAGATAAATGCGAAGAAAATAAACTATGTCACGTTCTTCATGTGCCTAGGACTATTTTTAAACCAGCAGAAAAATTAAATCATTCACATCTATCATATCGGTCGAGGCCATGATCAATCGAAAGTCCATATAATCATATTATATCTACTATATCTAATCCATACAATAACATCTTATGAAAAGATAAAATTAAAATTTAACTACTAATCTATTAAATAATTTTATCAATCAATTAAATAATTAACTTGTAATTAATTAAATGATTTTAATCGAAATAAAATTAACGATTAATTTTAAGCGATTTTAATTTTAATTTTTATAAATTAGAACTATTCCAATAATAAATCAAAATTAAATTATGTCTCTTTTGTTTCTTTCATTTTGATTCTAATCAAAGGATGCCTTTAGTTTCTAAACCAAAGGCATCTTCCTAAACAAATTTGGTTTAGCACAGCCATTTTTCAAAATCAAAATTTTGGAAGTGGCGCAAGCGCAAAGCTTTACAAATCGAATATTTGAAAGGGCACAAAACATTCCAAATCAAATATTTAGAAAGACCAAAAAAATTTGGTTTAGGCTTGGCCACTTTCCAAAATCAAAATTTTGGAAGTAGCCTAGGCCTAGGCCTTTTCCCAAATCAAATATTTGAAAAAGGTGCGGGCTATTCAAACAAAGTTTGGAAAAACCATTATTATTTTAATGTCGTGTGGCATCACTGATGGCTCAAACAATTTGAACCATTGGTTAGCCACATGACACAACTAAACAAAGGAGGAATTATCAATCACAACTATGAACCATATTGAATCACAAAATACACAAAACAAAAATTTGAAGATCCGCATGACATTGGTAGTCAACCGATTACCGGCGGTGAGTTGCCCTGCGCGCCCAATGCCAATTTGCCGTCGGTGGTGGGGCGCCGCCTTGATCGGCGAGCATCACCCGATCTCCCTTTTTTTTTCTTTTCATGTATCACTTTTGCGAATCAAATATCTTTCATCTTTTAATTACGTGATTTAAACGATAATATTAACTACGCAAATTAACATGCTTATTGCTTAAGCTCGAAGCTCGCTCCGATACCCTTTGTTAGGAAATCACGCGAGAGCGGCGGAATTTCAAATTTTATTTCCTTTTAACCAGGATCGACCCGTTTAAGCAATAAACAAATAGATAGTAGGCGGTGGTTACCTTGGTTGATCTAAAAGATCGAAGCTTTGACCGTCCAGGAGAGTAGTTCTGCATAGAGCCGCTTGAGTGTTCGGCCTCTACCGCTAGTCCACACGAACAACCCGCCGGAATCCCGTCATGGATTGCTATTTGGAAACTCCGGTTGCTGAGTGGTCTTTTTCCCTCTCTCCAACTCTACATAGGATGCTCTCTATTTTACAAGAAGGCTATTAGTTCTTTGGAATTGTGATGTCTGAAAAGAGCAGCATCCACCTCCTATTTATAGTGGTTGGGGCGCCCCCTTGTAGAGTAGAGGAGAAGAAAACACTTTCCCAAAAAAATAAGGAAAATATAATTGATTGATTTATCTCATTTAATTTAATATATTATATTAAATAAATCTAGGATATTGTCAATATCTTATATTGAATATTTCCACGATATAGTCAATATTTTATATTGACTATATTTATCTTATTACTATAAATCAATTCACACATGTGTATATATCACATATATATTATTACACACATAAATCTATTTATATATATATCACACATACATGCATGCAGCACCAACTTGCACTATTGCACACACGCACATAAGTATATATATATATATATATATATATATATATATATATATATATATATATTAATATCTAATATTAATATATTGTAATATAATTAATTAAATTCACAATCCAAAGTGTATCTTATACACTTCAATATGGCGCCCCAAATAGCCAAATATTGGCTTAGGAATATTCTTTAATTAATATAATATTATTAATATCTTGTATTTAATTTATTCATAATAAATAAATACCACCATATTAATTTACCACTTTATAACCTTTATAGTACGAGATAAACTTTCCTTATTTGGTTATCAACTATAACCACATTTTAATCCGGCTAGATGTTCTTATGTGTGTGACCCGATAGGCTTCGAATATGTTGGCCGTAGACACAAAGTGCAAATTACTTAAATTGCCCTTCATACTAACGATCACGGGATAGCGTCTCAGCAACACACCGTGACCCCGATCATCGGAAGAGTCAAATGCAATGACTACTACCTTTCATGTGAAAGCGATTACCGTGTAATTTACAATCCTATCGATCTAATAATATCCATACGATCGTATCTCGAGTGTCGATACATTAACGATCGTATCTTATAATATGGATATCATGTTCTCTCGAAGTAACTCATTTCTCGCCACTTTGCAAAGATTCACGAGCTAGACATTCCTTATAAGAAGGCCATTTCGGATATTCGATCCCGATCATTGGATCGCGATTCCCGGATGACCAATCATGTATACTCCGCGTGTGATGTATCACACCCAATCCTTTACCGCATGATCGCCCGTGGCTGGGAAACCTTAATAGTGTCAAAGCATGACAATCCACACCGTGATGCCATGAAGACTCGGTATTAAGGATAATTACACAACCGCCACATAGTATGACACTTAATGTAAGTGGGGTCGATCTAACGTCACGCATTCTCTAATACACGTCCACGTCTGGTCAAGTGTCTACACTTCGATAGAGCGAGATCTATCCATGCCCTTAAAGGCGGAAGACATCTAATACGTGCTAGTCTATATACTATCAATGCCCTGTTTAATAGTACATGACCTAGAGACATTTAAGTATCAAACTTATTAAAGTGATTAGAGATCTCATCAACCATAATCTTTATCATGGTTTCTCTATCACGATTTAATACTAAGGGCGTTATCATATAACAATTCATAATTGGTTCACTAAAAGAAAAAATATATGACCATGAAAAGACATTTAATATATGTATAAACATAAAGAAATAGTAGAAATGATTCGACCGGTCGGATCCGGTCCAACTCCGATTGGGTTTAGGACACTATTTCAACAACAGAGACTTTGGGCCAACACTGTCATGAGGGGCACCTACTCTCTTTACAAGCTTTATGCATGGAAGCTCCTAAGCCCTGTACAAGATGTGGCTGATGAAAGCATGAGATATATTGGTCAAAGCAGGTGGATATGGACTCACAAACTCTAATGGTCTTTTCACCATCAAATCACCTTATGAGATCCTTAGAAAAAAAGCAGACTATTTATGATCTCAAAGAAGTATGGAAACCTCACATACCATGGTCTTCATGTGGAGACTCAGAAATGGACTCCTACCTTTTGCTGCCGAACTTCACAAATTTGGGATACATGGGCCCTTTAAGTGCTTATCATGCAATAATGAGGAATATGTTGATCATGTCTTCTGGCACTGCAATAGAGCACATCAAATTTGGGGACACTTTCAGACCTTATTTCAATGGGGAAAAAACTCTTGTGGCAGTTTTCAACAAGCTATGCTCACTTGGCTGCACTCTGATATTCAAGGTGCTCTGAAAACTGTGTTCCCATTGATTCCTATCATGATCTGCTGGGAACTTTGGAAGGCCAGAAACAAGGCCCAATATGAAGACGTGACAAGTACCAATGACTCTATTATTTTTGTTATTTTGGATAATCTTAAGCTATCTTGTGCCTCCCTCAAACTGGTTAAAAAATCTATACATGATGACACCCTAATCCAACATGGCATAATTCATTATTTTGCCCCCAAACCAGTCCTGCAACATATGCCAGTGAAGTGGCAGCTCCCTGAGATCAATGGCTATAAAATGAACTCTGATGGATCAGCTCTTGGGGGTATTACAGAGGGTGGATTCAACATAAGAAATCACCAAGGGCATGTTCTCATAGCTGGTTATGAGGCATATGGGGTTAATACTAATATGATGGCAGAGATACAAGCAATGCTCTCTGGAATCCAGCAGTGCATCAACCTCAACCTGCAAAATGTGATGCTGGAGACAGACTCTCAGATTTTGGTAAATATGGTCACAGGCAAAACTCAAGCTCCCTAGAAATATGAGCATGAGATTGACCAAATCAAACATCTCATTGAAAACCACCAGTACTTGATCCAACACATCTTTAGGGAGGCCAACTCACTTGTAGATTGCCTGGCAAAACAGGCCAGTACTACTCAAAACTCTTAACTTGTGCAGGTCACCAGCTGGAGGGTGAAATTGGTTTACTCATCAAGAGGGATCTTCTTCAACTCCCAATTATAAGAACCAGAGCAAGATGATAAACCACGGCAATACATTATTGGAAGCACTCTTCATACCTTTGAAGGGTGCAAACAGGTGGTTTCTATCTTTACATTATCTCTTTCTCCGGTTTATCACTGCTGTCTGTTTTCTTTTGCTCCTGGGACTCTCTTTATTTTTTAGGATTGGCTGCTCTCATACATTTACGGTTGAAGTTTCCTATCATGGCATCCACAACTGGTAGGGGCGCCCCTAAGGGAGGGCCAAGGGGGCCATGGCCCGAGCCCCCCCAAAATCTATGAATTTAAGGGCCCGTGAAATTTTAGCTCAATAGTATATATATATATTGCATTTTTAAAATAAATAAGTTATTGCTCTACTGGTAAGTAGTATGGTATAATTTGATAGGTGATCATAGTTCGATTCTTGCTAGAGGCAAAAACAATATAGTTTTTTTGTTTAACTTTTTTTGGAAGAGTCTAAAAGCAATATTTGGTGGCAAGCTAAATTTGGACGAGGGCGTCACGACAGCTGGAAGCACCCTTCATTGCCATGAATGGTGCAAACAGGTTGTACCCTTCTTTTATTACTACCTAGTTGTATATAGTCCATTGGATGCTGCATCATCTCCACCAGCTTCACAGTGCATTCATAATCTTGAGTGCTGCTTGAAGGCGGATTGTTGCCACGTGAAAGAACATAAGATGGATGTGGATTATAACTTGGTTTTGTTCCATCGACTTGCCATCTAATCAGATTATCCATCACTCAGGTTTCTTGCACTGCTTGACGATGATTCTAGGCGATCTTGCTCGGCTCTCTCTTTAGTTTATTGATCTTTTTCTTGACACACCTTTTGTATCTACAGAGTAGACTTTGATCTTGTTTTACTTTATTTTCCAATACATGGGACATACGCTCTTTCTTAACACCCGGATTTTCCCGCGGGTTTGCGGACTAAGGTTTTTAAGGAGGCAGCGACCATGTATTGATGGCGTATTTTTGGGTAGATGTTGCCAGGAGGTGGCATTGTAAAACTTCGATTTACATTAATAAAATTTACGAGTTTTACCAACAAAAAAAAAAGTTGAGTGACATTCCATTAATCGCCTCCTCATTCGTCGTTTTCACCAAATGCTTCGACCTTAGTAAGTCTTCATTGTTAATGTTCTTCTTAACTAATCCAGACGATTTATATATATATATATATATATATAACTAATCAAGTCGATAATTTTCACACCAATAATTAATAAAAAATAAGGACTTTCAAGAAAACGACAATATCGTTACCTGGTTTTGCAGTCTGATTTTTTCAGTTCTTTGATTTTAACTTGATGTATTCTTGGTATAAAAGTTAAACCAAATTGAACAGATGACGCAATTTCTTCAAAAATAATAAAAACATAGCAGGAAGTGAAATTGAGCATAAAATCGATAAGCAAGATCAATAGTAAAAAAATTAATACCACAAACATCAACAATTCTAAAAAGTACCATCCTCAGGCCTACCTAGGCCATTATCGACAATGAACGTGATAAAGCTAACCAATATCAATTGGTAATTAAGACTGAGGAAAACAAATACTATCATTACCTGATTCTCATTCCCATTTTTTCGGCCTTTTCATTTTCAGTTATTGTATTATCTCCTAATTAACGGAGCTGATGACGGTGATTCCTTCCTAAAAAACAAAAAGTTAAATTAATCAATCTAGAAGCATGAAGAAGAACAATATAAATTTAATAGCACCAAACATCGACAATTCCGATAATTACCTTCTAGAGGCCTACCAAAAGTCAATTATTGACAATAGACTTGATAAAGCCAACCAATATCAGTTGGTAAATTAGACTGAAAAAAATCATAAAAGAAATAGACAAAGAAGTCGAATAAGGGCGAAGAAACATTGCGTTGGGCAGTGAGATGAAAAGATATTTGGAGAGACGGAGAAAGATCTGGAAAGGTCGCTATGCAATTATTATTAATTTGAGCGGGGTGTGTAAGCAATTTTGTTTGTTGAGGAGGGCATGTATGCAATTACCAATGTTATAAATTTGGAGTGTAATGTAAATTGTACGGCAATCGGTATGAACAGGCGTTTTTGGTATGAACAGGCGTTTTTGTCGCTAAAAATAATTTTAGCGACACATTTGCATCTTTTAGCGACATGAAAATTCAATCATAACCAGAGAACGCATACATGAAAATTCAATCATAATCATCATTTGAAAGCATCATCAGAACTATTTTTTGAGTGTTCTCTGGTTTGATCAAACAAATTCTTTGTTTGAATCAAACACCTCCAATTAATATCTCGAAAGAGATTTTAGTGTGAACCCAGTGACTTTGTAGGGAGAAACATCTCTTAAAAGACAACACAAATCGCGTGCCTTGGAGTATTGTTTTGTCGGTCCTTTTCCCCAGCGTTAATTTTTCCAACAGTTTTAGGAGATGTCTTCGTTTAAGGATTTGACATTGAGCGAATCGTGCACTTCGATCAAGTCATGAATCAAGACTTGTTTTTTGCTTTATCGTTTTGATGGGCACAATTCACCCGTTGGCAAGAGAAAGTTTTGTTTTTCTTGACAACGATTAAATTGTCATACATTTTGAGTGATAGACTTGCACCAATTCCAGAAGAGGCAAGTAATCAGAAATTTTCGATTGTCCCCATGCGAAGGTATGCAACAAAAATATATATATATTTGTTTCAACTTGAAAACTTCGCTCAATTTGAAGAAAAAAATTGATTGCTTTTGTCTGCACAACACATGAAATGAATAAACACCACTACTTGATCAATTTTTGTGTTGGTTCACAAATCTTGAGTGAATTTCCGATCCCATTCTTTTGCGTCATTATTCCAAATTGGATTTATCGTCTTAGTTCCAATTGGTTAGTGTTTGTATAATTGTGTGTGTTACCCGTTCATAGCAGTTTGCTAATTTTCAACATATTTCTTTATTGAAATAAATTGCCATCTCATATGGTTTAACTATTTGGTTAAACAATGATTCTAAATAGGAATCAGAACAATCGGAACAGTACATATATGTGTTGTTTATGTAATGTGAAAATTCCTTTTAAACATGGATGTTGGTTTGGTTAAAATGTATAATTACTTGAGGTGAATGAATCTCATTGTTAACTTATTTATGATGTTAATTTTAGACCATTCCATGGTTGGAATTACAGTACACTAATGTTTGACGATGCACTTTAGAAAATTTATGCGGGTTTGAAGTGATGATTAATTGCATGCACATTTGATGTTTCACATAGACCGTTTTCGATTGATTACATATGATTAGTTTAATGTAATCATTACGTGCATTTATTGCATATCTTTGAGTTTTCGGCTTTGATAAATATATATATAGACAATGATTCTCGCATTTTTTTAAGGAGACAATGATTTTGCATGAAGCTGCGTCTTGATGTTATAATAGTTAACTATGTATGTGTAGTGTGGGTAAAATAAACATTTTATTGCACAACATATAAATGTGGTAATGATACTTAATTTAGGTGAACAATTTATGATCTCAAAGATGTAGTTACCATTTCCAATGGTAGAAAGAAAAACCTTTGGATATAACTAACTGCAATGATATATTGTAAGTATAGTGCAACGATTTGATAAATTTGTATAAGCTGTCTTCTGTGAAATCTAAAAAAAATTATTGGCGTTCCTATCGTTTCCAAGAGAGTTCATGATGAATCTCTTGTGATACATTGGTGGAACCACAATCAGATTTAGAACCAAGGAGAAGTAAGAGACAAAGGGACGAGAAAAATCCTTTGGTTACGAATTTACGACGTATTTCTTTGGAAGG
This sequence comes from Gentiana macrophylla, assembly GCA_026214975.1. Classification (NCBI taxonomy): domain Eukaryota; kingdom Viridiplantae; phylum Streptophyta; class Magnoliopsida; order Gentianales; family Gentianaceae; genus Gentiana; species Gentiana macrophylla. Next base: position 40,793,417 of record CM047807.1, on the reverse strand, counting down.
TGATGTAAATAACATTGCACACCAACCGAGTTAATGATCAATGATAATAATAATCCTTTCACATATTCAAAAGTCATTTCATCATGTGATGCTGATTTTTTAGAATGAATCAATCAATGATGAAATGAGATCCATCATGTTAAATCGACATGGAAATTAGTAGATTTACCATGGTGGTTTAGACCAATCGACAAGTTAATCGATCACTTTAACTAAAAAGAGCCAACTGGAGTATTTAATAAATCTCATTCATGAAATCTCTAGTGTGAGTAAATCCGCATGGTAAGGTTGAATATAGTTCTTAATAAGTCTATTATTGGAGAAAGTGACACGTGGTATCACTTTTAATGGACTTACCATGTGAGTGTGAAAGTCGGACCGCTTTACATGTGGACCGTCTACAGAGCACACATGAATTTCGAGGATATAACGCATGGCCATTAATGTGTTGGAACAAAGAGACACTCTTTTATCGGATTAGTATGTGTGATAAATGCGGTTACATCATGATGGGGTCCTTGGTTCAAGATCGTTCACCATAGCACCCTGATGAAACTTTGAGTTATTGACACTTAAGAGGAAGTTCAAAGCTAAAAGCTACTTTCATTTATGTATGATTTCTACGATGATGCTTAGTCCGTGTATGCATGAACTACGATGGCTTGATCCCGAAAAGTGCGTAGGCAATCACGTTAGGTGATGCGACCGCTTCATTCATTTGTTTTTACATAAAAAAATATCTGAAAAAATAGAGGGAAATTGTTAGATCTTTTTCATAAAATTACATATTTTGTTATCGTTTGCATTCGAGTTGTCGTAGCAAAATAGGGGTGCGAAGGATGTGATTGAGATACAAGAATCTACGAAGTGGTGCGATTCGAGATACATGAATTTGCGGTAATCTGAATGGAATTCATGCATCCGTCTGAAGATGCAATCAAATTCATGCATCTGCGAAGTGTTGTAGCTCTTCATCGGATTCATGAATCTCCGAACGGATATAACCAATACCCTTTTTGTCCTATAAATACGACTCAACGCATACATGAAAATTCAATCATAATCATCTTTTGCAGGCATCATGAACTATTTTTTGAGTGTTCTCTGGTTTGATCAAACAAATTCTTTGTTTGAATCAAACACCTCCATTGTATCCTGAAAGAAATTTTCGTGTGAACCCCAAGTGACTTTTTAGGGGAGAAACATCTCTTAAAAGACAACGCAAATCGCGTGTCTTGGAGTATTGTTTTGTCAGTCCTTTTCCCTAAGTATTAATTTTTTTTCCAACAATCTGTACTTGTTTGAATTGTTTAGGCCTATTCAACTACTTTGGACCAGATTTCATACTTCACATTGTACTCGGCATCGGATAATTTTTGTTGTTTCGATTTATACGACCACACTTGTTACAACCGATCCTACTTTAGCCAATATACGGATAAATACATTTATAGAGGAAAAAGTGTTTCTCACAAAGCCACGTGAATAGCTAGTTAAAACACGAGAATTTTCGAGTAAGTTTGTTGCAACCATGAATGTAATGATTGTTGGTGAGTTTAGGCCAATATTTATAGCATTAATTGAACATTGAACATCCTTATTCTTCTTTCATTTTCCGTGATTAAATTCAACAACTTATTATATTGTTTGAGTAAGTGGTAGTACGATGTGGTTGAAAAACGACATTTCAGATTATATATACGTGATTAATTTTATTATTAAAAATTATTGTTCGGAGTTTGAAAGCGGAAATATGTATATTGTAGGGATTTTTGAGTGAAATAAATCGTTTTACGGGAAAGTTTTTTTGCGAGTCCAAGCGATGTAGGGGCATTTTAGGTGAGATAAATTTGTATTTACGAGAAAGTTTTTTTTAAGGTCAAGCAAATTATGCATGCATCATCTGAAAGCGGGAGCCTTCTTTGTGGAGAAGCCGTACACAAGTTCACTCTCTTTCCGCATCGTAGGTTGTGCATTGTCTTGAAACATTTGGGGTGAAGCAGCGAGGTTAATGTTTCGTTGCTATCGGTTGGCAAGCAATTTTAAGCGGCCGGTAGGTATCCTCCAAATCAAGTTATTGGTTTCTTATTATCTAATAAGTTTAAGAACCTTTAGTTATGATATTGAAGCAATGACTATCTTCTTAAACTCCTTAAACCTTTAGTTATGATATTGAAGCAATGACTACCTTCTTAAACTCCTTAAACTTATATATCAAGAAACCAATAACTTGATTTGGAATATACCCACCGACCGTTTAAAAATGATTGCCAATATTAACCTCGCCGTCTCACCTCCAAATGTTTGAAAGCAGAAAAAAGAGTGAACTTGTCTATGGTTACTCAGAATATGTAGCAAGGCATCCGCTTCAGATACCTGCATAATTTGCTTAGACCTAAAAAACTTTCCGTTAATACAAATTTATCTCACTCAAAAACCCCTCATTTTTTGAAGCTGCAAAAAAACTTTCTCGTAAATATAAATTTATCTCACTCAAAAGTCCCTAAAACAGTTATCACATGTAGACAATGTTGCTTTCAATACTGGCAATAATTTCTAATAATAAAATTAATCACATATCGACAAATTTGAAATGTCGTTTTCAACCACATCATTACCTACCATTGCCACTTAATGAAACAATATAATAAGCTGTTGAATTTGATCATGGAAAAACAAACAAGAATAAAGATGTTCAATCTCATCCCAACAATCTGTCACATTCTGTGTTGCAATAAGCAAACCGAAAATTCCGGTGTTTTAACCAATTATTCTTGTGCATTTAAAGAAACTCTTTTCCCCTGTAACATATTTATCCCTATATTGGCTAACATATGATAGGTTGTAGTAAGGTAATTAAGTATAAATCGAAGCAACAAAAAATTATCGATGATTTACGTGTACAATTTGAGATATGAAAACTGGTCTAAATAATTCAAACAAGTACAGATCAGCTGAGTCAATGCAAGTGTAGTTGAAGAAATTGGTTTTAATACAAAATGCACCCACAAACATTCATTTTAACAATTCAACAAAGTACAGATAATTTGAGCGAAACAGTTTTTCGTTTTGATCGTTTGTATTGTTTATAAAGATGATTAATAATGTTAAAAGCAAAGTTTGCTCTCATTATTATTTCTATTCAAACCAGACCACATTTTCATTTTTTCTTAACTTTTCATCAATAATCATCGTCTTTCTATTCCCGGTATAAATAATCTCTCCCCAACAAAATGGGGCCATTAGGTAATGGATCAAACACAACTCTATAATTTGTATAAACAACACAAATCAATCAACATTAATCAAAACTTCTTTTAAATGAAAAAATGTATTTGTTTTAAGAAATGATGTGTATTGGGAACTGTTAAAATAATCAATTATGGTATTTGACAAATTTAACAATTATATAAACTACCTTATATGTTTCTTTCTCATTTTTGGACAAAATCCTCCACCGTGGACTTCCCATTGCCCGACTTCTAAGATGCTACAATTCAATGGATCAGCATGCTTCGTATATTTAATCTGTTTAACAAGTATGAAAACTAGTCCATAATCATGCAATGTTAAAGAAAAAACACCACGTGTTAAGATGCCATAAAGCATCTTTTTTTTGATGATTAATACACTAATTTGTTTGTTCTACTTATTCATTTGGTGTTTGGTGACGAGTTTCTTTGAGAAGTGACATGGGGCCGGTAATTTGCAAGCAAGAAGATGCAAGTTGCAGCGAGAAGAGGGGCGGCAATTACATCCAGGGATTAGGTTTTTTTTAATGATTATTAAAAGATAGTGAAAAATAGTATTTAGGTTAATTGAGGGATTAAGTTGTAATAAAGTGAAACTTTTAATAAGTTGTGGTGTATAAAGTAAATTTATGGTATGTAAGAAAAAAAGAATAATCAAGAAAAGGGTGGCGGCTAATTAAGTAAATTGAAATTGCAGTTTTTTTTTTTTTTTTTTTTTTGAAAAGCGAGATTTTTATTATAAATCGAAAGTGGAGCGTCAACGACGTCTGAGGAAGCAATTAAAAAAATCGTGAAAGGATCATTAAATTTAAATTAGAAATTGGCCCAAGATTCACGAATGTGAGTTTGCAATTGAGCGGAGAACATTGATCGGGTGGGAACCACCCTTTTAATTTGCTGGGAAATACTTGCACTTCCTCCACACACAGAGCCCTCCTATTGAGCGGAGTTAATTACTTATTACAATATATATTTATAATTATGTGATGTATTGTAATTTATTTATATTGGGATAGTTTTGACATTTTAAATGGTAGGAAGCCCTAGATTGTACTATTATTGTGATTGAAGTAAGAGAGGAAAAATTATTTCCACATCTTTGCGTGGTATCGGGCGTTAAGAAAAAATATCAAATTAAATCACCGTTAGTCAATACGAGTTACCGCAACTTGAAAGTTGAAACCCTACTTTGGGACCTTCAAGGTTGGCATTCATGGCAGACCACAGCGAGAGTTGGAGAATAAGATGGATCACTTCTTCTTGAGCACTACCGATAATCGGCGTTTGCGGCCCGGTGCGATCACGACTCCTCAACGTGATCCATTGCCAAGTCTCGATATAGTTTATGAGTGATTAAGGAAGAAGCGGTTAAGCGGCCCGGTTAGCGCGATCGGAAAATACGAATATCGATGGCTTGCCGGGTTCGATCTGACGGGCGAGTCGAAAACAACTTTGATTACGGCGACAAGATGTGTTCTTCTTTGCAATCGAGAAGGCCAAGATCTTGTGTATGCGGTCGGGTTGGATCATCTTCATCACTAGCAGAAAAATCAAATAAGCAATGACTCACTCACATCTCGGGCGAATGTTTCTTTGACCCAAGTTCCGGAGCAAGCAGGTCTTGGCAATCTTACATCGGCATGACAATGCGAGCAACTATGGATTTAATAAATAGTTCTAAAAATCATGATCATTTAACAAGGTAATACGGGTGGATTATTGACTTACGCGTGGTAAACACACGTAACGAGAAATTTTCAATTTTTAGTTGATCCGTCGCCCATATAATATAGCTCATTGTCCGATTGGATTTCATTATATGGCGTCGTCATGGCAACTCATGAAAGGATTGTTGTTTTGTCGGATAAGTTGAGGCCGAAAAATGTATTTCTACACATGCCAAATTTGAATTGTAGCTTCTTTCGATTTACATAGTTTCGTTGATAATCATTGTCTTATACATTTCACGGATCGATTATGTGTTATGCGGGACCGAGTAGCCGAGTACCATCAGCAGGCGGGTAAGCGGATGAGCGGACTTTTCTTTTTCTACGGAGTTCGAGGAAGCACAGGCCTTGCAATTGATGACCACTGATCTATGGAATTATGGCATCGGCGTTTGGGGCATCCGTCGAGAAAATGTTTGAATCGTGTTCTAATACGATTATTTCTAAAAAATTTCAATAAGGATGGTTGTGAAATGCGCTTTTCGAGCCAAGCGGACACGTGAACAATTAACTCTTAGTGATTCTCGTGCTAATGGTATTTTTGAATTAGTCCATTGTGATTTATAGGGTCCCTACGGTACTCCCTCAACATGTGGTGCCACGTATTTTTAGACAATTGTTGATGACTTTTCGATCAGTGTGGATTTACTTGCTTTTAATAAAGCGGAGGTTGGAAACTATGTTTACGGATTTG